>JAQPPZ010001493.1:2400000-3022500 GCA_028583015.1 Wollemia nobilis
GGGCTTCTTTCCTTGTGGCAGATCGACAAGCTCCCAAGTTTTGTTCTTTTTCAGAGACTTGTACTCAACATCCATAGCATCCTTCCATTGTGGTTTGCTAAGAGCATCTTGTACAGAGGCAGGTATGTTCATTCATTGAAGAAAAAAACACCCTGTCCTTATCTATATCCATATACTATGTTTCCTTATGTGGAGTTACAGAAAGTTCCTCAAAATATTGACAATGATCATCAACCTCACTGGTCTCTATGACTGCTTTTTCCCTTTGAGCCATACTGCGAGTACGAGGTCTATCCAAAGTTAAATCTGGTGGAGTGGATAACTTTGCGTCCCTGATTGTGCTTGTATACCATTTTAGATTCTTCATTTTTGGTGTTGAAGAAGATGTGGAAGGACCTCTTGTCTGTGTTGACAAAGGGAACTTCTCTTCCTTAGATTCCACAAGATCTAGGTATACCTTAGATGTGTTATGTGATGTGAAAGCTTCATCAAAAACAACATCTCTTCTGATATGAATTTTATTCATCAAAGGATCTATCAAACGATAACCTTTAGAGTGCTCATCATAGCCAAGAAAAATGTATCTCAATGTCTTCTCATCTAGCGTCTTCCTTTTCTCTTTTGGTATGTGCATGAAAGCTTGACATCCAAAAATATGAAGATGAGATATGGAGGGTTTTTGACCACTCCATGCTTCCTGTGGAGTCATTCATTTTAGGGCCTTTGTGGGTGCCCTATTCAACAAATATACTGAAGTGGTGATAGCTTCTGCCCAATATTGTTGCCCAAGAGTAGCTCTTATGAGCATACAACGAACCATTTCCATAATAGAACGATTCCTTCTCTCAGCAACTCCATTTTGCTGAGGATTATAGCCAGTTGTTAACTGTCTCGTGATTCCATGCTCAGTTAAGAATGCTAAAAATTATTTAGAGGTAAACTCCCCCCATCGATCTGAGCGGAGGGTTTTAATAGAAGCCCCTGACTCCTCAATATATTTCTTGAATTGTTGGAAGAAAGCGAAAGCCTTAGATTTCAGTCGAAGAAAGAAAACCCACATCTTGCAGGAGTAGTCATCTACAAATAACTAAAAATACCTCTTCCCTCCACAATTGTTGGGTGTGAAAGGACCGCACAAATCAGTGTGAATTAACTCCAGAGGTTTCTATGCTCGTGTTGAGATTTTCTCAAAAGGTACTCTATGCTGCTTTCTTGCCAAGCAGTCAGAGCACACTGGCAATGTGGAAGAAAGGGAAGGAAGACCCTTTACCATCTCATACTTACTAAGCTCAAGTAAGTATCCAGAACTAAGATGCCCATATCTCTTGTTCTAGAGGGAAGTGGCCTCCTTGGTAGAGACTATCATGGCAACACGAGAAGTAGAGATAGCATCTAGGGCAAATAAGCCATGCTTATATGAAGCTGTTGCAATTTTCTTACCATTCCCGGTAATAGAACAACACTTCTTGCCATTCTCAACATGAAAGTTGACAACTATATCTTTATCCAGGATTTGTGTGACTAAAAAAAAATTGTTAACCAGTCCTAGAACATAGAGGACTTTGTCAATATGACACTTGCCATCAGGAAGAGTGACTGAAACTGTACCCTCTCCCTAAACCTTATAGGTTTTGTCATCAGCAATAGTGACAGGTCTGCTCTCTTTGGCCATAAATGATTCAAATCATGATCTATTGCCAGTCATATGCTTACTAGTGCCAGAATCGACATACCATACATGATACTTCTCCTTGGAGGCTATGGTAGTCATGAGCACCTTGTGGGCCCATTCAAAATCTGAGTCAAATTCTTCAACAACAACATTCACCCTGGGTTGCTTGTTCTTGTTTTGTGGTTTGCTCTAGCCTTTTTGTTTATTCTTATGCCAACACCTGTTGGTGTCATGGTTGTCTTTATCACAAATTTTGCAATACCTCTTATTTTGTTGAGGTTGTTTCCCTTTTCCTTTTGAATCCCATTGAGAATTGCCTCCTTTCTAAAAATTACCTTTCTTATTAGAACCCTGTCAGGTTGGAGTATAGGGCTGTATTAGAAGAATCATCCCCGTGAAGTTGGCGTTCTTCCTGTTGTTGAAGCAAATTGACCAACTCAATAAAGGTAAATTGTTGTTGTGACACTTGAATGGAGGTGATCAATGTATCAAAGGAATCAAGCAAAGCTCTCATCACTATTGAAGTGAGAAGTTTGTCATCCATTGTATCTCCCAAGGAATTCAATTTGCCTTTCAATTCATACACTCTGCAAAGAAAGAGTTCAACTGTCTCACCCTGTCTCAAACTCATATTGTGAAGTTTTTTTTGAAGATGAAGAATGGTGGAGTCATTCTTTCCCTCATAAATGATTTGAAGGGCATCCCATACCTCTTTACCACTTGCTCTATCAGCTATATGAGGTTGAACTTCATCTGAAATAGCAAACAAAATGAGCAATTTTTCTTGACTATCTTTCTTATCAAAGGTGATTTGATCAGTAGTGAGAGCTGTGGATCTAGCTACCGGTGAAGGTCTCGTTGTTGCTCCAGAAACAACATCCCATAAATCTTCCATGATGAGGACTGCCTTCATTTTGTTTTTCCATGGTGTATAATTAGAACCTTTCAATAACTGATGAACATTAGTCATTAACTTTGTAGCAGAAGCCATAGTGAAGGCTCCTTATATCACCAATTGGTCACCCTTTCTATATACCTTAATGCCAGGCCGTTATACCATACAAAATACCTACCCTTATGTGAGGGAGACTATAGGTATTTTGAAAAAATTAGAAAAAATTACCCACCCTTACGTGAGGGAGACTATAGGTAATTTTTAAATATTATATGATACGTGGTACTTAGGCAGTACTGAAAGGGAATCGACTTGTTGATGGCACCTACCATAGAAAGTCATCAATCCTCATGCGTTGGGCGTAACTTCCCCTAAACAATGTGGATGTTAGAACTCTCATCAGGATTTACGCCTAAACACAAGAACGATTAGGGTAGTGGATGGAGTAAAAAAAATAGCAAAATGGTAAACTTATCTCTCCTCGATGATTTATAGAGAACAAGCTCAGACGCCGTTTTGACAGCTATATTAGGCGGCGGATACAGTAGTGCAATCACGACAGCTTTACCTATAAGTGCTAGCCAGAGGTATCACAAATACCGAACACTGCAGTGCAATAAATTGCATGGATGAGTTTTAATTATTCTGGGGACTTAGGGAGTGAATTTGATTTTAACTTTTAATGATGTAGTGCAAAGTCAAAAAAAAATGCAACATACAGCATAAAAGTGCCCACAAAAATAAACCACTAGGTGTCGGGCACTGCCAAAAATGCACATTTAGAATAAGCCAATTTGCATTAAAAATTTACTCATCATCCCCCCATTTTTCTTCAGGTTTTGAAGAAAACACCCCCCTTTACTAAGGCAAATATTCTAATTTTAATGTAAATTTCAAAATAATTTTAGTAATAATTTAATTAATAATAAAAATACTTTTGTTTTTTTAAAAAAATCATAATTTAAAAATATGATTAATTAAAAAAAAATGATTTAAAAAAAAAAATATTAGTATATTAATTAAAAAATACTAAAAAAATAAAGAAAAATAACAAAAAAAAAAAATTACCTTCAAGAGGTCTGTCGAAGGGGTTTGAACCCCCAACCTCACGGGCGCTAGCTTGGCGCTCCTACCGGTTGGGCTAGCACGCCCGATGGGAAGGAAAGAGACAATTGTCCCTTTCTTCCCTTGCGACCATCGCGGGGAGCAAAACAAATGTGGGACTTTAGTCCCACATTGCTCCTGCGGGGTGCATGAGGGGGGAATAAAATGAACGATTCCCCCCTATATATGTGATTGCCTTCGGGCAATCACGTCACGCTTTCTGCTGCGCCACGCGACAGGGGTCAGGTCTGCATCGGGTCACATGGCGATCACGTCAGTCCACATGGCAGCCACGTTAATCGGTCGTGTCAGCCAGGTTCGTCAGTCCAGTGTCTAGTCTAGCGAGTCCACATGTCAGTCAGGTCTGCGTCCACATGTCGATCAGGTCTGCGTCCACATGTCAGTCAGGTTTGTCATTCCAGCATCCAGTCCAGTCAGCATGCTCAGGAAGCGTGCCAATCCAATCAACATAATCGAGAAGCGTGCCAGTCCAGATCTATCAGTCCACATTGGTCGCACAGTTCAGATCAACCTCGAGAAATGTGCCCAAATTCCTCAATTGCCCAGTAGTCCATTTTGACCTCGAGATCCGTGCTCGATCAAGCCAGTCCAGTCGCCCTTGTTTCGAGAGCAGGTCTAGTTCCAACACCTCGAGATGCGTGCCCGAGTAGGTCCAACCCTGCCTTGAGAAACGTGCCTATGTCTATGTCGGTCTCCTCTTAGATCTCAAAAAGCATGCCCAAGCAGGTCTGGCTCTGATACCATGTAGGAATGTGAACATTAGAGCCATTGTATTGAACTGCATAAATAATACATAGGCAACCTTAGATTAGCCCGTAGGTTACAGAACCACCTAGGCGTCAAATAGAATAGGTTGTAACAAATTAACAACAGTAACCTATAATGGAATAGCTAACATAGCTACGCTAACACTTATAATCATCTCTATGATTCTTGACTACTATTTTGGTATTGCCCAATAGAGGAGGATAGGGTGCCTCAAAATACTTTACAACCAAAGACTATTCTTGCCATAAACAAATCTACTTCCTTTGGTTCTCAACCCTTTATGAGACTCTTAGTGACATTTTTCAATTTTATATCAATTTAATAAAAGTTAGGACTTTTTATTAGTAGTTTTGTTGATTCATTTTATTTGCTAGTTTTTTATATAATTGTTGATTTGATAGCCCCTCAATAGGTCTAGGGTTGCATGCTTTTATTTACTTCCTAATTTCATTTACTTAATAGTTGATTTTCTAGATGACCACTATATAGTCGGTCTCTTAAAAATAAAACTTAGAGGCCTAAATATGCGTACATTTATTTTAAAACTCAAGATTCGATGTTAGTGCTAACCCTTGCTTTGCTAGTTTCTCCAAGATGAAACACAAAGGATAGTGTTTCAAGTTTTTCATTTTATTTAATTTCCTTCTATATTAGAGTAATGTTGATTTAAATGTTTATTATTAATTAATATGAATGTGTTTGGTTTTCTTATATTAGATCTGTTATACCAATATGAGGATTTTGAAACTTAAAATACATTTGGTGAACTTGATGTCCTTTCCTCTTTCTAACCTTGTTTTTTTATGTCTTTTATTTCGTAGGGTTGGGTGGGTTATTGCTTTATTTGTTTATTAGGGTCATTTTGAAATATTTTTTACAAACCCTAGATTTAACTTAAAAGTTCCCTCCTTTCCTTATGACTTCCGTCAATAGGAAAGACTAAAAAAATGGTCAAGAAACCTTTGTGTCATCAATTTCTACGAACATGTTTTAAATGCTAACATAGAACATACCTCATTTTTAACAATACTCTACGAATTCCTCATGCTTCTAATTCATTTGGAGGTATGATTAGTAAGTCCTACCTAATTAATTTCATCACTACCTTCATGGATGCAGAACAAGATACTTTATAAAAACAATTATGTTTTTTATAAACATTCTAAAAATATGTGTTTACCACAATCATATGCCAAAAAGAAGAAAAGGTGATTAACATATAGCAATAGTAAGCAAATGGGAGACGACAAGAAGTAAAGGGTAACAAAATTAATATAATGAACTTACCAACAATTATGGAGGACAAATCAAAAGGTAACAAAAACATATGATATGAGTTAATAATTTTAAAACATTAATAACTTAACTCATCGTCTAAGTAAAAATAATTAATTAACATTTATTTATTAATAATCACTAATTATGTATTTTATTTTGAGGATATTTATAAAAATATTTGAAATTTGATATTGTAAACATTTTTTGAAAAAATGGAATGACAATGATACAAAAAATTTGATATTGTAAATATAATTTATTTAATTATTTTATTTTTATTTTGAAAATATTTTTTAAAATACTAAAATTTAATATTTTAAAAAAAGAAGAAGATAATAATAGTAACTTAAAATGACAATAATACATTAAATGCACGCAAGATGAAAAATAAGATCGTAATAGTAACTTAGAATGACGATGATACATTAAATGCACACAAATTTTTTTATTGAATTTCTTTCTATATTAGAATAATGTTGATTTAAATGTTTATTATTATTTAATATGAATGTGTTTGGTTTTCTTATATTAGATCTTGTTATACCATAAGGATTTTGAAACTTAAAATACTTTTGGTGAACTTGATGTCCTTTCCTCTTTCTAACCTTATTTTTTTTATGTCTTTTATCTCTTAGGGTCGGGTGGGTTATTGCTTTAGTTGTTGATTAGGATTATTTTGAAATATTTTTTTACAAACCCTAGATTTCACTTAATAGTTCCCTCCCTTCCTTATGACTACCCTCAATAGGAAAGACTAAAAAATTGGTCAAGAAACCTTTGTGTCATCCATTGTTACAAACATGTTGTAAATGCCAACACAAAATATACCTCAATTTTAACAATACCCTATTAATTTCTCATGCTTCTAATTTATTTGGAGGTGTGATTAGTAAGTCTTACCTAATTAATTTCATAACTACCTTCATGGATGCAGAACAAGATACTTTATAAAAGTAATTATGTTTTTTATAAACATTCTAAAAACATGTGTTTACGAGCCAAAAAGAAGAAATTGTGATTAAAATATAGCAATAGTAAGCGTAGTAAAGAAACACAAGACCGCAAGAAATAAAGGGTAACAAAATCAAAATAATGAACTTACCAACAATTATGGAGGACAAATCAAAATGCACCAAAAACATATGATATGAGCCAATAATTTTAAAACATTAATAACTTAGCTCATCATGTAGGTAAAAATAATTAATTAATATTTATTTATTAATAATTATTAATTATGTATTTTATTTTAAGGATATTTATAAAAATATTTGAAATTTGATATTGTAAATATTTCTTGAAAAACTGGAATGACAATGATACAAAAAAATATTCACAAGAGGTAAATATAATTTATTTAGTTATTTTATTTTTATTTTGAAAAATAATATGGCAATAGTTACTTATAATAGTAACTTAGAATGACAATGATACATTAAATGGACGCAAGATGAAATAATAGATCGTAATAGTAACTTAGAATGATAATGATACATTAATATGCACGTAAGACTAAAAATAAGATCATAATAGTAACTTAGAATCTTCTTCTTAGTTCTTGTTGGACTTTTTGAAGATCTTGAATCATATGAGAAAATATCTCCATAGACTTGGGAATGAATGTGTCCCATATGTAACAAAAGATTAAAAGTGTTAAAACTATATCCCATGGAGGAGCATATCCAGTAAACTTCCAAATTTTCTTGAGAAGGATGAATCTACAAACATCCCAGAGGTATTGATCAAGCTGAGAAAAACTGTTTAGCCATATCACGAAAGACATGCCTGGAATTTTTTCATATAACAAACTCTCCCATATATCTGCTCTATTGAGCAAGATATAATTATAGGTTTGTTTTTGTTGATATTAGCTTCTATTTTTATGTATATTCAGTTATGGATGCTTTTTACTCCTGATCCACCTCATTTTGTTTTTTAGGTAGTGGAGAATGCTAACACCAAAATAATGTAATAATACAGTTAATCATACAATATAATCTTACTTAAAAAAAACATAAAAAACTTACAATGACAATCATACAATGGATGCACGCGAGATGTAAGATATAGTTTGTAATAATAAAAAAAATAATAATACTTCCGGTGGTGATACAATGCATGCACACGAGATGTAAGATATAGTTTGTAATAGAAACAAAAAATAATAATACTTCCGGTGGTGATACAATGGATGCACGCGAGATTTAAGATAGAGTTTGTAATAATAAAAAAAAAATACTTCCGTGGTAATTAAATAAAAAATAAACAAATTACTAAAGAAATCGATTCGAGGCGTGGACGCCAGGATTCGAATCTGCACGGGCAGAGCCCACATGATTTCTAGTCATGCCCGATAACCACTCCGGCACGTCCACTGAAATGTGATATATTTGAAGCAAACCTTTTCTGATCCGTGATTACAGGCAGTAAATATTGCGGTTAATAGGGTTAATAGAGCAAAGATATTACATCAAGCGCCTGTAGCTCAGTGGATAGAGCGTCTGTTTCCTAAGCAGAAAGTCGTAGGTTCGACCCCTACCTGGCGCGCATTTAATCTTCAATTTTCCTTTTTCGATTTTAGTTCAACGCCTCTTTAAGATTTAGCTGGTGCTGGTTGTTGTCTCTGAATTCACTTTCAATTTTCTTAGTCCAACACCTCTGAGAGACTTAGCTGGTGGTGGTTGCTGTCTATAAATCAAAACATTACATTCAATTGCTAGGCCAAACTTCAAAAGCATAGTTAGCTGGTGCTGGTTGTTGTCTCTGAATTCATTTTCAATTTTCTTAGTCCAACACCTCTGAGAGACTTAGCCGGTGGTGGTTGCTGTCTATAAATCAAAACATTACATTCAATTACTAGGCGAAACTTCAAAAGCATAGTTCAACATAATAAAATACAACACACCATCCTCCTTTCCTTATGACTTTCCTTTTTTCTTGGGTATTAATAAAAACACTAGAGCGAAGTAGAATCTACTCCAAAGAAAGAAGATAATGATAGTAAATTTATTATTATTATTTATTTATTTATTTTTGTTATATAGGATAGTTGGTCGTAAATATATTATTTTTAGTAATTGGTTCAAACGAATTACTAAGTGTATGGTTTAAATCATAAGATTGCTTCTACTAAATCTATTTAATCTTCTTATTATTGACCCAGGGTCAGCTTTGAACCTACAAATCTTTTTGATAAATACCTAACCAAACAAACACTTACCAATCCACTTAATTTTAATTTTCTTACCAAATTTGTTTTGCCCCAAGATTTGAACCTAAAAATCTCTTTGATAAATACCTAACCAAACAAACACTTACCAATCCACTTAATTTTAATTTTCTTACTATTTTTTTTAATCTTTCTAGTCACTATAGTAAAGTGCCTACTAGTACTAAAAACTGGTAAAGTAATCTTTGTGTCGTTCAGCTTTTAAAAAAGGAATGTATTTTTTCAAGGGTCTTTTAAAGCAACAATATAGAAAACATGCAAATGTTAACCTAGAACATATTTTAATTTTAACAATAGTGTACTATGCTTTTAATTCATTTGGAAGTGTAATTGATGATTTGTCTTTAATTAATTTTTTATAATTAGTTTTATCATTAATATTATATATGGTTTAGAAAATTTAGTTTTAATATAGATTTTTTTTTACTGTTGTAAACGTTTACAAGTGTTATTGTTTTTGAAGTTAAGACTGGAAAAAATCTCATTTCAACTTTTAAATGATCTTGTTTTAATATAAAATTTTCAAATTCTTCTTCAATAAATTTTTTCCCGTAAATGTATAACAAAATACTTGAATTTACAATATATTTATAAACATTCCAAAATATATATTTACCATAATTAAACAGAAGAAAAATTAATTAAAATATAGCAATAGTAAACGACAAAAAAAAATTTGCACAGTGCCGCCATTGGCAAACATTTTGTGTAGGCTTAATGCATTTTGTTTATTTGATAAGGTTGTTTTGTTTTTTTAATTTTTATAATTAATTCAATGGAATATTGATTTTTTATTTTTATTTTTTCTAATCCGTGTATGGGATTGGACCGACCTTACTCTATCACACGTCTGTCTTTGCCGTTTAAAGAGAACAACTTAATATTTTGTTTATCATCCACTTGGTGGATTTTGTTTTTTGTTTTTTTTTTTAATCAATTGTTGTTATTTAAAGAAAACAACTTAACATTTTGTTTATTGTTTGATTAGGTTTCTTTTTAAATTGTATAGAGTTGAAAGATGTCCGATTATTTAGTTTATATATATATATATATATATATATATATATATATATATATTATTTGATAAAGTTTAAATTTAATTTTACTAAAAAAAAATATAGTTAATTGAATTAAAATCATTTTGATCTAAGTTTCTTTTTAAAACCTATGTTGCTTATTCCTTTTGCTTATTACTTTGTTAAAACCTATTCAAATATTATTTAAGTTTAATATTTAAAAAGTTCAAATATAAGAACAAGAAAAACCTCGGGATGAAATGGTGATTCTGAATCTTTGTTGTATGTGTTTTAGATAATTCTATGGTTGATGTGAGTGGGTCTAATGTTAAAGACTTTAGAATTTTAAATAGGAGACTTATATTTCAAATCTAATGAAGGTAGAGTTGTACACCACTCTTTGAAAATCAAATTGTGGTTGCATAGACATATATTGAATTGATAACATTCTCTATGAGGATCATTTGTTATAATCTTGGTCTCATAGACATTCAAAGCTACCATACCTTTATATTATTTTTAGAATAAATTTGATAAAACAGGCTGCATTACTTTTAAACTCAACATCTCTAATTCATAATAAAAAATATTATTTAATAATAAAATTAAAATTATATTCAAATAATTATAGGAATGGCCCAAGGTTCGTCATCCAAACCTCATCCAAACCCCATAAGCGGGAAGGAGGTCCAAGGTTCAAACCTCGGGCCTCGCCGGATTTGAACGCTTGTCCCTTTCCTGGTGCTTTCAGCGATGTAAAAGGTTTAAAATGATTGTGGAATGGTGGTTATAGGGACGAGCTGCACAAAGATCTGTGTGGCTGCTTTCAGGGTGGACCGTGCAGAATACTGTGGCAACCATAAAAAGCTGGACAACTTGTCTGGATTCATGGCGGCTTCCGATTCCACCATGTAAATACAAAAACAAAAAAAATATAGGAATGGCCCATAGGAATAATCTGTCTTGTAGAAAATGGTACCTCTTTGGTAGGATTTGTGTATGAGCTTGTTTCATCCAAATTTTGTAAATTCTTAATTACAATTTTAATGTGTTTTGTACTCGTATTTTTTATTTAATAAGATAAGTCACTTTCAAAAAAAAATAATAAAAAAATTAATAAATGGAATGCTGGGACATTTAGAAAAGCTTGCAAATTTATTACTCTTCTTATGGTAAATTACTATTTTTGATGAACATCAATTAGTGATCTTGTAATTTTCTTCCTATACCAAGTTGCAAGTGAAAAACTAAAAAAATGTTTTCAACCAGATTTGGAGAGAATATGAAGAGTAAGAGTCTCTTTATACAACCAAAGAGACTTTTTTATTATATATATATATATATATATATATATATATATATATATATATATATATATATATTGCTATTGATATTTCCATAAGGTTTGTGGTAAATGTATGCTTATATCTCTATCTATAAAGTAATGATAAATTTGACATGCTATTAGAGTGAGACTGAAGCAAATTCACTTAGTTATAAGAATAAATTATTTTTTAAGCAATTTATGAAAGATCTTGTATGGTGTTTTTTATGGTTTTACCAAAACCCTAGTTGGAGCTTATATTATGAGAATTTTGTTGTGCCACAATAAAATTTGTTAGCTCAAGAGAATATTCAATGAAAGGTTTATTTTTTTTCTCTTGATATTCAATCCATTAGAGTTGCTAAATTATATGATAGATTATTTTAGTGATGTCTTGAATTTTAGAATAACAATTGGGAAAAAATACAATGGATTGCATCTTTGGATTTTGTGTAAGAATTCCTTTGTATTTCACAAACTTTTGGAATATAATCCATTTCCTTCCCTAATTCAATATTTTCAACATTGGTGCAATATAAATGAGAGAACAATATGCATGGTTTTTTAGTAGATAAGAAGAGGTTGAAGTTTTTCAATCACCCCTAGATACCACAAAAGTCTTAGATAAGCTTCATTGCATGGAAAACCCCTCTAAGCCACTTAATGAGGTTGTAAGGATGATTTCATAATTTCTATGCTTCTCTAGTGCAAGAGGATGGTTTGATTAGTTATGTTTTAGTAAAAATATATTCAAGGACATTTGGGTGCAGTGCAACGGTTCAGGAGTTGGCCCTTATTCAGGAGGTCCAAGGTTCAAACCACAACGTGGACGAGTGTGTGAAGGGGTGGGTGTGTGGTGAATTTGTGTTAAATTCTCTATTGATAAATATAACTCTCAACTTTAGGAGAGGTCATGGTTGGGAGGAGACTTCTTAGCCCATCGATCATAGGGGTTTCTCACAATAACCAAATCCCCCCAAAAAAAAAGTAATCAAGGAAATATGGAATGTAGGGATGAACCGTCAATTTTTTATTTTCTCTAGGCACTTTACATGATGTCTTGAGTAATATTTATTTTGTGTTAAAAAAATGCTTTACTTCCAATTATTTATGTATTTTTTATTTTTTTGGAGAACAAGGGGTTGTACTCAGGTCCATGTTTTTGACAAATCATAACTCTCTCCTTTAAAGGTTTAGAGCTTACATGGATTAATTCTCATCTCAATTGAGTTAAAATAACAAGATACCTACATCATTTTTCTTTTAAAATCTAAATTCTTGATTTTTTTTATCTTCTTTAATTTTTTTGTGTGAGTACAAATATTAAAAAATTTAAAAATACCAAAACTCTACCTCTAGTATCTATGCATTAAAAATTAGTAGGATATAAGTTTTAAAACTTCAAGCTATCATAATTTTCTTCAACATATCTATATTGCTAGTTGGATTTCTAAAACATAATTACAACCACAAGAATTGTAATAAATAGTTTATATGAAAACACACTAATGTAATAAAAATAATAAATATTGCCAATGGAAAATATTAAAGTAATATTTAATAATTATTTAATTGAGATAGTCAATATTTTCTTAACAACATTAGCTAAACTTACTACTTCCAAAAGGAAAAGAGAATTTAACTTCGTGATCCTCAATTAAAATCCCTCTATCGGCTAGCTTACTTGTGCATTTATTTCCTTCCTTAAAAGCATCTGTAAAATATATCTCTTCACACTTTATAACAAGGTCTTATATTTCTATAATTATCTCTAATATGTTTCATGGAGCCTTTGCTTTCCTCAAAATTTCTTAAATTACTATTACTAAATCACCGTCCATCCATACTCTACTCCATTTTATTTTATTTTTTGCATATTTTTTACCCTTCCAAAGATTCCCAATCTCTAGCTTCATTATTTGTCTTAAATTCTATATTGAAAGTGTAATGAGACAAAATATCTTTCCTATTAGTTCTAGTTATTCCTCCTCTTCCCATTGGTTTTGGATTCCTTTTATTTGCTCCATCCAAATTAAATTTGACAAAATTTACTTCTAGTGGTTTTCGGTCTACATTATTTACCTTTATTTTGTTTCTCCTATACCCAACATTATAATTATATTTGATAAATTGACTTCATCTATTAAGGCTATCTACTTTAAGATTAAGAATTAGGTGATTTGATAGGGCTGGTTTATACTCCTCTATGGCTAAACAAATCTTCCCTTCTAATTTTTATTCCTATCAAAATATATCTAACTCCTATTTAATATGTAGGTTTAATCCTTAAAATAAACTATCTTTTGCACTTCTTTGAAGACTATAGTATTCAATCATCCAACATGATGATGTAGATATTGATGAATAGATTCACTAATTTTTTGCCTTGTAATGGATGAAATTTGTAGATTCTTGTTGGATCTCCAAAATAGCTTCTTCCTTCACTGAAATGTAGTTTCAAACTTTTCTGGCTTGAAATTGAAGCTTGGTGGCTTGGATTTTCTCAAATGGCCTTCCATTTTCTGCTATAGAAAACCCTTATCTCTAAAATATGTCTTCTAGCTAGGAAAGGTAATCTTTAAATATTTTGAATTTGGTAAGCTTCTTCTGTCTAAATCCTCCTTCAACCTCCTTGTCGAATAATGATTTCAAATAGAGCTTGTGGTCTTCTCTAATATCATTCAAAATCTGGTAAATTGCTTGCCAAATCCTTCTCTTTTGGACTTGTTTTCGGATGAAAATAATTATCCCAAATCCTTCACTATCAGGAGTTTCTCCTTAGTATTGAATTTCTCCATTGAGTTCTTCTAGGAACTCCTTCGATGATGCTTCAACAAGCTCTACAACAAGGATTTCATTTGAAATCTATAACTTTGGCTACTCCTTGTCCCAATCATTAAATGTTTTTCATTCACCTATCTTGGGCACTTTTGAAAAAACTATGTTGATGCTTGAACTCAAATTCGCTCAAAATAAATCCATGAGCGAAAGCACCACCTTTAAGCTCTTATTATTTCCTCCTTATCCAAGCTTCCTCTTTTAACACTTACACCATTGTGATCCATGGACAACCCCCCAACTTTGATGTTGCATTTGCCTTCTTGGAGAAAATCTGGGTGAAACAATTCTTTGTACCCTTATGATTTTACATTTGATGCTTTACCCCTAAAAAAATATGGTCAAGAACTTCACATTTCTTTCCTGGTGGAAGCGCTTCTCATAGGACATCTTACTTCTTAAAATATACGTTCACCCAAAGGGAGGCGAAAGGTGCTTTCACCCTTCACCTTGGGTGAACGTAGCTTTGATTTTTCAATGCTACCTTTTCTTAATATTTGCTTGAGCGAAAACAAAACTCTGACGAATTGGTGAGGTTGTCTTCATGTAGCTTCGCCCCAAGAAGGGGTGAATGGGACTTTCACCCCTCACTTGGGATGAAATCAAAGTTGACTTTTCAACATTGCTTTCCTTTTAGTTTCATCTAAATCCTTTTTTTGACGAGCTTTCACCCCAAGGAGGGGCGAATGGGATGTTCACCCCTCACATGGGGTGAAAATACTTTTGACTTGTCAATGCTTCCAAATTAAATAACGTTTGCCCCAAAGTGGGGCGAATGATGCTTTCACCCCAACTTTGGGACGAATGCACTTTTGTCACTTTGACTCTACCTTTCAACTTCAAGCGCGCTATCTCAAATTTCAAGCATGCTCACTTCAATGCCCTTTCACCCCTTAGGGAATTTCACCTCATATTTAGGGTGAAAGCATTTCTGCCAAAAATTTTAACTCCTTTCCTTTGATTTCTCCCTTTAAAGAACATCACGTTCACCCCAAAATGAGGTGAACGCGTCAATCACCCTAAGTTAGAGGTGAACGTAACTTCACTTTTCCTTTTACTCAATGACCCAAATTTTAAAGAAACGTCTTCACCCCAAGGAAGGGCACCAAATTTTCTCTTATTTGTTCAAGCGAAAGGACTACCAAAGTCTCCTGTAAATTTTAAACTTCAATGCACTACTTTTATTGCCACCATCAGGTGACTTCTACGGATTCTTTGTGAACATTTTGACTTGTAACACCCATTATTATTCAAGCACAAAATTTATAAAAATGAGAAATAAAATTAACACGAAACATTGTATTTCATCATACAAGCCGAAAATACTACATCATCAATTAATATATATATATATATATATATATATATATATGCCACTTTTACAATCAGAAATCCTCCTACAAAATTTGATCAGAACTTCAATGTGGCATGGTGCAACACTACAAATAGTTATGTAAGTATGTATGTGGAGGAAATGCACAAGTGTCATGTGAGTATGTGTGCAAGTGTAATGTAAGCTTATGTGCACAAGTGTCTTATGTGTAAGTATGCACAAGTATCCTTTTATTAGAGTGTGCTAAGTTAAGAGTCATGTCTAGGTGTGCATACATGATAGAGTCATGTGTATGCAAGTCTCAATTAGAGAAGCCAAGAGCCATGAGACTTGGCATATGGAAAGGAATAATCAAGTAGTGAAAGAGTCATTCTAATATGACTATATATTAATCCATGGAGAAGCATCAAGTATAACATTTTTTTTCATACAATTTGCAAGTGTAGAGAGCCAAGTGATATATTAGTAAGAGAAAAAAGAGTAATAAAGATTACATATATTTGAGAAATTAATATTATAATTTGTGCTACATATATGATTTAGGCTATTTAAATTCATATTGTTGTTTATTAGTAAATGCTACTTGATATTATATAAGCCTTGATTTACATATTAATTTGCTCATATTATTCTACTTACATCAATATCTGGAATCTTACTATATTGTGTCTATCTTATATTTTATTATGTGATATTTATTGTACGAGATTTATATTACTATTAAGGTTTAAAAGTTCATCAGAACCATTTGGATGGGTTGTGTGTGATAAAATTTGTGTAGTACTACCAAAGATTTACCATGTGATCTCATGGGCTAGTGTCCATGGAATTGATCATTGGGCTATAACCTACATCAAATGTTAAAATTTTCCTTGCAGCAAAAGAATACAAAATATCTAGAAAATGTGTGAACTCCACAATCACCAAAATTTACTTACCAAATTTAATTTTATTGCTAACAAGAAGAATAATATATAGAATATTCTAATTTAAAAATTCAAAAATCTGGTATAGTTGTTAATTAAAGTTCCATATGAATTTGAGTAAATGAGGAGAATTTTGTCAAAATTTATTTTTCAATGAAATATTCATTATGGAAATTATCAATCATTGGAGCTAGGGCATTTTAAAAAATTAATAATAATAATATTTTCAAAGTTGTATCTTTGCATAGTATTGTTTGATTCAAACAATTTTTCTGCCACTTTGTGTAAAATTTGAAAAGCTTTAAAATGAGCGGTCATTCAAAGGAATCCAAGTAGTATTGAGGGATATATAACCATGTGTCATTTGAAACTAGGGCAGTGTTAGGTTAAATTTTCCTTGAAAATCTTCTCATATTTTAGGAGTCATATCTTCGCAAACAGTTGTCCAATTTAGGTGATTCTTCGACCAATTTGTGAAAAAATGAGCTGATTTAAAATGAGCGGTCATATGAAGTAATATGAGCAATATTGATGGAGATACAACCCTATGAAGTCAATCATCCAAAATAAGGTTAGTGACAAATTTTTAAGTCACAAAAAATAAAATTATAAATATTTGTCAACTATGTTTTAGATGATGGAAAGAGCAATGGAGGGTTAGGGAACTAGTAAGGCATGATATTCTATCTTTAAATAGAATTTTTAGCTATTTTTATTTTTTCCCTTCATTATCATAGAATTTTTGCATGTTATTCATTATAGGTTTATTTTCAAATAGTATAATCACTATAGATATATGCCTAATTTTCACTATATTTGGAGTTATAGTTTACTTCCAATGTACTAATATATAGCTAAGTCTTTAGTATCTTCCTTATTAGTAGAGGTTAGAGAGGAACTCATAGAGAAACAATCCTTGTTGCTCAAATAAAGAGTAGTTATTCATAAATTTAGGGTCTTGGCAAAGGGATTTAGCCTTGATAAAATGGATTGATAAGAGTTGAAGTCTCTAAGAGTGAGCCTATCCTTTCTTCCCAAATATTTCTTCCTAACCATTTTTGTTCTAGGGAGAAGATATAGAATCCTAAAAAGGGGTCCTTGGTTTATGTGAAGAGTAGGATTCTTCTTTACTCAACAGTATGAAGGCTTTTGTAGACACATAAATTTGACCAACCAAAATGGGTCAAATATTTCTTAGATCCCTAGCTAGCGACCCAAACTTGCTAAGTGTAAATTTTAGGTCTTTTTGCCTTCTCCTCTTGTTGTTTTTTTCTAGCTTTACCAAATTCACACCCAGTCCATAGTAGGCATGAATTTGGATTACCATATTCATGCCCTATATGGAGGGAGCATGAATTTGGATTTTTAGGGGTTTTTATCACTTAAACCCCTCCCCCGATCGACTTATTTTGATGTTAGCTTTTCCCAAAGTGAAATTTCACTTTCCTACCTATTTTGCCCTCCAAACATATTATAAATAAGGGTTTGGATCCTCTTAGTTGTACAAAGAATTTTGGTGGTAAACTTAATTCTTGACTTTCTCACATACTTTTGCTTTCATGTGGATTTCTACTGCAAGTTGTTGTTTTTGTGCATGGAATGTGTTGCCCTTGGGGATTGAGTGAAGAAGTCTTGATGAATAGATAGATCAACGATTTTGGAGTTTTTCTTCCACCTCTTCATTGCTTCTTTCTTGATCCATCATCTCATCAAGTTTTGTACCTATTTTATTAGCATTTAGCACTTTTGTTTTACATCGTGCACCTCATTTTTTGTTGTTTTAGACCCATAAAAGGGCATCTGAACTAGATTCATACCCAGTCCATACAAGGCATAAATTTAGTCAACCAAAATCATGAATACTAGTTACAAGATGTACATTTGGTAATGTTAGGGTTTTTAGGTTACAATTTGCACTTTGAAACCCTAATTTGCACCCCATATTGAAGTTTTTTGTTGTGTCCATTTCTACTAAATTTTACATTACTATTGCATATTTATTTTGCTATATTTTTACATGTTCCAAAGCTCAAATATCATTTTATGTTCAAATAGTTCAGCTAAAAGGACCAAGGAGGCTTGACTATTGCACCTCTAAGCTCAAATATATAGCGGCCTAAGAAAGCTCCCAAACGCTGATTAAATTTTCTATGATTTTGTGAAGCTATTTTACAGGTTTGAAGCTATTTGATACTCTAGACAAAAGATAAAGCTCGAATCATCTAATAATTTAAGTGCCCTAATATATCTTTAGGTTGATTGTTGTTTACTTTCTTCCCACTTTTGTGGAAAACCTAGATAATAGAAAAAGGTAAAGATGCACTTGAAATTCTAGGTATTTGAAAAAGCAAAAACATATAATGTGCATCTAAGGTTTTAATATTGTTTGTGCATTCCCTTGGACAAAATATTTTATTTTGTAATCTAGGATTATATATCATTAAATCAAAAAATCATACTAGGCTTAGCTCTTGTATTCTTGCATCTTTTATCTTTCATAGTTCTTTCCTTTCCTTAGCTTAGTATAAAAATACCAGATATAGGTGTGTGCTTAATTGAACACATTCAAACACAATTCATCCCTAGACTTGGATTGAGTCCTAAAACCATTCATAGTAACCTATCCCTCCCCCAAATCAAGTGTAGATTTATAACATCCATTGTGGTCACCTCAAGTCTTCTTTGTGGATCCAACCTTAAGAATCATACGTCGATGCAGATATAGGTGTGTGCTTAATTGAACACATTCAAACACATTTCATCCCTAGACTTGGATTGAGTCCTAAAACCCTTCCTAGTAACCTTTCCCTCCCCCACATCAAGTGTAGAGTTATAACATCCATCGTGGTCACCTCAAGTCTTCGTTGTGGATCCAACCTTAAGAATCATAAGTCGATATATGGTTTTCTCCCTCTATAGTTTTATACATGAAAATATAAATTTATCCCTAGTACTAGTTTAGGTTAGTATATGCGTGTTACCCTTTGAATTCAATGAAATGGGTACCTTCAAGGCAATAGGTAATAATCTAGGAGAATTATTTAAGATTTAAAAACTACAAAAGATAATTTCTTAGATATTTATGCTCAAATATTGGTCATGATTGATATAAGTAAACCTTTACCATAATCAATAAGTCTTAAGTATGGATGTAGATTGTGGATCCAAACTATGTATTATAAAATATATTTTTTATATGTAGAATATGTTATGAGGTAGGACATATTGAGAGATCATGTTAGGACCCCATCCTAGCATTATTATGTTGTAACCCCCTTTCCAAGGTAGAGATCCTATTACAATAATATTTTGTATTATGTTGTAATTATATGTGGCACTTTATATGCCTAGACAAGTGGGACTATTTCATGTAATTATTATAAATAATGTAACTATTTTTTGATAGAATATTTTAGTTTGGGTGGCACTTTGCATGTAAGCCAACTCTTGAGCATTAGGTTAGGGTTGCATGAAATGTATGTTTAGAAGACAAGGGGCATAAACAAATGTACTTTTTTATATATTGAATAAAAGTATTGAAGGAGGTTGCCCCCTCTAAGAGGCCCACAATTATGTATTATGATTATATGTGTGTGTGTGTGTGTGTGTGTGTGTGTGTGTGTGTGTGTGTGTTTTTACATTTCATATTACAATATTTTGTTCTTTAATTAATTACTACTTTTATTGTAATATTTATGTGAATATGCTTATTTTAATTAGACGGTTTCTAACAAGTGGTATAAGAGAACTTCCTAGGATCATGTTTTGTTGCAATTAAGACAATGTTTACCTTACCATTTTGATTGTTAGGTATAATTATTTCATTATTTCATTTTTTCTTGTTTTCTTATTAACAAAATCTAGTCCTTTTTTTGTTGTAGTTTACTTGGTTGGAAACCCTATGCTAAGGATTTTAAAATATCATGGAGGACCTATCATTATTGGCTGAGATAGATTTCCTATAAAGCATCTAGTGAACTAAGAGGTGATTAGGCTCTAATATCCAAGCCTTAGACAACACCTTTTTATAGAAATAAACTTCCACATATCTTTGGGTAAATCAAAATATCCCATAGTATTAGGAGAAGTTGTTAGCTCTAGGAATATTTTTGACCATGAATTTTCCATAGCACATCAAAAAAAACATTTAAGAACATCACCCTTCTATACTATTAGAGAGGTGGATAGTGTACCCAAGGGTATGCATGAAATTCTCCTTGAGTAGTGGCTAGGAATATTGGTCTAAGTACTATTGTTCATCATTGTAGTATAACAGAGGGCCATGGATAGTACATACACCCTAGATTAATGTACCCTATTTCTATTTATACTGAATTTCAAAAACCCCACCATAAAAATTAAGTCTACTAAGGAGACTATACTATCATAGATTGGCTAAACAAAAATATATGATAAAAAATGGTGGTAAGACTAATAGTCATTATACGGTCTATTAGTAATAGTCATGTATTAGTCAATAGTATTCAAATAAATTTTAGTAGTGTAATTATCAATTACAAGTTAGTAACAATCCATACAAGGTCTATTAGTAATAATAAGGTATTAGTTAGAATAGTCCAAATACAGATGGTTATGCGGTTACCAGTTTTAAAGTAAAAAATAGTTAAGATAAATTTAAATAGAATAATTATCAATTTATATATTCAAACATAATAGTTGTTAATAATGAATATTACAAAGCTTGCTTAAGCAATTTTAGACAAAATTCAATTTTCTCAGTGAACCTTGACTCCTAGATAAAAATGGACACACTTGCTTAGAAAAAATGTTAAGGGTACGATAAAATAATATTGTGGGATATAGATCATCACAATCATCTCTTCAGAATGATTATTTTGGTATACATTCTCCATGCACTTTTTATAGGGTACCCAAAAATGTTCTTGTGAGACCTAGCCCATTATATTCATCTTTTCAAGTTGATCAAATTAATATATAACACCTAAACATATTTTTTGGACACTACTAAAAATAGAAACTCCTAAAATAATACTTCCTATTTTTATTAAGTCAATGGGAGTGGTCCAAATCTTACATATATGGCTAGACGTACTAGAGGAATATAGAATGAATTAGAAAAAAGCCACTATATATAAATTAAATCATGCACTAAATAACCTAAAAGGCAAAATATACCACATTGGACAAGAAAAATAATAAAATATTAGATGTAGGTTATAAGAACTAACCAAATTAAATCCAAAATTTGAACTTGAAGAAAATTCCTAGAGGTTGAAGAGTGATTAAAGAAGCCCGAAATGTTTTGAGCATCTTAATACTAAAATATTTGGTGGTATTTTAGGCAATAAAAAGAAAGGAATCGATAAAGAGAAAGAAGTTCTTCCTTTTGTTTTTGATACAAATACTTCATTTAAGATTACTAAATTAGATTTTCCTAAATTTAACGGAAATGATGCTAATGGATGGTTGTGTCAAGTATATTAGTTCTTCAAAATTCATAAAGTACATTGATATTTGTGGGTCACCATGGCATATTTTAACTTTGAATCTGAGGCCCTACATTAGTATCAATGGTAACAAAACATGACTTCAAATATTTCTTGGGAAGAGTTTAAGTCTCAATTACTCATTTATTTTAATCTTAGTGAACATGAGGACTTTATAGGAGTCTTTACCAAATTAAAACAAACCTCTATTGTCCATTAATGTCATAATCAATTTAATAAATTGGCTAATAGGACAAAGGGGCTAAAAGAAGGATTTTTTAGATTTGTTTTATCAATGGATTGAAAGATGATATCAAGGCTAAGGTAAAAATATTTAAATCATAGTCTATGATGCAATCCGTATGATTCATGAGATTAGTGAAAGAAAAAATTTTGGTCCAAAGAAGATCATCCAAATTTCCATAGGCCAAATCCATGTTTCCCTCCAAGTTCACATCGAATAATAGCAATAAATCTACCACAATCAAATTATTGACTATAGAGAAAATGGATGCTTGTTGAGCACAAGGATTTTGTTATAAATATGATGAGAAGGATTTTCTAGGGCATAAATGTATCCAAAAAAAGTTATTTTTGTTGGATGTGGATTAATCGAGAGGAAATAAAATGCCTAATGAAGGAGTAGAATCGTAAAAGGAACAACATCAAGATAAAGGAGAAATATAGGAAGAACCACAACTAAATATCCTTGCTCATGCACTTGTAGTAATTATGATCCTTAAAAAATGAATATAATAGGATTCTTCAAAGGGTAACCCATTACAATTCTCATTGATTTAGACAGTACGCATAATTTTATTGATCCTTGAGTAGCCAAGCAAGTGAATTATTACATATATGTTTGCAATTCCTTTGAAGTTATGGTGGAAAATGGAGGAATATTACCTTGTATGAGTAAATATCACAATGTTAAGTTGAATATATGTGATGTAGAACTCAAAAATGAAGTTGGTTTATTCATGTATGCAATAAAATATATAGTGCTACAATAGAATATCACGTAGGCTAAGTGGTTGCAGTAATTTGCTAAACATGGCCAACCACTTAACTAACAAATAATAATTTGCTAATCTAGGATGATAACTAACTACTAGAAAACAAAGGATAACTCTAATAGCTAACTAAAAATCCAAATAACTTAACAATCTATTTCCAACATGGGCATACTATGCCTCACATGAATACAAAGTGCAATAAATATGAAATAATAAAATAATAAACTTAGGCTTAAATGGATAAGCCTAAGTACCCTAAACACTCCTCCCAACCATAGAAGCATTGGACCCCAATGCTCTCAACAAATGTGGAAAGTCATGGGCCATATCATGGTGAGAAATCTAGCAAGCCATGTGTGGAAAGTGACCATGGTGGGCAATAAGGTAAGTAGTGGAAGAACCTTGTTGAGTGTGTTGAGTCTTCATCTTGAAAAATATATCTAAAATAAGCAAAATTTTATGATCATGTGTCACTACTATTTTAGGGTTTATGATAGGTTCAGGTACCAAAGGAGGATCCTACAATGGTGTCTTTAGAAAGCATCGTGTATCCAAAGAAAGCCAAACTCTATCTCCAATCTAAGATGAGTGAGGATTGTGATGCTTGCACACCATGCTCTACTGCTCCTGTGGAGTCTCCTACAAGTCTTGTGTTATCTTGCCCTGAAGGCTCTACCCATGCTAAATGAAGTGATTTTAGCTTGCTACTCTATGTGTGCAATGGTGGAAGGGAGTAAAGCCAAAGTTAACTTATGTGGATCAAGTGGTTGTGTATCCATAGGTGTACCCAAAATGATATTAATAGAATGAATGGAATCTTTCTAATGAGTGAGAGTGATGGGTTCCTTAACCATGAAATATTATGATTGTTCATTTTATGAAAGTGAATCTTCTTCTTTATCATGTGCCTTTGATGGTGCGTGTTCTTCATTATGTATGTAACTTATACAAGTAGGAGCCAAAATGAGTGCTTGACTTAGTGGCTTCTAAATTTACTTACAACATAGCATCAAAGTTTATGTAGGTATAGTGATTTGTATCAAGTAGGTTTTATCATGCAAATCCAATGTGTATGTATTCTTTTTAGTATGATATACAACATTACTATCAAATTGATAGGTTTTACTTATAAATAGTCCACTGTAATCCATATTTATGATATCACATCTTACTTTATCCATAAAATTATCACCAAAATAAAAAATCAAGGTGCAAGTATGTGATTTTAGATATGGAGTCTACATCTTTCTACCAAAATACATATGGTTGGTGATGTGGCTTTATGGGAAGCTTTAACTTCTCCACAATGGACTTAGCAATGAGGTTCTTTTTTGATCTGTTATCTATGGTACAATCCACATAAAAATCATGTGTAATGTGGGCTCTAGTGACAAACAAATGGTCATGACCCCCTTGAGAAATTTTTTTTTTCATGAGGGTAACTTTTTTAGTTTACCCTTTAAAGATGGATATTCTTCTTCTTTCCCTATAGTCACAATGGGACCATCATGTGGTTCCTCATTTGTAGACTGTACAATTAGGAAATTTAAACTTTTCAAAATTAAAGCATTTGGATTTTACATGACTATGATTTTCATAAAGATCACATTACATTGAAGAAGAAGGATCTTTAGAATGAGAAGAAGAATATGCTTTATGAGAAGTGGTAGGAGAAGAAGAATGAGGGTAAGAATTAGAAGTGTTCTTCACCTTGTGTTGATGCTAATTTGCTCCTTTGGAACCGTTATCCTATCGAGATATTTGAGAAGCATCAAATTTATTCTCTGTGAGAATGAGATGCTTGAATACCACATCCAAAGTGATTAAATCAATGAACTTGATTTACCTAAAAATCTAATCTTGCAATCCACATGTGGAATTATTAATCAAATCTTGTTTTGAATATTTCACACCAAGAAGCACCCTTAGTCTATTGAATCAGAAAATATAGTCAAAAATTGACATACTATAGGATTACCTCAATCTATACCACTTGGTTACGAGGTCGTTTTGGTAAATTTGATGGAAAAACTATGTTTTTTCATAATATGGATCAATTATTTTCAAGTCATGGCAGTATTATGGCTTTGTATTTCTACAATTAAAAATTTTGCTAAGCCTCTGAGTTTGACTATAGCAAATGCAACTTATTCATATGCAAGAATTTCAACATAACTGAACCAATTTTGCATATCTAGAATCCATGTAGATAAGACATTAGGATCTCTAGATCCATCATACAATTTGACCTCACATTATTCTTTGTTGGCATGATTGTGATGAATTTTTCTATCACTAGGAGTCAATTGCACAACAATATATTTTACCTTATCCACCAAAATGTCTACTACAATAGTAAGGTTTTCCATGTTTGATTTGAGATCATTAGCCATATTTTTTTGTGTATATGCGAGACTAGGAGAATTACAAAATATTTTGAAAAACTATCTAGGCTCTTAGGAATAAATTTGAGAGTTTCCTAATGCAAAAATTTACCTATATTTTACAAAAAAATTGCCTTCCAATGGACTACTATAGTGCTTTTTACAAAATAAAATCAATTTTGTAATTACAAAACGAGCACTAATTTTCCAAAACTTAACTCTTAATATTGCTGAAAAATAAAGGAAAAAATTGTTTAAATTTTGCAATGTAATTGTTGATAAATTGTAAAATTTCCTACTAAAAAAAATGTTGAAAACAACTGTAGGAAATTTCACCTCTCTTACTTCTTGGAATTAAAATTTTCAAATTTGAATATTTGAATTCTGTAAAATGGTGGCAAAAATAGTATTCCGCAGTAAAAAATATTTTTAATGTGTGTTCAACTACGCTGTGTAGGATTGATCAACTACGTTGCATAGGTTCGATCAACTACCCGAGCGAACTCTGTCTGAAAAAAATGTCAAATTACCATGGTGTGACGAACAACTAACTATCAATCAATGATCACAATCTACAAAAAAATTTCCCAATGGTCAAAGGGCTCCTTAAGATCTGCACACCACCAACTGATGCTCTGGCCCATGCACAAGAATGGCCAGTGGTGACCACCATAAGGTGGTCACTTCCTTTATTGTGTGTTAGTGTCTATAAAGTGTGAGAAGCCTATGATGTAGGCTATGTGGGATAATTATCCCAAGACTTGTAAAAAACTATATACCCATCAAAAATAGCTAAGATGTGCTAGGAAATAGAAAATATCTCCTGAAAAATACGTAAATGGAGCCAAAAAATGGTGGTTGTTATTGGTAAACTACAATCTTCATCGAGTTAATGATGATGGAGGTCAAAATCACCCCAAAAATTGAATTGACATCTGAGAAGTCAAACTCAGTGCCAGTTAACATGAAATTTCCAGAAGATGGATTATTCTCATCAGAAAACCACTGAATTTGATCTACCCAAATTGAGGGAACTTTGATTAACAACAACAAATTCTAAAAGAATTTTTTCAGATAAGTTTAGTCGATCATTGTTGGATCTAGTTGGATTTATGTGAAACAATAGAAATGTGATGGAGATCGACAAAATTTATCAAAATTGTGAATTATTCCTAACTACCAAAGGTTGTAATATACTGGAAAACGGTACAAAATTTATCAAAACCACATGTTGAATTTTAATTGTATGTGTATTTCATGCATATGATTAGTTTATTTTTAAAGCTTTGAAAACTTATTAATTTTTTTATAAATTATCTCCACCTATAAACAACGTGTACGCGTGTGCTCATCTAAAACTATGACGATCATCCATAAAAATTATGAGGGTATTGGGTAGTTACCTACCTAAGGGGTAGGGACACACGTTGATGTGTAGCAATTGGATCTCAGTCGAGTTATTGTTTGATCAGCACCAGTCGATGACATCTATCGTTGGTTGGGTTGTTGACCATTCGTGCCCATAGTAGGTCATCTGTGGCTATATAGGGATGCAAGGTAAGGGTGAGGAGGTGGTTGTGGTAGAGTGGAGGAATAACGAGGATGAGAGGGGAGGGATCTAGAGGAGGGGCAGTAGGGGAAGTCATTCCTCTATCGATTATTTGGTGGTCGATTGTTAGGGTGATAATCGATAGGCAATTGTGACTACCCTAAAAAATAAAAATAGAGGGAGCAAAACAGAGGATTAGGAAATCAAATTAAACCCTTCTCATCCCAAAAAATATTCACACTTCTCTTGAGCATGTAAAATAACTTCAATTTGTGCAACAATGTGCAAAATTCCTCATATTGGGCAAGGAGTGCCAATGCCTCCTATTGGCCACAAATATCCTTAAAATTATGGAACCAACCTTCAAATATATGCTCTTATGATCTTAAAAATATACATTAATTTTCTACAACAAAAAAAAAGTCTTGCCTTCCTCACGGTAAGTCTGGTTATCCTTCTGGTTTCTTCTAGGGGTATTTATTTTAAGGGTAAATTCTACCCTCTGCCACATTCTAAGATTCATAAACTTATGTTGTGTCTAGCCTCAAAAAAATTTCACACAAGCATGTACCTAGTATCTTGATTTACTAGCTACAACCTCAACTAGACATCTAGAAATGAAGTGGAAAACTTGCCCTCCTTGTAAAAAATTAATCCTCGGCTCTGATCACCACTAATGTAGAACTCAAACGTGAAGCTGGTTTATTTATGTGTACAATAAAATATATAGTTCTACAATAGAATCTCATGTAGTTTAAGTGGTTGCAACAATTTTCCAAACATGGCAAACCACTTAACTGATAGATAACAATCTTCTAATCTAGTATGACAACTAACTACTAGAAGACAAAGGATAACTCTAACAACTAACTAAACATCCAAATAACTTAACAACCTATTTCCAAAATGGGCATAGTATACCTCACATGAATACAAAGTGTAAGAAATAGAAAATAATTAAATAATTAAATAATTAACATAGGCTTAAATGAATAAGCCTAAGTATCCTCAATAACAGGGTACTATGAACTCAAAATTTATATGTTTGCTCTTCAACTAGAAGAATGTAATGTTGTTCTAGGAGCGCATTGGCTAGGTACCTTAGAAACAATAGCCTAGAAATTTTCTAAATTATGGATATAGTTCTCATAGAATGGGAATTCTTACACTCTCTATGGTTCACCAGCAGGACCTCCTTAGGTTATGATTTCAAGCCATATGGATAAGTTATTAAAAAAAAGTCTCACATAGGGTAGTAGCTCAATTATTTTCAATTCAACCGTAAAATTCACAAGAATACAAACCCTAAGATGAATTACAACTTATTTTGACTAAGCATGATGTAATTTTTGTGAAACCAATAAAATTACCTCTACAACATTCCCATGATCATGTAATACTATTAGTACCAGGTAGATTCCCACCTAAAATTACACCTATTAGTACCTCTATGCACTTAATTTAGAAACTAAGAAGTTGATACAAGAGTTGATTAAAATAGGGGTAATTTAGCTTAGTAACAGTTCATATTCTTATCTAGTGCTATTGGTCAGAAATAAAGATGGGTCATAGTGGTTGTGTATAGATTTCTATGGCCTAGTAACAATCCCTATTCCTCTCTAGTACTATTTGTTAGAAAACAAATATGGTTCATGGAAGTTGTGTTAGAAAAAAATTATTGGATGAGCTACATGGCACAAAGTTTTCAAAACTATGAAATTAGTATGAGCAAGATGTGAATGCGCAACAGGGGGAATTCGAACATGTTGGAATCCTATTAGAACCTCCTATGCAACTATTCATAAAACTAGGCATTGGATAGCCTCATTAGTGACATGTTACTTTGTAGATATCTATTTTGTCCTTGTTAATGTCTATGGACCTACAACTTAGATAGGTAGATTAGAATTATGGAGTGGAATTGAAGACTTTATGATAAGTCAATAATAGGAAACCAAAATCACAATCATAGAAATTTAATGCCCTATAACCAAGCTAAACTAAAGTTTTAGGGGAATTAAGAAAATAACCCAAAGTATACGATATTTCTCATTTTTTATTCAAAATAATAATCTATGCAAGGTTAATTTTTAAAATAAAAATTATACATAGAACAATAATAAGATAGGCCAAAATCTAAAAGCAAACAATTTATATAGATGTATACTCTTATATCATTGACTAGATGAAGGAACTTGTGCTAAAATTAATACCTTGAAAAGGATTGGTTCATATCACTCGTCACTAAGAGTTATTGGTGGTAAGTGATTTAAAAAAAATATCATATTTTAAATATGAAAATATGTGGGAAGACCATCCTCAATTTTTTGATATCACAATGTAAACATGGAATTTAAAAAAAATAGGTGGGTTGTATACACTTCCAAAAAAAATTAAGTCAATGACATTTAGATTAAAATAATGGAACAATAATACTTTTGGAAATATTTTTTAGAATCAAGAATAACTAAAAGATAAACTTTCAAAATTCTTAAAAGGTGACTATAATAATCCAAGATCATAGAAAAGGGAGTTTCTTAGTGAATATCATAATATTTTGAGTAAGGAAGATAAATTTTGTAGGTTAAAATCGAGATAAACTTTGTTAAAAAAAGAAGATAAAACACAAAGTGTTTTTATAGGATGGTAATAGTTCAAAGATCAACTTCTAAAAATAGTAGAATTAAATGAGTAGAAGCGGTTTGCATTGAAGACTTGAGTGAAATCATAAAGGAGGTAAGATATTTTTACTATAATATTATAATATTGGAGGAGTTTGAAGATCTTAATGACAAATTAGTACAAGAAGTACCTTCAATTATAATAGATGAAGATAATAAAAAAGTAATAGAGCCTATTAATAATGAAGTAGTTTGTTTAGCTCTTTTCTCTTTGTTAAGGATAATCCTTAGGTCCAAATGGGCTCTCTAAAGTATTATATCAACATAATTAGAAAATAGTGAAGGATTCTTTATTGGTGGTAAGAGATCAGTCTAGGATAAAATGATATATACCTTATAAAATAAATGCAACATATCTTATGTTCATTCTAAAAAAGAAGAATGCATAATTATTTGATTTATTTAGGCACATAAGACTATGTAATATGACATATAAGCTAATCTACAAAGTATTGGAAAGTTAGTTAAGACCATTGTTAAAAATATTTATTTTAGATGAGCAAGGAGGATTTGTGAAATGAAGACATATCCTAGACTAGATCATAGTAGCTCATGAAGTTATGAATTTAGGAACTTCAAGAAAAGAGAGAACAATAATCTTAAAACTTGATATGAATAAAGCCTATGATAGGGTTAAAAGAAGATGAAATAGCATCGAGGTAGAAAGTTAATAGGAAAAAATCTAAAATTTACTTTCTAAACACTCTAGATAAAATCAAAACAAGGAGATGCAAATTACTTCAAATGGAAGAGGAAACGTTACCAACAACTTATCTAGAGATACCTTTATTTGAGGGGAGAATGAAGATAGAATTGTAAAATTCAGTTATAATTAAAGTTTAAAATAAATTACCAATATAGAATGGTAGATGGTTATCATTAGCAATTATAGTATAGGTAATTAAATTAGTCTTATAAAACATTTCAATATATTATTTGTCCTTATATACTATAAAAAATTCTATAGAAAAAATTTCAATCTCTATTATGCCCATTTTTATGGTTAGGATTACATGACAAAAAGAAATTTGCATTAGTAAAATGGAGCAAGGTGTGTGATGATAAAAACTAAGGGAGGTCTCATTTTAAGAGTTCTTATGAATGTAAACTTAACTCTAAGGTTAAAAGTATTTTGGATACTGTACAAAGAGTCAAATACAATGGGCAATAATTCTTCTAAGTACATTGAGCCCAATGATATAAGCTTAATATTTACTGCATTCTCACTACCATATGTTTTTGCACTATGGAAAGGTTTCAAAAAATAAATTTATCTAGTTATTAATGGTCTAATATGGGTGGTGTGATGGATACATAGGGTGATAAAAAACCACTCAATATAGATCCAAATTTGAAACCATGGATGAGATTACTTTAATATAAATATGGTGATAGTATTTCAAACATTATATACAAGGATCATGAAGGAATATACAAATTGGAAGAAGATTTTTTTACAAGTGTACAAGACATTGATGGTAGGAGGTAGTTGAGTAGAAAGATATGAATAATTATTATTTAAAGAGGATCCAAGGATAAGCTAATTTGGAAGTTGAACAACTAAACAACAAGAAGTGGATATAATGTAAAGCACCAACAAAATATGAATACTGCAATAATATAGAGAGATATTTGGGATAACTTAAGCATTCTTAAAGTCAAAATATTTGTTTGGATGATAGGGCATAGAAACCTTTTATCCTAGGATAACCTTATGAAAACAGGTTTTCATGGTCCCTCACAATGTGTTCTATGTAAAAAGGAGAGTATAGACCATCTCTTGGGACATTTCTCAATAGTCTAGAAACTATGGAAATGGATTCTTAATATGTAGTAAATGCATATGTGTAAAAAGGAGAGTATAGTCATTTTTTTATTGCATTACTATTAAGTGAAGATTGCAGAAGATTACATTGAATTTGAGAGTTATTAGTGCATATTGCAAATTACATTAAAGGAGGAGAGAAAAAGTAAGACTACTATTACACTATTTTAGTTATCGTTAAGTAGATTGGAAATATTATTGGTGCATTACGGATTAATCTAAGGTGAAAATTAGTACACTATACTAGTTATTCTCAAAGATTATTAAGTGCATTGTTTTGTGGAGAACCAAAGTGCACAAATTAGCTTAATATCAAAGTGTCTAGAGACACCGAAACCTGCACCATTTTGTGGCCTAGAAAACCCATCAAACAGGTCGATATTTCTCCAAGGATTGAAAAAAGTAGCCACCTCATCAAAGGAAAAGAAAACTTGCAAAAGGACACATAAAGATCTTAGGTATAGGCGCAGACTTAATATAGTTTATTATAACTATTGCAAAACATTTTATATAGTAGTTTATTCTAACTACTGAACGTTCACCGCCAACTTCATCCCCCCTAGGCAGTGACCGGGTGTTCCGCAGATGAAATAGATGTTCCCCGTGCTGCTGAGCGTGACGGTGGTTCTGCCTCCCGTGTAAGTCTTGGTCGGATTAGAAGTCTGGCACGCATCGTACGCGGACTTGCTCACTTCCAATACATTGTGGCTGCTCGCATATGTGAATACTACAAGATGAACAACACACAACAACAACAATCATCTGTAATTGATTGCATACAATGAATGCCCAAAACAATTAGCGATGGTAGTAGTGATGTTTACCTAATTTGTCGTTCACACGGAACGTTTTGCCCGAAGTCCAGGCGGCGTAGTTTACGCCGAGATTCCACTGGTTGGTGCCTCCCACCGTGTAGTCCGTAGCCTGACAAAACGGAAATAAAACCAGCAATGCTGCGATCACTACAATTTTAAACTCCATTTCTAAAATTCGATAACACCGGCGGTTTAAGTTGCTCGAACTCGTGAGCACAGGAATTCGATAGAGAATCTGAATTTGAGCCTCCTCCAATTCTCTTTCTCTGCCTGCTTTCGATGTGAGGAGAGATGGCGGAGTTAAAGTATTAAAAAAGGGGATGCCATATGCACACCTAAGGAATGCTAAAATCGAGCACGCGGGACCCACACGGTCATAGGTAACATAGTAGCTGCAAGGCAGAAATCAGTGAATATAGCCGTTGAAGATGATAATCACATACTAGGTGGAATAAATGCAATAGACGTTACAAAGCATGCAGTGTTCTATTAATTTTGGCTCCTGTTATTGCCAGAGATTTTGCAGTTTTTAATTTTGGCTCCTGTTATTGCCAGCGATCTTGCATTCCAGAACAGAACAGACACAGATTGGGAAGATATTAAATTTGGAATTAGAATGGAAGTGGATTTCATGGTGATGCAATACATTATGATTACCTGTATTGTTTTTAATACTACCATGCGGCAGGTTCCAAAATTGGATACGGATAAAAACTTGCAGAAGAAGAATAATTTTAAGAATGACAGAATTTTAGTGTTAGAGCTCTTGTATGAGGATATATTTACCGCATCGAAAAGATTGATAAAGTTTCAAGAATTGAAGTGCGTAGCAAGCAATTTTACAATATGAAAGAACTATCTATAATTGGTGGAAAGTTAGGATGTTTTAGACTGTTTACTCGAGGGCCACTCTTCCTTACCTTGTTTATTGTTGGTGTTTGTTGGTCCTTGCTATTCTCTTGTTCAGGGTCTCTTCTGTGTGGCCTAAGTCTGTAGTCTGCGGGGGTGGTTTACTCATGGGAAAAGCTAAGATTTACCCTGCTAAGAATAAGTTGTGTAAATCTCGTTTGGAACCTTCGTCTATTTATTTCGATGAAGAGGTCAAGTCCATTTTAGTAGAGGGTGGTCTTCTAAACTGCATTTCTAAGTTCCATGGTCATAAATCCTCTCTCACTAACTGCTTGGTATCTTCTTGGAAAGAGGGTTGACTGCTTGGTATCTTCTTGGAAAGAGGGTTGGGTCAGGGTCGGTTCTTGGTCTTTTCATATTTTGGTTGATCTTATTAGTAGAATGACTGGTTTGGCCTTGGATGGTGCCTCTCACAATCGTGAAAGGCATTCTTTATTACAAGAAATCTCTTTGTTTTTGGATAAGGAGGAGTTTTTACCGCGTATTTAGAATGGTTTTAGTGTTGCGGCTTTACCCCCTCCTTGGAACCGTGTGGTTTGGGTTATTATGGATTATTTTACCCTAGATCCCTCTTATGAAATCATAAGGAGTTTTCATGCAATGTTCTTGAACCATCTTAGACGTAAAGCCTGCATGAACATTCCTTTATTCCTTTTTCATTCTATGCAAAAGTCTTTCCTTAATATCCAAGCTGGTCGTGGTCAAGTTTCTATTCACCAAGGTTTGGCGCTGTTGGTTTTCAAACAAGCGGCTTTGGAGAATGGCCTTGATGCTAACAATGTGTTAAAGTCTCTTGCAGATTCCTCTGGCCGGTTGGTTCGTGGCCCTAAGCGGAGTATTGACTCCCCCTCCATTGATGGTGATTCTCGGTTTACCTCTAGATTGAACTCTGACAAGAGTAGGGACACTCTCTCTTTCACTTTTGGTGTTGGCACGAAGCAAATTTCTAAAAAGATCCAAATCTCTTCGAGAGGGGTTTGGGGTGGTAACCCAAAGGTGATTGAGGTTCTTCCATCGGATCACACTGATAATTTAGAGTTGGCCCCTAAGGAGAGCTTGGTTGGTCTTGGTGGTTCTAATCCGATGTCGGATGGTGCTGCTACTATGGAACGTCGTTTGTCTAAGCGGCTTCGGAGTAAGGTGGTGGAGGATGACTCTCCCTTTGTGATGGCTTCTTCTGATACAGATATTCTTCCGTGGGATTTTCCCTAGGAAAAGTCTATGGAGGAAATCCTTTCTCCAAGAGAGTCAAAAATTTCTAAAGATGTGGTTCTCCAAGACTTATTGCTTATTGATATTAACCAGCATAAAATTTGGAGCTCATTGAAACTTACCCTTGATTTGACGGAGAATGTTTCAAGTCTGGTGGCTAATGTTACTCAAGGTGTTCATAAGTTAGGGTAGAACCTTCTCAGTTCTCCTTTCTTTGTCTCCTTTTGGTCTGGCTTCCGCCCTTGTTCTGGTTTACCTTTGGTTTCTTCCAGGTTTGTTTTAGGGTTTTCTCCTGTTTGGTCTTCCTTGTAGTGGTTGTGGGATCCCGTTAAAACCCTCTATTTTTAATAGTACCAAAAAAAAATATATTAGTCATATGGCATTGATGTAGTTCAAAAATTTGCTGGAATATACAAACCAGTATATAGAAAGACAATAGATTAAAGAAAGAAAACAAAATTTTTATCTATTGTATTCAATTTTCTATTTTCATGAGTTCCATTAATAGTATAATTTTTTCATTTTAGAACTTCATTATCTTTCTGCATATCCCAGAGCATACTTCATCAAAAGCTAACAATAGTACCATTTTTATTGAGCTTTTATCAACACCTATGGGCAAGGGAGAGGATTCATGAGGAAAGGAAGAAACTATTAAGGAAAAGGTAGGGTTCGTAGGAAGATAGTTTAGAATAACCCTAAGCAACAACTACAATATTAATACACAAAAACTTAGTAGATAAAAAAAAACAAAAACAAAAATTATAACAAATCTAATGTAAGAAAACCAAACACGTCATTATTAAATAATAATAAACATTAAAATCAAAATAGCTCCAGTATAGAAGAAAATTAAATCAAATGAAAATTATTCTACACTAGCCTCTATGTTTCATCTTTGAGAGAGTAGGGGAGCAAAGTTAGATCATAAATCAAATATTAAAGTATAAAATAAAAGTATGCATCTTTAGCCCTCTAAATTTTATCTTTGAGATACCAACAATATAGTGGTTAGCTAAGAAAGTCAACTAGTAAGTAACTAAAACTATAAATTAAATAGAAGGATGAACCCTTAGGCCTTTAAATTTCATATTTGAGGGACTACCAAAGCAACAATTAGATGAAAAGATATAAAATAAAACAAAAGTACTCCTCATAACAAATCCTCTATTGTACAAAATTGAAGGAAAATGTGGGAGGTATCACTAATAGTAGAGTTGAGAACAAGGAAGTAGATTTATTTATGGAGAACATGGCCTTTGGTTGTAAACTCTTATGGGGCACCCTATGCTTCTTTATTGGTTGATACCAAACTAGCAGTCAAGAATCTTAGAGATGCTTACAATGACTAAGTGAGTTATATGGGAAGTAGATTTGTTGATGGAGAACATGGCCTTTGGTTGTAAACTCTTATGGCGCACCCTATTCTCATTTATTGATTGATACCAAACTAGCAATCAAGAATCTTAGAGATGCTTATAATGACTAAATGAGTTATATGGTCAGTCAAGAATCTTAAAGATGCTTACAATGACTAAGTGAGTCATATGGTCATCGTGTAGCTGCAATGCGAAAGAGGTAAGATCTATGATGATAAAAGAATTGAGATAGAGAGGGACATATTTTTTTCTTAGTTTATGACGTATGAATGTGGATGACCTTAAATAAGAATTTGTTTTGAGCATCTATAGTCATGAGGATCAATAATTTTTTTTCTTTTTAATTAATAATTAAAAAGGATTTTGATTATTTGAGAGAGAGAGAGATAGAGAGATAGAGAGAGAGAGAGAGAGAGTTATGTGGGTGTGTAGAGAGAAAGTTGTGTGGGTATCTAGAGAGAGAGTGTTGTGTAGGTATCGATAGACAATAAAGATAGTCACTTTTCATAGAAAAGGATTTTATCATACCTATATAATGAATTGGATAATTGATGAATATCTATAGAAAACAACCAATCCATAATATTATATTTAACTTAAGTTGACATAAGGCCCAATGTTAGGTCAATTTGAGTCATATATTACTAATCCTATAATTAAGGTTAAACTAATATTAACCATATAGGTGGTTTAACTTATCCCACAAAGAGTGAATATCATAAATCATTGGCCATAGATTTACATCAATATTACCTACATGCTCACATATTAGTAATGCAACTAAATAAAACAATTAGAAAAGGTGCTATGGTCTATGTCATCAAGTTGATCAACAAGATCGGGGATGATAAAAAGGTAGAATTATTTTGGGAATACCTAGTTTTGCAAGAATTTGGGGATTATTTTTCTAAAAACCTTCCAAGATTACTACTTGAGCGAGAATTTGAATTCACTATTGAACTTCTACCAGGTTTAGAACCTAATAATTGGACTCATTATAAGATGAATTCTATTGAGATGCAACTTCAGGGGTTTTTGGAAAAAGGTGCAACTTCAGGGGTTGTTGGAAAAAGGATTGATGAAACCTAACATATCACCATGTGGTGCACCAATTATTTTTATAAAAAATAAGGATGGTTCGCTAAGGTTGTGCATGGATTACATAATGCTAAAGAAAGAAACTATAAATAATCTGTACTTTTTACCAAGGATTGAGGATTTGTTTGATCAACTAAAATGTGCCACCATATTCTCAGATATTGGATTGAAACTAGGATACCATAAGCTAAGAACCTGCAAGGAGGATACTCACAATACTACTATGAAGACTACATATGGACATTGTAATTTTATAGTCTTACCTTTTGGACTGACCAATGTCCCAACAATATTTATTAATTTGATGAATAGTGTATTCAGGGAGCATCTAGATTAGTTTATCTTAGTATTCTTAGATGATATTCTAAAATATTCTTGAAATAAGAAAGAACACAATAAGTAGTTAATGATAGTTCTTGGGTTGTTGAGAAGGAACCAAATCTATAGAAATCTATCAAAATGTAATTTTTATGCTCCTAAGGTATAGTACCTAAGATATATTATATCTACTAAAGGGATAGTAGTAGATCCAAAGAAGATAGATGCCATTTTGAGCTCGCCATTGGCCACTAATGTGCCTGAAGTATGGATTTTCATGGGTGTGATAGGGTATTATATGTAGTTTGTTAAGGATTACTCTAGGATAGCCTATTCCATAACTAACCTTCAAATAAAAGTGGAGGAATACAAATGGAAGGCCTTCACCTATTCTCAGGATTCCAAATCTATAAAATAACTTTTTAGTCTGCACATATAGTTTTTTGAAAGGTTTGGGAGAATTTTTATCCTAATATGATTTATTCATAGCATTTGAGTCAAGGAAACTCAAGAAGCATGAGGTCAACTACACTACCCATGATTTAGAACTAGCATTTACAACATTATCTTCTAGGATAGCCTTTTGAGTTAAGGACCGACCATCAAAGCTTAAGGTATATCTTTACCCAACCAATGCTCAATACAAGGAAGAGAAGATGGATTGAGTTCTTATAATAATATAATTTTGTCATAGGGTATATCAAAGGTAATAAAAATAATGTTATTGATGCCTTGAGTAGGATAAGGCATATATCCACTTTGACCCAATGTCACATGGACTTAATGGACCAAGTTAGGGAAATGCAAGCACATGATCAATTTTATAGTGAAATTCGAGCCAAGATGGAAGGAAATTCTAAAAATAATAAGGATTTTGGTATAAAGGATGGAATTTTATGTTTTAAGGATAGGGTGGTGATCCCTAAAATTTGTGATTTAAGAAAATTAATCATGCAATAGGTACATATATCTCCTTACTCCACTCATCTAGGAGGGGAAAAGATGAGTGTGAACATGAATAAGATCATATATTGGTTGGGAATGAAGAAATATATCATCATTTTTATGGCTTGATGTATGGAATGCTAGAAGGTAAAAGCCGAGTATAAATATCCAGTAGGGCAATTATACCCACATGACATACCGGTATGAAAGTGGTAAGTGATATCTATGGACTTCATAGTGGGTTTACCGAGGAACCAATGATAGCAGGATGTAATCCTAGTAGTGTTTGATAGATTGACCAAATTTGATCATTTTGTTATAGGAAACACTAGGTACAATGTCCTGATTGTTGCTAATATATTCACCAAAGAGATTTTCAGGCTGCATGGTTTTCTTGAGATGATCATTTTAGATAGGGACTCTAGATTTACATTTGAGTTTTTGCAGGCCATTCATCATGCAATTGATATGAGATAAATATTAACTTTGTATATCATATATAAACATATGATCAAACCAAAAGGTGAACCAAATATTGGAATACATGCTTCACATGTATTGCATCAACTAAAAGTCTTTATGGAAATACTTTTTTCTTCTAGTTGGGTTTTATTATAACAATGGATACCATGCTTCCCTAAAATAGCCCTCTTTGAAGCCTTGTATGGTAGTAGATGCATAAAAACCCTATCTTGGGATAACCTAGAGAATCATATTATCATTGGACTAGATGCAATCAGAGATATTGAAGAGCAACATAAGATTATTAGGTAAAGGCTTAAGAAAACCATCAATCATTAGAATAACTATGTTGATTTGAATTATTCATATTGAACTTTCTCTATGGGAGATACAATATTCCTAAGATTCAAACCCATGAAGAGTGTCATAAAGTCTTCTAAGTTGCATCCCCATTTTGTTAGACCTTTTGAGGTCACTGAAAAGATTAGTTTGATGGATTGTAGACTTGCCTTACTACCCAATCTATAAAATATCCATGACTCTTTTCACATGTCCCTATTTAGAAAGTACATTGCTTATCCTAATAATGTGTGGGATGCTTTAACATTGTAGGTTAAAGATCCATCGACCATTGAAGTGAGACCAATGAAGAATCTAGATTTTTGTTCCAAAGTGATGAGGATATAAAATATAAAATAGTGCAGGGTCCAATGGGAACAATATTCTAAGAAAAATACCACTTGTAAAAGTAGATGATATGAAAAGACATTTTCTTTATATGTTTGAATAAAGATAAAATGTAATTTTTTGTAGGAATATACAATGTATTGTGTTTAGTCTAAGGGATGTAGTATGTCACAGCCCACCTCGATAGTTCCAGATACTCAAGATAGGCTATGCATTAGAAAATTATGTTTAATGCTTAGCTTTGATGTTTTGATGGATATATGCTTCTAATATTATCTCCATTTTGTATAAGAATATGGTCCTACTAATGCTCTACTTGGTAGAATTAGGTACTCTCAAGGATGGACAAGAGAATTGGTCACAAGGAATGCAATTTTGTATTAAAGGGAAAATGATGATGATGACTCTTTTATCAAATAGCTCAGGTTAACATGAATGAACACACTTTCATGTAGATGTAGTGTAGATTACTTATGTTCATGTTCATACCATTGGGCCATGAAAGTTTCTTGCAATGAGTATCCTTAGCATGAGTTGGTGATAGCTTATATCTATCTTAAATAAGGAGCCACTTATTTAGAGATAAAAAAATGGTATGAACATCAAGAGAATGTATTTTTATTACATATGGATTGTTGGTTTTGATTATATTCTTGTGCATCCTTGAAAGAATTATTTGGTTGATAATAATCTTCATTTGCCTAAGGTTGATAAATAATCCTTTAAAATAATGCTTGAGCTTTTAGTGTGAGTATTAATTTTGCATGTTTGTGGTAATGATGGTTCACCTTTAACATTGGTGGTGGTTGTGCATTTAATTACTTGAGATAGTAAAGGTTGATCTAACTTTGATTTAACACATGCTGATTTTTGTTATTCTCTCCTTGTTGTGTTAAGATACGCTTGTGTAACATTTTAATGGACATGGAGGAAATGCTTTTAACATTATGACTCAACCCTAATAATTATTTTTCTATTGGTTTGGTCCCTTCATAGGCAATACAACTAAATAATATTGGTATTCTCTCCTTCTTGCACATTTAATATAGGGTTGGATAGATTGAAGAGGAGGACAATGTTGTGAATCATGAGCAAGAGGGAAGGAATTTTGTGGAGGTGCAATGAAAGGACAATACAATGCATGGAGTACGATGATTAGTGAGATGTACACCACCAATCATTTTGTTGTGTGCTAGCTATTATTTATAGCTTATGGTAATTGAATTCTTGGTGTTACATTGTGCTTCTACAAATTTTCATTATTGTTGTTGCTAGTTGACTATACTTCTATTTTAAGCACTACATTGGGTATTGGTTTGCATATTTATGTAGGTTTTAGTTTTATTTTCGAGGATAGAATTGAGTGCTTTCTTCCACCATTATGGAACAAGTTTTCTTGTATGGTGAAGGGCACTAGGGGTTATGGTAGAGTTGGAATATTATCTATGTGTTTCCACCACTTTTGAATATCCCTAAACCTTGGAATTCAAACCCTACCAATTAGTTGATGCCCTAACTATGTGTTATTAGGACCTGGATTGTAGTGTGCATGACACTCTTTTGTTTGTCTTCTTATAACATTGGAATAGATGGTATCATTGTGTGTGTGTGTGTACTAGAAAAGTTTGTTTTAGTGTTTATTGCTAAGGTTGAATCAATATTAGTACTAGCATTTCATTGCTTAGTTAGCTAACCTTTTGGGTGTTTTATATTTTAGATAGAATTATTAAATTTAAATATTTCTTGTTGCTTTAAATAACTGAAATTATCCTTAGCTAGTCAATGCTTGAGAAAAATAATTCTTTAGTTTTAATCTAATGTATAGTTTTGCATAATCAAAGGTTAGATTAATGCAATATTATTTTATATTTATTATATAAGATTAATGTTAATCAATCTATAGTTTTACAAATTATCTAAGGTTAGATTGAAGCAATGCTATATATTTTTTCAATCTAATGCAATATTGATATTAATTAATCTTTAGTTTTAAAAAAAATCTAATGGTAGATAAATGCAAAGTAAACTATAGATTTCTATCAATCAAAAGGAATATTATATTTTTTTAATCTTTAGATTACAATTAATCAAATGATAGATTAATTTATCTCAATCTTTAGATTGGCAATTAATCAAAGGATAGATTAGATTGGTATTTAATCAAATGATAGATTAATCTATAGTCTTTCAAAATAATGACAAGTCTTGCTAGATAAGGTATTGATATATGGATATGAACTTAATATTTGTGGAAAATATTTTGGAAATAAGTATGGGATTCTATTGCTTATGGAATTGATGCGTTTGGATTTAATATTTGTGGAAAATATTCTGGAAAGAAGTATGGGATTATTTTGCTTATGGAATGGATGTATTTTAGTTTAATATTTGTGGAAAATATTATGGAAAGAAGTATGGGATTATTTTTCTTAAGTGTTGTTATATTGAATTGGATTGCATAGGAATCAAATAATTTGGTTTTAAAATATTTGTGGAAAATATTTTACAAAATAAGTATGGGCTTATTTCATTTATGATTGTTATGTATTTAATCATATAAAATGCATTCATACCTACATATGAAATGTTATTTTTCACATCTTCCTATAAAACTACTATTGAGGCTAAGGGATGAAGATTTTAGATCGTACTATATTAATACTTCAATTATTCTTGGAGTACTATTGAAAATCACTTTTAGTGAAAGAGGATTTATTGTAATAGAAGAAAAGACTATTCTTTTATAATATAGATAATTAATTGGATGAATATATGGTGTCGTGTTGTTGAATGATTCTATGATTCTTATCCATGCTAGTGTTTTTATTTAAAGGTTTTGTTAGATTTATTTTGCAAGCTTAAGATAAATAGTTTTGCTTCCATCCTAGAAGGTGCTTGTTTTAATAATTTTAGAGAGAGTTATATTTTGTCTTGGGGATTTTTTTGGTAAGGGATCTAAAGGTAACATTGTCTAAAACTCTCCTTTTAACTTGGGCTGTTGTAGGGTAGAAAAACCTAATTATTGTGTCCATGAGTAGATAATCATGTAAAGTTCTTATTTCTTATAGGTCCATCACAAATATAGGTAATATAATCATGAAGCTTAAGTGATCACTGTAGAGGTGTAGTTAAACTAGACTAAGGCATTACATCTGATGGACCTAGCATAGAATAACTTATAGGTGGAAGATGGAATTGGTATCGTCCTCTCTAAATATTGTGAAGGGATAATAGTAATATTATATTCAAATAGTCTACATTCATGGATAATATGAAAAAGTGGAGAGACAATTTAAAAGCATCCTCTATACCATATAGGTAAACAAGATAAACCCTAGTTATCTCTATCCACTTGAGTGATGTCTAGAGCATCTTAGAATAAAAATATGGGTATATCTGGTCAATATATGTATTTAATAGATACTCCTATGAACCTTATTAATTTAAAAAAATATCTTTAGGTTGGTTATCTTTTGGTGTTATTACACTCTACTCAAGAAGGTGGTTTCTTTGGACTTGGTTCTTGTTCTCCTCATGTTTTACTCTATCGTATCTCATTTGGATAAATATGTAATTATGTAAAATGTTTGGAGACCCTTTCAAATCCCCTTATTTCCATATTATAGAAAACAATGAAATAAACTTAGGAATACATTATACAATGTTAACCTTGGCCATGAACTAGATTACAATTTCAACACTCCTCACAATTTGAATTGAGTGGCCAGTGAAAAAGACTTTAGTAATAATAATCTCCCCCATAATGTATGCTTTAGTGGGCCGTTTCATGTTGAGGTAGACTCAAATGGATCCCCTCGTCATCTAAAATCATCCAATACTTTGAAACACCTACTTTACGATGATACATACCAACATTAGTAATCATATTATTGGATGATGTATCCTTTGTTTCTATATTAAAAGAAATATTTTATTTCATTCTTATTTTATTTGTCACTCTATGATGCATTAATTCCTAAACATAACAACTTTTATTGTTAATAAGAAAATTCATTAAATTTTCCATTAGCCATATGTTTTCTATTTATTTTAGTTAACTTTTGATAAGATAAACTTGGGTCTTCTTTCTTATCAAGCTTTAATAAGGGTGCCAATTTATCAACCATTTATTGTGATAGAGGGGTAATGACATCCATATATGGCTAGTAATCCTACAATTCATATCTATATTAAGTGTATTTAAAGTCAAATTTAGGATATCCTTTATACAATTTTCTCCTAGAGATCCATTGTTCTGCATGCTTTTATATAGGAATCTTTTAGGATGGAGGGTATAAAGAAATTTCCATGTATGGGATGAGAAGGGATTCAAGGAAATAAAGGATATTTTATAGTAAAAAATTTATCTCATATACAAATGTCACCACCTTCCAAGCTGAAGTGTCCACTACCCTCATTTTGCTTGTCCAAGATCTAGTTAAAAACATGTTGTAACTAGTTTTAAAGTTACAAATAAAAAATTTCTTCCTAATTATTTTGGACCTATGATAATTGAGAATAAAATACAAATTTAGTCTTAATGGAATGCATTATAGGATAAAATATATTTCTAATTGATACAATATGTTTATGGTAGAACTTTAGATGATTTATAAGAGGAAGGCATAACACATATACAACTACCTTCATCTACTAAAACCATACAAATAGCCAATTATTTGTCAACCACAATACTTATTAGAGGAGGATCATTATTTTTATCCAAATGATCATCAATAATCATGTTCATTAGAGGAAAATACAAAATGAAATTAGGACAAGTATATGCATAACTAAAAATATATTATCTATTGGTTAAATATATTGCACCTTATATGGTCCTAGATTGATAAGTATCTTATCAAGGGCCCTAGTCTTTGGCATCTCCATCTTATCTAGAATATATCTCAATATTTACATCTGATAAGGAGATGTTTTGATAGGTCAAATTATAGAACCTTAAAATAGGTTGTATGTAACTCCTCTATTATATCTAGTGATTTAGTTCTAATCATGACCACCTTTAACAAATAATCATTAGGATGATGAGGGTTTATTTGGTTTATGAGTGTTTAGGTTTCTATCATCAGTTAAATTGGCAATAATGGTATGATAGATGTTCCCTTGTAAGAATCTATAGTAAACTTAGATGGGGTTTTATCAGAATTATTTGATAATTTAGAACACATTTCTTTAGTCTTAGTTCCTTAATGTTCAAAGTAGGTTTTGGGACCTTTTCTTTTATTTTGCTTTTTTAATGAATTATTTATTTTATATTAAAACATACTTCTATTGACAGTAGAAAATAGTTTCTCCAAATTCATATTTTACCTCAATTAAATTAATAAATTTAAAGGCATTGGGTTGGATACAAATATAATCTTGATTCTCTTATCTTGATTGAGTATAGATCTAATTGATTTCCTACTTATTTGATTGTTGATTTAAATTAGGTTTAGCCTATTGCTAACTAATTGTGGAGAGACCCATAGATTTGATATTGATTATTTTGATATCCCCTACTATTATCCCCTTAGCGTTAATTGGACTAATTTATATTAGGAAATTTTTGTTGGCTTGATGTTAAATCCCCTTGTTGATTATAATTTGGAAATTGAGTGTTGTATATGCCTAAATTATTTTCTTAGGGTTATTGTACTTATTTTATAAATAATTACATCTATAATCAAATAATTTCATTCTCTTCTATTTGAATTCATTTGCATGAGAGTTAAGCCCAACCATTTGTTTAAAATAAAATATTCCAAGTATCATGCAATCACTATAATAATTACTCCACATCCCATTCCATAACTAAAATTTACATTGAATCTACTAATTTTCAAATGAAATTTTATAATTGTAATGATAATTCTTAATTTGATAAGGTGGGGACATCCTAAGAATATCTTCATGAGTCCAACAACATAAATTTCCTAGGTATTTTCCCACTCTCATCTTTGATCAACATATTTACAAGCATCCCATCAATTTCAAGTTCATGTGAATTATCTTCTAAAGTTATATTAAATATCCCATACCCTACAATACTTTTATTAGAGTTCTTCATCTTGATAAATTTTTAATTATATTTTCACTCTCAATGTTCAAGAACCTTAACAAAGGCTAATATGATTTTTAAGGTAGGTACCCTGCAAGGGTTCTATTTATGAGCTTTAACTTGAGTTGATTCTCTAAATTCATTCACAAGCATATTAGTAGGTATATCTTCATGCATTTAGAAATTAGTACTATAATTTAGCTTTTAATATTTTTATAATGTTATCGTCTCATACGAACCTTAGTTATATGAAAGAAGCACAAATATAGCTTCTATAGGAGACATGTTATCATCAAAATCCTACTTAAGTTTCTTTGTAGAGATTCAAAAGTAATTAATAAGATGACTTGTAAAAGTAAATGAATCCAAGGCTTTCCCTACTAGTGCCCTAGACAACAAATCTAATAAGTATTTTTTATTAATACAATAATCCTGATAGAAATAAATAAATTTTTCATAAAGTAGTTGGGATTTTCTTGTACCATAATAGAAGAACTTTGGGTTATGTCCAATTAAACACTAGACCGTATTTCTAGAGTATAAGTCTAAAATTTTTATTTCTTAAGAGTTGGATTATAGTACATGACTGCCACTCTTCTAGTTTTTGGTGGAGGTGGATGACAACCATGAGGAATGAATGTAGTTGAGGAACTATAGCTTGAACAATGAGATCATTTCTAGAAAAATTCATGATAAGGTATGTTGTGTTTTAAACCATGAATTCATATTATTTATGTTGAGATTCAAGTTAGAATTTTGATTTCTTAAAATTTGAGTAAGTTGATCTTATTTAGGCCTAGGTCAAAAGTGTGAAGAATTTCTTATGAGTTCCATTAATGTAGCCTATAGTCATGCTATTATGTAAGCCTATGGGAATTCATCATTTTTAAGCATACAAGAATTTTCATGTAAGTCTATGAGTCCTTTTTATATTTAACCCTTAGTGGTAATGGTTAATCCATATTTATGGATAACCTTGCATAAAAGGGTAATTTATTAATTATTTTATTTTATGGTAAACCTCAACATTAAGTTTATGTTGAGTTGAGGTCAACCTCTCATTGAGGATTTGGTATGACTATAAATATCCCTCAATGAGAATCCATTGGTATCGTAAGAATGAAACAAATAAGATATATTAGGATGCCTATGGGAACCCACCATATACTTCTTCTTGTCATCTCCATTTGTTTCTTTATATTATTTACTACTACTATCTTTTGATCACCTTTTATTCTTATTGAAATATGATTATAGTAAACACATGTTTTGAATTATTTCTAGAAATTATTTCAAATTTAAGCATGGTATCAAAGTAAGATACAAAGTATCATCACTCATAAATACAATATAAATCCATTCATCGATGATTTCAAGATACATCTAGTTTCTTTATTTTGAATTTGAAATTTTAAAAACTTTGCCATATTGTTTTTAATTCTATTTGTGCATTTTTATTTGTGTACAACATATTGTTGTATATATGTGCAATCCAACATAAATTTGACATGTTAGTATAGATAATGTGGTATCTAACCCATGTAAATTAGACCTAGAAGATGGTTTTCTCAGATCCTAGTAAATTATTTTATTTCTATCATATCAATTTTTATTTTAAAATTCTTCTCCTCCACTCACCAAAAGGAGTGGAATGTTGGTAGAGGTAATCCTTGTCAGCGAGCTTATCATTGTTGAGTCACTAGGATCAATCAATTACATTTTTATATTTGAAATTATGTGAAGCATAAGTACCAAATAATCAATGAAAGGTGATGATGTAGTGGTTTGATCCTTATATTTCATGGACAATATATTTATATTGAATCCTAACAATGAATTTTCTCCTATAAGTCTCCCTAAAATCAATTTAAAAATAATTCCTATATTTTTCATTGCATAAGTAGTATAGCATAATGGTTAGATAGCTTGGTTGTAGCATGGATGCCAATAATTTGAATCCTCCAATCTTATTATTTTTTACATTTTTTTGGGAAGAAGGATGGCATATGTTCCAAGTGAAAGAAAGGCCTCATGAGTCTCAACCCAATATGTGACACAATGGTTAAGTAGTTAGCTTGTATAAGGGGAGTTCAGAGTTCAAGGATTGATGTTAGAACTTATTCCCTTGCTCAAAGAAATATAAATTTTTATGCATCAGTCAAAGTATACTTATCTCCCCTCTGTTCTCAACTACGTGTATAACATAGTGGTGTTTTCTCTTACTTCAAAGTAGGTCATCTTAGGTTTGAGTCTTTTTGGATAAAAAACCTATTTTAAATTTATATATATGTATTATCATGAATAATTTTCTAATTACATAATTTAAAGTGTAGAACTTAGATTTATTTGTTGATGATATAGCAAATTGTCTAGTGGTTCCAAGTGGTAGTTGTTGGTTTGATGATTTTTTTCTTCAAATTGACATTTGATTTTTTTAACTTAAGTGATAATATATAATTTTTTTGAGGTCATAAATTTTACATATAAAAGCATTTGGAACCCATATTTTTAGATTACATAATTGTATCGCTCCAAATTTTTCGCATCCCTACCTTCAGGCTATAGGATCCGTGCCCGGAAGGAGGATGGGAAAAGGATGGCGTGGTACCTCGGACTGAGAGGACTTTGCGAAGGTCCCGCCTCTCAAGGGAGGTGCATTTTGATGATTTTTCGACGGATGGTGGGTTCACCAGGAAACATTTAGCGGCAGTTTCCACGCCTAGGTTTTGGAATGTGTTTGATGAGTTCGTTTTAACCTTAAGCATTCATCCTAGGTTTGGCCGAATGAAACTAGATTAATCTATATGAAAATGCAAGTTCAATGAATACAGAAAACAGATTTAAAAGCAGAAAACAGAGAATTTACAGGATGCAAATGAAGAATACCTGATCCGGATGTCTGAAGAAGATTCTGACGTTTGAAGCAGTCTGGATCGTCTGGAATTCGACGGAATCGCCTGCAATCCGACGAGAATCGTCCGATATTGACGAGAATCGTCGAATCTGACGAATTCGTCAGACGAATTCGTCAGAGACCTGCAAGACAGAAAACAGATGCAAAATACAAGAAGTCCTACTGTGCAAACAGAGGCAAATTATACCAAATAGTAGTACGAATACTGAACAATATTTAAGAACAGAAATTCAAGCAAATTACTGTACTTTAATGGCAAAATATGATCTTAGTATGCAATCTAGGCTAAATGGGTGAACTCCAAATGCAAAATAATATAAAAACCGAATAAATGATCTAATTTGTAGCATAAAATGATAGGGAAAAAGATGAGAAAAGCAAACTTTAGGCATTGATTGCCTCGATGTGGACTGCGGTCGAGATCGTCTCGCATCAGTACGAAATCGCCTCGAATTTGACAGGATCGCCTCCGATCCGGACAGGTTCAGTCGACGACGATGGGTGCTGGCTCCGGTTGAAAAATAATGATGTACCTGCAACAAAATTAGTATGGGACTAATGCAAATGCAAGATCGGGATGTTTTAACGCGGAGGGAGTCAATTTACGAGATAATTTTAGCCGAGGGGTTGGGGAGGGAAAATCCTAGAGATTAAATAGGCTTAGGGGAGTTGTTGGGAGGTTGGAGATCATCCCAATTTGGGAGATCTCCAACGGGGGAGGGTCCCAACGGCGCAGACACGCTTCTGCCCAGATTGGAGACCCGTTGGAACAGATTCCAACTTTGCAAATTCAGTTTTGCGACAAGATCGTCTGGACGTCCTAGTCCAGACGAAATCGTCCAATATGGGGCGATATCGTCTGATCGGCGACGATATCGTCAAACGGTCAAAACAACCTCTAAAATTGGCGCGGAAAAAGGGGAAACGGAATACCCAGCGGTTAACGGGCGGTTTGGGAGGTTAAATTTGAATTTGAAATTATTTACTAAGGTGAATATAATTTTTATAATTTTACTGCGCCAATTTTAGGGTGCTACATTTTGCCCCCTCTTTAGCGAATTTTCCGAAGAAAATGCGTTAAAGATGAGTTCTTCTCGATCTACGAGAAAGCAAAAAATTATACCCATTTTTAGGCGACGATTCTTGGTCGAATCGTACGACAGCTTACTATGGTGCCCCCTCCGTGTTTTTACCCAAATCGAACGTTTGAGGTAAAAACGCGGAAAAGCAAAATTATTTTTGAATTATTTTGAATAAAATTAAGAAAAATAGGGTAAAACCCTAATTCATTGTTACTGTTCATTTTTACTACTTTTTAGAGCTCTGAAGCAAAAAAAATGGTGGAGACGACGCACAGATCGACAGAGGTCCGGCGTGGTCTACGGGTAAGGGTCTAGACTCAACTTAGACTGATTTAATTTGAATTTACATGCTTTGTAGGTAGATTTTTAGGTGAATTTTGAGCATCGCGGCCGTTTTTGGCCGTCGACGTCGTCGGGATGAAATCGTCTCAATTTCGTCAATTTCGCCCAAGGGCGAAATCGGCGAAAGGGGGACGATTTCGTCAATTTAGAGACGATTTCGACAGGCGAAATCGGAGACGATTATGCTCAAATTTGGGACGATATCGTCCAATAGTGGGCGATATCATCAATTACATGAAATTGATCTTTAAGTTGCATTATTAATTACTGGAATTGTTATTAATGATTGTTTATTGTTTTGTTGTTTATGTTGCAGAGAGGTTTGCTAAAGAGCAGAGAATGGAAGTATGGAGGATTAAGAGATGACTTGGCCGCTCTGACACAGGCAGAGCGAGATCTACTGGCACAGGCCGGCTTGCAGCATGTGGCAGAGATGCCACAAGTGTCCACGGATATGGGGCTTCTAACAGCCCTAGCAGAGAGATGGTATCCGGGGTCTTCCTATTTTCGGCTACCGACAGGGGAGATGGCTCCCACACTAGAGGATGTATGGAGGATTCTGAGAATCCCCATACAAGGGCGGATGATCACTCCTACGGCCAATCAGGGCCACGCTATGGGACGGTTGTGCGGTGACCCGAGCTTCGCCCTGGAGAAGGGCGGAGTTAATATCGAGGCACTGCGCCAGATGCCTGGGGCATCTAGACTCACACGGGTGCTAGCTGGAGTGGTTGGTGGACTTCTGCTGTGCCACCAAAGTGGGTGCAGGGTGCCATGGATGCTCGTAGATGTGATCTACGATATGCGGGATCATGGGTACAGGTTTTGCTGGGGCAGTTTTGTGCTATGCCGATTGTACAAGATCCTGTATGGGGTCGTGTACAAGGGCGGCCGATGTCTGGTGATGACATCGCTCCTACAGGTTTGGTGCTGGGAGCACATTGCAGTGCGGAGGCCGGTAGGGCTTCCACTGATAGGGATAGATGGGGAGAGGCCCCGAGTCTTCTACTGGTGGCTCCGGAGAGGGTCACAGCGGTGGATCGACCTACCGATGTCCCGGAGGCTACTGGATGACTTGGTCCTGGACCAGATCACCTGGAGACCATGGAGAGGGCACCCAGGGTGGGCCGAGGATGGACAGGAGCTGGCTCGCATCAGGCGAGTCTGCTGGCTATGGATGGAGAGAGGAGAGGTGGAGCTCCACCGCTATGACCGAGTTTTGAGACAGTTCGGTCTACAGCAGGGGATCCCATCTCTGAGGGATTACGAGTTTTCTCGGACTGTCCGGGATAACACCACGGTTAGCGGGGCTCCCGACATGCAGCGGTTCTGGAGCCAGGACGTGGACGATGCCCCCATCCAGCCAGTGGATGGGGACGATGCAAGGGTAGCCGATGGCTACGATGCCTGGTACGTAGGCATCCGCCCTCCTCGGATGACGAGGGCACAGGGTCCGATCCACGCGGTTGTGCGTCGGATAGGGAGGCGGTGCCAGGCAGCGATAGAGGCGGCCCAGGGTCACGACGGGAGGGAGCAGAGGAGGCCACAGGCACAAGAGAGGCCACGACAGCGGGAGAGGAGGGAGGAGAGACCCCCATCTCCATAGAGAGAGAGACCACCATCGCTCGATAAGGGCAAGGGCGTGGACACAGGGAGAGAGAGCGAGACGGCTACGCCTCCAGCCGAGGTGCTGACTCTGCGGGCTCGAGGCTGCCCGCCATCGAGCGAGGGACACGGCTCGGAGGAGGCAGGCTCGGAGCTGGGGCGGAGGAGCGAGCACTCGATGTTTAGCACATGCTATCTGCCCGGATCACTTTCTATCAGGTCTCTACTACTAGACGGTGCCCGAGAGCAGAGGGTGCCTTACCGGCCACACATTGCAGAGCCTATCGTGATGGGGTCATCTAGGACATCATCACGATCTGCATCCCGGACTCACGGCACCACACGGACTGCGATGGGGCCACCTCCTCCACCTCAGGGGGGGGAGGAGATGAGGCTGAGAGCTCGAGGGGCTCTCGAGACACTACACAGAGGGTATTTGATTGAGTATGCCAAGATATAGATTGTGGCATACCAGTCTAGCTGATGTGATGTACATATATTTGTGATATATATAGGAGATATTTTTGATCATATGACTTATGTTTTGAGTATGTTTATGATGCTTTTATGTTTGATTGATTGATTTGATAATTCATGTAATTATGTCGTTAAAAATATTATAATTGGAATGTCATGCTATAAAATTTTAAATGAAATAATCTGATGTAACAAATTGATTGTTTGTGATGAGATGAAATAAAAGATAAAAAGAGACTTCTAACAAAATTTCAAAGGACATTGTCGCTATTATAGACCATTTCATGGAGTCGCTGCTCACTCGGTCGTCAAGCTAATCCCATTTATAGAAATATTGTTAAAAGTAAAAGAGTGCTTAAGAGACTGTCTTAAGACTTTGGTGCAATAGTGCAACTGGTGATGATGATGGTTGGTTTGTTTTCAGATTTTCATGAAAAATATTTGTGCATGAAATAATGTTTAAAATGATTTTTGCTAGGCATAAATTCCTAAGTGTGATAAGATTTTTGAATAATTCCTTAGGAATTATACCATCATTGCAAAGTTGAAGGTTGACATAATGACAGAAAATAGTGAAAAAAAATGGGTTTGCTTTTGAAAAGGCATAATTTGTGTAACATAAAATGAAGTCATATGGTTTTTATGATTTTTTGATAAATGGGGAATAAAAATTGTTACAATGGTTTGCGCTAGGCATAGAATATGTAGGTATAGACTTATACCATCATCGCGAAAATCCAAAAAAAGATAGTTTTATTGCAAGGTTGATTTTTGATGAACAGAAAATATGAAAAGGAGGGCTTGCGCTAGGCATTCAATTCCAATTTTGGTTTTGAAACTATACCATCGTCGCGAAAGTCAATCGAGATATATATGTATATGTTTTGATTGTATAGTTTGAAAGAAATTTTTGATTTTTTTGTTATATAGTTGTCTTTGTGATAAACAACTGTACTTGATTTATTCCAAACAAGTTGCAAAAATAATATTTCAAATTATTTTAAAGACAAAAGTTAGATTTATAAGGAATCCCATGTGCATATGTGAATTCATTTCCGATCTTGATTTATCATAATGATACACAAAATCTCTCAAATACAAATGTGTGTGCAATTGCTATGTTCATTTACCAGTTTTGAGCAAGATACTATGATACAAGTGATTTGAAGAAACCAAATAAGTGTTCATTAACCATGATGTAGATGCATATAACCATATTAGACTACTATGTAGGTCGGATTATCAAGAGCTAGCTAATCCATAAGCGAGACATAGGTCTGTACAAAAGAAGGTCGCTAATGTGACGGACATATCGCCACGCTAGGAGTTACCCAAGGCCAAGCGGGTTGGGCACAAACCACCTGTTATGGGGCTTACCTCACGCTTTTTGAATAATTGAGAATTCCAGGGATTCAAGCTCATCAACCCTTCTTTTCTTTTCAAAGGGTAGGGAAAGGGATTTTATTGCTTTTGCTTTTGCTTTCTTTTGCTTTTCTTTTGAACTTTGCTTCTTTTTCTTTTTGTATTTTTTTCTTGATTTTTGAGATAATGCTTGAAATATTGTTGTGATGATTCAAAATAACATTTTTATTTTTCTCTTTTTCTTGAACTTTGCTTTTGTTTTTTTGTTCTATACTAGGGATACTTGCTCAGATTAGGTTGTAGAGCAAGGGATTTTTATTCCGGGTAGGGGTGAGCTTGTCCTTTTGCCAATTCTCAAAGATTCTAGACCATGTGCATGATAGGATAGCAGGGGAAACTTTTCACTCAAGAAATCACTTCTACTATGTAGCAAAACATGGAAATTACAAATATAATCATTTTATTGTGAAAGATGTGCTTGGTTTAAGTAAATAACAAGATCAATTCTCTATGCTCAAACTTTATTTAATTTGAATTTTGTGGACTTTGATATAAGAGAGATTAGTAATCATGCCAAATAAAATCAAGATATTTATTTTTGTGAGTGTGCAAGTGAGGGATTCCAAATAAATGCTAATTTATCCAGAATAATTTGAAACATATAACTGCAATAATTGTAAGAAAATATATAAGAAATTTTTGAGAAGTTTTTGAGAATGTTTGACTCTCTCTTTCTTCATTATTTTGTTTTGGGTTTCGAAAGAGTCAAGCATATTGCTGTTTTTATCATTTATTTTTATTTTGATTTTTGTTTGTGAAAAACAAAAGCTAACAAGTGCCATAAATAAATGCAACAAATAGTTTTGAAAATTTTGGTGATTATGAATGTTTTTGATGTTTTTGGATTTTTATATTTTATAAATTTAAAAGAAAACAAGATAATGGTTTTGAAATATGCAAAATAAATATGTATGTACAAGAATGAAATAATCACATTTTATGCATAGTAACGTTTAAGATGTAAAATATTCATGGGTTCTTTAAGTTCTTTACCATCTAAGGTAGACAATTTGTATGCCCCTGATTCAAATTTAGCAGTAATGATGTATGGTCCGAGCCAGTTGGGCTCAAACTTACCTTTAAGGTCCTTAGTTGCATTTGTATTTTTTTTATTTTCTTTTAAAACAAGGTCGCCGATCTCAAAGGATCGATGACGAACTTTCTTGGCATATGATCTTTTTAGCTTGTTTTGGTAGGCACGGAGATGCTCCAAAGCATTGATGCATTTTTCATCTAGGAGTTCCAGTGACTGAGTCTGCCAGCACGATATTCATCTCCTACTTCGGTATCTTGAAGTAGCAGAGCCAAAGAAGGAACTTCTAATTCAAATGGAAAAACTGCTTCAGCACCGTAAACCAAAACAAATGGTGAAGTTCCAGTGGGAGTTCGAACACTAGTTCGATAAGCCCACAAGGCTGGATATAACTGGATGTGCCAGTCACGGCCAGTTTTATTGACTAATATTTTGAGGATTTTGATTAAAGTTTTGTTAGAAGCTTCTGCTTGACCGTTACCCTGAGGATAATAGGGGGTGGACCAGCGATGTTGAATCTTGTATTTTTGGCATAATTTTTTAACATCTTTATTTTTGAAACATGTTCCATTGTCAGAGATGAGATTGGCAGGAATTCCGAACCTGCAAATGATTTGATTAAAAATGAATTTAGAGACCTGTGAACCAGTGCAGGAAGCTAAAGGCATAGCTTCAACCCACTTCGTAAAATACTCCGTGGCGGTTATGATGAACTTGTGTCCATCAGATGACACAGGGTTGATTTTGCCAATAATGTCTAAGCCCCATTTAGAAAAGGGCCAAGGAGATGAAATAGCCTGCAACTCTTGTGCAGGTGCATGGACAAGGTCAGCATGCTTTTGACACTTGTCGCAATGGCGCACATACTCATGTGCATCAGTTTCCATGGTAGGCCAAAAATATCCTATCCGAAGGAGCTTTTTAGCAATGACGCTACCACTAAAGTGTCCTCCACAAGATCCATCGTGGACTTCACTCAAGGCTAGTTTAGACTCTTCTAAGTTTAGACATCTTAATAGGATACCTTCAAAAGATCTCCTATACAAAGTATTACCAATTATTACAAATCGACTTGCTCGTCGCCGTAATAACCGACGCTGGTTTCTATCAGAATTGTCAGGGAAAGTCCCATTTTGGAGAAAATCAAATATGTCTGTGTACCAAGGTGCAGGAGTAGTTTCATTGATTAGAAACACATCCAAAGGCTCTAAGCAGGACTTATTTGAAGCGGGCTCCTGGAGTCGACGAATAATGATAGTGGCATATTCGTCATCTAACTCCAAGGGCAGGAGAGATGCAGCGGCGGCCATAGCATCAGCTGCACGGTTGCTAGTTCGAGGAATAGCTTCCAAGGTGACTTGATCAAACAAGGACATTAGTTGTAAAACATATGCCTTATATGGGCGAAGTTTATCATCTCTGGTCTGATAAACTTCATTAATTTGGTTTATAACCAATTGGGAATCCCCAAAAACTAAGAGGTTTTTAATTTTTAGTGCTAAAGCAGCTCGTAATCCAAGGATTAGAGCTTCATACTCAGTAGTATTGTTGGTGCAAGCAAAGGTCAGTTTGAAGGACAGAGGAATAAGATGTTTTTGTGGAGATATTAAAATAATACCCGCACTAGCCCCACTCATGCATCGGGCTCCATCAAAGTATAAGGACCATTGTTCAACAAGGTCTGCCTCTAATTGAAGGCATTCATCAAGAAACTCGATAATGAGGGGATGAGTAGACTCTAAGGGTGCAGCTAATTGATCTGCTATGATTTGACCCTTAACAGACTTCTGTCCTATGAATGTGAGATCAAACTCGCTTAGAGCAAGAACCCACTTGGCTGTGCGACCCGATAAATAAGGTCGACTCATGAGATATCTTAAGGGATCATATTTAGCAATGACATACGTTTTTTGGCTAAGCATGTAATGTCGTAATTTTTGCGTAGCAAACACGACTGCTAGACATAGCTTCTCTAACGCTGTATAGCGGGTTTCATAGCTGACGAAGGTTCGGCTAATGTAATAATTAGCACGTTCTCATTTTTCATCATCGAGTTGAGCTAACATAGCTCCTAAGGCAGAATCTGAAGCAGAAATATATAGAAGAAATGGGCGATCAGATTTAGGCGGTGAAAGCACCGGTGGGTTAAGGAGGTATTGTTTGAGAAGTTCAAAAGCTTCTCTACATTCTGTGTCCCAATTGAAAGGGACATCCTTCTTAAGAAGTTTAAGAAAGGGGCCAGTTTTGTCCGCCAGCTTATCAATGAAGCGACGGATAGCTTGAAGTTTACCTTGTAAACTTCGTAATTCAGATATATTAGTAGGTGCGGGCATATCAGTGATAGCCGCAATCTTGAGAGGGTCGATTTCGATACCACGTAAAGAAACTAAAACCCCTAATAGTTTGCCGGATTTGACTCCGAATATACATTTTGCTGGATTTAATCGAATGAGATATTCTCGTAATCGATTAAAAACCTTTCTCAAATCATCTAAATGATTATTTTCAATAATAGAGCGAGCTATAATATCGTCTACATAATCATGTAGGATATTATGCATCATATCATGAAAAATGTAGGTCATAGCGCGTTGGTAAGTTGCACCGGCGTTCTTTAAGCCAAATGGCATCACTTTCCAGCAAAAGGTACCCCAAGGGGTAATAAAGGTTATTTTAGCCTGATCTTCAGGAGCTATCCTGATCTGATTATAACCGGAGAATCCATCCATTAAGGACATCATCCCACTCCCGACAGTAAAGTCAATGATTTGATCCATATTTGGAAGAGGAAAGTCATCTTTAGGGCATGCAGCATTAATATCTCTAAAATCGGTGCAAACCCTAACTTTGGTAGCTTCTTTCTTGGTGACTGGAACTACATTTGAGATCCATTCAGCATAATCAATAGCTTGTATAAAGATAACATTCAGGAGTTTTTCTAACTCCCCTTTGACTAGCAGAGCCACTTTGGGATGCATTTTTCTAAGTTTTTGTTTAACCGGTTTAGCATCCGGATGGACCACTAGATGATGCATGACTACAGAAGGGTCTAGACCTGGCATATCTTCATATGTCCAAGCGAAGACATCTTCATACTCTTTAAGGAATGCAATGTATTGTTCCTGTTTGTCTGGGCTTAATTCTGATCCAATATTGATTATGTGAGGATTGTCCTCAGTTCCAATATTAATTTTAATGACATTTTCTACCTCCATGTGTAGATCTCTTTCAAAGTTAGGTGGGGCGGGTGAAACACCCAGTTCTTGTAATTCTTGTAAGGTTAATTTAGATAATTCATCTTGAGGGTTAGTGGTCTCAAGCTGAGCTATAGTTGGTATAGAACCATCAAAATAAAACCCATTGTGCAACATCTCTTCAACAGAGACATCATGGAAGATATCTCCTTCCAACTCTTCATCGGGGTCAGCAATCATTTCAGGGTAGGCTATGGATAGCATGTTGCATGAAAATGACTGATTTTGGAGAGGCAAATCAACATGTCTATCCAAATAATCTTGATAGCATATGAGGTGATCATCCTCTTCAAAAGGAAAGGGTTGTCCCTTACTAGGAAATAGGCCCACACCACAGCGGGCAGGCCACGGTTCTACCTCGAAAGGTTCTTTCATGCCATTTTGGAAAGGTCCTAAACCTTTCCCTTCATATCCCATTTTAAGCATCATGGGTTTAGCTTTAATATAATCATTGGTAAAATAGCACCGAGCGTATCCTTCATGGTGAGTTTTGATATTTCGAGGGATTCTTCCCCAGTCATATCCTTTGTAAATGAAGGCGCAACTCCCGACTTGGTAGGTGCTTCCCATAGGTTGTGGGAGGCCCAAAGTACGAGGAGATGGCGGCAATTTATTTAAGAGGTTTGAATCTCGCATGAAATCATTCATTTTTTCTGATATGAAGGTTGTAGATAGATCTGGTAAGAGTTCATCAGAAAGGGCATAAGATGTAGAAGGCTTATTACCTATATTTTGAGATGTGGAAGGTATGATGGATGTGTCTATAGGTTTTGAATTTATAGGAATAGAACTTGAAGGATTGGTTGTAGTTTTAAAATCTTTTTGAGGTTCTAAAGTAATTTGTTTAGAGGGTTGTTGATCTATATAGGAGGATGAAGTTAATGGAGGGGAAATAGGTGAAGTTATGGGTTTATGTTTCACAGTTTTAGATGAAAAAGAAGAACTAGAATGTGTGGATGACAGAGCAGGGCAAAATTGCACTCCAACTGGTTCTGCCAAAGAACACATATCAAAAGGTCTAGGGTCACCATGAATAGTGACCAACTGATTTTTAAACTCAAATTTAACACATTGGTGTAAAGTTGATGGCACCGCTCGCATGGCATTGATCCAAGGGCGACCCAAAAGTATGTTGTACGATGCTGGACAATGTACAATAAACACAGTTGTCTCAAGGGTTCTAGGACCAACTTGCAATGGGAGGGTGATAACTCCACATGTTTCTTGTGTTTCATCATTAAAGGCTTTGATAATCATATCAGTTTTCTTCATTTCATCACTTCTAAAACCAAATCGTTGGTAGAAGTCAAAGGTGCAAATGTTTAGAGATGAGCCATTATCAATCAGGACTCGTTTGACAGCTACATCTCCAATTAAAGCAGTAATATACAAGGGATTATCCTTGTGTAAACTGTGTTGTGGGATATCTCTATCCCGGAAGTCAATACAATCAATCTCTCGAGTGATGATAGTATTGGCCATAGCTTCAGGTTGGATGTTTTGAGGTACCATCATTTGGCTCAATGTAAGCATCAACTCATCCCTATGGGTGGGAGAGGATCGTAATAAATCTAAAAGGGAAATTCTGGCCGTGGTATTGGACAATTGCTCGTTAATACTGTAAGGGGGTTTAGGTTGAGCATTAGAAGCAAGATTCCCTTTATTGGGATTTTTTAGAACAAATGGAGCTGATCCATCGTTCTGGTTTGGTTCTTGTTGGGAATTTTGAGCTTGTTGTCGGGTGACGACTCCGATGGTACCGACAATGTTATAGTGACGACGTTGAAACGGCCTCGGTTGAGAATTTATGGCTTGTTCATAAGGAAGGACTGTATTAGAAGAAGGTCGAGTAGTGACTCTTCTAGGAAATGGTTCTTCTGGAACCATAGCATCTGTGACGGGTTGAATAGGATCTGATTCATTTTCAGAACTATTCGATTGGTTGGAAGTAATGTCTACTTCACTTTCACTATCTGACTCTATATCACTAGAATCAGAAGTTTGAAAATTATGTAAGGGCCTGGTTGTAACCAGGGATAAGGTTGTGTCAAATATTTGAGAATCCTGAACAGGTAATTGTCCGCTAATGGTTCCTACATATCGGGTAGGAGGGGGAACATTATGATGTTCGATTTGATTGGCTACCTCTTTACCATGTCGTGGTAAAGGGTGTTGAAATATGTCTAAAGTTTGATTGGCATTTTGATTTTGATTTTGGGGAACAGTATTTTGAGTATTATTAGGAGGGTTTTGTTTAGGTTGGAAGGCTTGCACTTCCATTTCATTATTGTCAATCAAATCTTGTATTTTATGTTTCAATCTTTTACAAGCGTTGGTAGAATGTCCAGGTCCTCTATGGAACTCACAATGTAAGTCAGCTCTATATCCGGGTATAGTTGGATCAGGTTCCCGGATAGCTGGCAGTTGGATTAAACCTCTTTCAAGTAATTGAGGTAAAATAGTTGATAAGGGTTGGTTTAATCTGGTGAATTCTCGGGGAGGTTTATCAGGAGGTTTCAATATAAATTTTTCTGTTGTCTTTGTTGCATTGACATTAGCAACATTTCTGCTGTCAGTGACTCCGTCACCGACAACCTGTTTGTTTTTATATTGATTTCTAGATGTTTTCTCATCATCCTTCTTCCTAAGTTGGCCTCTCCTAATGAGGGCATCTTCTACTCTTCGAGCTAAGTCTATAGCTTGATCGAAGGTAGTCAAAGTAGTTGTTGATAGCTCATAAGAAAGTTGTTCTTGTAAATTGTTGATGAAAATGTCTAACATTTCCCTATAAGGTAGCACAAAGTGCAGTTTTCCTGTCAATTGTCTCCATCTAGCTAAGAAATCAGCAAAACACTCATCTTTATCTTGTTTTAAATTGTATAGGTCTTTAATAGTTACATGCCTCTCGATGTAGGCACTAAATTGATGAACAAATGATTCAGTTGTTTCTTCAAAGTTTCTTAAGGAGTGAGTGGGCAATTGATAGTACCACTCTAACGCCATTCCACCTAAACTTTTTGGGAACATTTTTAGTAATAGCAAGTCATCATGCGATATGTCATGACATGCTATCCTAAACATGCGAAGATGCTCTATGGGATCTTCGGTTCCTTTATATATAGGCAAGATGGGCATGGGAAAATGCTTAGGGTATGGTTGAGCTACAACTATGGGATCCAAAGGTTGACTACAGATCTCTCGATAATTATACGAGGGACGGTAGGGATCTATCTGGTCCATACGTGAAGCCAATTGTTTCACCATAGCTTCCAGATTACTAGTTTGCCCCCCATATTGATTCGGTAGGGCATTGACATGGGTTTTATGGGCATATGATGGAGGAACATGCAGATTAGATGCCATGTTACTATTGTGTAAAGTATTGGTAGGAAAAATATTATGGAGGAATTTTGAAGTTGGATTATGTTGTATTTCGGATTGTTGAAAATTTATATTTGGCTTTGTTTTAGGTTTTTGTTTACTTGAAGCATATTGCTCAATGGTTTGGCGAAATAAAGTAGTGAAGGAAGGTTTCTTTTGTGTGGGAGTGATTTTAGGTTGAATAACAGGTCCCTTAGGAGGTTGGGTGACCTGTTGTTTTGACATCTTTTGGGCCATAGTGACCAAATCTGTATTGGATGGCCCAGCCTTATCACTTTCTTGATCAACGAAAGATAAAGGATTAGTGTGTATATCAAACGCCCGTTCTATAGCTGCTTGAGCGTCACTAATTTCCCCTCTATCAATACGAACTGCCACATTAAGGATGTCAATATTTTCATTGAGAAATTTTTGAAAATGTTCTGCGTTGTCAAAAGCAATGGCTCCATTTGGAGCTACTCTAGGGGATGAGGATTCATCCTCTTTAACACTTCCTTCTTGTTCCTTATCTTCACCTAAGTCTTCGTCTGACTGACCTAGAGTTTCTCCTTCCGGATTTGTATCTCCAAGAAGGACATTTGGGTTTTCAGTTGTATCTTGTAACCAATCTTCTCCTTCTCCTAAAGTTTCTTTACCATTCCTAAGTTTAGGCATGGTGCTAAGTTTTGATTTCAGCAAATATATATATATATATATATATATATATATATATATATATGCAACAAATTAAAAGGTATATATTTATTATATACCTAATGCAATATTGGAAATGAAATTTTTAAGTTTTTGCTATGTTTTTTTTTATTTTTTTAGTTTTTGAAATAATATAATAAAGACAGCAAATGAAACAATAAATGCACGCAATAATAAGACTGAAAGTAAATGAGCTAGTCTTCTAAGAACAATTTATAAACATCATTAATAGGCTCTAGTTCTTCAGGGGTCATGAAATGTTCTTCTTCAAATTGAAAGTTTTCTTTTAAGAATTTGACAAAAAGGGCTATGGTGATACCATGTATTTCAGATTCTGGTTTATAAAAGTAAAGCTCATGGCAATACTCTCGATACCACATAGCTCTAGGAACTCTATTCCATCTTCTCCTAATCATAAGAACAACCTCTAGGGATCCTACAAGGCCTAGGAATGGGAGTACCACATTGTGCATTCATCGAGGTATTCCTCGAAAGCTAAAAATTTTGAAGATACAAGGGCTCTCCTATAGGCTAACCATCTATGGCAGGCTCTCTGAAGTTCATGATAAAAAACTAATTGATGAGGATCCAGGATTCTATCCAAGACTAGCCTCTTAATCTGTTTAAGTTGTGTGGACCTAGATGAGATGAGACTAAGTCTCCTGTCAAGTTCGTTCCACAAGGATTGATTTCTACTTGTTTCAGGGACACTAAGGACAGAATTAACTTCTATAGCTGCCAATTGGTTTTCTACGTTTATAGTAACTGCTAACCTCTTTTTAGGAGCTACCATCTAAACATGACTCTAAACCTTAAATGTTTTAAAATGCATCTAAGTTTTAGTTGTTCTAATTTTTTTGTTTTTGTTTTTTTGTTTTTGTTTTCAAAAGGTTATGATGCATTCACGTCGGGTTCACCAAAATGTATCGCTCCAAATTTTTCGCATCCCTACCTTCAGGCTATAGGATCCGTGCCCGGAAGGAGGATGGGAAAAGGATGGCGTGGTACCTCGGACTGAGAGGACTTTGCGAAGGTCCCGCCTCTCAAGGGAGGTGCATTTTGATGATTTTTCGACGGATGGTGGGTTCACCAGGAAACATTTAGCGGCAGTTTCCATGCCTAGGTTTTGGAATGTGTTTGATGAGTTCGTTTTAACCTTAAGCATTCATCCTAGGTTTGGCCGAATGAAACTAGATTAATCTATATGAAAATGCAAGTTCAATGAATACAGAAAACAGATTTAAAAGCAGAAAATAGAGAATTTACAGGATGCAAATGAAGAATACCTGATCCGGATGTCTGAAGAAGATTCGACGTTTGAAGCAGTCTGGATCGTCTGGAATTCGACGGAATCATCCGCAATCGACGAGAATCATCCGATCTTCGATAGAATCGTCTGAAATCTGACGAATTCGTCAGACGAATTCGTCAGAGACCTGCAAGACAAAAAATAGATGCAAAATACAAGAAGTCCTACTGTGCAAACAGAGGCAAATTATACCAAATAGTAGTACGAATACTGAACAATATTTAAGAACAGAAATTCAAGCAAATTACTGTACTTTAATGGCAAAATATGATCTTAGTATGCAATCTAGGCTAAATGGGTGAACTCCAAATGCAAAATAATATAAAAACCGAATAAATGATCTAATTTGTAGCATAAAATGACAGGGAAAAAGATGAGAAAAGCAAACTTCAGGCACTGATTGCCTCGATGTGGACTGCAGTCGAGATCGTCTCGCATCAGTACGAAATCGCCTCGAATTTGACAGGATCGCCTCCGATCTGGACAGGTTCATCGACGACGATGGGTGCTGGCTCCGGTTGAAAAATAATGATGTACCTACAACAAAATTAGTATGGGACTAATGCAAATGCAAGATCAGGATGTTTTAACGTAGAGGGAGTCAATTTGTAGATAATTTCTGTAGATTAAAGATACAACGCCAAACAAAAATAAAGAAATCACAATTAAAGGAATGCAGAACAGTTGTACAAAATGAACGATTTTTATTAATCAATGGAGTTTAGAAAATCCTTTTAAGTACAATAGGGCCTGTAACCCTTTTCGTGATACAAAGTTACAATTTGTGCTAGGGTTCTCCGAAACCCTAGCTGGCACAATGTGGTGGCGTCTCCGAAGAATGTATCCTTGACCTCAACAGAATGAGTGGGCTTCGTTGTATCCTTTGGCTCGGACCACTCCAGCTTAAGCAGTTGCTATCAACAAATCAGATCTACCACTAGAATCCTGCACACATTTAAAATTATCAAAGAGTTAGAAACTAATAAGAGGGCTCCACTATGTGAGCCCTCAGAAACAGTCTAAAACCCTAGATTTATGAAATAAAAATAAACGAAATGCAGAATTCAATAGCATATTAATACATAAAGAAAGATTACTTTCTTTAGACGAAACTATACCTTTTCCTGTTAACGCGGCGAGACCAGGCGGCGGTGATGGATGCGGCGAAAGGGTTTAGTTCAGACTTAGGGCACGAGAAGACTCAAAAGACTCAGGATTAACAGCAATAGCCAACTCCAGACTTAGATAGTAAAGATAGGTAGGTTTAGCTGAAGAGATAGATAGGGTTTGAGCCATCAAGGTGACTCAATTTATAATCTACTCTTAGGGCACACTTTAGGGTTTTAACGACACCTTGAACGTGTGGCTAAGATTAAAGTGGATCCAAGGGTAGAGAATAAATCTAGGTTGTGAAACGGATTAAGATGGATGGACGGATGAGATTAAATGAAGGATGGACGGCTTAGATTAAATCACTTAAACTATATTTATATATATATTAAAATATATATTAAAATATTAAAAAATATATATATATATAAATATTAATTTAAATAAATCTGGGGATGAAAAATGGCGGGAAAGATGAAATTGGGCCAAATAATGGTGGAAAAGTGTGGATTTGGGCCAAATAATGGCGGGAAGGATGGATGACTGACACGTGGCTGACAGAAAGGTATAGATGACTTACAAGTGGTTGGATTTTGGTGTCTACAGATGCCCATTTTTGAGCTGCTTTGTGTGAAGACACAATGCAGCACAAAAACTTAAGACACCTGAAAAGCTGGATCAGACACAACTCTCTCTCAAGACTAAAGCACAACTTTGAAGACCAAAGAATAAAGAATATTTAAAAAATTTCAGCTTACCCCCACAATTGGCGAGCGAGAATGGTTCTCACAAGCCAATTGGAAGAAATTCGGAAGAAAATGAACCGTTTTTGCCCCAACGGTGAAAAAAGGGGTTAGTGTATGAACCATCTGTTTATGTCCCAACGAGAAAGAGGTTGGTGTACAAACCAGAAAATAATATGATTGAAGACGATATGAGTGATGTGAAAGATGGACCGTTTTACGCTCCAATGGTTATAAAGAGATTTTTTTCCAAACTGTAAATTCCATGATCATGTAAGATGAATTCCACTATAGGAAAATTAGAAATTGATAACGGATGCCCCAACTCCTGTGTGTGAATCCATATCATTGATGAAATTGCCTTGTTGGCACCATTGATATGCGAGAGATGAAAGATGCATGAAAGAGTCCGAACTCGAGAGATGCTCCTAGTGACTGTATGGATAATTCCTCGGGTCGGAACCAATCAACCTAGGTAGCCACAATCTCTAGAAAGACTTAAAATAATGACGATATGAAAGATTGTCCATGTTTAAGGCCCCATGAACTAGGCCATCAATGACAACTGTTGAGCAAAATAATCTTGGTATGACGTCACTTGAAAAGTAGAATACCCAAAATTGATTTCCAATTTTCAAACAATAAAATAATTGATGATGATAAATGGTAAGTGTCCTTATGGTGGTTTAATCCTCTTACCGAATTGCATGGATTCAAATCGTTGCAATCGCCAAGGTGATAGAATATACCACTAGATACGAGGTTTACTTTAATTTGATTTGGCAAAAATATGCATGATGAAAGAAGAATGAAATTGACGATAGATCAGAAGAATTGATGAATGTGGTTAATTTTGTGAAGGTTTTGAATATTTTTAACCCAATTTGTAAAACAATGATGAATGATGCGCTTTTTGAGCAAAATGACAAAATTTGTGTCCAAAACTCGTTGTAACCTTCACAAAATGTTTTATTATGATAAGAATAATGGATGAATGCAATTTGATGAAATTTGGAGGAGGTAAGCTTCAATTTTGCAGGTTTTGTTCCTTTATTCAATACTGACACCAAACGCCGGTCTGCGTTTGTGGTTGGCATAGACGCCCACCAGTGTTTAGGTGCTCTGTAGATGCAGGACTGCGTTTGAATCCGCCATGAAATGCCCAACTGCATTTTAGGGCGCCAAAATCAGCTATTTAAATAGTTTCAGCGAGAATTTCACTCATTTGTGCGTTCGAGCTTGAGAGAAGTGCGTCTGAGGGAGTGGAGTGAAGTGGAGTGAAAGGTTGTGTGGGAGAGTGAAGCACGCAGGAGCTATGGCGAAGATGGGAGCAGACGCACCAGTGCATCCAGCTAAGGTATTTGTTCATTTAAGAAAGTACTTATTATGTGTTTTTTTTTTTTTTTTCAGAAAAATTTGTAACAAATTTTTGTTTTATTGTTTTGCAGCTTAGGGTGTTAGAGGCACGACACCGATTCTCCCCTATCATTTCGGGGATGAGGAGATCGTTGTCCCAGGAAGACTGGGAGGTATTGGAGGCAGTGGGACTAGCGGAGGCAGCTCGGTTAGAGGTAGTTCGAGCGGATGAGGGGTACCTCTCGGCTTTGGCCGAGAGGTGGGATCCAGATCGGGGGACGTTCCAGCTCCCGACTGGAGAGATGACGGTGACACTTGAGGATGTATACCGCATCCTCAAGGTTCCCGTGGAGGGGGCGTGGGTGGAGGTTGGACGAGATAGGGCCACGGAGATGGCCAAGGTGTTTGGGGATGACTGGAGGGAGATCCGGAAGGAGAGCGGGGGGATCCCATACTTGGCCATGTATACGGCCAAGGAGTTGGGAGCGGTGGAGGCTCTGATGATGTTCGTGTTGGCCAACATTGTGGCCCCGAACAGCATCGGGTGTAGGTTCCCATGGAACCTGATGGGTGTAGTGAGTGAGATGCTCACTAATAGGGTAGTGTATGCCTGGGCGCCCACTTTATTGGTGCAGGTGTACCGGGAGTTATGAGGTTCGGAGACGGGGCCGAAAGGGCCTGGGTTGCAGTGTGGTGCTCCAGTGCTGGGGCTTGGAGCATTTCAGAGTGGCCCGACCGGAGGGGTTGCCATGGGATCACTGGGACATGAGCCAGGATTATGGTAGGAGATGGCCAGTGGCGGAGGAGAGACAGCCGAGCCGCCCCGTGAGATCGGGGCAATGGTATAGGAGACTATGGGCAGACTTGACAGATGTCCAAGTCATTTGGAGGCCCTGGCGGGAGGCGAGGTGGATCGGGGATGGAGAGCACCTGAGGCGGGTGCGACAGGCTAGATGGGTAGTGGGGCGAAGCCACGGCGAGGCGGAGTACATACAGATGTCTCGAGTATGCCGCCAGGTCGGATTGAGGCAGGATGTCCCCGGTGAGCCAGTGCACTATCGAAGGCACATATTAGAGGGGGATTTGCTGTGTGCCGAGCCATGGAGGGAGGCGAAAGAGGACGATGAGGACATGGAGATCCCCGACATGGATGACATCGGGGTGACAGCTGAGTATGCAGCATGGATGGCCACAGAGGTCGAGGTGGGAGCCACCATTGGTGGCTGGTGGAGTCAGAGAGCCCGAAGCTGGGGTTGGAGAGGGCGAGGGAACCGCAGAGGTTCCCAAGCACAGGGAGGGTCCCCACCTTCGATCTGACAGTCGAAGGTGAAAGGGGAAGATGGCGCGACAGGCTTCGGGGAGCGGAGATGACGGGGAAGATGGCAAAGACGGCCTAGGAGAGGTCGTAGGAGAGGCTAGGGAGGTACCCCCTAGCGGGCACGAGAACGATCTGGCATAGCTGCAGTAGCAGATAGTAGAGCGCGATGCTATGCTAGATACCCGAGATGAGAGGATAGCTCGGCTAGAGCAGTAGGTGGTAGAGCGGGATGCCCTGTTAGCTGCTTAGGAGGAGAGGATGGCCCAGCTGCAGGCGGACTTGGATGGAGCGACCAGGGTGCCCCAGGATGACAGGGTGACGAGACTCCAGGCAGAGATAGCAAAGTGAGAGCGACGGCACGGGATAGACATAGCTAGGCTTAGGTCTAGGACTCGTTACATTGAGGCTCTGGAGGACACATTGTTTAGGCATCACATTGTGTTGCCTAATCCTCCATCCTCCTCTGTCTCTAGGTGTAGTGATTCTAGGCACACCATCAGGTCTAGGGCTCCTACTAGGTCTCAGGGGTCCTCTTTTGATGGTTAGCTTAGTTCTTAGATGCACTCTTTATGAGCCTTGGTGCTCTATTGTATATTGTAGCCTTTTGGCATTCATTGTACAGTTTGTCTTTTATACATATATATATATACATGGCTTTTATTTATTTGGTGTTTTACTCTCTTTTGTGTGAATGCCTATGTTTTTATGATGCATGTTTTTATATGTTTTAATGTTTTTGATGCATATGTGATGGAATGGTATGCAAACTTATAGATGATTAATGCGAGACTAAGTATATAACATACAAATCTATGGATGATTAATGCAAGACTAAGTAAATGATATGTAAATCGATGGATGATTAATGCAAGACTAAGTAAATGAAATATGCACTAAGAAGCACTCATACTTTTAGATAGTTAGATTTAGCCAACTGTTATCATAATTGTTTAATCAGGGGCACCGAACTTGGTGGCTTATGAATGGATGACGTATGGAATGACATGAATATGGAAGAAGATATGGAGGGTGATATGGAAGAAGATATGGAGGAAGATATGGAGGTTGATATGGAAGACTGTTTTACAAAGACTCAAACATGCTAGTGGTATCAAACAAACTTACTAACACTGCCTAATTCAACTAGGACCAAATGTGTGTGCATGCGAGTTCATTAACCAAATTAGAAGCATGGTAGTGACTCTAGGCAATCAAAAACCTGTGTGTGTGCAAGTGTGTTCATTAACCTCATCTTGCATAAATTAGGTAACCTTGTTATGGAGAAGACCCCGAAGCTAGTTTGTCCATATGAGCATTCAGAGGTCTCTTTTTGAGGAGAGACATGTCGCCACGCAATGAGTATACTCCACTGCCGATCAAGCGTCTATAGCCCCGATGAAGGTTAACTCCATAGTCCATGTTGTTTTTTACCTTTGTAAGCCTTGGGGATGACTACCTATCCGTCCGATCTGGACAAGTAGTACGATCCTTACAACTTATTTGGGATCGATGGTGTGTGAAAAATGTTCATTTCCTTAGAGCTTTGGGGAATCGATTCTCAACCGAAGTATGATGAGAATTTTACCCTATCCTTACTACTCCGTTTATATTTATATTTTGTGATTGCTTGTGATAGTGGTAAGAACCACTATTTTATGGACTATGTTTGCATGATAGGACAAACGAGGATTACCCTTTTCACTTCAAGGCACAACCCAAGGATGGTGTTATCTCTCTTTGACACAAGATGTTTTTAAGATGTGAAAATGTGATAGGTTCAAGACCGCTTTTGAAATCATTTCCCAATAATCAAGATTTTATTTAGTGTAATTTGTGATATGGCCCTAGAGAACTTTGACATGCATTTCGAAGTTTGTTTAAAACACTAGGAATGGTTGAGTGATTGAAAACATTTTGGCAATGTAAATATGTGCAAATGGAAAATGGGTGTACGAATGACAATTCGGTTTGATGGATTTTATGAAGGTGCCCCTGATTAAGGCAACATGACTTTTGCTTGACCAAATTTTATATCCAAAAGAAAGAATGGTCTCTAACATGATATGCAACTATGGCTGAAAATGAAATGTTATGGTTTTGAATGAGATGTATGCACATGAAATGCAATGTTTTTGAATGAGATGTATGCAACTAGCAATGAAATGCAAATTCTTTTTATTTTATTTGTTTTTTTTTTTTTTTGTACAAGCCATGTATATATGTACATATAAAATTCAAAATATGCGTAGAATGCCCTCAAGTGTATAACATTAAGTGGTTCGGGTTCTTCCTCTCCCTCTAAAGTGGCAAGTCTATAAGTTCCATTACCCACTCTTTCAGTGACCATATATGGACCTAACCAATTAGCCATGAATTTATCTCGAAGATGCGGCAATGCATTGGTGTTTTGTTGATTCTCTTTAAGGACAAGATCCCCTACTTGAAATTCTCTTAGATGAACTTTGGCATTGTAAGCACATTTCAATCGGTCTTGATAAACTCGCAAATGCTCTAAAGCATTGATTCGTTTTTCATCTATGAGTGTGATTTGATCAAGACGTGCTTGTCTAGCAGTATCATCATCGATAAATTCCTACAAAGAAATTCGCAAGGAAGGGATCTCGAGCTCAAGAGGCATGATTGCTTCAGCTCCATAGACCAAAGAAAATGGCGTTGCCCCAATGGGAGTTCTGATGCTTGTTATGTAAGCCCATAATGCTAAGGGGATTTGTGTATGCCAATCTTTATGATTTTCTGTAACAAGTTTCTTAAGAATAATTATGGTCTTATTGGAAGCTTCAGCTTGTCCATTGGCTTGTGGGTAGTAAGGAGTTGAGAAACTATGTTGGATATTATACTTTTCACAAAGAGCTCGAACATCCTTATTCTTAAAAGACTTGCCGTTATTAGAAATGATTTTAGATGGAATACCAAAACGACAAATGATATGGTGAAGTATAAACTCCCCAATTCTAGGACCTGTCGTACTGGTTAGAGGAATAGCTTCAACCCACTTTGGAAGTGGCCAGCCTCTTTGTCCAGAAGAAGGTGTAAGTCTCTCTCTTTTTTTAAATCTTAATAACACTCATTTACAAGTAATTTGAAATAGAACTGGTGCACTTTATTGATCAAAATACATGATTACAAGAATTCTATTGAAACAGTCAATTTCTAGTTATACTCTGTATTTTTTGCTAGCTTCCTTACTCTATTTTCTATCTATCTGCTATTACTACTAGGCTCAACCTGAATGGGAGCAATATTTATAGCTATCCTATGATCTGATTACAAACAAATAATATCTCAAAAGATCTAATCCTACAATGCTGCAACAAATTCTGGTTTTATCCTAGAAGAGGACTAAAACCTGATCTTTCCCTTAATGATGGCTTTGGTCAGCAATGACGGCAAAGACAGATGGAAGATATTTCTCTTTACTTTTTCCAACCTTTATTTCCATTTTCCCGGCTTCAGAAATCGGTCAAAAGGTCAAAAACACATTATGTTCTTCATTTCGAAGATAAGTGGCTTCATTTCGAAGACAGTGCAGTTTTCATTCCGAAGATCGCTCATTCCGAAGGTACTGCATTCTCATTCTGAAGATCGCTCATTTTGAAGATACTGCATGCTTCATTCCAAAGATCCACTCATTTCGAAGACGCTGCATTCTTCATTTCGAAGATCCTGTTCATTTCGAAGATACTGTGTTTCTTCATTTCGAAGATATCTGTTCATTTCGAAGATACTTCAGAATGAACAAATGTATGCTTTTCCATTGATTTATTCTGCATCTCTCAGGTGGGTTATCTCCTAAGATCAAATTCTAATGGTCATCATCCCTTTTCTCATGTGAATTCCATGCCTTGATATTTATGGACAACTGGCTAGAATTTACATGGGAAAGACCAGTTTTCTTTGCACAGCAACAGTTTGCTTGCACTGTTGCCAGATTTAGGTGAAGTAAATGCTTGAAAAAAATCAAAATATGATTAGTGAAATGCTGCTATTATTCTAAGCATATCCCATTGTAGCAAATCATATCAAAAAGAACACAAAACTATGCAAAAAGCTATAAAATCAGCATATAATATTTCAAATACATTGATCATGCAAAATGGTTAATATACGACATATTAAATCAACTTAAATAACATATCAGATAAAACATAAGAGTTTATAGGCATTTTTAGTGTACAAAACATGATATGATTGAGGCATTTCCAGGCCTCATCATTTTCCCCCCAACTTATATTAATGCATGCCCTCATGCATTCTATTGGGCTACGGAATCACATATGTCCATGTTTAGATTCCATGACCTGTAGAATAACTTCTTGCCTATGTAATACCCCCTGTTTTCCTGAATGTTTCTGAGCCAATATTCAAATTGTTCATCAGGCTGGGCATCTTATTCAAAGTAAAATAGAACTGGAGTAATGATGGTTGGAGGCCTGAACCTGAGACCTATCCAGTTATGTTGCATGATCTGGATTAGTTGGACTACACCTTCTGCTCTTCTTCTGGACCACTCTAGATTGATGGGGGAGATAGGTTCTCTTTTTCTTAAAGACATGGAAAGTTCATTCCATCTGTCTTTGCATACTGACAATGCTGGGAAGAAATTGTGATCACAGAAATAGTTAAATCTGGTTACATAGTCCCTCAAATTGTTCAAGTACATTCTCTTAATATCATCCATGTTCATCATTGAGAAGTGTTGTTGAGTGATATTTAGGTGATTTGGATGGATTGCTCTGACTAACAACTCAGCCCTTGTTTCAATCACTTTATTCTACCTTTTCTTATGATCCCAATAAAGCTGATTTTGCACAGTAGACATGAATGCTCTCAACTGAACATCTCCAATGTAGATTTGAGGATGAGAGTCAACTTCCTCTGGAATGAAGAAAATATGCAAAAATAGTTCACACAAAAGATTTTTTTCTCAAAAGGACTGTCAAAATATGCCTCTAGAAAATCTTCAATAGTGTCCAATTTGTATGGAAGGTTTGAAGTAATCCTCATGACCTGCCATCTAAGGTATTTTTCCTTCAAAATAAGGCTGTAAAATCTAGCTGGGCGTCTAAATTGGACTAAAAACTTAGCAATTTGGCACAAGTCAGATACCTTTTCTTTCAATGCCTGAATTTATGTGTCCTTGGCTTCTAGTTGTTTTGCTTCCAGTTTGAATTTTTCAGTTTTATTGGTAAGCTGTTCATATCTAATTATCCAACTAGCTATGTCTGCATTGTACTACTCTAGGGACACAATATTAGGTGGTCTTACTATAGGGGGATCCTAGGCAACAGATTTATCTGAACTTCTTTTTCTGCCACTTCTACTGGCTGTTCATCTGTCAATATCTCTACTTGCACCCCCTTATTTGCTATTTCTATGGGGTTGTCATCAGATAGTATTTCTACTTGTACCCCCTTATCTGTTGTTTCTACTGGAAGTGTAACAAGTTGAAATGCAAGGACCTCAGTAGGAGTACTTACTTGAGCATTTTCTTGCTATTGGGACTGTTCCTGTGTTGGTGGTTCATTTTCAACATCTTCTGCAATATTTCTCACCATTTCTGAAGCATCTTCAGAACAAGAAGGCACTGCTTCAGAATAAATAGGCAGTTATTTAGAATGAAGGAGTGTTGTTTCAGGATGAACTTCTATGTCTGCCTCAACAGAGTCATCTGCTCTTGATAAACCCAGAAGCAATTGAACCAAATTATCTTCATCATGGGACATAGCTGACTATTTTTTAGATTGTGACAAAAACAATTGTTTTAGTTCTGCCACTTCCTACTGAAGTTCTACAATTTTTCTTTCTTGCATCTCAATGATGCTTTCTTTCTCTGTGATCCATTTGGTCTATGTTTTGACAACACTTCTTGCTTCCCTCAGCTGCTCAGTGATGTCTTCCACTTCTATTTCGCTTGAAGGCGATGCGGACAAATCGATTGCGATTGGTACGTTCAACCAAATTTTCTTCTTCTACTGCAATAGTTTGTTCTTGTTCAGGAGGCTCTGTGAGACTATCTATAAGGGCATCTACCATATTTGTAGCCTATTGAACTGTAGCCTCTTCCAAACCAACTTGCTCAGTTTCTACCTCAGCTATCTGTTCAGGGAATTCTAGAAAGTTATCAGATGCTGGTTGTATTTCTGTGACATCTGGGCTACTTGGTCTATCTTCTTCCTCCATGACCTATTCTGCAGTTTCTTTCAAATGGATTCTTGTAGACCTCCTAGTTCCAGATGCAAATTTCTTCTTTTTTCTCTGTTTTTTGGTGACAGCAGGGGTCATGGGTTCAGTTTTTGATGCCTCTGTTTCCCTTATTTCACTTCTCTACTCTGATAAGTCAGTTGCAGCTTCAACAAACCGAAATTTCTTTTGTTTTTTGGCTCTGCTGCTAGTTCCAGATCCTCTTCTCTTTTGTCTGTTAGCCTGTGAAGTTGATGGTTCAGGAGCAAGGTTTCCTGCTACTGCTGTGGGGTGTAGTTTTGTAACAGCTTCAGGGGCACCTTCTACAGCTTCTTCTGCAGCATCCTCTGCAACATTTTCTACAACAACTTTTGCAATACTTTCTGCAATAGCTGTTTCCTCTTCTGCAGCAACATCAACAATATTTGGATCTTCTTCTTCCTCACTTTCATCCCCAAAAATGACATCATTTAGGTTAGAGTAAAACCTGTCAAAACTCCTAGGGTTTCCTTTAAAATGATGTTGGCAAATTAATTTAATAAGGCCATGATGGCGAAGGCTTCCTTTACCCTCCTGATATCTTTTTGCCATGTTCTTTAACTCTTGATACAAATACAGGGGAAGATTTACCTTAACTTCTGGTTGTTGTCTACCATGTCTGAGATGGTTCAAAATTCGTAGATGATGCCCTGACAACAACACATACTGCCCTTCACAGGTCAAAAACTTAATTACCCAGGTGGCTACTTCATCCTAGGGTTCCTGCAGGCTGGCCCTTTTTAACCCTTTGCATGTGTTGTTATGGGTTAAGTATTTAGGTTCTCTATAATTTTCTTCTACGAACTGATTAACTACATTTGCCAAGGTGTTCTTGCCAGATCTAGTAATTGAAATTCCCTCTAATGGCAGCTATGTAATTTGACTTAAAATTTCAGGGCTTACCTCAATAGACATGCCGTTGACATGTGCTCGGTTGTTTCTGAATGTATGGGCAAACATGCCAGCTAAATCTTTAGAAGACCCATTGAATTTATCCAAAAATTTCATAAACCCTCCGTCTTCAAAAATCTGCACAACTGTCGGATTTTCTCGGAGGTAATTGGTATCTGCAGGCTCTGTTCTGATCTTTCGCCCCATTTTTCTCTGTTTAAAAATCGTACACTGTGGCTGCTGTTCTACTGTAGGATTTTTGGTTGTTTTCTGTTGTAAATTTGTAGAGTTTTAAGTTAGAACCCTCGTTGCCCTGTTTCTCGTCTTCTTCTTTGGAATGAGCCGTATTTTGTGCACTGTACCTCGCAACACGTCTTCGAAAAGAAGGATGGCACACATATCTACTTCTGCACTGTACACCTATTCGTTGATAATTGCATGGATGTCCTTGTTGTTAGATCCACCTCATTAGTTTTTTAGATTCTCACGTGCATGTTAATTGACATTAAAAACTGGTGGCATATGGTTGCAGATTCTCGTATTTCCAATGAGTGCAAAAACAGACCATGTGCTGATTGACACGTGTCCCTTCTTCGCATGCAATTAAGAAAAAATCTTGATTTTGTCGGACCTTATTTTTTGGATGCCACGTGGAAATGCTCTTTTCGAAAATGCAAACAAAATTTCATTTCGAAGATTATGACTTCATTCCGAAGACAAGTCTTCATTCCGAAGACAAATCCTCATTCCGAAGATTATGACCTCATTCCGAAGACAGGTCTTTATTCCGAAGACAAATCCTCTTTGCAAAATTTTTATTTCGAAGATCAATCCTCATTCGAAGATTAATCCTCATTCCGAAGATCAAGCTGTGTTGTGAATCGTCATTCCGAAGACAGACCCTCATTCCGAAGATGATGCAGCAAGTCGTCATTCTGAAGACCAAGTTTCATTCTGAAGACAAATTGTCATTCCGAAGACAAAGTTCCTTTCCGAAGACAAAGTGCAACATTCATTTTGCTGTCATTCTGAAGATAATTTCATTCCGAAGATAATACAACGGGTATTGTTTTTGGCATTCTTGTTCCGAAGATTAGGCAGAAATCAATATTTTTATTCTCAAAACATGTTTTTAAGTATGCCAACTCTTATGAATACCTTTTATGCTAATGGTTAATTGTCACATACTATATACCAATCATTTTACAATGAAAAAAAATGTAAGAAATATATACCTGATAAAAACAGTTAATGCCAGTTTTGAAGAATGACTGCTTTTGTTGATATTCTGCTGAGATTTTCTGCAACATTTCAAAACAAGTGCACTAGGTGAATTTGTACAATTATGGTTCAAAAATTTCTCAAGGTTATGCATGCCAAAAAACTGGTTTTCATACACATCAACTCAGTAGTGCCTTAAGAAAAGGTTTTCACTGCTAGGTTATTCATTTTTCTCTCCTTTTTTTTTTTCTTGTTTTTCCCTCTTTTTTTTTTCTTTTAACATCTCATTTTCTCTTTTTTTTTTTTTTTTTTTCTGTTTTCTTGATGGTTTCAGCGGGTATAACCAGATACAAGTTGCCCCAGAAGACCAAGAAAAAATTACCTTTACATGTCCTTGGGGAACCTTTGCTTACAGGGTTTTACCCTTTGGTTTATGTAATGCTCCAGCAACATTTCAGAGAGCTGTTTTAGAAATTTTTTCTGATTTAACCAATGAAAGTGTTGAAATTCATATGGATGATTTCATGGTGTTTGGAAATAGTTTTGAATATGTATTAGAATAGCTTGAAAAAGTGCTGATTCACTGTGAAACATACCACCTCTCTCTGAATCCTGAGAAATGCTTCTTAATGATGGAGGAAGGAATTGTCCTTGGACATCATATCTCTTCTTTTGGAATCAAATTTGATCCTAAGAAGGTTGAAGTCATCAAAAATATCCCTCCTCCACAAACTCAAACTGATGTACGCAGTTTCTTAGGACACATTGGTTTTTATCGCAGATTCATTGCTAACTTCAGCACTATAGCAAATCCTATGTTTGCTTTACTCATGAAGGATTTTGAATTTGTTTGGTCTTCTGAATGTCAAACTTCTTTTGAAGACTTGAAGGAAAAGTTAACCACTCCACCTGTATTAAGAGGTCCTAATTGGGAGTTACCTTTTCATATTCAAACTGATGCTTCCAATACCACTATAGGAGCTGTGTTAGGAAAGATTGACAATGGGGAGCATTATGCTATTTACTATATTAGTAAAAACTTGACAGGAGCTGAGAAAAACTACACTACTACCGAAAAATAATTCTTGGTTGTAATCTATGCTATTAACAAATTCTGACACTACATCATAGGGTACCAAGTATTCATCCATACAGATCATACTGCAATCAAATACTTGATGAATAAACCATTGGTTAGTGCAAGAATTATCTGTTGGTTGATTCTATTATAGGAATTTGATGTTACCATAGTAAACAAGCCTGGGAAATCTAATGTAGTTGCAGATTTCTTGTCAAGAATACCAAATGCAGATACAGGGGAAGTTGTAGAAGATACCTTTTCAGATGAAAAGTTGTTTACTGTTTCTGTACAATCTCCATGGTTTGCAGACATAGCTAATTACTTGGCTACAAGGAAGATTCATCTTCATATTACCCCCAAACAAAAGAAATAGTTAATTAAGCAAAGTTTTTTTCAATGGATAGAGGACTTACTGTTTAAATGCAGTCTTGATCATGTTTTACGTAGGTGTATCCGCTAGGATGAAGTATATGATATCCTACGGGCATGCCATGATGAACCATCAGGAGGGCATTATTCAGTCAAAAGTGCTATTCGTAAAATCTTGGGAACCAAATATTATTGGCCATCTTTGCATAAATATGTAAGGAAGTACATTAGACATTGTGATGCTTGCCATAGAATGGGAAAACCTACATTTACTAATGAAATGCCATTACAACCTCAAATATGAATATAACCATTTGAAATATGGGGTTTATATTTCGTAGGACCCATTAATCCCTCTTTCCAAGGCAAAGTGCATATCTTGGTATGTACTAATTATGTTACCAAATGGGTAGAAGCTCGTACCTTTAAGCATGCTAGAGAGGAAAAAGTTGTTGATTTTTTGTATTCACAAATTTTTCTATGTTTTGGAGCCCCACAATCCATCACAACTGATCAAGGACCTCAATTTACTTCAAAAGTTGTTGAAGCCTTCACTCAACTCTATCGAGTCAAACACAGAAAATCCTCACCTTATCATCCACAAGCCAATGGCCAAGTTGAAGTGACCAATAGGGAATTAGAACAATTCTGACCAAAATAGTAGCAGTCCATAAAAGAAATTGGCTGGATAAATTACCATAAGCTATTTGGGCTTATAATACCACTTGAAAATCTACCACTGGATTTACGCCCTATGAATTGGTCTATGGAAAGAAACCGCTTTTGCCTATTGAGTTTGAATTACTAACTCTTTGAACTGCTTTGGAAGTAGGTATTGATCTGTCGCAGGCACAAGAAGATCGTATTATGCAACTTGATGCATTGGATGAACTACGCATGGATGCACTACATTAGACAGAGATAATCCAAGCACAGCAGAAGATGTGGCATGATAGTCACATAAAGCAGCAAAAATTTCAGCAAGGTGATTGGGCCTTGTTGTTTGATTCATAATACGAGGATTTCCTTGGAAAGTTGTAGACTAGATGGCTTGGACCATATCAAATTGATGAAGTATTTGACAATGGAGTTGTTCGCCTTACACCTATCGATGACTCACAACGCAAATTGGTGGTAAATGGACATCGTCTTCGTATGTACCATAAACCACAAAACAAGGAGGAATTTCTCAAGCAATTGGGAAGTTTGGATGTACACATTTGGGAAGAAATATCTTCTTCCATCTCGAATTCAGCAGAATGATACAAATTATAAAAAAAAAAGGAAAAAAAAATAGAGAAAAAAATAATAAATAAAAACTCAGAAAGTGAAAACCTCTTTGAGGTCTTTGTAGCACCCTAAAATTGGCGTAGTGAAATTGTAATAATTACATTCATCCTAGTAAATAATTTAAATTCAAATTTTAACCTCCCAAACTGCTCGTTAACTGTCGGGTAATCCGTTTCCCCCTTTTCTATGCCATTTTTAGAGGTTGTTTTGATCGTTTGACGATATCATTGCCGATCAGACGATATCGCCCCAGATTTGACGATTTTGTTTGGGCTAGGATGCCCATACGATCTTGTCACAAAACTGATTTTGCATAATTAGCTTCTATTCCAACAGGCCTCTAATCCGGGTAGAAGCATGTATGTGCCATTAGAGACCCTCCCCCGTTGGAGATCTCCCAAATAGGGATGATCTCCAACCTCCTAACCTCCCTCCTAAGCCTATTTAATCCTAAGCCCTCCCCTTAGCACCCCCCTGGTTGAAATTCCCTGTAACCCGACTGCATACATGTTCAAACATTCTAAGTTTTCATTTGCATTAGTTTTATATCAATTTTTTTGCAGGTACATTATTGTTTTTCAGCCGAAGCAAGCTTACATCATCATCGATGAACCTATTCAGATCGAAGGCAAACCTGTCGAATCAGAGACGATTTCATACCAATGCGGGACGATTTTGACTGTAGTCAACATTGAGGCAATTAGTGCCTGAAGTTTGCATTTCTCTACCCTTTTTTTGTTGTTTTATTCTGCAATTAGCTTAGTTTATTTAGTATTTTATACTATTTTGCATTTTGGAGTTCACCCATCTAGATCAAATGCATGATTAAATCATAATTATTATTTAATTAGCATAATTCATTCCTATTTTTGTTGTTAAGTTTTAGTTTAATATTGTTGCTGTCATTTTATACTATTTCCCTTTGTTATCATTGTTGCATTTTTTTATATTTTGCACCTATTTCTCTGTTTGCAGGTCTCTGACGAATTCGTCAGATCTCAGATGATCTTGTCTGATCTCAGATGATCCTATCAAATTAGAGGCAATCCTAACTGCTTCAAGAATCAAAATCATCATCAGACATCCGGATCAGGTATTCCTCATTTATATTTTGTAATTTCTCTGTTTTCTGTCTTTAAATCTATTTTTTGTACTCATTGAATTTGCATCTTCATATAGAATAGCTTAGACGCATTTTGGCCAAACCTAGGATATGAATTATTAAGATTAAAAACAAACACATAAAACACATTCCCAACCTAGGCGTGGAAACTGCCATTAAATGTTTCCTGGTGAACCCACCATCCATCGAAAAATCATCAAAATACACCTCCCTTGAGAGGCGGGACCTTCGCAAGTCCTCTCAGTCTGAGGTACCGCGATATCCTTTTCACATCCCCCTTCCGGGCATGGATCCTATAGCCTGAAGGTAATGTGAAAAATTTGGAGCGATACATTTTGGTGAACCCGACGTGAATGCATTATAAACCTTTTGAAAACAAAAACAAAAAAAAAAATAGAACAACTAAGACATAGATACATTTTAGATCATTTAAGTTTAATATCATGTTTAGATGGTAGCTCCTAAGAAAATATTAGCAGTTACTATAAATGTAGAAAACCAATTGGCAGCCATAGAAGTCAATTTTGTACTTAGTGTGCCTGAAACAGATAGAAATCAACTCTTGTGGGATGAACTTGATAGAAGACTTAGTGTCATCTCATCTAGGTCAACACAACTTAAACAGATCAAGAGGCTTATCCTAGATAGAATCCTGGATCCTCATCAACTAGTCTTTTATCATGAACTTCAAAGAGCCTGCCATAGATGGTTAGCTTATAGGAGAGCTCTTGTATCTTCAGAATTATTCACCTTCGAGGAATACCTCGAGAACGTAGCCATTGTACACCAGTTCCTAGGTCTTGTAGAAGACCAAGAGGTTGTTCTTACGAGATAGGGAAATATGGAATAGAGTTCCTCGAGCTGTGTTATATCAAGAGTATTGCCACGAGCTTTACTTCTATCAACCAGCATCTGAGACAGATAATATCACTATAGCTCTTTTCATTAAAATTTTAAAATAAAACTTTCAATTTGAAGAACACTTCATGACTCCTGAACAACTCGAGCCCATTAATGATATTTATAAATTGTTTATAGAAAACTAGATCATTTACTTTCAGTCTTATTTCTTGCATTTATTGTGTTATTTGTTGTCTTTACAATATTATTTCAAAAACAAAGAAAAACAAACAAAAATTAAAAAACTAAAAAACATAGCAAAAACTTAAACATTTCATTTCAAATATTATAGTAGGTATATAATTAATATATACCTCTTAAACTTGTTGCAATATATATATATATATATATATATATATATATATATATATATATTTGCTGAAATCAAAATTAAAGCACCATGCCTAAACTTAGGAATGGTAAAGAAACTTTAGGAGAAGAAGAAGATTGGTTACAAGATGGAACTAGAGACCCAAATGTCCTTCCTGAAGATCCAATTCCGAAAGGAAAAACTCTAGATCAACCAGAACATGACCTAGGTGAAGACAATGAACAAGAAGGAAGTGTTAAAGAGGATGGACCCTCATCCCCTAGAGTAGCTCCAGATGGAACTATTGCTTTTGACAACATAGATCATTTTAAGAAATTTCTCAATGATAACATTGATGCCCTTAATGTGGCAGTTCATATTGATAAAGGGCAAATTAGTGACACTCAGGCAGCAATGGAACATATGTATGATGTGCGCACTAATCCCTTGTCTTTCATTGATCAATAAAGTGACAAGGCTGGGCCATCCAATACAGACATGGTCACTATGATGCAAAACATGTCAAAGAAACAGGTTACCCAACCTCCTAAGGAATCTGTTATTCAACCTAAAATCATTCCCACATAAAAGAAAACTTCCTTCACTACTTTATTCTGCCAAACTATTGAGCAATATGCTTCAAGTAAACAAAAACCTAAAACGAAGCCAAACACCAATTTTCAACAATCTGGAATACATCATAATACAACTTCAAAATTCCTTCATAACACTTTTCCTACCAACAATTTACACAATAGTAACATGGCATCTAATCTTCATGTCCCTCCATCATATGCCCACAAAACCCATGTCAATGCCCTACCGAACCAATATGGTGGGCAAACTAGTAATTTGGAAGCCATGGTGAAACAGTTAGCTTCGCGTATGGACCAGATAGATCCTTATCATCCCTCATATAATTATCGAGAGATTTGTAGTCAACCTTTGGATCCCATAGTTGTAGCTCAACCGTACCCTAAGCATTTTCCCATGCCTATCTTGCCTATATATAAAGGAACCGAAGATCCCATAGAGCATCTTCGCATGTTTAGGATAGCATGTCATGATATATCACATGATGACTTGCTATTACTAAAAATGTTCTCAAAAAGTTTATGTGGAATGACATTAGAGTGGTACTATCAATTGCCCACTCATTCCTTGAGAAACTTTGAAGAAACAGCTGAATCATTTGTCCATCAATTTAGTGCCTACATCGAGAGGCATGTAACCATTAAATATTTATACAACTTAAAACAAGACAATGATGAATGTTTTGTCGATTTCTTAGCTAGATGGAGGCAATTGACAGGAAAACTGCACTTTGTGCTACCTTATATGGAAATGTTGGACATTTTCATCAATAATTTACAAGAACAAATATCTTATGAGCTATCAACTGCTACTTTAACTACCTTCTATCAAGATATAGATTTAGCTCAAAGAGTAGAAGATGCCCTCATTAGGAGAGGCCAACTTAGGAAGAAGGATGATGAGAAAAAATCCAGAAATAAATATAAAAACAAACAAGTTGTCGGTGATGGAGTCACTGACAACAAAAATGTTGCTAATGTCAATGCAACGAAGACAACATAAAAATTTATATTGAAACCTCCTGATAAGCCTCCTCGAGAATTTACTAGATTAAATCAACCCTTATCAACTATTTTACCTCAATTACTCGAAAGAGGTTTGATCCAATTACCAACTATCCGAGAACCTGATCCAACTATACCCGGATACAGAGCTGACTTACATTGTGATTTCCATAGAGGGCATGGACACTCTACCAATGCTTGTAAAAGGTTGAAACATAAAATACAAGATTTGATTGATAATAATGAAATGGAGGTGCAAGCCTTCCAACCTAAACAAAACGCTCCTAATAATACTCAAAAGACTATTCCCCAAAATCAAAATAAAAATGCTAATCAAACATTAGACATATTTCAAAACCCTTTACCAAGACATGGTAAATAAGTGGCAAATCAAATCGAACATCATAATGTTCCTCCTCCTACTCGATATGTAGGAACTATTAGTGGACATTTACTGAATCTAGATCCTCAAATATTTGATACAACCTTATCCCTGGTTACGACCAGGCCCTTACATAATATTCAAACTTCTGATTCTAGTGATATAAAATCAGATAGTGAAAGTGAACTAGACATCACTTCAAACCAATCGAATAGTTCTGAAAATGAATCAGATCCTATTCAACCCATCACAGATGCTATGGTTCCAGAAGAACCATTTCCTAGAAGAGTTACTACTCGACCCTCTTCTACTCAAATCCTCTCAAATGAACAAGCCATAAATGCTAGATTGAGACCAGTTCAACGTCCTCAATATAACATTGTAGGTACCATTGGAGTCGTTACCTGACAACAGGCTCAAAATTCTCAACAAGAATTAAATCAGAACGATGGATCGGCTCCATTCGTTTTGAAAAATCCCAATAAAGGGAATCATGCTCCTACTTTTCAACCTAAACCCCCTTACAATATTAATGAGCAATTGTCCAATACTATAGCCAGAATTTCCCTTTTGGATTTATTAAGATCCTCTCCCACCCATAGGGATGAGTTGATGCTTACATTAAGCCAAATGATGGTACCTCAAAACATCCAACCTGAAGCTATGGCCAATACTATCATCACTTGAGAGGTTGATTGTATTGAATTTTGGGATAAAGATATCCCACAACACAGTTTACATAAGGATAATCCCTTATACATTACTGCTCTAATTGGGGATGTAGCTATCAAACGAGTCTTGATTGATAATGGCTCATCTCTAAACATTTGCACTTTTGACTTCTACCAAAGATTTGGCTTTAGAAGTGATGAAATGAAGAAAACTGATATGATTATTAAAGCTTTCAATGACGAAACACAAGAAACGTGTGGAGTTATTACCATCCCCTTGCAAGTTGGTCCCAGAACCCTAGAAACAACCGTGTTTATTGTACATTTCCCAGCATCGTACAATATACTTTTTGGTCACCCTTGGATCAATGCGATGCGAGCGGTCCCATCGACTTTACACCAATGTGTTAAGTTTGAATTTAAAAATCAATTGGTCACTATCCATGGTGACCCTAGACCCTTTGATATGTGTGCTTTTGCAGAACCCGTTGGAGTGCAATTTTGCCCTGCTCTGCCATAGTTCTTATTTTTCATCTAAAACTGTGAAACACACACCCATAACTTCACCTATTTCCCCTCCATTAATTTCATCCTCCTATATAGATCAACAATATTCTAAAAAAAATCACTCTAGAACCTCAAAAATATCTTAAATCTACAACCAATCCTTCAAGTTCTATCCCTATAATTTCAAAACCCACAGAAACAACTATTATACCTTCCACATCTCAAGATATAGGGAATAATCCTTCTACATCTTATGCCCTTTTCGATGAACTTTTACCAGATTTATCCACAACCTTAATATCAGAAAAGACAAATGCTTTCATGCGAGATTCAATTATTTTAAATAACTTGTCGCCATCTCCTCGTACTTTGGGCCTCCCACAACCTATGGGAAGTACTTACCAAGTCGGGAGTTATGCCTTCATTTATAAAGGATATGATTGGGGAAGAATCCCTCGAAACATTAAAACTCATCATGAGGGATACGCTCGGTGTTATTTTACCAATGAATATATTAAAGCTAAACCCATGATGCTTAAAATGGGATATAAAGGGAAAGGCTTGGGACCTTTCCAAAATGGCATGAAAGAACCTTTCGAGGTAGAACCATGGCCTTCCCGATGTGGTGTGGGCCTATTTCCTAGTAAGGGTCAACCCTTTCTTTTTGAAGATGATGATCATCTCATATGTTATCAATATTATTTGGATAGACATGTTGATTTTCCTCTAAAAAATCAATCATTTACATGTAACATGTTATCCATAGCTTACCCTAAAATGATTGCTGACTCCGATGAAGAGTTGGAAGGAGATATCTTCCACGACGTCTCTGTTGAAGAGATGTTACACAATGGATTTTATTTTGATGGTTCTATACCAACTATATCCCAACTTGAGACCACTAATCCTCAAGATGAATTATCCAAATTAACCTTACAAGAATTACAAGAATTGGGTGTTTCACCCGCCCTGCCTAACTTTGAAAGACATCTACACATGGAGGTAGAAAACATCATTAAAATTAATATTGGAACGGAGGATAATCCTCACATCATCAATATTGGATCATAATTAAGTCAAGAAAAACAAGAACAATACATTGCATTCCTTAAAGACTATGAAGATGTCTTCACTTGGACATATGAAGATATGCCAAGTCTAGACCCTTCTGTAGTCATGCATCATCTAGTGGTCCATCCGGATGCTAAACCTGTTAAACAAAAACTTAGAAAAATGCATCCCAAAGTGGCTCTGCTAGTTAAAGGGGAGTTAGAAAAACTCTCGAATGTTGTTTTTATACAATCTATTGATTATCTTGAATGGATCTCAAATGTAGTTCCAGTCACCAAAAAAGAAGCTACCAAAGTTAGGGTTTGCACAGATTTTAGAGATATTAACGTCGCATGCCCTAAAGATGACTTTCGTCTTTCAAACATGGATCAAATCATTGAATTTACTGTCGGGAGTGGGATGATGTCCTTAATGGATGGATTCTCCGGTTATAATCAGATCTGGATAGCTCCTGAAGATCAAGCTAAAATAGCCTTTATTACCCCTTGGGGTACCTTTTGTTGGAAAGTGATGCCATTTGGCTTAAAGAATGCAGGTGCAACCTATCAACGAGCTATGACCTATATTTTTCATGATATGATGCATGATATCCTACATTATTATGTAGATGATATTATAGCTCGCTCTATTATTGAAGATAATCATTTAGATGATTTGAGAAAAGTTTTTAATCGATTATGATAATATCTCATTCAATTAAATCCAACAAAATGCATATTTGGAGTCAAGTCTGGCAAACTATTAGGGGTTTTAGTTTCTTTCCGTGGTATTGAAATCGACCCTCTCAAGATTGCGGCCATCACTGATATGCCCACACCTACTAATATATCTAAGTTACGAAGTTTACAAGGTAAACTTCAAGCTATCTGTCGCTTCATTGATAAGCTGGCGGACAAAATTGGTCCCTTTATTAAACTCCTTAAGAAGGATGTCCATTTTAATTAGGACGACAACTATAGAGAAGCTTTTGAAATTCTCAAACAATATCTCCTTAATCCACATGTGCTTTCACCACCTAAAACTGATCGCCCATTTCTCCTATATATTTTAGCTTCAGATTCTGCCTTAGGGGCTATGTTAGCTCAGCTTGATGATGAAAAGAGAGAACGTGCTAATTATTACATTAGCCACACCTTCATCAGTTATGAAACCCACTACACAACATTAGAAAAACTATGTCTAGCAGTCATTTTTGCTACACAAAAATTATGACACTATATGCTTAGTCAGAAAACTTATGTCATTGCCAAATACGATCCCTTAAGGTATCTCATGAGTCGACCTTATTTATCGGGTCGTACAACTAAGTGGGTTCTTGCTCTAAGCGAGTTTGATCTCACATTCATAGGAAAAAATTATATTAAGGATCAAATCATAGCATATCAATTAGCTGCTGCACCCTTAGCGTCTACCCATCCCCTCATCATCGAGTTTTTGGATGAATGCCTTCAATTAGAGGCAGACCATACTGAACAATGGTCCTTATACTTTGATGGAGCCCGATGCATGAGTGGGGCTGGTGATGGTATTATTTTAATATCCCTGTAAAAATATCTTATTCCTCTGTCCTTCAAATTGACATTTGCTTGCACCAACAATACTGCTGAATATGAAGCTCTAATCCTTGGATTATGAGCTGCCTTGGTGCTAAAAATTAAACACCTTTTAGTTTTTGGTGATTCTCAACTGGTTATAAACCAAATTAATGAATTTTATCAGACCAGAGATGATAAACTATGCCCATATAAGGCCTATTTTTTATAACTAACGTCCCTATTTGATCAAGTTACCTTGGAAGCTATTCCTCAAACTTGCAACTGTGTAGCTGATGCTATGGTTGCAGCTGCATCTCTCCTGCCCTTGGAGTTAGATGACGAATATGCCACTATCATTATTCGTCGACTCCAGGAACTCGCTTCAAATAAATCATGCTTAGATCCTTTGGATGTGTTTCTAATCAATGAAACTACTCCTGAACATTGGTATACAAACATATTTGATTTTCTCCAAAATGGGACTTTCCCTGCCAATTCTAATAGAAACCAGCGTCGGTTATTACGTAGACGAGCAAGTCGATTTGTAATAATTGGCAATACTTTGTATAGGAGATCTTTTGAAGGTATCCTATTAAGATGTTTAAACTTAGAAGTCTAAATTAGCCTTAAGTGAAGCCCACGATGGATCTTGTGGAGGACACTTTAGTGGTAGCATCATTTCTAAAAAGCTCCTTCGGATAGGATACTTTTGGCCTACCATGGAAGTGGATGCACATGAGTATGTGCGCAATTGCAACAAGTGTCAAAAACATGCTAACCTCGTCCATGCACCTGCACAAGAGCTACAGGCTATTTCATCTCCTTGGCCCTTTTCAAAATGGGGCTTGGATATTATTGGCAAAATCAATCCTGTGTCATCTGATGGACACAAATTCATCATAACCGCCACTGAGTATTTCACGAAGTGGGTCAAAGCTATGCCTTTGTAGGTTCAAATTTATTTTTAATCAAATCATTTGTAGTTTTAGAATTCTTGCAAATCTCATCTCTGATAATGGAACTTGTTTCAAAAATAAATATGTTAAAAAATTATGCCAAAAATACAAGGTTCAACATCGCTGGTCCACTCCCTATTATCCTCAGGGTAATGGTCAAGCAGAAGCATCTAATAAAACCTTAATCAAAATCCTCAAAATATTGTTCAATAAAACTGGCCATGACTAGCACATTCAATTATATCTAGCCTTGTGGGCCTATCAAACTAGTGTTCGAACCCCCACGGGAACTTCACCATTTGTTTTGGTTTATGGTGCTGAAGCAGTTTTTCCCTTTGAATTAGAAGTTTCTTCTTTGGCTCTGCTACTTCAAGATACCGAAGTAGGAGATGAATATCATGCTGGTAGACTTAGTCAGCTGGAACTCCTAGATGAAAAACGCATCAATGCTTTGGAACATCTTCATGCCTACCAAAACAAGCTTAAAATATCATATGCTAAAAAAGTTCGTCATCGATCCTTTGAGATCGGCGACCTTGTTTTAAAAGAAAATCAAAAAAATACTAATGCAGCTAAGGACCTTAAAGGCAAATTTGAGCCCAACTGGCTTGGACCATACATTATTACTGCTAAATTCGAATCAGGAGCATACAAATTATCTACTTTAGATGGTAAAGAACTTAAAGAACCCATGAATATTTTGCATCTTAAACGTTACTATGTATAAATTTGGTCATTTCATCCATGTATATATTTGTTCAAAATCACTATCTTGTATTTATTTTAAATTCAAAAACACCAAAAACATTCATAATCATCAAAATCTTCAAAACTATTTGTTGTATTTATTTATGGCACTTGTTAAATTTTTTTTGTTCAAAAACAAAAAAAAACCAAAAAAAACAAAATAATGATAAAAATATAAAAACAACAATATGCTTGACTCTTTCGAAACCAAAACAATATAAAGAAGAAAGAGAGAGTCAATATTCTCAAAACTTCTCAAAAATTATTTATATATATTTTTTTACAAATGTTGCAGTTATATGTCTCAAATTATTTTTGATAAACTAACATTTATTTGGAATCCCTCACTTGCACACTCACAAAAAAATAAATATCTTGATTTTATCTGGCATGATTACTAATCTCTCTTATATCAAAGTCCACAAAATTCAATTAAATAAAGTTTGAGCACAGAGAATTGATCTTGTTATTTATTTAAACCAAGCACATCTTTTCACAATAAAATGATTATATTTGTAATTTCCATGTTTTGCTACATAGTAGACGTGATTTCTTGAGCGAAAAGTTTCCCTTGCTATCCTATCATGCACATGGTCTAGAATATTTGAGAATTGGCAAAAGGACAAGCTCACCCCTACCCAGAATAAAAATCCCTTACTCTACAGCTAATCCGAGCAAGTATCCCTAGCATAAAAAAAAAAAAAAAAAAGTTCAAGAAAAAAAAAAAAAAGAGAAAAGAAAAATGTTATTTTATATCATTACAGCAATGTTTCAAACATTATCTCAAAATCAAGCAAAAGAAGCAAAGTTCAAAAGAAATACAAAAAAAGAAAAGCAAAAGAAAGCAAAAGCAAAAGCAATAAAATCCCTTTCCCTACCCTTTGAAAAGAAAAGAAGGGTTGATGAGCTTGAATACCTGGAATTCTCAATTATTCAAAAACTGTGAGGTAAGCCCCATAACAGGTGGTTTGTGCCCAACCTACTTGGCCTTGGGTAACTCCTAGCATGGCGATATGTCTGTCACATTAGCGACCTTCTTTTGTACAGACCTATGTCTACTTATGGATTAGCTAGCTCTTAATAATCCGACCTACATAGTAGGCTAGTATGGTTATATGCATCTACATCATGGTTAATGAACACTTATTTGGTTTCTTCAAATCACTTGTATCATATTATCTTGCTCAAAACTGGTAAATGAACAATGCAATTGCACACACATTTGTATTTGAGAGATTTTGTGTATCATTATGATAAATAAAGATTGGAAATGAATTCACATATGCACATGGGATTCCTTATTAATCTAACTTTTGTCTTCAAAATACTTTGAAATATTTTTTGCAAACTTGTTTGGAATAATTCATTTTCTTATTTCAAGTACAGTTTTTTAGCATAAAGATAGCTATATAATAGAAAAATCAAAATTTCTTTCAAAAATATACAATCAAAACATATATATCTGGTTGACTTCTACGACAATGGTATAGTTCCAAAACCAAAAGTGGAATTTTATGCCTAGCGCAAGTCCTCATCTTCATATTTTCTATTTATTAAAAATCAATCATGCAATAAAACTATCTCTTTTTTTATTTTTGCGATGATGGTATAAGTCTATACCTACATATTCTATGCCTAGCGCAAATCATTGTAACAATTTTTATCCCCATTTATTTAAAAATCATGAAAACCATATGACTTAATTCATTATGTTACACAAATTATGCTTTTAAGAATGCACATTTTCATTATTTCATGTCATTATGTCAACTTTCAATTTTGCAATGATGGTATAATTCCTAAGGAATTATCCAAAAATTTTATCACACTTAGGAATTTATACCTAGAAAAAATCATTTTAACATTATTTCATGCATACTATTTTTATGAAAATCTGAAAAACAAACCATCATCATCATCATTTGCACCATTGCACCAAAGTCTTAAGACAGTCTCTTAAGCATTCTTTTACTTTTAACAATATTTCTATCTTGGGATTAGCTTGACGACCGAGTGAGCGGCGACTCCATGAAATGGTCTATAATAGCGACAATGTCCTTTGAAATTATTGTTAGAAGTCTCTTTTTATTTTTTTATTACATTACATCACAAACAATCAATTTGTTACATCAGATTATTTCATTTAAAATATTACAGCATGACATCAAAATTATAAATTTTCAACACGACATAATTTCATGAATCTTCAATCCAATCATCAAATTAATCAATCAAACATAAAAGCATCATCAACATACACATAACACAAGTCATATGATCAAAAACATATCATATATATATCAAAAGTATATATACATCATCAAAACTGGATTGGTATGCCACAATCTGTACCTCGGCATACTCAATCCTCTATCAAAAAAAAAATAATAATACATGCTCTATGTCTTAATCTGTACAAAGCCGTGCAATGCTCTATCCTCAAGAACCCCTCGAGCTCTCAGCCTCATCTCCTCCCCCACCTTGAGGTGGATGAGGTGGCCCCATCGTAGTTTGTGTAGTAGTGCGAGTCCTAGTCATCGATCAGGACGAGGTCCTCGACGACCCGATCCTGATCGGATCTACGATGTTGGCTGGCAGGGGTAGTCTATCCTCCTCTGGCACTAGTTGATAGTACAAATTTTGGTAGAAAGTAATTTGGGCAATAGCCCGTGTTAGATCCCCAGTGCTCGCCCCTCCGTCCCGTGCCCTGAGGCGTGCAATCTCGTCTCGAAGCTGTGTAACCTTAGCTCAGTTTCGTGCAGCCTCCTCTTGTAGGGTCTGCACCAGCACCTGGAGACAGATCGTCTTCGCTCAGAGAGTATCTGTCTCACTACTCTCCCTTGTGTTGACACCCTTGCCCTTATCGAGCGATGGTGGCCCCTCTCTTTGTGGAGAAGGGGGTCTTGCCTCCCTCCTCTCCCTCTGCCGTGGCCTCTCCTGTGCCTATGGCCTCCTTAGCTCTCTCCCATCGTGACCCTGGGATGCCTCCATAGCCACCTAGTGTCGCTTCCCTATCTGACGCACAACTACGTGTATCAAAACCTGAGCCCTCATCATTCAAGGAGGGTAGATGCCTGCGTACCAGGCATCCTAGCCATCGACTACCCCTGTGTCGTCCCCATCCATTGGCTGAATGGGGGCATCGTACAAGTCCTGACTCCAAAAACACTACATGTCTAAAGCCCTGCTCACTGTAGTGTTATCCCGGACAGTCCAAGAAAACTCATAATCCCTGAGAGATGGGATCCACTGCTACAGATCGAACTATCGTAAAACTTGGTCATAGCGGTGGAGATCCACCTCTCCCCTCTCCATCTAAAGCTAGCACACTCGCCTGACGTGAGCTAACTCCTGTCCGTCCTCGGCCCACCTTGGATGCTCCCTACAAGGCCTCCAAGTGATCTGATCTAGGACAAGGTCATCTAGCATTCTCCAGGACATCGAAAGGTCAATCCGCTGTTGTGACCCTCTTCGGAGCCACCAGTAGAAAACTCGGGGCCTCTCCCCATCAATACTTATCAGAGGAAGCCCTACCGACCTCCGCACTGCAATGTGCTCCCATCACCAAACCTATAGGAGCGATGTCATCACCAGACATTGGCCACCCTTGTACATGACCCCATGCAGGATCCTATACAGTCAGCATAGCACATAGCTGTCCCAAGCAAATCTATAGCCATGATCTCGCATATCACAGATCACATCTACGAGCATCCATGGTACCCTGCACCCGCTCTGATGGCACAGCAAAAGTCCACCAACTACTCCAGCTAGAACCCGTGTGAGTCTCAATGCCCCAAGCATCTGACATAGTGCCTCGATGTTCACTCTGTCCTTCTCTAGGGCAAAGCTTGGGTCACCACACAATCGCCCCATAGCATGGCCTTGATTGGCTGTAAGAGTGATCAATCATCCTTGTATGGGGATTCTCAGAATCCTCTATACATCCTCCAAAGTGGGAGTCATCTCCCCTGTAGGTAGCCAAAAACATGAAGAACCCGGATACCATCTCTCTGCTAGGGCTGTCAGTAGCTCCATATCTGTAGACACTTGTGGCATCTCTGTCACATCTTTGTAAGTCGACCTGTGCCATCTGATCCCACTCTGCCTGTGTAAGAGTGGCCAAGTCATCTCTTAAACCTCCATACTTCCATTCCCTGCTTTTTAGCAAACCTCTCTGCAACATAAACAACAAAACAACAAAACAACAAACAATCATTAATAAACAATTCAAGTAATTAATAAGGCAAGTAAAATAAGTTCAATTTTATGCAATTGATGATATCGTCCACTATTGGACGATATCGTCCCAAATTTGAGCAGATTCATCTCCGATTTTGCAAGTCGAAATCGTCCCCCTTTTGCCGATTTTGCCCTTGGACAAAATTGGCAAACTTGAGACGATTTCGTCCCGACGACATCGACGGCCCAAAAACGGCTGCGATGCTCAAAAATTGATTAAAATTTATCTAAAAAGCATGTAAATTCAAATTAAAGCATTCTAAGTTAAGTCTAGACTCTTACCCGTAGCCCGCGCCGGACCTCTGTTGATCTGTGCGTTTTCTCCACCATTTTTTCTTCCAGAGCTCTAAAACCAGTAAAGTGAACAGTAAAAATGAATTAGGGTTTTACCCTATTTTTCTTAATTTTATTCAAAAATAATTCAAAAATAATTTTTTTTTTCGCGTTTTTACCTCAAACGTTCGATTTGGGTAAAAACACGAAGGGGGCACCATAGTAAGCTGTCATACGATTCGACCAAGAATCGTCGCCTAAAAATGGGAATAATTTTTTGCTTTCTTGTAGATCGAGAAGAACTCATCTTTAACGCATTTTCTTCAAAAAAGTCACTAAAGAGGGGGCAAAATGTAGCACCCTAAAATTGGCACAGTGAAATTGTAATAATTACATTCATCCTAGTAAATAATTTAAATTCAAATTTTAACCTCCCAAACCACCCGTTAACCGCTAGGTAATCTGTTTCCCCCTTTTTTGTGCCATTTTTAGAGGTTATTTTGACCGTTTGACGATATTGTCGCCGATTAGACGATATCGCCCCAGATCTGACGATTTTGTCTGGGCTAGGACGTCCAGACGATCTTGTCGCAAAACTAATTTTGCACAATTAGCTTCTGTTCCAATGGGCCTCTAATCTAGGTAGAAGCGTGTCTGCATCATTAGAGACCCTCCCCCATTGGAGATCTCCCAAATAGGGATGATCTCCAACCTCCTAACCTCCCTCCTAAGCCTATTTAATCCTAAGCCCTCCCCTTAGCACCCCCCTGGCTAAAATTCCTGTAACCCGACTGCATACATGTTCAAAAATCCTAAGTTTTCATTTGCATTAGTTCTATATCAATTTTGTTGCAGATACATTACTGTTTTTCAGTCGAAGCAAGCTTACATCGTCGTCGACGAACCTGTTCAGATCGGAGGCGAACCTGTCAAATTAGAGGTGATTTCGTACCAATGCGGGACGATTTTTACTGCAGTCAACATTGAGGCAATTAGTGCCTAAAGTTTGCATTTCTCTACCCCTTTTCTATTGTTTTATTCTACAATTAGCTTAGTTTATTCAGTATTTTATACTATTTTGCATTTTGGAGTTCACCCATCTAGATCAAATGCATGATTAAATCATAATTATTATTTAATTAGCATAATTCATTCCTGTTTCTGTTGTTAAGTTTCAGTTTAATATTGTTGCTATCATTTTATACTATTTCCCTTTGTTATCATTGTTGCATTTTTTGTATTTTGCACCTATTTCTCTGTTTGCAGGTCTCTGACGAATTCGTCTGAAGAATTCGTCAGATCTCAGATGATCTTGTCTGATCTCAGACGATATTGTCAAATTAGAGGCAATCCTGACTGCTTCAAGAATCAAAATCATCATCAGACATCCGGATCAGGTATTCCTCGTTTATATTTTGTAATTTCTCTGTTTTCTATCTTTAAATATGTTTTCTGTACTCATTGAATTTGCATCTTCATATAGAATAGCTTAGACGCATTTTGGCCAAACCTAGGATATGAATGCTTAAGGTTAAAAATGAACACATAAAACACATTCCCAACCTAGGCGTGGAAACTACCATTAAATGTTTCTTGGTGAACCCACCATCCATCGAAAAATCATCAAAATACACCTCCCTTGAGAGGCGGGACCTTCGCAAGTCCTCTCAGTCCGAGGTACCGTGACATCATTTTCACATCCCCCTTTCGGGCATAGATCCTATAGCCTGAAGGTAAGGGTGTGAAAAATTTGGAGTGATATAGGCGCTCCTGAGTTGGGTTTACATGAAAACCAGGGTTCCGGCATGGTTACCTAGTTGGTTTCACCCTCATTGTTCCATGACCATTGTTTCATCTATTTTCAGATTGCACCTGCCTTAGTTCAAAGATTGATTTGCTAAAAATTTTAGCAGGAGCATCCTAAAATGTAGATAAAATGGTTTTAACAGGTATGTGTCTTTTCATTTTCTGAATAGAGTAAATCATTAGTATATAAGTGTATATATCCTTGATTAGTATAAAGCATGTAAAAATGGGAATCAAAAGTAGAAAGTGTTTTACAAATGCCTCTGCCTAATTCTTCTCTAGAATGCAAAAGTGAAAACTACGCCGAAATTAGCAAACAGAAAGCGTAGGAATAAACTATTTTATTCCCAAAGCGTAGGAATGAACTATTTTATTCCCAAAGCGTAGGAATGGATTGCTTTATTCCCAAAGCACAGGAATGAACTATTTAAATCACTAAGCGTAGTAATAAGTCATTAAGGGCAGGAATGGGTTTCGTGTAAAAAATTATGACACGTGTCCTACGGTGATTTATTTGGTGGAAAATGGAAAGTTCAAGTCTTGGATTCTGTGCAACATGTGAAAGTTGACAACCATAACAAAATCAAGCAAAAATTAGGGGTTGACGACGTCGTAAACACTGCCATGACATTCTGCATGTTTCGAAGCAGTTCTAGCACTGAAGATTAAAAAGCCCTAAAAATAGAGAACACAGACGTAGGTAGTAAAAATTTACAGCCACCGACACATAGAAAGCAGTAGAAGATACCATGGGCAAAAAGAAGGTTAGAGCAGAACCTAAGAACATCAGATGCCTGGAAACAAATGTTGTGTCCCTGCAAATTTTTACCAATGGAGGATTTCTGCCATTTTTGCACAAATTCAACGGTTATTCTGAGGGCCTGGTAGCAGAATTCACATGCACCTTCCGAAATGACAGAGTACATATTACTGGGATTTTTATCCATGTAACCCCTGAAATACTTAGTCAGATTACTGAATTTCCCCTTCAAGGTTTGCAAATTGTTAAAACTGATAGAAATACTTTACCAAACCTAGAGAATCAATTTACGAAAGAAGGGGATAGGCAAATCAAATTTTTGATGAATAAAAATGTGTGTAAAGGGGTAAAGAGGTCCAGTTTGTAGTCTCCTTGGGATGATGTCGTAATGTGGGTAATGCGGTACATTACCTGTGACGACCAGTTTTCTGTTGTGTCTAGCCCACACCTCCGAATCCTCAACCATTTGTGCCATGGAGCAGCTAGACCAGAATGTAGGGTCAACATTCCTCTGTATCTTTACCAGGAACTTAAAGCCATGGCCCTAAAGTACCAAGCAAGGAAGGGAAGCCCTAAACATCATGGGTTAATTAAACTCATTTGTAAATACCATTTTAGGAGAAACCCTAGGAACTTTGAACTTTTTTTCTCTCCTTGGGCAGAAATTAATGATGCAAACTCAACACCAGAGGGAGAGGAAACAGAAGAGAAAATAGAGGAAGATGCAGAAGAAAATCCTCAGCCAGAACCCTTTGAACATAGAAATTCCCCTTCACCTGACAGTTCCCCATCTTCCAGAATTAGGAGACAACATGCATCAACATCTAAATCCTAGATAAAAAGAAAAAGGGTGACATTTGCAGACAATGTACAACCCAACAAAGAAACTGGGGGTTCCAGTGAGCAGGCATCTACTCTAGAATCAACAATAGAACCCATGTCTATTCCTGACCCAACAGAACAATCTGTAGTTGCTCCAGAACAAGCAAAAGTTGCATCTTCTTAGGAACATCCAAAACCTACAGGGTTGAGAAGGTCTGGAAGAATTTAGAAAACAAAAACCTTGTCAGATACACCAGTACATATTGCAGACCCAATCAGTTTGTCAGAAGAAGAAATTAGGATAGACAGTTCACAGGAAGCTGCATAGGAAATAGAAATACAGCCAATGGAATTTGACCTAACAATAGAAGAAACTATAATAAGCCCTATCCGTCCATTGGTTGATTATACTGATTCTGAGTCTGAGGAGCATTTAGACTTCAATGTTGAACCAACTAGGATTGAGGAGCATACTCCCATGTATTCTATGTCTAAAAATATTCCAAATTTGAAAAATATACTGAGTCTAAGATGCATTCTGAGTCTGAGACACATTCTGGGTCTGAATATAAGGAGGAAGTTGACATCCACACTCGGTTGCATGCTGCAAGGAGTGTTATTAAAACCCAAACCAAATGGATTGATCATGTTGAAGAGGCCATGAAAGAAAAATATCAGCAAATTTTTTTTGCTAGTAACAAGTTCAAGAATTGCAAAACAAATTGTTGCAGTTGGAAAATCGAGTCTACGAGGTCGACAAAAATAGTACCTGATGAATGTGCTAAAATTCTCCTAGATTTGGCTGGAAAATCAGAAGATGACATAGCACAAACATAGGAATCACCTGTTGCAGATGCAACAAGAGTAGAAACATCTGATGATATGCTTTTGCAAGAAAATCCATCTAAAATTTTGATGAAGAATGACAGTTCCCCTCAGCAGGACATTCAAACATTTCCTGTGTAGGACCAAATAGTTGCAGCTCTGAAACAAGTGTCCACACTCTCTCCTCTGGCACAAATGCTTCCTCATGAAAGTCCAATCACTATAGTTACAGCAAAATAGGGGACACAGATAGATTTTCCAATAGCAACATCAACTATGGAAGTTGGTGTACAGGTCAACATAGTGGCATAGATGCAACCGATTTTGAGGCCCCCAAACACAGTGCCCTTGACTAGGTACAATGAAGACCTAGCCTATTGGATGACTCAGTGTCATCAATTAGAGGGGAAAATTGCAACTTTGAACTCTGCCACGACCAAACTAGCAGAGAAAGAAACAGAAGTCAACAGGTTGAAAACACAGGTAAAATATGTATGTCAAATTGCAGAGTATGCAATACAGTGCAGAAGACCACCTAGGTTCTATAGCCTCCTACTCAAGGAGAGGTACCTACATTGGCAGATTATGAGACTGGTTTCTGAGCTCCCTCACCAGTTGACCACTCCTACAGAATTTGTGGAAGCCTTTGTGCAGAGTCTAGCAAAGCAACATAACTTAATATGTGAGTTATTCTTACATAACTTCTTTTTGCCAAAAGAGAGTATGTTTCTGCCTCACCTGTATACAGGAGATTTACAACTAAGGGCCTTTATGTCCACCTTACAAAATCATATTTATTGGGACTCAAAGAAGAAGATAGCTAAGGACTTAGAATCACATGTAGTTTTTCTTGTCAAGCCTACTCCTCTCAATCATAAGGACTATACCAGCAATCACTATTCCTTCATGAGGGATCCTAGAATGAGACAAATTTATCTAGGAAATCTGCAAAAAGGTATAACTCAATTTCAATTTTTTTGTGCAGATTTCTTTGATGATGTTGTGGCAGCATGTAAGAACAGATGGGGTGAATTGTCTATCTCCCTACAAAAATGGGAGCCAATTTCTCCCACTTATCTGTTTTGGTCAAGGAGAAGGGCATAAGGTATTATACAAATTATTTTAGAAATCAAAGAACATTGGATAGGGCTAAGATACAGAATGCCCATAGTCATCACTCCTGTCCCCTATTTCTTTGATAATGATCCACAACCTGATGAGCACTTCGAACAATGGTTTCAGTCTGTAAAAATAGTCGATGGATTCTACAAAATTGGTGGTGCATTGTTAAAATTTTGTGAAAGATGTCTGGATCTGGACCTATGTGCCTCAGTAGCTGCACAAAATGCATGAGGACATGCATTACCATAAGTTGGGAGGAAAATGATGAGGCCAAGAATTGCCTCATCTATGAACACTTTTTGGATACATTCTAATTATTTGAATCACCCTTTTCATTATGTTTCTATGCTAATTTTGGATAAAATGCATTATGTACTGATATTTGCATATTTTGAAATGATAAGTGCATATATTATGTTTTACTGTTTTTTCTGTAGTTTCACCTATTTTTCGACTAATTTATCAGTAGTGATTCAGAATCAGTAGTAATTGTTGAATGTTTGGTGCTTAATAGTAATATTCCTCTGTTTGAACTAATTCAATTGCAAAAGGTGCCAAAGACCTTGTCCCCTATAGTTGACTGTGCAGGAAAATAGACTATGACTATGACAGTTCCAGCCAGTTGTACATTTACAACAGGGCTTGGAAACAGTCACTCCAACACGTGCCACCAATGCAAAAAGGACGTACAAGATAAAGGAAAACATTCTAGGCAGTCAAATACTTCTTCCCTATGCATTTGGAGCATGAAATAATAACTAAATGTCACTTCCTATTATTTTGGAGCAGTGCAGGAATAATAGCGCAGGAATAGGGAATAGCGCAGGAACAATAGAAGATGGTCAAAAAATGATAGATCGATAGAGGAAAGTATTGACAATTGACCAAAAAGTTGTCCCAGCTCATGTTAACTGATTTTCTCAATGAATGCAGCTTAATAAGGTTGAATAGATCAATTTTGACAAAGCAAGCTCATGCATTCTAGGAAATAGTTGTGCAAACAGTTGTAAATCCCTGCAAATCAGTAATCAAGTATATCAGCATAATATTATAAATAAAAGAGCTCCCAGCATGGTTGAGCATATAGAATATAGACATATAGTCATATAGGAGACATAGAGAAATAGAGAGTGCAGTTGTTTTTGTCGTAGAATAGTAACTGTAATGCATTTCCAGATTGAATAAAAAGGTGCAGTTTTTAGTTCTCAATTGGCATGTTGAATTGGTATTTAGGTTTTCTTAGCATAAATCTTTACCTTCATTTGATTCTGGAAGCAAGGGCCACTTGCAGGACCAGAGGAAGGCATCTTCTGACAGAATACATTGCTAATTCCTTATTGCAGCAGGTTAGCAAAATTCTATCAGTTTCATTTCTTTAGCAGCTTTAAATTCAGATTTCAGTCTTGACAACATTTTTCCATCATTCCATGCAATTTCAACATTTTTTCAGATTTGCAGCAACTTCAAGTTTTCTGTCATTTTCCAGATTTGCAGCAATTTCTAGTTTTTTGTCATTTTACTACAATTTCTAGATTTATGACATTTCTAGTTTTGCAATAGATGTTAGTTTGAATTCTTAGATTTAGAACATGCTTAGAGAATTGTAGTTAGTTTATTTTTCTGCAACTTTGTGTGATTCCAATTCTGCAATTTGCCTTTCTGACAATTTCAATTTAGCAATATTTCATTTTCTGCAATTTTAGATTCTGTCATTTCATTTCTTGTAATTCTGTTTCTGCAAAAGTAAATAGGAGTTCATTTTATTTTTTTAGGAGTTAAAGGTCACAAAAAAACCCCCAAAATGCTAACTGATCCACAAATAAAACCCTATTCTTAAATGAATTGAACCTACAACTGTGACACCTTCTATCGTATACAGCCTTTGGACATTGCCCTGGATTGACACACATAATGATTAAATGATGAATGAACAACGACCCTCATTAGGAACCATCCATGTTTTCATGTGCTATTCCTGGTGGATTTTTGGATTAGTCTGGGTAGACCTTCGACAAAGGCCCCCTTCCTTCGAGTGGCTTGGAATTTGGGCCCTTCTTGAATCATATGGAAAATTTGTCTCAAATGGAACCAATACATATTTCAGGGCAGTTATTTGGATGTTCAATAGATCTGGCAAAGTATCTTGTATATGGTTTAGGAAACCATCCATAACAAATGTGATGTGGACTCTCTTTTGGATTCTAGGGAGGAGAAGACACAATAAGTCCTTGGTCTCTTTGGGGATGGTGTGAACTCTTCTAGCCCTAGTAGGGTTCCTTAGATCAGCAAGAAGGTTAGGAGATATGGTAGGTGGAGGCCACCCCCTAGAGGAGTTTTAAAAATTAATACTGATGGATCGTCCAGGGGTAATCTTGGCCATGTTGCAATTGGCGATGTTGGAAGAGATTCTACTGGTGGTGTCAGTTTTTTCTTTTCCATTTATAAAGGTGTTCACTCCAAAAAATTTATGGAAGCTCTTGCAATTCTTGAGGCCTTGCGGAGGGTGTTTTCTCTTGGATGGCATAGGATTATCTATGAGTTTGACTCTCAAATTATGGTTAATATTTTAAACAGTAAAAGGGTGGAGGAAGTTAATTGGCAGTTGGCCTCTATAGCCGTTCATATTCTCAGAATGAGTGAAGATTTTGAATTTATATCCTTTGTGTATATTCCAAGGGAATGGAATGTGGTTGCTGATTACCTGGCCAAAAGGGCTTTTGAGCTGCTGGATGCTTGGAGTATCGATAATTGGGAGAGTCTCCCATATGGGGACTCTCAACGCCTGTTGGAGTTGATCCAAAAGGATGTACAGACTTAATGTGGTTTGTTCTTGTTGTCTTTTATGGGTGTCATTCTATTCTAGTTGTTTTACCCTGTTTGGCTATTTATTTGAGTCCTGGTTGGAAGCTCAGTTGTACTCTGTAATCCAGAATTTTTATCAATAATATTTTACCCCTTTATTTAAAAAATTAATTATGTATTTTATTCCTAATTTTTTATTTATATTTTCACTTTTTATAAAAAATAGTAACTTTTACATGCTTATGTAACTTCCAAAAGAAGATTATTTTATAAATTTATTAGATAAAGGTATAATCCTTCCAAAAGAAGTTCATTGTTTTAAGTTCTTGAAATCAACACTATTTTTTTAAAAGCCACTTCTTTTTAATTACCTATAAAATACTGAGCTTTTGTAACTCCTTGTAATAGCCTAGTAGATTTAATTTAATAGAGCAATTGACTACTTTAGCTATTGTAGTTAGTCTTCTAGGTGATAAAATAAATGAAATAGCAATTCCAAGCAAACCTAGTGAAGTAAGAATCAATGATATATTCACAAGCACAAAATGTGAAGTCAACTAATGGACTCATCATCAAGTTTAAAAGTGGTTTGTAGGAATCAATATATAGGGAGTTAAAATATGGCCCTATCACCACTTTGAATATATTGTTCAATCAATCACAATTGGTAGAGGAGAAATTTTATATCCAATTAAGTGGATCTTGATCTTCAAGCACTTCTAAGGTATCCAATTAGTAGTAGCAACAACAACCAGTGAATAAGACTTCTTATTCCTTTTCATTATTTTTTTCTTTTTTCTTTTTCTTCTCCTTACCCTTCTTATTTTAATAACAATAAATTTTGTAATCATTATAAAAGAAGATGTCATATGTAATCTAATTTTTTAGGAAGAGAAAGAACCTTAATATACAATCTCAAAAAGAGGGACCTTAAGATGGTCCCATTGAGATCATAGGAGAAGATAGAGAGCATCATGAGTTGAAGGGTAAACTAAACAATGTTACCCTCATGAATCATAATTTTCATGAAGGTGATCATGAAAAATTATTTGTTATGAAAGCCCACATAACTTATAATTTTTTGGTGGATTGTATCATTGACAATGACTCGCAAAAGAACTTGATTGCAAAATCCATCATTGATATATTATAGCTACTTGTGGAATTGTATTCTCATTAATACTCACTTGGATGTAAGGATAATGGTTCCACCTCATACATCATATAAACTTTTAAGATGCCATTTGCTTTTGACTCACACTTTGTGGATTAAGTCACTTGCGATGTGAATCTGATGGATTATTATGGTCTAATTCTTGGTAAGCCCTATAAAAATGACAAGAGGGATTAATATTATGCATATAAAAATACATACACCTTACATCATATGAATAATACATTTCTCATTTGTGGCCTTAATAATACCACACTTTTGCTCCACTCCATTCAACCAAAAATATTACTTTAATCTTTAGGAGTCCACATGACACCCCAACATCAAATGGACCACCTTCTCTTTGTATAAAGGAAATCTCTCCTTCATGTTTTTTCCTCCTATTTCTCTATCTATACCTCCTATTTCTCTTGGTATTGAGCATCCATATTTTTGGAAGCCTCCATTAACTAGATAAGTTCCTATTATGTAGTTGACTTTGTAGACTCAACAACAAGCCTTTTGTACTCATCAATTTCCTTCATATATTGGTGATAGAGTTGTGATCAAATTTTTATTCTCATATAGGCATCAAATGGAATCCTCAATATTGTCTAGGCCTATGATGATGTTGCATCTAAACTTCTACTTTTTCTTACTAGTATTTTCAATATATCATCACTTATCCTCCTACCTCTATTATAAAAGCATTGGAGTCCAATGCTCCTATTGTGAGGAGGTATGATGAGGAAATCATTTAGGTATAGGATTATTTTAGGTTTTTAGGTTTTGTTTATGTTTAATATTTTCTAAAGTCTAAATCCCTTAGTATAAATTATATTTTATTCAAATATAGAATATCGACATTGATATTTGTAAATTATTAATTTATTGATAATACTCATCATAGTAATTAGTTTGTAATTGTTAGCTTAGTCATAGATTATGGTTAGCAATTTATTAGCATATTTTATTTTTGGAGGACTATTGTTGTAAATATGTTTAGTTAAGCATTTTGATCAATGCAAAATTTAGCTTATTTTTGGATCCATGTTAAAATATCTCAAAATTTTAGATATTAGTATAGTTGAAGACTATATATCTCATTTCAAGGCTCTAAATGTTGATCTCGATATGATAATACACATGATATAGAGTGATAAAGAGTATGTCAAATCTATTACTTCCAATCTTTCTTCTTCTTTCCATATACTTGTCTTGGTTTTTTATGTGAATGTTATGATTATCAAAGAGCCACAACCCATATCTATGAAAGAAATTTTTAAGCTTCTAATACATTATGAATTGGAAATAAAGAATTATGGAGTCTTTATCACATATAAGCTCATCCAAAAGAATTCAATTTAATGGAACCTAAGGCTCAGATGCCTAAGGACAAGTCTATGGTTTCAATGAAGCTAAACACATGCTAGCATTGTAAAAATAAAGGACATTCCATCAAGAATTATAGTACAAGGATGAAAAATATTAAGACAAAATTATTGAGGGTTAGACTTCTTATTGCCTTCATTGATTTATTTACTTTATTTATTATTGGTAAGTACTAAAATATCTCGTTAAAACCAATAAAAGTCCTTTTCAAATTATCTAGACTCAAAAGACGTTAACACAAAAGAGGGCCCAAATTTGAAATCTGAAGAAATTTGAATATGACGTCACTTATGGCAAAGAAATTATGTGGAATGGCAATCCGCTATTTTAACAAAGGAGAGAGAGCAAAATAAAGGAAAACCTAATCCAAAAGGAGCAATAAAGGGTTTTAGTGTAGTATTGAGTTTCACCTTATGCGGGGGTGAAATGCAAGGTATGTAATATGAGCAGGATATTCTCTATACCCCTAGCAAATACAAAGAAAAAGGGCAAATGGGAGCATAAACATCAACCACCTGATTTACAAGGGAACTCTTTCGGAATGTAATATATAACAGAAATATAATGGCTAACTCTGCTGAGTTTGATTTAAGTTTAATCTAATAACACACAGAAGACAAAAATACATATATAATAATTATATATTACTTATCTCTAGAAATACATCCACAAGACTACAAGTTGAAATATGCAGTGTACAATCTCTCGACTTCTCTGGTCTTCTCCGCTATGAATCCTCTATGTTGCTGCATTCTTTCTTCTCTGCTCTGATTTTATTCAACCTCTCTAATATTATAAAATAAAACCCAAAAAAATATATAGCTAAGGATTCAGGGATGAGACGGGAAAGGCACCACCAAATTTTGTCATGCATTAGATATAAAAATATGATTTCCTTTCAATTGCCGAATTGACTAATAGTTTCAATTATTGGCAATTAATCCGAATGAAACAGGATCCGGTGAATGGTGCATGCCAGTTTCAACTGCTGGTAATTAATTCGAATGAAACAAGATCCGCCAAATGGTGCAGTAGGTCGATTTGTGAGAGGTGCTAAATCTAGTTTCAACTGCTGGTAATTAATCCGAATGAAACGGGATTGGTGCATGACATTTTCAACTGGTAATTAATCCTAATAAAACAGGATCCAGTGAATGGTGCAGTAGGTCGACTTATGAGAAGTGTTAAATTTGATTTAATTTTCTAATAACTTTTGGTCCAGATTTTAAAATAATATTTAAGTGAAAAGAGTTCTTAAGCATATTGTTTAATATAAAACTTAAAACTCAACCTAGTAGTATATCGTTAATTAGATTGTTATCCTAAGTTACCAAATTCAAATCAACCTAGTAATATACAATGGTCCATCTTTATTGATACCTAAAATTCTACTTAAATGAAAAGTACTATTTATATTTTAAATTCTGAAAATTCAATAACCGTTACAAGTTTGACTGTTGGTGGAGCGTTGAAAGAAGGATATCAATCATTCTTCATAACGCCTACGCCCAGGTTGGTGGAGCGTTACAAGAAGCATATCAATCATTGCATCAGTGCGCAGAAGGAGATTCGATAACCGTTACAAGTTTGACTGTTGCAATTCAACCAACGAAGGAAGGAGGAAGGAGGAGTGAAGTAATAGGGAACGCGTTTGATAGCCGTTTCGTTTCAGTGAATCCACGCATAAGTGTAAGGGCGAAAGCAAGCAGATGGAGCATTAATACGCAGTAGTGTAATCGAAGTCTAAGCATGTATCAAGTGCCTCTTTTGTTGGAGTCAAAAGGCAGCAAGGACTGTCATTCCCCAGCGTCGTCAGAGGACTGTCATAATTCAAAGAAAATATTAACTGTGGGAGACCATCTGACATCCATAATAGACACCGCGCATTACCAGCTCCATGCATTAAGATTTCCAAGATTCATGCATATTATCTGGTTGAAGAGAGACGCTGAATTCATCATTGGAGCCCGCCTGCGAAGCAGCATTTTTGAGAAGGGCAGTTTAATGGTCATAAAAGACACCGGAGGACATGTTTGAGCACAGGAGAGCCAAAAGTTTCGCTCAAGTCACAGGAGTAAAATTCACAGTCGCAGAACACCATCAAAATATTCATTGAACTGAGCATCGCTAAAGTATTATAACAGTTGTTACATGGAAGAGCCATTAATACGTGAAAGTATTAGCCGTTGTTTAAAAAGGAAGGTAACATATCATCACAAATTTAAAGGCTATTTGGGTGCGTAAAAAACAACCCGTGTTCACCTTAAATTCACATTCTAGGCGTACAACAGTGAAGTGATTTAAGGAAATCAGTCAGCGTGCGCTAAAACAAAGCGTAAGACTATCCACACCGAAGCATTGATCAGCTCAGTAGGAGATTTGCGAACTCTACGCAGGCCCGAAGCTGAATTGATATCTGGATAACACAACAAGTTTGAGTTTTTTAAAGTGCACTATTATTCAAGGAAATAGGAGGTTACGCCAACCAAGCAGCTCTACTGAAGATTGCACAAATTAACACAAAGGTGGTCAGAATAACCTTAGGATAATGTATTAAAAAAGGGGATGTCATGTGCACACGGAAGGAATGCTAAAGTCGAGCACGCAGGACCCACACGTTGGTAGGTAACATAGTAGCTACAATACAGAAATTAGCAGAGCAGTGAATATAGCCGTTGAAGATGATAAACACATACTAGGTGGAATAAATGCAATAGACGTTACATGCATGCAGTGTTCTATTAATTTTGGCTCCTGTTATTGCCAGAGATTTTGCTGTTTTTATGTTGGCTGCAATCCAGAACAAAACAAACACAACAGTGTCAACTTGCATTCCAGAACAGAACAGACACAGATTGGGAAGATATTAAATTTGGAATTAGAATGGAAGTGGATGCCATGGTGATGCAATACATTATGATTACCCGTATTGTTTTTAATACTACCATCAAATGCATGACAACGCAGTACGGCAGGTTCCAAAATTGGATACGGATAAAAACTTGCAGAAGAATAATTTTAAGAATGACAGAATTTTAGTGGTAGAGCTCTTGTATGAGGATATATTTACCGCGTTAAGATTGACAAAGTTTCAAGAATTGAAGTGCGTAGCAAGCAATTTTACAATATGAAAGAACTATCTATAATTGGTGGAAAATTAAGATGTCATGATTCTTTTAGTCTGTTTAAAAATATTAGTCGTATGACATCTGATGTAGTTCAAAACTTTTCTGGAATATACTAACCATTCATTTGATTAGTATACAGAAAGACAACAGACTAAAGAAAGCTAGAGAAAACAGGATTTTTATCGATTGTATTGAGTTCTATATTTTCATAAATTCCAGTAATAGCATAATTTTATGTCATTCTAGAACTTGATTATCTTTCTGCATCTCCCATAGCATACTTCATCAAAAATTGTATTCAGTTCTATATTTTCATGAGTTCCATTAATAGCAAAATTTTGTGTCATTCTAGAACTTCTCTGCATCTCCCATAACATACTTCATCAAAAGCAAACAATAGTACCATTTTTTCGTTGAGAGTTTTTATCAACACCTATGGGGAAGGGAGAGGATTCATGAGGAAAGGAAGAAACTATTAAGAAATATCATAACTATATAATGGATTAGATAATTGAGGAATATCTATAGAAAATTGCTAATCCATAACATTATAATTAAATATTATTTTTAACATAAGTTGACATAAGGTCCAATGTTAAGTCAAGTTGAATCATATATAACTAAACCTATAATTAAGGTTTATCTAAGATTAACCATATAGGTGGTTTAACTAATCCCACTAAGAATGAATATGATAAATCATTGGCCATAGATTTAAATCAATATTTCCTATATGCTCACATGTTAGTAATGCAACTAAAGAAAATTATTAGGAAAGGTGGTATGGTCTATATCATCAAGTTGAAACCATCCTACTTACAAATGTGTATGCTCCTGTGAAATTGTGAGAGCACATTGGCTTTGTGAGAAGTTTGGCTCCCTTGTACCCATGGATTTTGGTTGGAGACTTCAACTCTATCACTTGTCTAGAGGAGAAACACGATGGGGTTGATCGTCTCGAGCCTTTTTCTTCTATATTTAGTGCTCATATCCGGGCCCTGAACTTGGTTAACATCAAGCCAGATAATGGGATCTTTACCTGACATAATTGAATATGTGGGGAAGATTCCATATTAGAGAGACTGGATAGGTTTCTGATCTTTAGTTTTTGGATTGGTAATAATAGAAGAATTAGTTTTGTGATTATAGAGGGTAGGGGATCTAATCATTGGCCTATCAAATTCTCTACTCTAGAGTTAGGGCTAAAGAAGAATTCTTCCTTTAAACTTTAACTTATGTGGCTTCAGGATCCTAAGATTCATGATTTCATGTGAGGCTAGTGAACCAATGGCAAACCTCCTCATGGCACTATTATGTATTTCTTTATGAAGCAGTTACAATTTGTTAAGGATAAATTGAATATATGGAATAGAATAAATTTTGGGAACCTTTCCTTGGCTAAGTTGATGGTTCTTAGAAGGGTGGAAAAAGATTCAAGGAAGATTAAAGATCAAGAACTCACAGAGGAGCTTCTCGTTGAGGAATCTGAGGTTGCAAAAAACCTCATTTAATAGGAACTGAGGGAATAAATATTTTTAAAATAAAAAACTTGAGTAAATTGGCTTTAGGAAGGGGATAGGAACACAACCTTATTTTATAACTCAGTCAAGGCTCACCATAATAGTAACTTGATTACCTCTCTTGTAAATTCTCAAGGTGCACTTCTCTCTTCTTTAAAGGATATTTTAGAAGAGAATAGGAGGTATTTTTGCTCTCTTTTCATGGAGGACTCCCTCTCAGATGATGAGGATAAAAAGCTTATTCTAAATAGTATTCCCTCAATTGTTTTTAGAGATATGAATGAGCACTTGATGTGTCCATGTTAGGATCCCATCCTAACCCTTAATGTAATAACTTCCATGATGTAATAATTTCTAAATAACATGGATAGTACCCATGATTAATATTTTATAATATTCTAAGTTTTAGCTTATATAGTGCCTATGACAAATGACACCCTTTTTATGTAACACATGGTAGATAGGTATGTAAGGTGACCTTGTGCATGTAATTCGAGTGGAATTGTGCATGTAATTTGAGTGGCACTATGCATGTAATTCGGGTGGCATTATGCATGTAATCCAGGTGGAATTTTGCATGTAAGCCAACCATGGAAGGGAAATATTTAAATACCCGAGAAGGCACCAATGTATTCATCTTTTTGTAAATTAATGAAGTGTTGAAAGAGGTTGCCCCCTCGAAGAGGCCTACGATTCTATCTTATTGTGAGATTGTTCCTTTATGCAAATTTTTGTTATAATGTGTTTTGTTCTGAATATTAATATGATGTTTATGTGAGTTTATTTCCAAGAAATTATGTGAGAGTGTGTTTATTTGAGTTTATTTTATAGTAGGATCCTAAAAAGTGGTATCAGAACGCTTTCTAGGGCCAAGTTCTGCTGCAACAGTAATGATTCTTGTATGTTAGGTATAATCCTCTGTTATTTTCGTGTAATTTTTTTTTTACTATTATAAAAAAAAATAGTCTTTTTTAGTTGAGTAGGTAGAAAACCTGTACCAGGTGTTTTAAAATATTGTGAAGGATCTGTCATTATTGGCTAAGCTAGATAGCCCATATAGCATCTAGTGAAGTGAGGGGCGATCAGGCTTCAATACCTAGGCCTCAAACAGAACTCACGCACGGACTTGAGCTCCTGCGCATCTTCGGGTGTATCAGGAGACCATTATAGGTTTAAAAAAATTTTATCTAGTAGGAAGCTTATCGGCCTTGTATAATCCATAGTCCATAAGACATAGCATCTCGGACGATTACCCTCTTGTACTATCAAAGAGGCAGATAGTGTGCTTAAGGGTATGTGTGGAATCCTCCTTGGGTAGTGGTTTGAAATATTGGTCTGAGCACTATTGTTCATCACTATGGTATAATAGAGGGCCTATGGGTGTTACATAATCCTTTACTTAGCATACCCTGGTTCTATTAAAAATTCAACCTGCAACAAAATCACAAACCAAAACACTCTGTTTGTAAACCTGCATTCCAAATTCCCAAAAGTGAGAATATGAGAAAGGAATCCTCTACCAAAAAAAATAGCATACATTGCATGAATTCAGGATAGAATATGAGGATGATAGTTAAGTTGACAGTCTAGAGAATAACAATCAAATTTACAGTGACAATAACAGTCAAGTCAGTCAGGTCAAAAATTATAGTTTTCAGTGTTAGAACAGAACTGTCATAACAGTAACCTACACAATACAGAGAATCTTCAGACTAGTGAGGTAAGCAGTATGAGAGAGACTGTCCGAGCGGAGCAAAAAATTGAGCAAGTGACCAGAGATGAATTATAGATAGTGCTCCAATACCCAACTTTTGCACTGTAGCTCAAAATCAAAAACTATAAACACCGTTAGACTCAGAAAAATAGGAGGAACAAAAAAAAAAGTCTAGGGTGCCCAAAAGTAGGGTTGTGGAATATAGCTCATTGTGGCCACATATTCAATCTAATCGTTTTGATATATAGCACCCAAGCACTTTTTTGGACACTTACTAAAAATAGTAAGTCCTAAAACCCAAATTCTAATTTTAGTAACTGGTCACAAAAGGTTCCAAAATGGCACAAGGTACCCATGGACATCAAAAAGAGCTAGAACAGATGGAATCATTAATAAAATCCATTGAGAATTTGAACTTGGCAATTTTCTACATAAGGGAAGAGGTCCAAGGTCTTCATCTAGATCATGAGGCCACTAGTGCTCACTTAGAAGAAACACTGATAGATGTGGGTAGCAAGTTACATAAGGGACCACTCAAAATAGAACACTAGGCTGAAAAATCTACAAGGAATGACCATGACCCATCCTTTAAAATTCCAAAATTGGACTTCCCTCGATTTAATGGGAAGGATGTTGATGGGTGGTTATGTAGGGTTGATCAATTCTTTAGACTTCATAATTTTCCCATATATCATCGAGTTTATATGGCTTCCTTCAATTTGGAATCTGAGGATCTACACTGGTTCCAGTGGTTACGTAATTCCAAACCAAATATCTCTTGGGAGAACTTTGAGTCCCAACTACTGACCCAATTTAGGCCTAGTGAGTATGAGAACTTCATAGGGACCTTGACCAAACTGCAACAAACATCCTCAATCCGTGACTACCAAACTCAATTTGAAAAATTGGCCAATAAGACAAGAGGATTGACGAATGGGTTATTCACGAGTTGTTTTATCAGTGGGTTAAAAGGGGATCTCCAAGCTAAAGTAAAGATGTTGAAACCACATTCCATGATGGAAGCTATCAGTTTGGTCTGTTTTGCCAAATCTAAAATCTCAAACCAAAGGTACCCCCCGCAGTTTCCTCAAAATCGACCTTCATTTCCTTTTCGAACCCAAAATTCAGTGGATAGTAAACCCACTACACCCAAGTGACCAACTACAGATGAGATGGATGCACGTCATGCAAAAGGATTATGTTATAATTGTGATGAAAATTTTCTTAAGGGACATAAGTGTGCAAACAAAAGACTATTCTTGATAGATGTTGAGGAACCTACTAACACTGACCAGAGTGATGAGGATGAGGACCCCCCTGAAACACCTTCTCGATAGGAATAAGATACACAGGGGTCTAAAGCAGAGATTTTAGTCCATGCTCTTGTAGGCATTACCACTCCACAAACCATGAATTTGTGGGATTTTCAAGGGCCAACATCTTACCATCATTATTGATTCAGGAAGCACACACAACTTCATTTATCCTTGAGTTGCTAAGCAAGAAAATTGCTATATCCACACTTGTAATTTATTCGAGGTCATGGTAGCCAATGGGGGAACATTACCTTGTAAAGGAAAATACCGCAATGTCAAGATCAAGATAGGGTACTATGAACTCAAGCAGGATATGTTTACCCTCTAGTTAGGAGGATGTGATATGGTTTTGGTATCTCAATGGTTGAGTACGTTAGGCACTATCAGTTGGAACTTTACAGAATTCTAGATGCAATTCTCCCAAAATGGACAAACACACTTACTCAAGGGCTTCCCTGCAGGAACACCTCATCTCATTAGTTCCAATCGTATGGAGAAAGTGCTAAAGAAATAAAAATGTGGGGTCATTGCACAAATCTTCTCCATCCAACCAACCACTTCACTAATGGCTAAAATTCCATCAGACCTACAACTAGTTCTACAAAAACATGATGTTGTCTTTGCAGAACCAACTACACTACCACCGCGTCGCTCTCATGACCATGCTATCCCATTGCTCCTAGGTAGTGCACCACCAAATATCAGGCCATAAAAGTACCCTCATGCCATGAAATCAAAATTGGAAAAATTGGTACAGGAATTACTCAAGGCTAGTGTCATCCGATCTAGTACTTGCCCCTAATCCTCGCCTGTCCTACTTGTTCCCAAGAAAGATGGCTCATGGTGCCTATGTATTGACTACCGAGAACTCAACAAGACTACGGTTAAGGATAAATTTCCTATTCCAGTGGTTTATGAATTACTCGATAAACTACACGGGACCATGTATTTCACCAAGCTTGATATCCGCTCTGGGTACCATTAGATCCGGCTCAAGGATGAGGACATCACCAAAACTACCTTTTGCACTCATGAAGGTCATTATGAATTCTTGGTAATGCCATTTGGTCTCACAAATGCTCCTTCTACATTCCAAAGTCTTATGAACAACATCTTTCGGCCCTTTCTATGAAAGTTCATCCTTGTGTTCTTCGATGACATCTTGATTTACAGTCGCACATGGGAAGAGCACCTCAATCATGTGGATCAAACTTTATAGCTATTGGTCACCCATCACATTTTTGCCAAAATTTTTGTGTTCCTTTGGTCTGATTGAAGTAGAGTATCTAGGACACATTTTCTCACAGGATGGCATCAAGGTTGACCCTAAGAAGATTCAAGTAGTTCAAGAGTGTCTGAAACCTCACACCCTCAAGGTACTTCAAGGATTTTTAGGGCTTACAGGATATTATCACAAATTTATCTGCAATTATGGAAAGATATCCACCCCCCTCACCTCCATGTTGAAAAAATATTCCTTCACTTGGACAGGGCCTGCTGACCAAGCCTTCATTGAACTCAAGCATGCTGTGACCACCACTCCCTTATTAGCCATGCAAAATTTCTCTAAACCATTTGTCATTGAAAGTGATGCTTCTGGTCATGGTATTGGGGCAGTATTGATGCAAGAAGGATGACCTGTGGCTTTTACTAGAAAGGCACTCTCTAATCGTAATATGGGGAAATCCACATATGCTAAGGAAATTTTAGCCATATTACATGCAATCACAAATTGGTGACCTTACCTCATTGGGCGTCACTTCTCCATCAAAACCACCCATCAAAGTCTCAAATATTTTTTGGAACAAAGAGTTGCCATGCCTGACCAACAAAAATGGGTGTCTAAACTCATGGGCTATGATTATGATATCACCTACAAAAATGGAAAGGAAAATATTATGGTTGATGCTCTTTCTCGCCAACTGGAGACCGTAAGTATGTTGTGTGCCATCTCAACACCACTTTCCTAATGGATTGATTCCTTGCTTCAAGAAGCACATTAGGATGCAAATTTGCAAGATTTGATATCCTCACTAACGGATGATCCAGATTTTGCACCAAGGTATAATTGGAATGGCCATGATCTATGCTACCATCAATGCTTGGTTCTACCTCATAAGTCCCAACTTCGAGAGTTCCTCATGAAGGAATTGCATGCCACTCCCTCTGCAGGCCATTCAGAGTTCCTTAAAACATATGAGTGACTCAAGGGCACCTTCTTTTGGAAAGGTATGAAATGTGAAATCCGCTCTTTTCTTGCTACTTGTGACACATGTCAAAGGATGAAATGTGAAATAGTGCACTCTCCGAGCACTCTTCAGACATTGCCTATCCCGGATCAGGTTTGGACTGACATTTCCATGGACTTTATAGAAGGGCTCCCTAAATCTAGAGGTAAGTCAGTTATTTTTGTGGTAGTGGACCACCTTTCAAAGTATGCTCACTTTTGTGCCCTTGCCCATCCTTATATAGCATCCATTATTGCACAATTTTTTCTTGACTCCATATTTCACCTTCATGGCATGCCCACCTCCATTGTATCTGATCATGATCCCACCTTCACTAGTCATTTCTAGCAAGAGTTGTTTAAGTTGCATGGGACTCGGCTCAAAATGAGTTCAGCCTACCATACACAAATGGATGGTCAAACAAAAGTTGTTAATAAATGCTTGGAAATCTACCTTCGTTGCTTTGTCTCAGATCATCCCACTCAATGGGCCAAATGGATATCTTTGGACGAATGGTGGTACAAAACTTCCTATCATATCACAACCAAAATCGCACCATTTGAAGTAGTCTATGGGTGCCTTCCACCTACGCCTTCCTCTTACATTCCTGGCAGCTCCAAGGTCCAGGCCATTGACAACACTCTGAGTCAACACACCGAGGCCCTTCACCAACTTAAGTAGAACTTGAACATGGCCCAGAATCAGATGCGCCAACAAGTTGATCAACATCGTTCTGAGTGTAGTTTGATGTAGGTGATACGGTCTTCCTTCGCTTGCATCCATATAAAAAATCATTCCTACAACTTTGTAGGTTCCAGAAGCTTGCTACAAAATTCTATGGTCCTTACCAGGTTCTACAAGGGATTGGCCCCACAGCTTACAAATTGGTGCTCCCACCTACTTCCAAGCTTCATCCTATTTTTCATGTTTTCACTCTCAAGAAAGTTGGGGCACACAGGTACAGGTTTAATCCACAATTCCTGAATTGGATGAAGAAGGCTCCATATTACTTGAACCTAAGTTGTTGATGGATCATCAGACTTGCACTCTTCGCAACCGTACAATTACAGAGATCTTGGTTCAGTGGCATGGGCTTCAACCTGAATATGCTACATGGGAATCTCTCCACCAACTCTAGCAACAGTTTCCTCATTTCAGATTTGAGGACAAACCTTCTTCAATGGGAATGACATGTTAGGATCCCATCCTAACACTTAATGTAATAACTTCCATGATGTAATAATTCCTAAATAACGTGTGTAGTACCCATGATTAATATTTTGTAATGTTCAAAGTTTTTGGTTATATAGTGCCTATGACAAATGGTGCCTTTTTATGTAACACATGGTATACAGGTATGTAATGTGGCCTTGTGCATGTAATTCAAGTGGTATTGTGCATGTAATTCGAGTGGCACTATGCATGTAATTCAGGTGGCATTATGCATGTAATCCAGGTGGCATTTTGCATGTAATCCAACCATGGAAGGGAACTCTTTAAGTACCCAAGAAGGCACCAATTTATTCATATTTTTTCAAATTAATGAAGTATTGAAGGAGGTTTCCCCATCGAAGATGCCTGCGATTCTATCTTATTGTGAGATTGTTCCTTTATGCAAATTTATGTTATAATGTGTATTTTGTACTGAATATTAATATGATGTTTATGTGAGTTTATTTCCAAGCAATTGTGTGTGTATTTATTTGAGTTTATTTTATAGTAGGATCCTAACAGTCCAATTTCCCTTGAGAAGTTGGAAAATGTTGTATTCAAGATAAAAAAGGGAAAGCCCTAGGCTCAGATGGATTCCTACTTGAGTTTTATCAGGAGTTTTTGGAGTTAATAAAATTTGATCTTTTGGAGGTGGTTCATGAGTCCTAAAAGAACAAATAGATGCTAAGGGCCCTAAATGCTACCTTTGTGGTACTTATTCCCAAAAAGGAGTAAGCGAATTTCCTAGATATGTTTAGGCCTATTGCTCTCTACAATGTTGTGTATAATATCATCATAAATTTATTTCTTAGAGGCTAAAGATATGGTTGAGCAAAATCATCTCTAATGAGCAAGGTGAGTTTGTTATTGGCCAAAAAATCCTAGATGCGGTTTTTATTGCTATAGAAGCTATTCATTCGATGGAAAATTCTTAGGAGAAAACTATATTTATTAAGTTGGACATGGTAAAATCCTATGATCAGGTTATATGGTACTTTGTTTAGAAAGTTGTTACTTTTGACTTTGAGGAGGAATGGATTAGATGGGTGATGATTTGTGTTTCTTATTCCCCATTCTCGGTTCTTGTTAATAATGAGCCATCGGAGTTGTTTGAGGCCTAAAGATAATTGAGGCAAGGATATCCTTTATCTCCTTATTTGTTTATCATTATGGCCGAAGGGTTGGAAATATTGCTCAAGTCTCACATTAGGCATGGTCTCATTCTGAGGTGGAAGTGGGATAGTAGTTTGCTACCTCTTTTCCACCTTCAATTTGTTGATGATACTACTTTTCTTGGAGTTACCACTATTAGGAAAGCTGACAACATTAGATGATCTCTTGTCATATATCTTGGTGCTTCTTAACAATTGATTAATGAGGATAAGTCTTCTATTTTATTCTTCAGTACCCCTCCTCTTATTCAAGCTAGGATTTCTCGTATTCTAAGATTCTAAGTCAAGACTCCACTTTTATTTATCTTGGTATTCTGATTTCATCTCATCCTCTATCTAGATCTTCTTGGTAGTCTATGATTGATAAATTTAGAAGGAATGTGAATCACTGGACCATCAGATGGCTATCCTCTACATGTAGCATATTGATTTTAAAATCTATTGTTCAAGCTTTACCCATTTATAGGTTTTTTATGCAAGCAACTCCCTCTTGTTTCATCAAGGACATGGATGCTTTATCAAGATAGATTTTATGGTCTATAAAACTTGATCAATATAAATAGAGTTTGGTTAGGTGGGATTCTATTTGTAGGTTGGTTCAAGAGGGAGGCCTTGGGTTATGATAGGGGGCTCTTTCTAGGCAGGATTTGGCTGTAAAACATTATTGGAGATGGTGTACCTCTCAAGATAATATTTGGACTAACATATTATCTTGTAAATACTTGAGAGGTATTTCTAAGGCTAAGATCCCAATATTCAGTTTTCTGAGACACTCTTAAAAGAGAAACTAATTTAATTAAGTAGGGTTTATTTTGGATTTACAATCAAGAATCATATAATTTTTTTGGCGAGGATTCTTGGTATGGCAACCCTCCTATATTGACTCAATATCCTAGGTTATATTACCTAAGCATTTTTTTCTTAGAAGTGAGTTGGTCTCGTGTGGAGGAATTTAAAAAATACAGTCTTTTAGAAATCTATAGATGTACAGGTAGAAATATTCATAGGAATAGCCATATGAGGGATTGGCTGATTATAGATATGTACTTGCTCTTATTCTTGCAGGAAGGCCCCATTATTCATTGAGGTATAAAGACATTCTGGATTGGAACCCTGATCCCAAGGGAACCTACTATGTAGCCTATGGTTATCAAGTTCTTTATAATCAAAAGTTTGAGAGTCTCCCTATCACATGGTGGAAAAATATGTGGAACATATATGCTTCATAGAAATGTAAATTCTTTCTTTGGCTAGTATCTCATAATAAATACCTCACATGGGATAACTTGAGGAAGATGGGATTTTAAGATGCCTCTATTTATGTCATTTGCAATAATAATGAAGATGACTTTTCTCATTTATTTTTCCAATGCTCCCTTACTTAAGACATTTGGAACCATTGGTGGAGTTCCTAGAACCATCCTTGTTTTCATTTTCTCTCTCTGGTAGAGTTTTGGAGTAGTCTATGCAGACCTTCGACCAAGGCCTCCTTCCTCTAGATGACTTGGAATTTGGGCCCTTCTTGTATCATCTGGCATATTTGGATTGAATAGAATTATCACATATTTTAGAGCAATCATTTGGTTGTTCAAGAGATCTGGTAAAGGATGCTATGTATGATTCACAAAAATATCTATAGCAAATGTGATGTGTACCCTCTTTTGGACTCTGGATAGGAAAAGGTATAGTAGGCCCTTGGTATTTTTGGGGTTGGTGCAAACTCTTCTAGCCATAGCAGGTTTTCTTAGCTCAACAAGAAGGTTAGGAGATATGGTAGGTGTAGGTCACCCCCTAGAGGAGTTTTAAAAATTAATACTAATGGTTCATCTAGGGGTAATCCTGGATATTCTAGAATTGGTAGTGTTAGGAGAGATTCTGTTGGTGTGGTCAATGTTTTCTTTTCCATTTATAAAGGTGTTCACTCCAATAATTTTATGAAAACTCTTACAATTCTAGAGGCCTTGTAGATGGGGTTTTCTCTTGGATGTTGTAGGATTATATGCGATTTAGACTCTCAAATTTTGGTTAATATTTTTAACAACAAAAGGGTGAAGGATGTTAATTGGTAGTTGGTCTCTATGGATTTTTAGATTCTTAGAATGAGTGAAGATTTTGAATTTATATCCTTTGTGCACATTCCAAGGGAATGGAATGGGGTTGTTGATTACCTAGCCAAAAGGGCTTCTAAGTTGTTGGATCCTTGGATTATCGATAACTAGGAGAGTCTCCCATATGGAGACTCTCAATATATCTGAGAGTTCATCCTCAAGGATATTCAAACTTAATAAGGTTTTTTCTTATTGTATTCTTTGGTTTTCAACCTTGTATAGTGGTTTTAGCCTATTTTATTTCTTATTTGATTCCTAGTTGGGGGCTCAACTATACCCTGTAATCCTGAATTTTTATCAATAAATTTTACCCCTTTATTTGAAAAATAAAGAAAAATAAAAACATTCGTGTATGCTTAAAAATTATGAATTCCCATATTATTACATAATAACATGCCTATAATGGTACTCATAAGCACTTCTTCACACTTTTGGCCTTGGCATAAACAAGATTAACTTACATAAATTTTAACAAATTGGAATTCTAACTTAAATATCAACATAAGCAATATGAATTCATGGTTCAAAACACAATACACCTTGTCATAAATACTTCTATAAATGATTTCACTATTCAAGCTATAGTCCTTCAACTACATTAGATACTCATGGTCGTCATCCGCCTCCACAAAACCCTTGAAGAGTTTTTCCCATGTCCTACAATCCAACTCTTAGGAAATAATAATATTAGACTTATGCTCTAGAAATATGGGCTAGAGTTTAATTGGACATAACCCAAAGTTATTTTATTATGTTACTAGAAAATCCTAACCACTTATAAAAAAATATTTATTTTTATCAGGATTGAATTATTAATAAAAAATAATTATTAGATTTATTGTCTAGGGCACTAGTAGGCAAAGCCTTGGTTTCATTTACTGTTTTACAAGTTATCCTATTAATTCCTTTGGAATATATACAAAGAAACTTGAGTAGGATTTTGATGATAATGTGTCTCCTATAGAATCCATATTTGTGCTTCTTTCATATAACTAAGGTTCCTATGAGACTGTAATATTATGAAAATTGGGAAAAGCTAAATTATAATACTAATGCCTAAATACATGAAGATATACCTACTAATATGCTTGAATGGATTAAGAGAATCAACCCAAGCTGAAGTTCTTAAATATAACCCTTACAGGGTACCTACCTTGAAAATAATATTAGCCTTTGTTAAGGCTCTTGAACATTGAGAGTGAAAAGATAATAAAAATATTATCAAGATGAAGAACCCTAATAAAATTATTGTAGGGTATGGGGTATGTAATATCACATTAGAAGATAATTCACATGGACTAGAAAAGTATGGGATGCTTGTAAATATATTGATCAAATATGAAAGTGGCCAAATATCTAAGAAATTTATGTTGTTTTGGACTCATGAAGATATTCTTAGGATTTCCCCACCCTATAAAATTAAGAATTATTATTACAATTATAAATTTTCACTTGAAAAATAGTATTGTCACTCTAAATTTTTGTTTTGAAATGGGGTGTGGGGTAATGATTATAGTGATTGTATGATACTTGGAAGATTTTATTTTAAATAAATGGTTGGGCCTAACTCGCATGCAGATGAATTCAAATAGAATAGAATGGAATTATTTGATTATAGATGCAAGTATTTATAAAATAAGTACAATAACCATAAGAATAAGAATTTAAGTATATACAACACTTAATTTCTAAATTATTATCAACAAGTGGATTTAACATCAAGCCAACAAATGTTTTCTAATTAAAATTAGTCCAATTAATGCTAAAAGTATAATAATAAGGGATATCAAAATAATCAAAATAAAATCTATAAGTCTCTCCACAATTAGAATTATCAATAGGTTAAACCTAATTCAAATCAATAATCAAATAACTAGTAGATCAATCAGATCTATAATCAACCAAGAGAAGAGAATGAAGAGTATATTTGTAGTTAACTCAATGCCTCTAAATTTGTTAATTTAATTGAGGTAAAATATAAATTTGGAGAAACTGTTTTATACTATCGCTAGGAGTATGTTTAATACAAAATAAATAATTCATTAAAAAATAAAAATAAAATAAAAGGTTTCAGCACCTACTTTGAATATTAACGAATTAAGACTAAATAAAGGTGTTATAACTCATCCAATATTCCTAACAAAACCCCATCTAAGTTTTCTATGGAGTCTTACAACGGAACATCTATCATACCATTATTTCCACTTTAACTGATGATAACAACATAAACACTCATAAACCAAATAAAACCTCAACATCCTAATGATTATTTGTTAAATGGTGGTCATGAGTAGAACTAAATCACTGGATATAATAGAGGAGTTTCATACAATCTATTGTAAGGTTCTATAAATTGACCTATCTAAACATCTCCTTATCAGATGCAAATATTGAGAAATATTCTATCTAAGATGGAGATGCCAAAGACTAGGGTCCTTCATAAGATACTTATCAATCTAGGACCATATAAGGTGCAGTAGGTTCAACCAATAGAGAGAATATTTTTATTTGTGCATATACTTGTCCTAATTTTGTTCTATATTTTCCTCCAATAAATATGATTATTGATGATAATTTAGATAGGGATAATTATCATCCTTTAATAAGTATTGTGGTTGACAAAGAATTAGATATTTGTATGGTTTTAATATATGAAGGCAGTTGTATATATGTTATACCTTCCTATTATAAATCATCTAAAGTACTCCCATAAACTTATAGTATCCATTAGAAATATTTTTTATCCTATAATGGATTTGCTTAATAATATAGGTTGAATTTTATTCTCAATTATCGTAGGTCCAAAATAATTGGAAATAATGTTTTTATATTTAACTTTAAAACTAGTTACGACATATTTTTAACTAGACCTTGGATAAGCAAAATGAGGGTCGTGGACTCTTTAGATTCGAAGGTGGTGAAATTTGTATATGGAAAGAATGTTTTTAACCATAAAATATGCTTTATATCCTAAGATCCCTTCTCATCCCAAACATGGGATTTTAGTTATACCCTTTATTTTATGGAACCTAAAGACTTCATATATAAAAGCATGCAGAACAATGGAGCTCTAGGATAAAATTGTATAAGAGATATCATAACTTTGATTTAAAATAGCCTTAATATAGATATGAATTGGAGGATTAATAGCCATATATGGATGTCATTAAGAAATAGTCGATAAATTGGCACCCTTATTAAATATTGAGAAGAAAGAAGACCCAAGTTTGTTTTATCAAAAGTTGACTAAAATAAATAAATAAAACATATGGTTGTTGGAAAAATTAAGGAAGTTTATTATTATCAATAAAATAGTTATGTTTAGGAATTAATGCATCGTAGAGTGAAAATAAAATTAATAATGAAATAAAATATTTCTTGCAATATAGAAACAAAGGATACATCATCCAATAATCTAATTTCTAATGTTGGTATGCGTCATTGTAAAGTACATGTTTCAAAGTATTAGATGAGGAGGGGATACATATGAGTCTACCTCAACATAAAAATACCTACTAAAGCATTCATTATGGAGGAAGATTTTATTATTACTAAAGTCCTTTTCATTGACCCCTCAATTTAAATATGAGGGGTGTTGAAATTGTAATCTAGTTCATAGCCAAGGTTGATATTGTATAATGTATTTCTAAGTTTATTTTATAGTTTTTTATAATATGGAAATAAAGCGTGTTGAAAGGGTCTCCAAAAATTTTTACATAATTACATCACTATCCAAAATATATAGGATAGAGTAGAACATAAGGAGAACAAGAACCAAGTCCAAAGAAACCACCTTCTCGAGTAGAGTGTAACAACCCCAAAAGATAACCAATCTGAGAGATATTTTTTTAACTTAAGAAGGTTCATAGGAGTATTTATGAAATACATATATTGACCGTATATACCCATATTTTTAGTCTAAGATGCTATACATATCACTTGAGTGTATAGGAGAGGCTAAGCTTTTGTAGGTAACTAGCATTTACCTTGTTTACCTCTATGGTATAGAGGATGTTTTTAAAAGGTCTCCCCACTTTTTTAAAATTCTCCATGAATGTATACTATTTGACATTAGTATTAGTATTATCTCTTCACAATATTTAGAGAGGAGGACACCAATTCCACCATCTAGCCATAATTTAGTCCATGCTAGATTCATTAGGTGTAATACCTTAGTCTAGTTTAACTGCACCTCTATGATGATAATTTAAGCTTCATGCTTGTCTTCCCCATATTTGTGATCGACCTCTAATAAATAATAACTTTGTATGATTATCTTCTCATGGACACATGAATTAGGTTTTTCTACCCCACAATAGCCCAAGTTAAAAGGAGAGTTTTAGACAAGGTTACCTTTAGATCCCTTACCGAAACAATCCCCAAGCCAAAATATAACTCTCTCTTAAAATTATTAAAACAAGCATCTTCTAGGATGGAAGCTAAAATATTTATCTTAAGCTTACAAAATAAATCTAACAAAAACTTTAAATAAAAACACTAGCATGGATAAAAATCATTGAGCCATTCAACAATATGACACCATATTTCATCCAATTAAAGGTCTAGATTACAAAAGAATAGTCTTTTCTTCTATTAAAATAAACCCTCTTTCACCAAGAGTGATTTTCAATAGCATTTAAAGAATAATTGAAGCATTACTTTAGCATGATATAGCACCTTCTTCCCTTAGCCTCAATAGTATTTTGATAGTAATATGTGAATTAGAACATCTCATATGCAGGTATGAATGCATTCTATATGATTTAATGCATAACAATCACAAATGAAAGAAGCCCATACTTATTTTCTAAAATATTTTTCACAAATATTTTATAACCAAATCCTTCCATTCTATTGCAATCCAATTCAATATAACAACACTTAAGCAAAAGAATCCCATACTTATTTCCAAAATATTTTTCATTAATATTAAACTGAAACATATCCATTCCATAAGCAAAATAATCCCATACTTATTTCCAAAATATTTTCCACAAATATTAAATCCAAACACATCAATTCCATAAGCAAAATAATCCCATACTTCTTTCCAAAATATTTTCCACAAATATTAAGTCTAGAGCCATATATCAATACCATTTCTAAAAAGTCTTGTCATTATTTTGCAAGACTATAGATTAATCTATCATTTGATTAAATACCAATCTAATCTATCCTTTTATTAATTACCAATATAAATAATGAGATAAATTAATCTATCATTTGATTAATTGTAATCTAAATATTAAAATATACAATATTCCTTTTGATTGATAGAAATCTATAGCTTACTATGCATTAATCTACTCTTAGATTTTTGCAAAAACTAAAGATAAATGAATATCAATATTGCATTAGATTAAACAAATCTATATCATTACTTTAATCTAACCTTATATCATTTCCAAAACTATATATTAATTAATATTAATCTTACAAAGCAAATCTAAAATAATATTGCATTAATCTAACCTTAGATTATGCAAAACTATACATTAGATTAAAGCTAAAGAATTATTTTTCTCAAGCATTGACTAGCTAAGGGTAATTCCAATTATCTAAAGCAACAAGAAAGAATTAACTTTAATAATTCTATCCAAAAGCTAAAACACCCAAAAGGTTAGTTAACTAAGCAATTAAAGGATAGTACTAAAATTGATTAAACCTTAGAAATAAACACTAAAACAAACTCTTCTGGAATACACACATAGTGATACCATCTATTCCAATTTTAGAAGAAGACAAACAAAAGAGTGTCATGCATAGTACAATATTGGTGCTAACAACACATAGCTAGGGCATCAACTAATTAGTAGGGTTTGAATTCCAAGGTTTAGAGATATTCAAAAGTGGTAGAAATACATAGAACATTCCAACTCTACCATCCCCCGTAGTGCCATTCACCACTCAAGAAAATATTTTCCATGATGGTGGAAGCAAGCACTCAATTCTATGCTAAAAAATAAAACTAAAACCTACATAAATATGCAAACCAACACCTAGTGTAGTGGCTAAAATAGAAGTATAGTCAACTAGAAACAACAATAAGAAAAAAGGATAGAAGCACACTGTAACACCAAGTATTCAATTACCATAAGCTATGAATAATATCTAGCACACAACAAATGAACTCGTGGTGTACATATCACTAATCCTCATTTTCCATGCACTGTATTTTCCTTTCATTGAACCTCCATAACATTTGTTCCCTCTTGCTCATGATTCATAGTATCATCCTCCTCTTCATTCTACCCAAACCTCTCTTAAAATCCCAATAATGAGAGAATACCAATATTATTTAGTGGTGTTGCCTATGAAAGGACTAAACCAATAGGAAAATAAATACTAGGGCTGAATGGTACTATTTCACCCTTGATTACTCTTATGAGATTATTCAGAGTTTCCACGCTATGTTTCTTAATCATCTGTGTAGGCATATCCAAATGAACATCCCTTTATTTTTATTTCATTCAATGAAAAATCAATGGTGGATGTGCAAGGAGGTCGGGGTTAGGCCCCCCTTCACCAAGGTTTGGATTTGCTTATTTTTGAACAAGCAGCTTTTGAACATGGTTTGATCATGGAGGAGCTTCTAAAATCATGTGTGGATATTCCCTATCCAACTATTGGTATGTCGAAGGGTGCTTAAAAGGATTTCAGTGACAATAGTGAGGATATTTTTTCTTTCTCTCTAGGTACGGGTCCTGAAAAGGTTTCTTGAAAGATTCATATTTCTACCAAAGGGGTGCATGGAAAAGTATTTTGTGTTAGAGATAAGGTCCCTTTGAATTGGCCTACTTTCATTGTCAATGATTCTCCTAAAAAATATAATCCTGTATTTTGGGTTGGTGGTCCTTTGTCGATCAGAATGAAGGTAGGGAGTAGCACGTGTTAGTCCAAACACTTGCACGAAAAGAAGTGGGAGGAGGATGGTTTTTCCCCCTTATCCCATTCTTTTGAAGTTGATATCCTTCCCAAAGATAGTCACATAGATAAAACTATAAAACACATCTACGCACCAGATGACACTCCTAATAGAAAAAACATTGTTTTCATAGTCTAAAACTCATTGATATCAAACAGAGAGTGATTTGGAGCTTGTTGAAGAATATCCTGGACTTGTCATTGATCTCATGGTTGAATTCTTTAGTATCTCAAGATATTGGTAGGATGTATTAGAACTATCTTAGTTCTCCCTTTTTTCCCCTTTTATTTTGTAGTTTTTTGAGTTGTTCGATTTTCTAGTTTGTTTCACCCCGGTGGGGTGTTTAGTTCTTTGCATTTTTTGATGCTCACATTCATGATGTGTTTGGTTGTATAGGTTGTGGTATTCCTATCAAAACCTTCTTTCCTTTAATATTATCAAAAAAATGTTAAAAGCCTTTCCTCCATGTCCATTAAAATGTTACACAAGCATCTCTTAACACAACAAGGAGAGAAGAATAAAAAGTATAATGTGTTAAATAAAATTTGGTTCAACCTTCGCTATATCAAGAAATTAAATGCACAACCACCACAAAGGTTAAATGTGATCCATCATTGCTAAAAATACGTAAAATTAATACTCACACTAAAAGCTCAAGCATTCTTTTAAAGGATTATTTATCAGCCTTAGGCAAAAGAATATTATTATCAACCAAATAATTCTTTCAAGGATGCACAAGGAGATAATAAAAACCAATAATCCATATGAAAGAACAAATGCATTTTATTTTTGTTTCATACCATTTTTTATCCCTAAATGAGTTGCTCCTTATTTAAAATAGATATAAGCTATCACCAACTCATGCTAAAGAGACTCATTGCAAGGAACTTTCTTGTTCCAATGGTATGAAAATGAAGATAAGAAATCCATAATGCACCTACATGAAAGGTTATTCATTCATGTTATCCTGATCTATTTGAAAAATGAGTCATCATAATTTCCTATTTAATACAAACTCACATTCGTTGTGGGCAATTATTTTGTCCATCCTTGAGAGTACTTGATTCTAAAACCAAGTAGAGCATTAGTAGTACCATATTATTATACAATATATATAATATTAGAAGTATATATCCATAAAAACAATAAAGCTAAGCATTAAACACAATTTGCTAATGCATAGTCCAACATGTGTACCTGGAACTACAAGTTGGGTTGTGACATACTACATCCCTTGGACTAAACACAATCCATTGTATTTTCCTACAAAATATTATATTTTATCTTTATTCAAAAAAATAAGGAAAATGCCTTTTCATATCATCTAATTTTTCCCTAGTTGTATTTTTCTTAGAATATTGGTCCCATTGGATCCTGCACTATTCTAGATTTTATATCCTCATCGCTTTGGAACAAAAATCTAAATTCTTCACTAGTCTCACTTCAATGGTTGATGGATCTTTCACCTACAATTGTGAAACATCCTATAAATTATTAGGATCAATAATGTGCTTTCTAAGTATGGATATGTGAGAAGAGTCATGGATATTTGATAGGTTGAGTGGTAATGCAAGTCTATAAGCCATCAAACTAATATTTTTAGTGACCTCAAAAGGTCTAAAAAAATGGGGATCCAACTTAGAATACTTGATGACACTCTTCATGAGTTTGACTTTTAGGAAGACTTTATCTCCGATAGAGAATTCTCTAGGTGAATACTTCAGATAAACATAGTTATACTAATGATTGATGGCTTTATTAAGCCTTTTCCTATTCATCATGATTTGCTCTTACATCTCTCTAATTGCATCTAGTCCAATTATAACATGATCGTCTAGGTTATCCAAAGATAGGGTTGTTATGCATCTCCGACCATACAAGGCTTCAAACAGGCCCATTTTTAAGGAAGCATGGTATCCATTATTATAAGAAAATTCAACTAGATACAAAAATTCTTTCTATCAAGACTTTTGACCCATGTAATACACATGAAGCATGTATTCCAAGATTTGGTTCACCTTTTGGTTTGATCATCATTTTACAGATGATATGTAGAGCTAATATTTAGCTTCATGCCAACTACACGATGAAGGGCCTACCAAAACTCAAATGTAAATCTAGAGTCCCTATCTAAAATGATCATCTCAAGAAAACCATGCATCCTAAAAATCTCTTTGGTGAATCTATTGGCCACTATCAGGGCATTATCCTTAGTGTTTTCTATAATACAATGAGCAACCTTCGTCAATCTATCAACCACTACTAGGATTACGTCATGTTGGCATTGGGTCTTGGGTAAACCCACTATGAAGTACATATATATCACTTACCACTTTCATATCGGTATGTCATGTTGGTACAATTACCCTGCTGGATGTTTATGCTTAGCTTTTACTTTCTAGCATTCCATACATTAAGCCTTAAAAATGGTGATATATTTCTTCATTCTCAACCAATATATGATCTTCTCAATGTTCTCATTCATCTTTGCCCCTTCTAGATGAGTCGAGTAAGGAGATATATGTACCTCTTGCATGGTCAATTTCCTTAAATAACCAATTTTAGGGATCACCACCCTATCCTTAAAACGTAAAAGTTCATCCTTTATACTAAAATCCTTGTTTTTTTTAGAATTTCCTTCCATCTTGGCTCAAATTTCATCGTAAAATTGATCATGTGCTTGCATTTCCTTAACTTGGTACATTAAGTCCATGTGACATTGGGTCAAAGTGGCTATATGTATTCTCCTACTCAAGGCATCAATAATATTGTTTTCCTTACCTTTGATATACTCTATAACAAAATATATTATTCTAAGAACTCGATCCATCTTTTCTACCTTGCATTGAGCATTGATTGGGTAAATATATACCTTAAGAGTATGCACCACAATTTCTAGTTCTAAATCATGGATAGTGTAGTTGACCTCATGTTTCTTAATTTTTCTTGACTCATATGCTATGAATGAATCATATTGGGATAAAAGTCCTCTGAAACCTTTCAAAAAACTAATAGTGCAGATTGAAAAATTATCTTATAGATTTAGAATCTTGAGAATAGGTTTAGTTCTTCCATTTGTATTCCTTCACTTTTCTTTAAAGGTTAGTTATGGAATAGGCTATCCTGGAGTAATCCTTAACAAACCACATATAATACCCTATCATTTCCATGAAAATCCATACTTTAAGCACCTTAGTGGGTAATTTCCAGCTCATAATGGCCTTTATATTCTTTAGATCTATTGCTATCCATTTAGTAGAAATAATGTGTCTTAGATATTGTACCTCAGGAGCATAAAAATCACATTTTGATATAGTTTCATAGATTTTGTTCCTTCTCAAAAACCCAAGTACAATGATTAATTGCTTATTGTGTTCTTCCTTATTTTAAGAATATATCAGAATATCATCTAAGAATACTAAGAAAAACTAATCTAGATGCTCCCTAAACACACTATTCATCAAATTAATGAATGTTTTGGGACAATGGTTAGTCCAAAAGGTAATACTGTAAACTCATAATGTCCATACGTAGTCTTCAAAGTAGTGTTGTGATTATCCTCCTTGCAGGTTCTTAGTTGATGATATCTTCATTTCAAACCAATAGTTGAGAATATGGTGGCACTCTTGAATTGATAAAATAAATCATCAATCCTTGGTAAAAGGTACATATTCTTAATAGTTTCTTTCTTTAAAATTATTAATCTATGCACAACCTTAGCGGACCGTCCTTATTTTTATAAAAAAAAGTGGTGCACCACATGGTGATACACTAGGTTTAATCAATCCCTTTTCCAAAAACCCCTGAACTTGCACCTTTAACTCATGCATCTCAATAGAATTCATCTTATAATGAGTTCAATGAATTGGTTATAAAACTAGTAGAAGTTCAATAGTGATGTCAAATTATCACTTAAGTAGTAGTCTTGGAAGGTTTTCATGAAATTCATCCCCAAATTCTTGCAAAACTAGGTATTCCCCAAATAGTTCTTCCTTGTTATCATCCCCGATTTTGTGGATCAACTTGATGACATAGACCATACCACATTTCCTAATAGTTTTCTTTAGTTGCATTTCTAACATGTGAGCATGTCAGCAATATTGATGTAAATCTATGGCCAATGATTTATCATATTCACTCTTAGTGGAATTAGTTACACCACCTATATGGTTAATCTTAGTTAAACCTTCATTAAAGGTTTCATAATAAATGATTCAACTTGAATTAACATTGGGCCTTATATAAACTTATGTTAAATATAATATTTAAATATAATGTTATGGATTATTTGTTTTCTATAAATATTTCTCAATTATCTAATTTATTATATAGGTATGATAATATTCTTTTCTATGAAAAGTGACTATCTTTAGTGTCTATAGATGGCCACACAACAAACACACACACACACTCTCTCTCTCTCTAGATACCCACACAACTCTCTCTATCTCTCTCTCTCTCTCACACACATACACACATTGATTGCATACCCTAAAACATGACAATGTATCACTTTCTTGCACATATATTATCCTTTTCGATAAAATTTTATCCATGATTCCATGTGTCATCCATCATACTAGTCTAAAAAATCAATTTTGGCATCACATATTTAAGATTGGGCTTGAAATAATTTGGTGTTTTGACCAATGGTCATGATTCTATAGCCTCAAAAAGGGTGTAATCTAATTATTGATTAAAAAGGATAATTTTTATTGATCCTCATGATTATAGATGCTCAAAATAAATTCTCATTTAAGATCATCCACATTCATAGATCATAAACAAAGCAAAATATATTTCCCTCTCTTTCTCAATTCTTTTATCATTATAGATCTTCCCTCTTTCACATTACACACAACCATATGACTAATTTAGTCATTGTAAGCATCTCTAACATTCTTGACTTCTAATTTGGTATCAACCAATAGAGGAGAATAGGGTGCCCCATAAGATTTTACAACCAAAGGCTGTGTTCTCCATCAATAATTCTACTTCCTTTTTCTCCACTCTCCTCTTAGTAATATTTTTCTTTTTTTCTTTTAATTTTGTACAAGATAGGGTTTATTTTTAGAAGTAGTTTATTCACTATATTTTCTATTTTTTTTTGTTTAATTGTTGCTTTGGTAGTCCCTCGAAGATGAAATTTAGAGGCCTAAGGTTTCATCCTTCTATTTAATTTCGAGTTTTAATTACTTACAAGTTAACTTTCTTAGATAACCACTATATTGTTGGTCTCTCAAAGATAAAATTTAGAGGGTTAACAATGGATACTTTTATTTTATACTTTAATATTTTATTTTTGAGCTAACTTTGCTTCCCTACTCTCTCAAAGATGAAACAGAGAGGCTAGTGTAGGATATTTTTCATTTGATTTAATTTTCTTCTATACTAGAGTAATGTTGATTTAAATATTTATTATTATTTAATAATGATGTGTTTGGTTTTCTTACATTAGATTTGTTACAGTAGTGTAAGGATTCCAAAACATTTTTTTTTTTATCTACTAGGGTTTCATGCATTATTGTTGTAGTTGTTGCTTAGGATTATTCTAAACTATCTTCCTGATAACCCTAGGTTTTTTTAATAGTTTCTTCCTTTCCTCATGAATCCTCTCCCTTCCCCATAGGTGTTGATAAAAATGCTTAACAAAAAAAATGGTACTATTGTTAGTTTTTGATGAAGTATGCTATGCGAGATGCAGAAAGATAATGAAGTTCTGGAATGACACATAATCGAACTCATGAAAATATAGAATTGAATACAATAGATAGAAATCCTGTTTTCTCTGTCTTTCTTCAGTCTGTTATCTTTCTGTATACTAATCAAATGAATGGTCAGGATATTCCAGCAAAGTTTTGAACTACATCAAATGCCATACGACTAATATTTTTAAACAGTCCAAAAGAATCATGACATATTAATTTTCCACCAATTATATAGTTCTTTCATATTGTAAAACTGTTTGCTACGCACTTCAATTCTTGAAACTTTGTCAATCTTCGATGCGGTAAATATATCCTCATAGAAGAGCTCTAGCACTAAAATTCTGTCATTCTTAAAATTATTCTTCTTCTGCAAGTTTTTATCCGTATCCAATTTTGGAACCTGCCGCACTGCGTTGTCATCCATTTGATGGTAGTACTAAAAACAATACGGGTAAACATAACGTATTGCATCACCTTGGCATCCACTTCCATTCTAATTCCAAATTTAATATCTTCCCAATCTGTGTCTCTTCTGTTCTGGAATGTAAGATGACGCTGTTCTGTTTGCTTTGTTCTGGATTGCAGCCAACATAAAAACATCAAAATCTCTGGCAATAACAGGAGCCAAAATTAATAAAAACACTGCATGCATGTAACGTCTATTGCATTTATTCCACCTAGTATGTGATTATCGGCTTCAACGGCTATAATCACTGCTCTGCTAATTTCTTTCTTTTAGCTACTATGTTACCTACCACCGTGTGGGTCCTGGGTGCTCGATTTTACCATTCCTCATACAAGAGCTCCAATGATGAATTCAGCGTCTCTCTTCAACCAGATAATATGCATGAATCTTGGAAATCTTAATGTATGGAACTGGTAATGCACGGTGTCTATTATGGATGTCATATGGTCTCCCACAGTTCATCTTTCCTTGCTGCCTTTTGACTCCAACAAAAGAGGCGCTTGCTACGTGCGTATTAATGCTCCATTTCACCCTTACACTTCTGCGTGGATTCACTGAAACGAAACGGCTATCAAGCGCGTTCGCTATTACTTCACTCCTCCTTCCTCCTTCCTTCGTTGGTTGTATTGCAGCAGTCAAACTTGTAACGGTTATCGAATCTCCTTCTGCGCACTGATGCAATGATTGATATCCTTCTTGTAACGCAATGATTGATATCTTTCTTGTAACGCTCCACCAACCAGGGCGTAGGCGTTATGGAGAATGGGCGCTGAGTTTGAATGTGCCAAGTGACAACCCTTTCGTTTGCATGTAAAGCTTTCCTCAACGTCTATTAAACCCTATATTCTTCTTGCCAACGGTTGCACTGCTGTTTCTCGTCCTCAACGCTTTCGTAGGTGATGAAGCTGGCTCCATCTGTGGAAGCACTCACGCGCTGCAATGGAGGTTTTATGGTAGCTGTCGATATGCGTCTTGACTGGCGATTTGTCCAAGTGGGACCCTTGGTAACACACCTTATACTGTAATATGTTGTCCTTGTCACCTTACATAGGACCTATTTATGCTACAGGTTAATGTTGTCTTAAGCGTTGGGTTCAATAGTTTCTTCTAACACTTTGTTGATGAAAATTCCAAGCCCTTATGGATGGCTCTCTTCCCTGCTCAAAGTCAACACCTGTGATCATTGAGCTGTCCGCTTTGAAAACATGTCTTGCAAGCTGTTATAGTGTCCTTGAGACATTTTATCTTTGTCGTCCTTTGCTATGTAGGACAATAAGGATATGGTGCAAGAATCTAATGTAAAATATTTTGCAATAGTTAGAATAAACTATCTTAACTCTGCACCTATACATGAGATCTTTATGTTTGTTGTAATCACAGTGACACTGAGAGGGGGGGTGAATCAGTGTGCCCTTTCAAATTTCAAATATGCAGTTCTAAAACCAGCAGCAGTTTAAAACTTATAAAAGATATATCAACTATAGTAAGAAAGCATCACACATAACACAAAAATTTAACGAGGTTCACCAATTTGGCTACTCCTCAAAAATGGCTGCTTGGACTACCATCCAAATCCAGCCTATGCAAAGCAACAACTTTACAACTTTTTACCAGCACCAACTGGAAAGAGTATCAACCCTTCAATTTTTCTGCACCAACAGAAAGGAGCACCAACCCCCAAGACACCAGCTACTACTGGAAGAAGCAACAACTTCTTATGCCAAGCAGCAACTTGGACATTACATGAAATAATAAAAACTTACAGCAACAATACTTTCACTTTATTACCCAGTCTGCAGTTTACAAACACACTCTACTTCTGCTGCGCAAAAGCTTTGCACGACCAGTCTGCTACACGATTCGCTTTCTGCGCACAACAGTCATAAATCACACCTTCTGCAGCTGTCTGTGTGCTAATGCTTCGCACTTAGATCAGTGCATCTTCAACCTCTGCACCCTACGCACATCACTCGCAAAGATCCAATACGCCCTCTTTACTTTGACTCCAACGAACTATCACTTCGCACACAGTTTGAATCGAAACGACTCGCTCTCTGCTTGACGCGAACTTCTTTCACACTTCACACTTCTCTCAACCTCGAAACAACCCTCCTTTTATGGAAGAAAATTCAAGATCAATTCTTAAATCATAGTCGGCTATAACCCTAGGACGTCGGATGCAAACCCTAAGAATGTCGGCTGCAAAACCCTAGAATTTTTTGGCTGCTAAAACCTAGAGATTGTCGGCTGCAAACCCTAAGAACGTCCGCTGTAAAACCCTAGAAAATGTCGACTTCAAAACCCTAAAAATCGTCGACCTCGATTCAACTTTGTCGGCCTCAACCGCTACTGCCACCTCTGTCACCTTTCTATAACTGTTACCGCGAAACAAAAACATGTCACGATATCGCGATGCCTTTTGTAGCCGTACGCCTTCATGTCCTTGCTGTCACGAAATCACGACCATTTTGGCCTTTGATAGCTTTGACACCATTCTTGTCACGAAATCACGATAGTTCAAACTTTTGCTGATGTCATCCTCATTCTTGTCGCGAAATCACGATGCTTTCGGCTTCCAGTGGCTTTTCTTGCACCCTATCGCGAAATCATGACACTTTCAGCTTTCGTTGATGTCATCCTCAGATTTGTCATGAAATAGCGAAACTTTCAATTTTGTTTACGTCATCCTCATCTTTGTCACGAAATCGCGACGCTTTCGACATCTGTACATTTCTTGCTTCATGCAGTAGCGAAATCACTACAACTTTGTGCCTTGTGCTTTCGACTTGCTACATCTTTGAGTTCTGTGCTTTTGACTGGTAGCGAAATCGCTACACTTTCGCATTGTGCTTTTTCAACTTGTAGCAAAATCGCTACATCTTTGGTTTGTGCAAATTTGATACGTAGCAAAATTGCTACACCTTTGCTTTGTGCACTTTTGATTCGTAGCAAAATCGCTACACCTCCGTGTTGTGCTTTTTCAACTCGTAGCGAAATCGCTACACCTTTGTTTTGTGCAATTTTGACACGTACCAAAATCGCTACACCTTTACTTTGTGCACTTTTGATTCGTAGCGAAATCGCTACAACTTTTCACTTAACACTTTCTCCATGCTTCGGCCAGCGAAAATTCAACATGTAGCGAAATCGCTACAACTTTTCCACTTAATGCTTTCTCCTTGCTTCAACCAACGAAAATCCAACATGTAGTGAAATCGCTACAGTTTCTTGACTTAGCTTCTTGGCCTCCAGCATGTCACGAAATCGTGACAGTTTGCCTTGCGCCTTCTCTCTCCTCATTTTCATCGCAAAATTGTGACATACTGCACTTTCTCTCTCCTCACTTTCGTCGTGAAATCACGATATTTCCAGTTGTTCTTTCTCTCTCCTCACTTTCCTCATGAAATCACGACATTTTCGGCTATGCTTTCTCTCTCCTCCGACCTATCGCGAAATCGCGACAGAAAACATGTCGCGATATCGCGACAGTTTTCTAACTTGTCTTTTTCTTTGAATTTTTGAAACTAGGTCACTCTTGTTTTCCTTGACTTGCACTTTACATAATCTGACTGTCTTTTGAACTTCTGTCTTCTGCATCTGAATGACCCCTGAACTGTCTGTCCACTGCATCATTAGATCTAACTGCATGTGTTGACAACAATGACAAACTTCTTGCAACACCTTGCTCAACAATCTCCCCCTTTGGAATTGTTGGCAACACTGTGTACATTCCTCGTAACTCTTCTCCCCCTTTGTCAATAATACCAAAGGGCTGCTCTGAGACTCCCCCTGAGTCCATCCTCACACTTCTCAGGCACAATTTGTTGCATTTGGCACAAATTATGATCATAAGCAAAAGAATAGTCAAATACTCAAATGCTCCCCCTGAGAAAGTGATCCCTGTAGCTAGTCACTTCTTAGGAAGTGTGACTACTCCTAATTTGCTTCGAAGGTACTCAAATACTTCCTTGGGCAAAGGTTTTGTAAAAATATCTGCTACTTGTTCTGTAGTTGGGACATAGTCCAATTTAACTTCTCCTTCTGCAACTTTCTCCTTCAAGAAATGATACCTTATAGCAATGTGCTTTGTCCGTGAGTGCATTCATTGGATTCTTAGAGATGTTAATTGCACTGGTGTTATCACACTTTACTAATATTGGTTCACTAAAATTAATACCTAGATCTTTCAAAGTTTGTTTCATCCACAAGACTTGTGTGCAACATGTTGCTGCTTCAATATATTATGCCTCAGTTGTAGATAAAGAAACTGACTCTTGCTTCTTACTGTGCCATGCAACCAATCTGTCCCCCAAATAGAATGCACCACCACTGGTATTCTTTTTTTCATCAACACATCCATCCCAATCTACATCTGAATATGATATAAGAGTGAAGTCTTTGCCTTTTGGATACCACAACCCATACTCCATGGTGCCCTTGAGATACCAAAAATCCTTTTTACTGCTGTCACATGAGTCTCTTTGGGACTGGCTCGAAATCTAGCTACCATGCAAACTGCCTGTAGAATATCAGGTCTAGTGGCTATTAAATATAATAGACTTCCAATCATAGATCTGTACATGGTTTGGTCTATAGGTGGAGATTTGTCTTCTTTACTCAATTTGTAGCCTGTTGTCATGGGAGTGCTGACTGGTTTACAGTCCTCCATAGTGAACCTTTTTAGCATTTCTTTCACATATTTGATTTGGGAAATGAATATGCCTTTCTCATTTTGATTAAATTGTAGCCCAAAAAAGTAATACAGTTCACCAATCATAGACATTTCAAATTCATTCTGCATCTTATTTTCTAAGTCTTTACAAGATTCATCTTTGTTGCTGCCAAATATGATATCATCTACATAGACAACTAAAACAATGAGATTCACACCTTCTGTTTTTACATACAGATTACTATCCACTAAACCTTTCTTGAATCTCTTTTGAGAGAGATAGTTATCTAGCCTAGCATACCATGCCCGTGGTGCTTGCTTTAATCCATACAGTGCTTTCTTTAATTTGCAGACAAGGTTAGGATCCTCACTAATTTGAAATCCATCTGGTTGTTCAATATAGACCTCATCTTCGAGTTTCCCATTTAAAAAGGCGGATTTTACATCCATCTGATACACTCTGAAGTTTTTGTGAACTGCTAAGGCTAGAAACATTCTAATTGCTTTTAATTTGGCCACTGGAGCAAAAGTCTCTTCAAAATCAATGCCTTCGACCTATGCATATCCTTTACAAACCAGTCTTTCTTTGTTCCTAATGACCTGTCCGTCTTCATTTAATTTGTTTCGAAATATCCATTTGGTGCCGATTACATTCTTGTTTGCAAGTCTAGGTACTAATTCCCAAGTTCTGTTCTTTTCAATCTGATCTAACTCTTCATTTATTGCCTTCATCCAGCTATCATATTTTCTTGCTTCATCTATGTTTTTGGGCTCAATACTAGATAGAAGAGAGTAATTACTTATTACTTTCCTTCTTGTCTGAATGCCAGCTGTGGGATCTCCAATTATTTGGTCTCTTGGATGATTTTTCTGTCAGCTGCCTATTTTGAATTTCTTGTTTTCTTGCACCTTTGAGTCATCGACTAATTCATCTGAATCAAGCATAGATTTATTTTCTGTTTCATTCACCTCATCTCCTTCAACGACTTCTTCATATATTGGGTAGTTTCCCTCAAAGTCAGCTAATCGTTTCCCAACTTTATCGAATTTAACATCTACACTGTCCACAATTTTCTTGAGTCTCTTGTTGTAGCATTTGTAAGCTTTGCTTTTTGATGAATACCCAACAAAAACACCTTCATCTGCTCTATCTTCAAACTTCCCAAGGTTGTCATCTGTTTTTCTAATGTAGCACTTACAACCAAATATTTTGAGATGTTTTGCTGTTGCTTTTCTACCAAACCACAACTCATAAGGTGTTTTGCATTCATGAGTTCTTAACATATATCTATTTTGGATGTATACTGCAGTGTGAATTGCTTCTTTCCAGAATCTATCTGCTATTTTATTTTCTGCCAGCATGGTGCGTGCCATTTCCTGTATGGTTCTATTCTTTCTTTCTACTACGCCATTCTGCTGTGGAGTTCTAGCTGCTGAATATTGTCTCCTGATACCATGTTTTTTACAGTATTCTATAAATTCATTCGAAATGAATTCTCCTCCTCTGTCTGATCGTAAACATTTGACCCTTTTTCCCGTTTCATTCTCAACTAACTGTTTAAAGGATCTGAACATTTCAAAAGCTTATGTTTTATCTTTTAAGAAAAATATCCATGTCATTCTGGAATAATCATCGATACACAGCATGAAGTATTTGTCTCCGCTTATGCTTTGAGTTCTCATGGGTCCACATAAGTCAGTATGAATAAGTTCCAAAGGCCTCGCTAGTGTGGTATTCTTTTGTTTTGAATGAGACTCTGGTTTGCTTTCCCTTCTGACATGAAGCACAAACACTGTTTGAAGGTTTTTTGATGGTTGGAATATCTCTCACTGCTTGTTTAGAGCTGATTTTCATCAAATTATCAAAACTTATGTGTCCAAGCCTCTTGTGCCACAGCCAATTCTCTTCTTCTTGTCCAATAAAACACGTACCTTCTAAAGTTTCTGAGAGTGTGTACAGATTACCAGACGTCCTTGAACTAGTTGCTATCAATTTCCCACTGTTTATTTTTTTGACTTCACAACCCTGCTTCTTGAAGACTACTTCATGACCTTTATCATAGATTTGACTAACACTTAATAGGTTATGTTTCAAACCATCTACAAATAAAACTTCTTCTGACTTGATTTTCCCTTCACTAATTTTGACAGACCCTTTTCCTATAATTTTGGCTCCATCATTATTTCCAAACTTCACAGAGCCACCCTCATATTTTTGTAGTTTTTCAAATTTCTGTTTATCACCTGTCATATGGCTTGAACACCCACTGTCAAGGATCCACGGTACACATTTATTCTGGGCTCTGAAAGCTGTTTGTACTATTAAAGACTCCTTTTCTTCCCTGATCTGTTCTTTCTATTTCCATTCTATTTTAACTGTGGTATTGGGTTCTAGCTTGGATTTCCCCTTTTCATAATCTTGCACATATCCTTCAGAAGGAATTCTATTTTGTTTTGCCCTATATGGTTGAATTCTTCTTTTCTGAGATTGATTTGAAAGAGAAGTTCTATGACAGTTTCTAGCAATATGCCCAAAGTTGTGACAGTTAAAGCATTCTATTGCATAACTCATTAGAGGAGCAAAAGAATTTCTACTAGTGAAACTTCTTGGACCTATATTATACTTGCAATCAACAATTTTATGCCCATAACCATTACATTTAAAGCATAAACCATAGAAATAATGATTGAACCTGAAAGATGGTCTTGGCCAAGTTGTTGCAGGAGCCTTAGATCTTCTTTTTTTTTGATGTGTGACCTTGGTAAAGCCATCATTGTCAGCTCCTATTTCAGGACTGGCATTCATCGCTTTCTTTTGCTCGATTTGTTTTTCTTTCAACAGCCTGTTTCTTGTCTTTACTCTTTTCACATTCAACATTGCTTGCCTTTGGTCCATTTGATGATTCTCCTTCAGTAAAGCCCAGACCGAATTTGATACCTATGGGTCTTTGATCGCTTAGGATTTTATCTAGCTTCATCGAACTTTCTTCACATTTTAAATGACAGCTAATTTTTTGATCCAACTCTTGTATCTGTATTCGAAGACCAACATTTTCTTCTTCCAATTTGCAACAGTAATCTATCTTCATGGTTACCTGTACTTCAAGATCTTCGAACATTTTTTTGTACTCTTCTGTATGTGTTTTTAGACTGGCTATAATGTCATTTGCATCCTCAAGCTTCCTTAACAGTTTTTTATTCTTTCTTTTCTTAGATTTCCATTCCATAAGAGCAGAAACCAGCTCACCTTCTAAATCAACTTCAGCCTCACCTTTTTCAATAGATACTTCAGAGTTCATTCCTTCTCTCTTTTCTGTGTTTTCTACCTCTTCTGATTCTTCTACTTCAAATGCCATAAAGAGAGCCTCACTTGTTCCCTCTTCAGAGTCTTCACTAGAACTGTCCTCTAAAGATTCTGCCTTTCGGGAGATAAAGCTTTCTTTTTGAAATTACCTTTTTTGAAGTTTGTTTTCTTCCTCCATTCACCTCTTTCTTGATGCAGAGTTTCTTCACCTTTGTTCTTGTCATTGAGAGGACATTTGGTAGCAAAGTGTCCAATGCCTCCACAATTGAAACATTTAAAAGGTAGCTTTCCTTTGTATTTTCCTTTTCCTTTTCTCAGCTTTCTGACAAAATTTGCTTCCATTTCATCTGAAGCATCCTCTTCTTCAGACTCTTGTTTTGTGTTTTTGCCTTTTAGGGCTTTGAAAACTGCTTCTTTATCTGTGGGATTAGACCTTCCTATTCTCATTTCAAACGTAGTCAAAGATCCATGCATCTCATCCATACTAAAGCGATTAGATCTTTAGCTTCTTCAATGGCTGAAACTTTCGAATAAAACCTAGGAGGTAGAGATCTTAATACCTTTTTCACCATCGTAGCATCATCCATATCTTCGTCGAGACCTCTCATAGAATTTGTGATTCCGTTGACTCTTTGCATGAAAGCCTCTATGTTCTCATCATTGTTCATCTGTAAGGATTTGAATTGAGCTCGATGTGTTTGAAGCTTGGCCTCCTTGATCCTGTCGTCTCCTTCATGAATGTTCTCAAGTTTGTCCCATACATCTTTTGCAGATTCATAGTTTATGATTTTGACTAACTCACTGTCCACTAATCCACACATGATGGCATTTTTCGCTTTCAAATCATTTTCAAATGCTTTCTTACCAGTAGTGTCTGTTGGAGAAGTGGTGGGAGCTTTGTAACCATTGACTACTACACCCCAGATGTCAAATCTCAATGCACGGAGATAAGTCTGCATCCTTACATTCCAGAAAGCATAGTTAGTTCCATCAAACAATGGTGCTTTGTTTGAGGATAAACCTTCACCACTTGCCATTGCGTCACTTCCAAGATCACCCTAGCTGATTGAGCCTGTTCAGGAACCTAGCTCTGATACCAATTGTTGTAATCACAGTGACACTGAGAGGGGGGGTGAATCAGTGTGCCCTTTCAAATTTCAAATATGCAGTTCTAAAACCAGCAGCAGTTTAAAATTTATAAAAGATATATCAACTATAGTAATAAAGCATCACACATAACACAGCAATTTAACGAGGTTCACCAATGTGGCTACTCCTCAAAAATGGCTGCTTGGACTACCATCCAAATCCAGCCTATGCAAAGCAACAACTTTACAACTTTTTACCAGCACCAACTGGAAAGAGTATCAACCCTTCAATTTTTTTGCACCAACATAAAGGAACACCAACCCCCAAGACACCAGCTACTATTGGAAGAAGCAACAACTTCTTATGCCAAGCTGCAACTTGGACATTACATGAAATAATAAAAACTTATAGCAACAATACTTTCACTTTATTACCCAGTCTGTAGTTTACAAGCACTCTGCTTCTACTGCACAAAAGCTTTGCACGACCAGTCTGCTACACGATTTGCTTTCTATGCACAACAGTCATAAATCACACCTTCTGTAGCTCTCTGCATGCTAACACTTCACACTTAGATCAGTGCGTCTTCAACCTCTGCACCCTGCACACATCACTCACGAAGATCCAATACGCCCTCTTTACTTCGACTCCAATGAACTATCACTTCGCACACAGTTTGAATCGAAACGACTCGCTCTCTACTCGACGCGAACTTCTTTCACACTTCTCTCAACCTCGAAACAGCCCTCCTTTTATGGAAGAAAATTCAAGATCAATTCTTAAATCATAGTCGGCTGTAACCCTAGGACGTCAGCTGCAAACCCTAAGAATGTCGACTGCAAAACCCTAGAATTTTTTGGCTGCTAAAACCTAGAGATTGTCAGCTGCAAACCCTAAGAACGTCCACTGTAAAACCCTAGAAAATGTCGACTTCAAAACCTTAAAAATCATTGGCCTCGATTCAACTTTGTCAGCCTCAACCGCTACTGCCTCCTCTGTCACCTTTCTGTAACTGTTTCCGCGAAACAAAAACATGTCGCGATATCATGACGCTTTTTGTAGCTGTACGCCTTCATGTCCTTGTTGTCACGAAATCGTGACCATTTTGGCCTTTGATAGCTTTGACATCGTTCTTGTCACAAAATCATGACAATTCAAACTTTTGCTGACGTCATCCTCATTCTTGTCGTGAAATCACGACGCTTTCAGCTTCCAGCGGCTTTTCTTGCACCCTGTCGTGAAATCATGAAACTTTCAACTTTCACTGACGTCATCCTTAGCTTTGTCATGAAATCGCAACACTTTTGGCTTCCAGAGGCTTTGCTTGCAGCTTGTCGTGAAATCATGACACTTTCAATTTTGCTGACGTCATCCTCATCTTTGTCGCAAAATCATGACGCTTTTGGCATCCGTACATTTCTTGCTTCATGCAGTAGCAAAATCGCTACAACTTTGTGCCTTGTGCTTTTGACTTGCTACATCTTTGAGTTCTGCGCTTTTGACTGGTAGCGAAATCGCTACACCTTCGCGTTGTGCTTTTTTAACTTGTAGCAAAATTGCTACATCTTTGTTTTGTGCAAATTTGATACATAGCGAAATCGCTACACCTTTGCTTTGTGCACTTTTGATTCGTAGCAAAATCGCTACACCTTCATGTTGTGCTTTTTCAACTCGTAGTGAAATTGCTACACCTTTGTTTTGTGCAATTTTGACACGTAGCAAAATCGCTACACCTTTACTTTGTGCACTTTTGACACGTAGCAAAATCGCTACAACTTTTCACTTAACACTTTCTCCCTGCTTCGGCCAGCGAAAATTCAACATGTAGCGAAATCGCTACAACTTTTCCACTTAATGCTTTCTCCTTGCTTCAACCAGCGAAAATCCAACATGTAGTGAAATCGCTACAGTTTCTCGACTTAGCTTCTTGGCCTCCAGCATGTCGCGAAATCATGACAGTTTGCCTTGCGCCTTCTCTCTCCTCATTTTCGTTGCGAAATCGTGACATTTCCGACTACGCTTTCTCTCTCCTCACTTTCGTCACGAAATTATGACATTTCTAGCTACGCTTTCTCTCTCCTCACTTTTGTCATGAAATCGTGACATTTTCGGCTGTGCTTTTTCTCTCCTCCGACCTGTCGCGAAATCGCGACAGAAAACATGTCGCGATATCGCGACAGTTTTCTAACTTGTATTTTTCTTCAAATTTTTGAAACTGGGTCACTCTTGTTTTCCTTGACTTGCACTTTACATAATCTGACTATCCTTTGAACTTCTATCTTTTGCATCTAAATGACCCCTGAACTGTCTGTCCACTGCATCATTAGATCTAACTGCTTGTGTTGACAACAATGATAAACTTCTTGCAACACCTTGCTCAACAATGTTTCCTTTTGCAAGCTTTCTTTTCCTTTGATGAGGTGGCTACTTTTTTCAATCCTTGGAGAAATGTCAACCTGTTTGGTGGCTTTTCTAGGCCTAAAAATGGTGAAGGTTTCGTGTGCACACCAGTGTCTCTAGACACTTTGATATTAAGTTAATTTGTGCACTTTGGTTCTCCCAAAACAATGCACTTAACAAGGTTTGAGAGTAACTAGTATGGTGTACTAAGTTTCACCTCAGATTAATCCTTAATACACCAATAATATCAACAATCTTAATGCACTTAAGGATAACTAGAATAGTGCAATAGTAGTCTTACCTTTTCTCTCCTTCAATGTAATTTGTAAGATGCACTAATAACTCTCAAATGCACTGTAATCTTCTACAATATTCACTTAATAGTAATGCAATAGGAAGATGATATTTTTCTCCTTGTCGAAATATATCTAACTCCCATTTAATATGCAGGTTTAATCCTTAAAATAAACTATCTTCTACACTCCCTTGAAGACTATAGTATGCAATCTACTCTTTGCAAATTTAAGAATCTAATATGGTGCTTAATAGAATTTGATAATGAACCAAAATAACTAATGAACCTATTTGCACCCAAGTTGCTTACCTTTAGAAACCTTTGAAGATGATGTAGATCTTGATGAATAGATTCACCCATTTGCTGCCTTGTAATCGATGAAATTTGCAGCTTCTTGTTGGATATCCAAAACAACTTCTTCCTTCACTGAAATGTAGTTTCAAACTTTTTTGGCTTGAAAATGGAGCTTGGTGGCTTGGCTATTCTCAAATGGCCTTCCGTTTTCTACAAGAGAAAATCCTTATCTCTGAAATGTGTCTTTTGGGTAATCTTCAAATCTCTTGGATTTGGTAGGCTTCTTCTATCTTAATTCTCCTTCAACCTCCTTGTCGAATTTTGATTTCAAACAATGTTTTCTTCTCAAGAATCTAAAAGTCTTGAGGTCTTCTCTAATCTCCTTCAAAATATGGTAAATTGCTTACCAAATCCTTCTCTCTTGGACTTTTTGGATGGAAACAATTATCCTAAGTCCTTCACTATCAAGAGCTTCTCCTTGCTAGTGAATTTGTCCAGTGAATTATTCTAGGAACATCTTCAATGATGCTTCACTAAGCTCTACAACAAGGCTTTCCAAGCCTTCTCCTTTTTTCTCCTTGAGACCTCTCCAAGATCTTCAATCTTATAGCTTCTTTGGTCTTCTCAATGAGACCTTTCCTTCAACATTCTATTGTAAAAGTGTTGGCAATGAGATCTCTCTCATGGACCTCTAAAATCTACTACTTCTAAAATCAGGTATAGGACCTTACTAGTCTTTCTTCAATCTTCTAAGATTGAAAATTCTTCAATGAGACCTTTTGTGGGTCTTCTTTAGCTTCTTATGGAAGAAGTATTCAATATGTTATCTACAATATTTAATAGAGACCACCAATATCCTATCTTATTCTGGACTCTATTATAGAGTCTTTTTAATCTACAGTAAGGTTACTTTGGCTTTTTTTGTGTCTTCTACAATCTACTGGTCTTTAGTATTCTATGGAGATCATCAAACTCTAATATTCTATGAATCCTCTCTAGAGTATCTTTCTCAAATCTAAAACAAGGCTTCTGTGGTATTTTTTTCTAGATCAAGGCTTCTAGAGCCTTCTCTTCTGCAAATTATAGGTCTACAACAAGAATTCCTTTAGATTAATTAAACCTCTTCTTTGCTTCAAGTTTTGGGTTTATTCTGAGAATGCATTCTTCCTAACTCTCTTGTAGGAATATTCTCAACCTTTTTGAATCTACTTTTCCTGCAACAAAGTATTACAATGAAAATTATAAATTTAGATATGATGAACCTTCACTGGTTGATTTTTCAATCTAGTGGAATGAATGTCGAGTCTTAGTCTTCATAAGTTTTCTATAACTTTGTGGAAATAATATAACCAAATGCAATCTTAAAATTTTGAAACTGATATTTTCTTCTCTCCTTTCTATCTCTCTTGCGTCTCTCCCAATTCCTATCTAGATCTACCATGTGATTAGATACCAATGTTAGCTTTTGATGAAGTATACTATGGGGGATAGAAATCATAAGATGTAGAAAGATAATGAGGTTCTAGAATACACACTGATAACTCACTATGATACTCTTTATATAGGAATATGGATTCCTTGACCTATACTCTACCTAGTTGTACAAAGAGACACCTTGAATATTTACAACTTGCACATTGACACTTATGCATTTATTACATTACTTGAAGTAACTATCTAACATCTCCTTAAAGTAATTTCCTACTCTAGCTATGTCTTCAATATGGTCTTTATCATGTTCCTGAAACTAATGTTGTCTTCTCTGGATTTCTTCAATCTATTATATTCCTATATACTAATATAATTTTATTTTTTTCTTTTATCTACTAAGGTTTGGTGCATTATTATTGTAGTTGTTGCTTAGGGTTATTCTAAAATATCTTCCTACGAACCCTAGATTTTTCTTAATTCTTTTCCTTTCCTCATGAATCCTCTCCATTCTCCATGGGTGTTGATAAAAATACTAGCACTAAGTAGAATCTTACTAAAGAAAAAAATGGTACTATACATTGTTATAAATAACTTTAAATCATTAATCATTCCAAAGAACATTTTAACTAATATAAGGTTCATTTTCAAGATATTACTATAAGGGAGGAAGAAGAAGATAAATACCCTAAGAAATACTAAACAATAAAGAATACAAGCTTATACTGAGAGGGCGGTGAACAGTATAAGACCACTTTTTACTTTTCTTTCCCAATCAATATTATTCAATGTATATATAAAAATATCAACAACGGTAATCAAAGCAATATAAAAATCACCACACATAATGAGACACCAATTTAATGTGGTTCACCTAATGTGGGCTACTCCACGGAGAAAATCTTTCACTAAAATTTTCTCAATTAATCTCTTGGGAATCCTTTCCCTATTACAATATTTATGGATCTCTATCCAAATAATATACCAATCCCCTAATCAAGTTCATGGATCTCTATCCACAGGAGAAATCCTTTCTTCTTAGCTCTGATTGGTGATCTTATAGAGGAACTTCTACCCCCACTACTCTGGCTAATGGATCTCTATCCACTAAAGACACATATTCTCATTGCCCTGGCTAATGGATCTCTATCTACTGAAGATTGTCATCCTCTATACTCTGTCACCTTCAGCTCCATCTCAAATCTACACTAAATACAGTCCTTCGATCTAGAACAAATTTGTTCAATCTTTGTCTCTGGTCTGGCACAAACCTATCCTCAAATATGAACCAAATTTTATCCTAAAATTTGCAATAAATATAGTCCTTAGATCTAGCAAAAATTTATTTTCAATATATATCCTCTAATATGGACTAAACACAACCCTTCAGTCTAGCACACATATGTCCTCAAGCCTTAACTCAAAGCTTGAATTTATCTCAAATCAACTCTGATAGATCTACCCCAAACCTTAACTCAAGGTTTGAACAAATAAATCAATCAACTATGCTCATAAGTCTTCTCAAAAAATTATCTCAAATATGCCTTGTAAGCTTCCACAAAATTTCACTCTAATATGTCCACAAGTCCTCTCAAGAACTTGTCCAATCTGCTCAACAAGTCTTCACCAAGACCTTTCTCAATCTGCACAATAAGTTCTCACTAGAACTTATCCAAAATGCTCTCAATATTTATTTTCAAATTGTATTGTAAGCTGCAATAAAATCTCACACAAATTTTTCCACAAAAAATCTTAAGACTTGTCTCAAATCTACTCAACAAGTCCACACCAGAACTTGTCCAATCTCATAAAAATATAAAGATTATTGTTAGAGATTCAATAAACTTCACATTCATCACAATGCTTAATCACTTTCAATTACTCTTTTAGAAACATATACAGAATTGTTAGAGACTCAATATGCTTCACATTCACCTCAATGCTCAATCACTTTCACTCACTCTTTTAGAAACATATAGAGAATTTCTAGAGACTCAATATGCTTCACACTCACAAACTCTCAATCACTTTCTCAACTCAATTCAAAATATAGAACAATTTGTTTCATAGAACTTGAACAATCACTTCAACACATCCACTTGACTAGGCTCAACCAACTCTACTCAACTAATCACTCAATGAAATAATCCTTGCTCACAAACCCTAGTCCAAGCATATGAACACTCACTCAAATATTTCCAACAATTCTTATCAATCAATATCACATAACAATGATACTCATATTCTTTGCAAACCCTAGTTCAAGTTCTTCACTCAACCAATCACTTCAACAACAATGCTTATAAAATAATATTCATATAACAATGATACTCATGATATTTACAAACCCTAGTTCAAGTTCTTCACTCAAATAATCACTTCTGTAGCAATGCTTATAAAATAAGGTTTTATCAACAGCTCTCAATTCTAGAAAACCTTAAAGCATTAATTCAAAACACACTCAACAATTCTTACAAAACAATCCTTTTCACTCCAAATTTTCCACAATATTCAACAATCACTCACTAGGAAGATGTGCCCATACCTTTTGTTTTATGTAGAAGTGCCCTTGGAAAGCCTATTTAAATCACAATTTCCTTCTTTCCAATTTCAATGGTTAGATGACAAAATCTCACTCTTAATACTTTCTCAAATATTCCTTAAACACAAAAATAAAAAAAGCTCAAATACACCTTATTGCTCCTTGTAATGAACATTCATCAAATAAATATATGAAAATGACTATTTGGATACACCTTATAATATCCAACACTACAAAACCTCAAACAATCTTCCTAAAACACATTTATTTCCTTTTCAACCACTAAAGCAAATAACATCAAAAATTTATTATGCATCACCTTATAACTCCCCAAAAATATTATAAACCAAATAAAATATACAAAAATCAATTTTCAATACCTCAACTAAATCCTCCAAAAAAATTGTTGCTCAAAATTTAATGCATACCTTTGTTATCTCCCAAAAGGGTTTTGGTGTGAATCAAACCACCGTCTCCCCAAGTGCTAAGAACCTTAGAACTTTGGAGCCCACTGTGTGGGCTAGAAGAATCCACATGAAGGAAGGAGAACTTCCTTCCCTTTCAACCTTACTTCATTACATTTTCAATACAAAAAAAAAATGATCCTCCTTGGGGATTCGAACTTGCGCCTGTCGTTGCCCTCACATATTGCTTCTACCATGGTTGCCAACTGCTCTACAAGCGATTGGTGACCAAGGCTCCCTCCTTGGTGGGTAAAATAGATTTACCTCTTCTAAGCACATTTAAAAATTAAAAACTCTTTGTTGCACACCATGATTCACATACACTCGCATAGCATAGGATTTTAATTCAAAATCATTGGGAGTTTGGGTTAAGGTGGGGTAATCCCCCTTTTATACATATGGTAAATCCGCTTCCCACATTAGTGCTAGAAATTTGAATTCAAAATTTAAATTAATAACCCACCTTAGCGTTATTTGAAATCAACATAAATTAGTATATAATTAATATTAAAATTAATTAGTAATTAATTTAAATAACATAAAGTTAAGTAAATTAATTGAATAAAATTGTATTAATTAATTTATAATTAATTTAATATTCCTTGTATAATATTATAAATAATTATTATAATATTATTCACTTGGGCTTCTTATTTTCACCTTGGACCTTATTTTGACCTCTTGGAACAGGGTCTTGATCAACTAAAACTGGAGAACCTGAAACTAATGTTGCCCATTAAAGTTGCCACTGATTGGTGCTAAAAGCCTGACACTAATGACCACTCACTCTGGACATCAATGATAACTTATCTACTCAAAATTTCCAATAATATCCCCATTTGTCATTGATGGTAACCCAAATTTTATTGACCAAAAACATAACCTTTTTCTTGTTCTGCTTCCCTTGGGACATTGCTCCCCTAACTCAATGCTCTCTTCTTAAACCAAATCTCTCCCACTTACTCAAATATCTCCCCCTTTGACATCAATGGCAAAGGGTCACCTTTAAGTCTCGGGTCTAAGAATAAGTTTCTTAGCTTAGCCCCTCCTCCATCTCCTCTTGAGGTGGTTAATTCTGGGGTGGGAGTATTTCTACTCCCAACAAGCACTGTTCTTTATCTTTGTCCTCATTCCTTATCATCTAATATTTTTTATTTCTTTGACTATTTATTTTCATGTTCATGTTCATGTTCCTGTTCATGTTCATGTTCATGTCCATATTCCTGTTTCTATCCATATTCCTTTTCCTATTTATGTCTATTTTCCTATTCCTATTCTTGTGCATATTTCTGTTCCTACACCTGTTCATGCTTGATTCTAGAATATTTGCTCTACACCACTTTGTTGTATGTCCATAATTATTGCACTTATAACACTTACTGTTATTATTTCTTAGAGGTGCAAATATCTTAGGATTTCTCCTGGTGAAGCCATAGCTATTCCTATCATGTACCTTACAATTTATTACCTTGTGACCAAACTGATTACATGAGTAGAAATACCCATAGAAAATCTACCTATTTTTGAAGTTTCCATTCTTCTATCTCTCATGTATCTTGCACTATGAAGCCATGTGCCCAAATCCATGATATGAGAAACATCGTCCATTAAAATTTTCTTGCTTTGATATCATTGGTACCTCACTCTCTTTTTATCTATGTCGATTCTTGTTCCACCTATTTCTTCTTCATGCATTTTTCCTTTCCTTTTTGAACTTTCTTTTGTCCAACTCATCCTCAAAAGTCCCACTTTCTCTTACATTGTCTTCTTCTGAAGTTTCTTCTTCTTCAGAACTTGAGGTTTACTTTTCTTCTTGTTTCTTTTGAGCCTGTTCAAAACCAAGACATGTTTTTTATTTACCTTCTTTGTACCTTTATCATCTTATCTATAATATTTGAGCTCTTTCCAAACTTGTGTATATTTTCCTTGGACTTTTTCAATTCTTCCCTTAGGAGAGCTACTTCTTGTTCTAACCTTTCACATTCTAATACCTTTGCTTCTAGGTTATCCTTGAACTTCTTTGTCTTAGTCATTGACTTGTTTAGATCCTCTATAATATTTCCTCTCTCTTCATAAAATTTTTTAAACTAAATCTCAAGTTTGGAGTTTTGCTTTCTTACCTTCTTTAAATTTTTAAGAGCATAAATAAGCTCTCCCTCAAGATCATCTCTTTTTTCCTCTATTTTTTTGCTTTTGTCAACATCTTTATTCTCTTCTAACTTATATACTATATGATCACCTCCTTCTTCTTCTAGTGCCATTAGAATATTCTCTTCTGGTCATTCAAGTGCATCCTCATATTCATCATCACTAAAACTAAAACCATTCCTTGTACAACTATCTTCAAGATGTCCAAAATTACCACATCTAAAACACTTGAGAATTATTGGTGACATTTTCTTGACCTCTTATTTTTCTTCAATCCAAAATAGGACTTCATATTTATCATTATCGAAGAAACTATTATTGCTATCACTTGAGTACTTACTTGCCTTATCTGCATAGTAGCTCCTCTTTTGTCTTTGAAATAAATTCTTCCCTTGTTTGCTTTGTCCATCCTTACCTTTCCTTTGGTACCTATATTTTTATTATTCATTGTTATTATGATCCTAATTTTATTCATAATTGCCATTTTTAGATTCTTGATAATCAGTTGCATAGTGACCATACTTTCCATAATTGCAACATCTGACATATTTTGTATCCTTAAATCTTCTTAAATCCTTATTCCTTCTACCATAATATGATTCTTCATCATTATATGACTCATTGTTTGAATCTAACTTCTTGTCCTTCTATTTTATTAATCACTTTGAAGGCTATTTCCTTCCAGATAGTAGGTTTCTCTTTTGTTCTTAACTCAAAAGTTGTAATAATTCTGAGTAACATATCTCTTATATAAGAATCACCATCTTTTGCTTCTTCTATAGCTGAAATATTTTCATTAAATCTTGTTGGGAGAGACCTTAAAAAATTATTCAATAATTCCAAGCCCTTGCATGGCATTAACAACCTCATCTACCCAAAGTAGATAAGTACTATCATTCTCAATTCTTAAAATTATCCTTTGAGATTTCATATATTTACCTTTTTTACACTTTTATCTCCTTCATATATGCTTTGCAAATTATCCCAAATTCCTTTTGTATCTTGAAAATGTATAACTTTTATGAATTATGTTCTATGAAAACCTCTCAAAATTGCATTCATTACTTTTGAATAGTAATGTTGTAGAAGCTTACCTTCCTTATATTTAGGTGGATCAGCTAGTGGTAGGTATCCATTTTCAACTGCTTCCCAAATTTCATTGCCAAGTTCCTTTAGGTGAATCTTCTTTCTCATACTCCAAAATATGTAATCACTTCCATAAAATATTGGTGTTGAATTATTTGAGAACACATTCTTAGAATCCATTATGTTCTTGAAAGATTTTCCTTCAAGCTATTAAACTCTTTTGAAGGAAACCGCTTTGATACCAATTAAAGAACATATGCTTATACTAAGAGGGGGGATGAACAATATAAGACCACTTTTTATTTTTCTTTCCAATCAATATTATGCAATGTATAGATAGCAATATCAATAGCAGTAATCAAAGCAACACACAAATCACCACATACAATAGAGATACCAATTTAATGTGGTTCACCCAATATGGGCTACTCCATGGAGAAAATATTTCACTAAAATTTTCTCAATCAATATCTTGGAAATACTTTCTTTATTACAATGTTTATGGACCTATCTTCAAAGGAGACACCAATCCCCTAATCAAGTTCATGGATCTCTATCCACAGGAGAACTCCTTTTTCCTTAGCTCTGACTAGTGATCTTCTAGAAGAATTGTTGCCCCACTGCTCTAGCTAATGAATCTCTATCCACTGAAGATACATGTCCTTATTGGATATCTTGATTTAATGATATTGTCGTTGATGTCAAGAAATGAACTATCATTGATGTCAAAAGGTCAAAAGGAGTAATGCAAAAGGTTGATGGCAAAAGAGCTTCAGGTCAAAAGAAGAAATACAAAGGTTGATGGCAAAATAGATTCATAATATTTATTTTTAAATATTATGTAAAAGGTTTTTATTAAAACCATGGTTGGGAAAGATAAAAGGTTTTTATTAAAACCATGGTTTGGCAAAATAAAAGGTTTTTATTAAAACCTTAGGTGGGAAAATTAAAAAGTTTTTCTAAAACCTAAGGAGGCTTTAATTTTTAACAAAGACCAAAGAAGATTTAAAATATTTAAATTATAATATTTAAATTATTTATAATTTAAATAATTATAATTTAAAATAATTCGAAGGCAAATATTAGCGCCGACTCCCCAATGCATTTTCCTCCACTAACGTGCATGACAAAAAAGACATTAGTTATTAATATCTTAGCCATTCCAAATTTTAGTATATGATTAATTGCATTCAAAGAAAATACTAAAAATCTCATACGAGATACTAAAGCGCCTTTCGATCGAACAAAGTGTGGTTACCATCGATTGAAGGAAGAGCCAAGGGCTCTTAAGGTTTGAGAGAAATTCAAAATGTATATTTCACTTTGTGGCTCCAAGTGGAGCACATGGCTCAACGACATGGAAACCACAACCAAGGTGTTGTGAGAGGATTGTGCTATGTTCGATCCCTGTAGATTGTGAAAAGTAGTAATAAGTCTTTGAAAAATAATTTTTTTATTTTACGCTTGCTAAGGTTTAGGAAAAATAAGGTTGAAGTTAGCCTTAATGTTGAGGAAAGAATTTTCTGTATGAAGGATTGATTTTTGTTAAAGTAAAAGCTAGGGCAATATTGTTTTACCTTAGTAAAGTGGAAAATTAATTTATTGCATTATTTTACAAAGTGATTTATTTAATTAATGCAATATTAAGTAGGAGTCATAAGTAGATTTTGGATTATTTTTTAGATATATTTATGAAAAGGATTATGATGAAACTAAATTGTAAAATGTTTATTTTATGAGTTAGAATATTGGAAGAAGTGTGTTGATTAAATATTTGTGGTGTTGGATAATATTTTAAGGAGTAATAAGGTGTAATTAAATTTTATTATTTTGGTAATTGAGAATAATTTTGTGAAGAAGTTAGTGTGATATTTTATCATCTAACTATTGAAATTGGTAAAAGAGAAAATTATGATTGAGACAAGTTTTCTAAGGCCACTTCTACATCATGGGCATATTATTCCTAGTGAATGTTTGTTGAATATTGTGAATGTAAAATTGGAGTGAAAAGGATTGTTTGGTAAGCATTGTTGAGTGCATTTTGAATTAATGCTTAAAGGTTTTATGGAATTGAGAGTTGTTGATAAAACCTTGTTTTATAAGCATTGTTGTTGAATTGATTGGTTGAGTGAAGAACTTGAACTAGGGTTTGCAAAGATCATGAGTATCATTGTTATGTGAAGATTGTTTTATAAGCATTGTTTTTGAGGTGATTAGTTAAGTGAAAAACTTGAACTAGGGTTTATAAAGATCACGAGTATCATTGTTATGTGAATATTGTTTGATAAGCATTGTTGGAAACATTTGAGTGAGTGTTCATATACTTGGACTAGGTTTTATAAGAAAATATTAATTGGTTGAGAAGAGTTAGATGAGCCTAGTTAAGTTGATGTGTTGATGTGATGGTTCTAGTTTTGTAAAATAAACTATTCTATATTATGAATTGATTTGAAAAAGAGGTTGAGTGTTGATGAATGTGAAATATATTGAGTCTCTAATGATTATCTATATGTTTTTGTAATAACAGAGAGATTGAAAGTGATTGAGCATTGTGATGAGTGTAAAGCATATTGAGTCTCTAAAAATTCTCTATATGTTTTTGTGGTAAAATGAGTGATTTAAAGTGATTGAGAATTGTGATGAATGTGAAGCATGTTGAGTCTCTATCAATTTTATGTTTCTTTAATATTGGACAAGTTCTAGTGAGAACTTGTTGAGAAGATTTGAGGTATGTCTTAGATAAGACTTATGGACAGATTTGTGTGAGCTTTTGTGGATGCTTACAATACAATATAAGGATAGAGATTGAGAGCATATTTGGACAAGGTCTAGTGAGGACTTGTAGAGCAGATTTGTATAAGTTCTAGATAGAACTTGTGGATAGATTAGTGTGAGATTTTATGGAAGTTTACAAGGCATATTTGAGATAAGTCTTTGAAAAGACTTGAGAGCATAATTTATTGTTTGATTTGTTTTGAGTTAAGGTTGGGGTAGATCCAAAATATTTGATTGATGATTGAGTCAAGCTTTGTGTTAAGCCTTGAGGACAAATATTGAGGATAGATTTGTGCTACAATGAAGGACTATGTTTAGTGTAGATTAGAGGATAGATATTGAGGATAGATTTGTGCTAGACCAAAGGACTATGTTTAGTGCAGATCAGAGGATAGATATTGAGGATAGATTTGTGCTAGACCGAAGGAATTTTTTTAGTATATATTTGAGGATAGAGTTTGGTGCAGATTCGAGGATAGGTTTGTTCTAGATCATATATAAATATTGAGCAAATTTGTGCTAGATCAAAGGACTATGTTTATTAGAGATTTGAGATAGAGCTTTGAAGGTGACAGAGTATAGAGAACAACAATATCTAGTGGATAGAGATCCATTAGCCAGGATAGTGAGGATGGGTGTCTTTATTGGATAGATATCCATTAGCCAGAGCAGTTGAGGCAAAAATTCCTCTAGAAGATCATGAGTCAGAGCTAAGAAAAAATGGATTTCTCTAATGGATAAATATCCATGAAATTGATTAGGGGATTGGTGTCTCCTTTGGACATAAGTCCATAAACATTGCAATAGGAAAAGGATTTCTAAGAGATTGATTGAGAAAATTTTAGTGAAATATTTTCTCCATGGAGTAGCCCACATTGGGTGAACCACATTAAATTTGTTTCTCTATTGTGTGTGGTGTTTTGTGCATTGATTTGATTTATTGCTTTTGAAATTGCTATCTATACATTGCATAATATTTATTGGGAAAGAAAATTAAAAAGTGATCTTATACTTTTCAACCCCCTCTTAGTACAAGCTTATGTTATTCAATTGGTATCAGATCAAGTTCCTTCGAAAGAGTTTAACATTTTGATAATAAAAGCTTTCAAGAACATAATAAATTTTGAGAATGTGTCTTCTGATAATTGAACACCAATATTTGATGGAAGTGATTATATATTTTGGAGTATAAGAATGAAGATTCATCTCAAGGTATTTGGTAATGAAATTTTGGAAACAATTGAAAATGGATACTTACCACCTACTAATCCACCTAAAAATAAGGAAGGTAAGCTTCTATAACATTAAAATTCAAAAGCAATGAATACAATTTTGAGAGGTTTTCATAGAACAAAATTCAGAAAAGTTATGCATTTTCAATATGCAAAAGGAATTTGGGATAATTTTCAAAGCATATATGAAGGAAATAAAAGTGTGAAAAAGTCAAAGATATAAAATCTCAAAGGAAAATTTGAAGAATTAAAAGTTAAGAATGAGGAAAACATTAGTAATTATCTACTGCAAGTAGATAATATTGTTAATACCATGCAAGGACTTGGACTTAAGGTTGAATAAACTGATGTTTGTGATAATATATTAATATCTCTCCCAACAAGGTTTAGTGAAAATATTTTAGCTATAGAAGAAGCAAAGGATGGTGATTCTTTGATAAGAGATATGTTGCTTGGTATTATTACAACCTTTGAGTTAAGAATAAAAGAGGAACCTAATCTCTGGAAGGAAGTAGCCTTCAAAGCAATTAAGAAGATAAAGGGTAAGAAGTCATAATCGAGCAATGAGTCATCTAGTGATGAAGAAACAAACTATGGTAGAAGGAATAAATATTCAATAATATTTAAAGATTCAAAATTAGTTAGATGTTTCAATTGTGGAAAGTATGGTCACTATGCAACTTATTGTTAAGAAGCTAAAAATAACAATGATAAAGAAAAACAGGATCACATGAATAGGGAATCATAAAGATACATGTATCAAAAGAAAGGCAAGGATGTACAAAGCAAACAAGGAAATAATTTCTTACTATGCTGACAACGCAAGTAAGTACTCTAGTGATAGTGATAATAGTTTCTCATATAATGATAAAGATGAAGTCCTATTTTTGATTGAAGAAAAAGAAATTAAGAAAAAGTCATCGACAATTCTCAAGTATTTTAGATGTGGTAATTTTAGACATCTTGAATATAGTTGTACAAGGAATGATTTGAGTTTCAGTGATCATGAATATGAGGATGCACTTGAAGGACCAGAAGGGAATATTCTAAGGACAAGAATAAGAAGGTTATCCTATAGAATATAATTCAAAATAAAATGAAGATGTTGACAAAGGCAAACAAATAGAGGAAGAATAAGAAAAAGGAGGAGTTTATCTTGAGGAAGAGCTTATTTATGATCTTAAAAATTTAAATAAGGTAAGAAAGCAAAACTTCCAACTTTAGATCCAGTTTCAAGAATGTGATGAAGAGAGAGGAAAGCTTGTAGATGATTTAAACAAATCAATGACTAAGACAAATAAGTTCAAGGATAAGCTAGAAGTAAAGTTATTAGAATGTGAAATGTTAGAACAATAAGTAGCTCTACTAAGGTAAGAATTAGATAAGTACAAGGATAAGCTAAACAAGTTTAGGAAGAGATCAAATATTGTAGATAAGATGATAAAGGTACAAATAAGGTCAACAAACAAAATGGGTATTAGTTTTGAATAGGCTCAAAAGAAACAAGAAGAAGATTCAACCTCAAGTTCTAAAGAATAAGAAACTTTAGAAGAGAGTGGAAGAGAAAGTGAGACTTATAAGGATTAGTTGGACAATAGAAATTTCAACAAGGAAAGAAATAATGCACAAATAATAAATAGAAGGAACAAGAATCAATATAGAGAAAGAGATACTAAGAGACCAATGAGGTCAAGGCAAGAAAATTTTAATGGATGATGTTTCTCATGTCACAAATTTGGTCACATGGCTTCAAAGTGTATGACACATGAAAGACAAGAATATGGGAACTTAAGGAGCAGGCAAATTTTCCATGGGTATTGCTACTCATGTAATCAGTTTGATCGCAAGGCTATGAATTGTAGGGTTCATGACAAGAACATATATGGCTTTACCAGGAGAAATCCCAAGACATTTGCACCTCCAAGTAATAATAACATTAAGTATTATAAGTGCAATAATTATTTACATACATTAAAGTGGTGTAGAGCAGACATTCCAAAACCAAGCATCAACAAGAATAAGAACAAAAACAAGAACAAGAATAGGAACAGGAACACGAATATGGATATGGACATGAAAAAGAATAAGAATATGGATAGAAACAAGAACATAGACATGAACAGGAACAATCAAAGGAATCAAAAAGATCAAATGAGAAGGAAAGAGGACAAAGGTAAAGAATAGTGTTTGTTGTGAGTGTAAATACTCCCACCCTAGAATTAATTACCTCAAGAGGAGGTAGGCGAGGGACTAAGCTCATAGACTCATTCTTAGCGTCAAGCCCCAAAGGTGACCCTTTGCCACTGATGTCAAAGGGGGAGATATTTGAGTAAGGGGGAAATATTTGGTTTAAGGAGAGAGCATTGAGCCAAGGGCAGCAATTTCCCAAGGGGAGAATAATAAGAAAAAGGTCAAATTTTGGTAAAAGCAATTTGGGTTATCATCAATGACAAAGGAGGAGATTTTTGGATATTTTGAGTTAATGATGTTGTCATTGATGTCAAGGAATGAACTGTCATTGATGTCAAAAGTTCAAGGGGAGCAATGCAAAATATTTATGGCAAAAAAGCTTCAGGTCAAAAGAAGCAATGGAAAAGGTTGATGGCAAAATAGCTTCATAATATTTATTTTTAAATATTATGTAAAAGGTTTTTATTAAAACCTTAGGTGGGCAAATTAAAAAGGTTTTCTAAAACCTAAGGAGGATTATTAATAAAGCCTAAACAAGATTTAAAATATTAAAACTATAATATTTAAACTCATTGGAATTTAAAGAATTATATTTTAAAATAATTCAAAGGCAAATGTTAGCATTGACTCCCCAACGCATTTCCCTTCGTCGACGTGCATGACAAAGAAGGAATTAGATATTAATACCTTAGCCATTCCAATGTTTGGTATATAATTTAATGCATTTAAAGAAAATATGAAAATATTCATGTGAGATACTAAAGCACCCCCTGATCGAACGAAGTGTGGTTGTCGCCACATTGACAAAAGAGCCAAGGGCTCTTAAGGTTTGAAATAAAGTTAAAGCACGTATTGGGCTTTATGGTTCTAAGTGGAGCACATGGCTCAACAGAGTGGAAGCCTTGGCCAAGGTGTTGTGAGAGGATTGCCCCATGTTCAAGCCCCACAAATTGCAAAAAGTGTAACAAGTCTTTGAAAATTAATTTTTTTATTTTTCACTTGCTAAGGTTTAGGAGGAATAAGGTGGAAGTTAGCCTTAGTGTTGAGGAAATAATTTTGTGTATGAAGGATTGATTTTTGTTAAAGTAAAAGCTAGGGTAATATTTTTTTACCTTAGTAAAGTGGGAAATTAATTTATTGCATTATTTTATAAAGTGATTTATCCAATTAATGCAATATTAAGTAGGGAGTCATATGTAGAGTCTGGATTATTTTTTAGATATATTTTTGAAAAGGGTTGTGATGAAACTAAATTGTTAATATTCTTATTTGATGAGTTAGAATCTTGGAAGGAATGTGTTGATTAAATATTTGTGGTGTTGGATATTATTTTAAGGAGTAATAAGGTGTAATTAAGTTTGATTATTTTTGTAATTGAGAATTATTTTGTGAAGAATTTAGTGTGATATTTTATCATATAACGATTGAAATTGATAAAAGAGAAAATTGTGACTGAAATAGGTTTTCTAAGGTCACTTCTACATCAAATAAAAGGTATGGGCATATTCTTCCCAGTGAGTGTTTTTTGAAAGTTGTGAATGAAAAGTTGGAGTGAAAATGATTTTTTGGTAAACATTCTTGAGTGTGTTTTGAATTAATGCTTCAAGTTTTTCTGGAATTGAGAGTTGTTGATAAAACCTTATTTTATAAGCATTGTTGTTGAAGTGATTAGTTGAGTGAAGAATTTAAACTAGGGTTTGCAAAGATCATGAGTATCATTGTTATGTGAAGATTGTTTTATAAGCATCGTTGTTGAAGTGATTTGTTGAGTGAATAATTTGAACTAGGGTTTGCAAAGATAATGAGTATCATTATTATGTGAATATTGTTTTATAAGAATTGTTGTTGAAGTGATGGGTTGAGTGAAGAAATTGAACTAGGATTTTTAAAGATCATGAGTATCATTGTTATGTGAAGATTGTTTGATAAGCATTGTTGGAAGCATTTGAGTGAGTGTCCATATACTTGGACTAGGGTTTGTAAGAGAGCAAAAACCTATGTGCTCCTCTGTATGATTGAAGAAAATGGCCCAGAAAAATAATCCTTGATCATCAAGTCATAGGATGATGAAAAGAATAACCCTGACCAATGCATGAAAAAGTTCATCATCAATTCTATCATAAATTGCATCTCCCAACTTGTTGATCTATGTAATGCACTTAATCTATCTTTATTTAGGAAATCCTTTGTTGAGGATGCGGCTAGTGCTCCTACTAAAGATACAAAGGTTGCAACTACCCCTGAAGATGACCCTGGTAAGATCAAAGATGCTGAAATGGATACTTCTAATGATGAAATTTAGGAAGTTGGTGTTGAACCTGATGAAGAAGCATAAGATTTTCTTTATTTTTTGGAGGGGTTGATGGCTTCATTTTTTTTGCCTGAATCATATGTTTTCTATTGTCTTTTGTTTTTATTTAAGGGTATCCTATTTTCTGTTATGTTGTACTGGTTGGTTCCTAAGGATAGCCTTAGTGGTATCCATTTTTGATGGATTGTATCCTATTTTGAAATATTATGGACATTTGGCTTCTTCAACCTTTTTGTAATCAAGTTTTTGGGCCTTGATAAAACCTGTTCATTATATGATTTTTTTAACCGATAAAAAAAAAAAAACATGAGATAACTTCCAGATAGTACAAATATTTGGTTACATCTTTACAAGTCCTAGGTAAAGATACTTTCTTTGATGATATAATCAATATTATTTAGGAGTATGAGACGGAGAATATAGTTAAATATGAAATAACTAACATTGCATTGGAATTGAAATACAATCCATAGGGAAATATTGCTTCATAATCAAAAGGACAAAGACCATGGTATAACAGGTATTTTCAAATATGCAAAAGAAAAGGTCATAGTACTAACTACTGCAAATTAAATCCTAGAAAGTAGAATCAAGGAAATCAAATGAACAATGAAAGCATATTTCAATCAAGGTAATATCAAAATAATCCTCATCAACAACAATTTTAGTGTCCAACCAATTATCCCTAATTGGAGTAACGAAAAGAGAATTAGAAAGGGCGTCTAGCTCAAAGGATGGAAGAAATTGAAGAACTGGAAGAACCTACATATGGTTATGAAGTCAAAGCTCTTTTAGCAAGAACAACATGTTATGAATACACTAACTACTTTCTTGAATAGATTACATAAAATAGAGAAGGATAATACAAACTCCAAGAAAAATAAGAAGATCCATATTGAATATTTAAATCTTCAATAGCCAAAAAATATAATACAGGGGGTGTTAGATTTAGAGTATATTACATCATTTGGGTCATGTAAATGTACCACCTTTGGTACATAGTTAGAATAATATATTACTTTAGCAGGAAGTTAGCTAGTTACTTCAAGCAATGTAATAAATTCACAAGTGTCAATGTGCAAGGTATCCACTTGTACAACTAGGTAGAGGTTTTACCAAGGAATTTATATTCCTATATAAAGGGCCTCATAGTGATAGATTATAACAAGATCATATCAAGCATATCAAGTTCCTATCAAGTGTATAGTAGATAGGAGTAGAACTCATGTATGGAGTACAATGTAGTTCTCTACCTGATATTGATAGAGTGACCATTACCTCCATACTGCATTGTATTTTCATCATTTCTATCTATAGTATATTTTGGTCATATTGCATAATTCCATTCTTTCATATTTTTTGCATCTTATTAGGACATGTGTTAGATCTCTCCCATTGCATATATCCTCAAAAACTAACAATTCTAGTATTTGGGATCGAATTATATAGAATAGTCCTCAAGTCCATCCTATTTTGAAAAGGTGAATTTACTTTTTTCTATGTAATTAGAATATTTGGCCTAATATTTTGGAAGATATACATGGAATTGTGAGAGTTACATCAAATTTGGAGTCCTTTGCAAGCTTACAGGAATAGGATTTAGAATTTACTTTATTCAACACCTCTTCCTCCTTTGGGTGATTGATTCAAGTAATTGTTGAAAATTTAGTCTTTCATGATCTCCTTCTTTCATTTCTTGTCTAGATACTCTTGTAAGTTTGTTACAAATATTATTTTACATAAGTACGTGTAAATCCTTTTTTGATGACTAAAATCAAGTGGCCCAAGGGTAAGAGAAAGTCTTCAAAAATGATGATGTATTCTATTAGTGGAAAATTTATACCTTCAAGACATACCTTATGTGATAATGGAAGATTGAAGGAGCTTATATTTGAAGGAGGTGATGATATTGAATTCTCTTCTTCATTTTAAGTCATATTAAAAATATTTTTTGGATGTGTGTGGGAGTATCTAATAGTGGTAGTGATGACTATGGTCTAGCCTAAGGAAACTCATGCAAAAAATATTTTTTGCAATAGTGGATTTTAGATGATGGGAGGACCCAGATGAATCTAGATCAAAATGCAAATTAGTAGAGCATCCATTATGGGGAGAGATACTATTATTAATAATGTATTTTTACCTTGGCCTCTCAATTTAAATTATGAAGGACGTTGAAATTGTAATATGTTTCATGGCCAAGGTTGACATTGTATAATGTTCTGGATAGGTCTAAGGTGTTTTATTGTACAATGTATTAATTTATTGTAATGTTTTATTATATAAAGCCTATGGGTAGTGGCTAACATTGTTATGGTTAAACCTACTTTATAACTTGTAACTAACCTTAAGCCCTCTTTTTATGTCAACTTAGATTATGTATTTTAGGTTTTGGTATAAATTTCAGCAAGAGATATGGTAATTATTTATGGTTTTTTCGGGTTCCCACCCATATCTCTTTTATGTCCTTCTTTATGATTTATGTATAATATTTGAGTGGATGATTTTCTTCTATTAATTTTTCAAAAATATTGTGAATTCTAATTTATATTCTATTAGTTCAATTTTTGACTATTACCATGAGTTAACAACATGCATAGTAAAAGAGGGAATAACAAATATATTAAATAATTTTATTTGCATGTAAAATGTTGAGATATGTATATTGCATCTTAATGATACATAAAATAATTATTGGTTACATTTGCAAGGTAGAATAAATTTTGACAAAACATAAGTAATAGGTCACATATTCTATATATACCTTTGTATCTTTGTACCTTTACATCCTTATACCCATATACCATAAATTTGAAGGTTTGCATCAAATACCTCATACCCATGATATGGAAGGAAACTATACAACTTTGACATTAAAGGAATTAGAGAGGATTGTGTTTTTTTATTTATATAATTATTATTCAAAGATGATGTAAAATGGTCATATTAAAATACTTAATATAAACTCAATAAGTAGTATAATATTTAGTTATGCTTCTTAGAAAACTTTACGTGGATAATCTACAATATTTTGACACATATTAAACAAATTTACAAATATCCACGTAAATTTGTAGTTATATTAAACATTTACAAATTTGATGTCTACAACAAATATAGATTTTGATTCTTTAAAAATTGCAAGTATAGATTAAATAATGGTAATAATTGTTAAATTTCATAATATTTTATATAAATAAATAAAATAAAACATTATCCAATATGATTTGAAAACAAATACATGCAAAGTAAATACCATGGAATATATGGGGGTGTTTGTGGACACCAAATAATCTAATTATAATATGAATAAAATTACACTCCAACTAACGACAAAATAGTTTGTATAATACGGTATTTATATCCAAATACAAGTTACCTTTAGGTCAAGGTTGTGATACCAATATTCAGGAATAAAATATTATAAAAGTCCAATTTCAAGGTTTTCCTGGGACCAAAGGGCTATTATGAATAATACAATTAAAAAAATAAGTTATTGCATTAAGAGACGATTAACCACCACATATTATAAAATCCCCTTTAAGTTGAATTGGGTATATGGAGAGAGACACTTGTCATCCCCCCTTAAGGGACACTCTCCTATCCAAAGTAGCTTCCACATACACATAAAAATAACCTTAGGCATGATCTTGGTCAAAATTTTCATTGCTTGCTCTAAGGAAGTTACAAAAACCAAATCAAGCATCCCACATGCATGAAACCATCTCATAAAGTACATCTAAAACTCTATTTATGTGTCTACTAATGAAACATTGGATCATAGATAAACTAGATGGTGTTTTGATTGTCACATCAAAGAGTGACTATAAGATATTAAGGAATGCTAATCTCCTCTAAAATCATGAGCATCCACCTAATATGCTTAGTTGTCTCATTGGTAGCATAATATTTAGCCTCCATGAAAAATTGATATATAGTGGATTGGCATCTAGAACACCAAGAAATAGAACTAGATTATAAATATAACACAAACCATATGGTGGACTAGTGCTCATCCAAATCACCATCCCAATTAGCATCTAAAAATTGTATCAAAAATATAAGGATCCAAAATAGTAGTGAACATGCATCTAATAGGTTTATCAAATGTATCTAATAATCCTTAGCTACTATCCATTAACTTTCATAGGTGCCTACATAGTTTTGAAACAATAATTAATAGCAAAATCTATATCAGGTCTAATGTGAGTAAGATAAATAATTCCACCTATAAGAGATAGATACAATGTAGTATCCACAAAATTAATGGTATAATCATCCTTAAGATTCAATATTGAAGCAAAATGAGTCTAAGAAAACTTGCAATCCTCCATATTGAAATGTTGAAGAAGATATAAAGTATATTTGGATTTTCAAATGGTGATTTCAAAATCTCTTTAACCAATCTACATCCTCAAAAAGTAATACAAAAGTCCCAATTCTATTATCTCAAAAGAGAAACAAAGTTATGACTTCATATCCCAGATCATAGTGGAAGATATTTGATTGATGAAAAGATCATCAATGCAAAAACCAATCACAAAATTTATTTCATCATGATGTTTGATGTAAACATCATGTTTAGCCTCACATCGCCATCCACAACTATGGAAAAAGGAATAAATCTTCTCAAACTATATAGTAGGATCCTACTTTAGTCTATACAATGACCTAGTTAGATGAAAAACTAAAGAAATAGGACCCTCAAGCTCAAAATAAAGTGGCTACTGCATATAGAGGGCCCCTCTGATGAATGAAAATATAGCTCGGTGTTTTATAATCTAGTCTTGTATGTGTGTCTAGAGGATCGATATCACCCCCCATGGATTGTTGTATTCTATTGTTAGGTAAGCCTTATTGATATGATAAAATGACCCAATATGACACTTAACATAATGCTTACACTTTCTTGTATGATCATCGCTCTTTTATCATTTATAGTTGACCATCATATTGTCTTCCTCCATCTCACTCTCGCACCACTACATTAATATTCATTCAACCATAGCCTCACTGGTCCCAAACCAAAACCCTCTTGTCCACTCAATATGCTACTTTTTTATAAGTAACTACTCATCAAACACTTATTCCACCTCCTATTATGGTACCACCTATTCCTAGTATTTCTACTTCAACTACTACTAGTCATGTTGATGTTCTAGATATTCTAGACACATCAATTGCTCTTGTTTTTATTTTGATACCTACTCCTGTTGTGGCTTCAACATCTGTTGTGGCTCATGTTATTGTTGATGCTCTAGTTTTTGGTAGGCCAATAATATAAAATTCTCTTTTTAATACATAGCCACCTTAGTTTTGATTATCCTATTCATCAATAATATTTTTTGTGAGTTTGTTATTATCATGGATTGAATATATGTAATTGTGTGAATATTTATTCTTGATATATTGTGAGATCTTATGATAAAAGTAGCGAGTTGCTAATCGGTGCTTGATTATATCTTGTATGATGATGATTTTTATCCTATTATCAATGATGATGGGGATGGGCTTCTATTTCACCCAAAAATGAGTGTGGAAGATGCACTCTTGTTATTTAGAGGGATTAGAACTTGAGATATTAATTTCTTATTGATCTCTAGTTCTCAATCATGTGCTATCTCCTCTTGTTCCCCATCAGATAGGAATGAACGATAATTTTTGTCTAGATGGACCATCAATATCTTATGTTGAGCCTAAAAGTTTTAAAATCTAAGTGTGGATCTTATGATGGTTGTACAATTTGTCATATTCATTTTTCTTGCCTTTGTCCAAGGTTGGACTTGGATAACATAAAAGGTCCCTTAAGCATGGGCACTTTAAAAAGTGAGCATTTGGTAGGTTCAATTTTGACATCAAGGTCCATTTTGGACTAGTAATTGATCCTTTTTATTGGAATTTTAACTTTTCCTCTAGTTTGGCATGAAGTAATTAACCTATGCCAAACAATTGGCAGGAAGAAACTTGGTCTCGAACAAAATATGGTAGTACAAGTTATTGACATATTTGAGTACCAAATGTCTCGTATTTTCTTTGATGCAAAGGTGATTGAGTATATCATGAAGGGAGTCAATGTATTATTGGAAAATTTGATCTTTGTGTTGTCACAAGTGCTAAAATCACATGTATTTGTCTTTGTATTAGTGCAAGGGATAGAATTTCTCATAAACCAGTTGGATGAAATCTATCCAAAAAGAGATGAGATCCCCTTACTCTTCCATCCTACTCCTAATGGCTTCCCACCATTTAAAAATTGTTTTAAATATTTTTAAATCCACAAATGTGATCTTATTGGTGTTAGAGAACCAATTGGTAGTTTAGTATACCTCTAAGCCTTTGAAACCAAGTGTCTAATTAAGTGATATTGGTCCAAGATAAGTAGACTAGAATATCGATACTAGTCTACATATAACATAGTGTTAGTAGTTGTGGTAAAGGCTTCCAATTGTGGTATAAAATCCCAAAACTTTCCAAGTGTAGCGGTTCTTTATTTCTTTATAGATTATTGAATCAAATTCTTAACATCCTAGGTTCTAGGCTCAAGTTGATATATTGAATCCATGATTTCTTGAGTTCTGTTGAGTGGTATTTTCACCCGATTGTGAAAACACACTCTCTGATAGGATTTGGGTTCTAAATCCTCTGCTTCCAAAGAAACAACTTCTCCAAGGTTCCTGTTATGTTAGCATTCTGCATTTGTGTATTAATAATCTTAAATGAAGATATTCATTTTAAATGCTTGGAACACCTTAGTGATTGCAAGTAACTGAAAACAAGGGGCACTGTGGTTTATTTTACTATGAAATTTAATGATTGTTCATTGAACCCTGATAAAGTAAATGTGATCTGATCCTTATATGACCATGCTATAACTTCAAAATGAAATTTAATGAAAGGCCATAAATGAAGGAATTATTTATGGATTTTGAAGTTTTTTAATTTTTTTATTTTAAAGCTTGAAAAATTAAAGTTGGAGTTTCTGGAAATAAAGTGCAGCAGAAAGAAAAATAAAATGCAAAAGAAAAGAAATTTAAAATTGCATTCAGTTTGATGCTATCCCGTCCTGGCAAAACCGAAGATGTGAGGTTTCCATGCATGCAACCTAACCTATTGAACCTGCAAAATCCGCACAATCCAGATAAGTTAAGTGCTGGTCTCTGGGGTTGTGAAAGGTGAGTGATTACGAAAAAAGGAATTATTACATTAACCTTCAAACTTAGGTTACATAGATTAAATAGGCGATAAATAACCTATTCGAGAAAGAAAGGGAGAAAGGAAAAATTGGGGGAAAATAAGGATGGAAGGAATTCTCTTGCCGCCCAAATGCTATCGTCCACTGCCGTCCAGGTAAGGTAAAAGGTAAGTTACCTTTACCCCAGTTAAAATCAAATTTTTAACCTTTTACAAATGGTAATTTCCAACATTCTCCCCCTTAAAGTTGAGAGGACTAACTATATAGTCTCTCAGCTTTATAAATTGAGCTTTAGCCATGCCTTTGGTGATGTCTGCTAGATTATCCAAAGTGCTACAATATTGAAGCTCAACTGTCTGTTGTTCCACCATATCTCTTATGAAGTGATACTTCATATCAAAATGTTTTGACCTTTTGTGGTGGATCGGATTATATGCCAACTGTATGGCACTAATATTATCACAATTCAGTTTGGTTGGACCAATTTGTTTTTTGCCAATATCTTCAAGGATTTTCCTTAACCAGAGTATTTGAGTACTGGCATGAGTAATGGCTATGTACTCAGCTTCTGTAGATGATAATGCTACAACAGATTGCTTCTTGGAACTCCAAGTTATTAGTCCTGAACCTAGACTAAAACAGTTCCTCGATGTAGATTTTTTGTCATCTATATTACTGCCCCAATCGTCGTCACTATAACCAAATAACTTCACAGAGTTAGACTTGTGGTAATGGATTCCAAAATCCAATGTACCTTTTACATATCGTAAAATTTGTTTGGTTGCTTGAAGATGCAGCTCGGATGGGCATGCCATATATCGTGATACAAGAGAAACAACATACTGTATATCTGGCCTAGTGTTGGTGAGAAACATTAAACTCCCAACCATGCTTCTGTAATTGGTCAAGTCAACTTTTGGTGCTCCATCTTCTTTGTTGAGCTGGATTCCATGTCCAATTGGTGTTTCAGCTGATTTGCACTGTTGCATAGCAAATTTCTTGATCATGTCATGAGCATATTTTTGTTGACATATGAAGATCCCATTCTTTGATTGATGTACTTCCATTCCTAGAAAGTATCTCATTAATCCGAGATCCTTCATCTCAAACTGATTCATCATGGATTTTTTGAACTCCATATTCATTTTATCATTACTACCCATGAATATTAGATCATCCACATATAAAAAAACTATGAGGATATCTACTCCATTTTTTAGGTAGTATAGTGTTGGTTCACTCTTGCTTTTTGTGAAACCATATTTGCTGAAATAGCCGTCAATTCGTGAGTACCATGCTCTTGGTGCTTGCTTGAGGCCATAAAGTGCTTTTTTCAATTTATAAACAAGGTTCTCTTTTCCTGGTTCTTGGAAACCTTGAGGTTGTTGAACATACACCTATTCTCATCAGGTATCCATTTAAAAATGCACTTTTCACATCCATGTGTTGAATTTTCCATCCTTTATGGGCTGCCAAGGAAAGAACAGTTCTAATTGTTTCTTGTCGAGCAAGTGGAGCAAAGGTTTCCTCATAATCTATTCCATATTTCTGAGTAAAACCTTTAGCTACTAATATCGCCTTGTGCCTTTCAATGCTCCCATCAGCATTGAATTTGGTCTTATAGACCCATTTACATCCAACACATTTTTTTCCCTTGGGAAGCTTCACAAGCTCCCAAGTATCATTCTTTTTAATTGAGGATATTTCCTCTTCCATGGCATCTTGCCATATATTTTCAGTGCATGCTTTTTCATAGCTAGAAGGTTCTAGCTGTGCAGCAACCAACAAAGCATAATTGACTACATCACCCCTTGGTTCATGAGACTCATCATCCCCTGACATTTGAAGATTTTCAAGTCTTGACAAAATGTCATCCATCTCACTAGCTTGACTCCTAGTGTATCTTTGTTGGAAATTCCTATCCAACATTTGAGTAGATGGATAACTCTGTAGTATGCACTTTCCTCTATTTGTCTCTTTCCTTTGAGAAACTGAATCAATATCCATCGGGCTTGGAGCGCTTACAGATCTTTGAAATCATTTTGGAGAATTTGGGGGTGCCAACAAATTCCTTCTTGGACTTGGTGTACCACTTGATGTACTTGATGAAGTTTCCTGATGTGGAATTTGTGGAGGACTTTTTACACTGCTTTTCTTGGGTTGTACCAATGTGGGAGGTACTAATGTAGAACTGTCCGAATTAGAGTCAAAATCAACAAATTTTTTATGACCCCATTCTCCCCCTTCATCAAAAATTACATCCTTGGAGATAATGATTTTATGTGTCGTGGGATTGTACAATCTATACCCTTTGGTTGAATCACAATACCCTACAAAAACACATGCTTGACTCTTTGGATCAAGCTTCTTTCTATTCTCCTCAAGAATGTGTGCATATGCTAAAGAACCAAATACTCTGAAATGTTTGACATTTGGTTTCTTACCGTACCATCCTTCATAAGGAGTGATACCATCTAAACTAGAAGTCGAACTTCTATTTAGAATATATGCACTTGTTCTCACTGCATCTGCCCAATAGCTGTTTGTGAGATGTTTTTCCTGAAGCATTGTTCATGCCATTTCAACAAGGGTGCGGTTCTTTCTCTCAGCCACACCGTTCTGTTGTGGGGTGTAGGCAGTGGTGAACTGCATTTTTATCCCATTTTGCTTACAATAATGAAGAAATTCATTTGAGGAGTACTCTCCTCCTTTATCAGTGCGAAGACATTTGACATAGTAGTCACTTTGCTTTTCTACATTATTTTTGAAGTCTATGAAGCAATCAAATGCTTCATCTTTGTGTTTCAGAAAATAAAGCCAACACATTCTAGAATAATCATCTATGAATGTTAGAAAATAATAATTGTTTCCAAGGCTCTTTGTTTGCATTGGACCACAGATGTCTAAATGTACTAGCTGAAGAGGATAGCTTGCTCTCCACGCTCGACCTCTTGGAAACTTCGTTCTGGAGTGCTTTCCCAAAGCACATGCTTTGCATACCTTTTTATGTTCTGGAATTTTTTGTAGTCCTATCACCATAGCTTGTGATGTTAACATTTTCAAGCTAGCGGAATTGAGGTGACCATATCTCAAGTGCCACAATTCACTTGGATTTGTAATAGCAATGTTTGCAAGTTGAGCTCCCCCTGGCTCACAAAATTTTAGAGGGAACAACCTATTCTTTGTCATAGGTACTTCAGTGATGACCCGGTTACAATTGTTTTTATCAAATATTGTACATTTTCTTTCATCAAAAACTAATTTGTAATGCTTCTCCATCATTTGGCCAACACTTAACAAATTGTGTTGTAGCTATGGAGTATAGTATATGTCATTCACATTTTTAAGGCCTTCTTTTGTTGGAACTTCCATAGCTCCTATGCCTTCAACTTGCAAGGATTTATTATCCCCTAACTTAACATGAGATTTGTAATTTGAATCTAATGTAGCAAAGAGATTTTCTTTGCCACTCATGTGGTTGGAGCAACCAGTATCCAAAATCCATGTATCATTTAGATTTTGATCTGGCTATCCATAAGAGAGAAAAAGGTTTGGTGGACCTTCTTCTTCTCCGTAGAATGAGCCATATTGACTGATTTTGAGATGTTATTCTCAAGAAAGAAGCAAAATGAAATTAGGATACAGTAAATTGAGATCTAGGGATACATTTATTGCTCAAAAAGGAGGAAATTTTGGATGTGTGGTAAAACATGGTATTATAAAAGAGAATATAGATCTAAAAGGGATAAAAATAGTCAATAATATGATGAAGGAACTTATACAAAAATAAAGACCACAAATGAGGATTTAGGGGACTTATTCTTAGCTACAACATGCTCAAGTGAATGCCATGACTCATGGTTGATTGACTCAAGTGCTTCCTTTCATATGAATCCTCATAGGGAGGGGTTTTGTGAATATAAAAAGATAAATCAAGGTGAAGTCTTCTTGGGAGACAATTTGACATATAAAATAATAGGTCGAGGAAGATTCAAGTTGAGGTTAAAATATGGAATAATTAAAACCCTTCCTAGTGTGTTGCATATTTTAGGTTTTGAAAGGAATCTAATATCCATGAGTAAGATGAATAACACTAGTGTAACTATGGTATTCAATAAATATAGTTGCAAGATGGTTCATGGAGTCTTGGTTTTGGTAAGAGGAGTTTGTACAGGAACTTTATTTGAACTTGAGGTTAGCACTATAAGTATTAATTGCAATAACTCTTAAGTTTTAGAGAAGAATAATACAATAGAAGTGGCTTTGAGTATTCCTATAATGAAGAAAATGTTATGGCATCAAATCATGGGGTATATTGGTGAGAAAGACTTTCAAATATTAAAAATGAAAGGTGTGGCTAAAGGAAGTTATGATTGCCTATTACATTTTGTTTTTTGTGAGCATTGTATTTTTGGAAAGCAAACCCAAGTCAAGTTTCCTAGTAGTACCACAAGATCTAAAGGAATTTTACATCTAGTTCACAGTGATGTGTTTGGACCTACAAAAGTACCATTGTTAGGTAAATCTATCTATTTTGTTACATTTAAAGATTAATTTTTCAAGAAAGACCTGGGTATATTTTCTATGAAATAAATTTGATGTTTTTAATAAATTTAAAGAGTTTAAGTCTCTTGTGGAAAATAATAAAGAGAAAAATATAAATATTTTGAGAAGTGACAATGGTGGCGAGTATCACTCTAATGAATTTGAGAATTTTTGCAAGGATTGTGGAATAGAAAGGTATAAAATAACTCCATATACTCCACAACATAATGGAATTACAAAATAGATGACATTGATGGATAAGGCCAAAAGCATACTAAATGGTGCAGGGTTAGCAAATTTTGGGTAAACATCATGTTAACTAGTTGTTACCTCATCAATAGAACTACCTCAGCTTTGATGGACAAGAATCCATAGGAAGTTTGGACTGGTAAGAAACTATATCTCATTTATATAAGGGTCTTTTGTTGCAATACTTATATGTATATCCAAAAGAGAAAAGGACTGAGCTAGACTATAAATCTAATAAATGCATATTGGTGGGCTATAGTATTTGTGTTAAAGGATATAAGTTTTGAAACCCATAAACATAGAATATTGTTTATAGTCACAATGTGATATTAGAGAAACAAAAGAGGTTCTAAAATAATAAATACAACCAAGCAAAGAACTTGAAATAGTTCAAGTAAAATTGGAACAGGAGGAAGAACCTATGGTAGAACCTAGTGCTATAGAAGATGAAATACAGAAAGAGTTTGAAGAGGAAGAAGGTGAGAAGGAATTTAAAGATGCAGAATTTAGAAATTAAAGTTTGAGGAGATCAAATCAATTAATAAGACTCCTAGAAATGTATAGCCCTTTTAATATTCAGTTTGTATTTAATATATCAGTAACCAATGAAGAAGCCAAGATAGTAAAGGAGGCACTTCAGTCAAGTGAGAATAAGTCTTTGAAAAGAGTTATGGAGGAAGAAATGGAGTCCTTGGATAAAAATAAGACATGGGACTGAGAGGAACGATAATCAAATTATTCCAAACCATAAGGATATCAGGTGTTAATAGAACACCACATTCAACCAAAAAATAAGAATATAAAAGAAAATTAATAGCATAAGCTTACAAATAGATATGCAAAACAAAGAGCAACAATATCATATATTATATCTAAAAAATGAACTACAAGTACAATGAAGGTGCCTTGCTTATATAGGCAAGGATGATAAACCATAGTCATAGGATCAAGCTAAGGATAAATATCCATCATACAAAAGGAATATGTGATATGGTCCATAGATCTATAACCGCTATGGGGAGAAAGAATCTCAACCCTCCAAATATACCTAAAAATATCCTCATAACACCTAGGAATAGTCAAACCTAAAAATATCCCCATAATATCTAATAAATAAATATGTAATATCTCATAATATCTAAAATAAGATAATGAAATATCCACGCATAAGTGGGTGGGTAAAATACATAGATTAACTATATAAAAATAAAATAAATCACCTAGGTGAACATGAGCTAAGGTAAATAACCTACTTTAACACCCCCCTCAAATGAATCTAGTGGACAAAAAATAATTTGGCATATCCATAGTATGAGTTCCATTAACAAGGTTTGATTAGGTACTCATGTACAATATATCCATGAAGAAATCTTGAACCAGAAGAAGGAAAACTATGTGGTAAAAATACCATCTTGCTAGAAAGAGAGAGAAAGAATAAGGAATATGTCCTTACAAAACCCCCCAAGGGTAACTTCTAAAATCCCAAGCATACCATGCAACTCAAGGTAGTGATGTGATGCACAAGGCTTCATAAAGATGTCAGTAACCTACTATTGAGTTGGAATATACTCCAAGAAAAAAACTCTATCCTAAATGTGTTGTTGAATTAAGTGCATGTGAATCTCAATATGCTTGGTCTGTTGGTGCTCAACAATGTTGCAAAAAATTTGAATTGCACATTGGTTGTCACACCAAATTATAGTTAGTGAATCCTATGGGAAGCCAAACACTGTTAATAACTATTGTAGCCAAAAAACCTCCTGAATCACTATGAATGTTACCCTATACTCTGCCTCTATGAAAGTGTAATAGCCTACTACTTCTTGTATGCCCAATCAATTGGAGAAGAGACAAGAAAAAAATGTAGCCAAAAATGGAATTCCTATCATCAATAGAACCTACCCAATATAAACCAGTGTATCCAACCAACTAAGTAGAACCTCAAGTGTATTGCAATCTATGAAGTTCCCTATAGATATCACAAAATCCTCTTGGTAGCCTACTAGTGACTATTATGAGGGGCATGTGCAAACCGAGACACAAGCCCAACTATGAAATAAATATCAAGGTGAGTATGGATCAAGTACATCAAAATTCCAACCAACTACCTATACAAGGTAGGATCACAAAGAGGAGTGGTGTAGGTGGAAGTAAGAGAGACCCCAAACTAGAAAGGAGAGGGACATGGCTTGCAATCAGCCATACCAAAATACTGAAGAATATCATGGATGTACTTCTACTAATTCAAATGAATCCCTAAATATGACTGAGAAATCTAAAAACCAAGGAAAAAGTGCAAAAGACCTATATATGTCATATCAAACTACATTGAGAGAGCCCTTTGAATATTCTGAATGTGGGAAGAGGATCTTATAGTGAGAATAAAATCATCAACATACAAGACAAGTATAACAATATCCTCTCCAACATGTATATACATTATAGGATCTGAGTGGCAATGAATAAAACTAGTAGATAGAAGAAAATAATCCATCTTCTCATACCAAGATTATAGGGTTGTTTGAGACCATAAAAATACCTTCATAGTCTACAAACAAGAGAAGAGTCATGAAAAAACTCAATATGCTGCTCCATGTAGATTTCCTCCTACAAATATCCATGTAAGAAGGCACTCTTTATGTCCATCTGGTACACTAGACAACCCTGTGATGTAGCAATAGAAAGTATAAGATGCAAAAAATCCATCTTGGTGATGAGTGTAAAAGTCTCAAAGTAATCAATACCTTAGTTCATGATAAGACGAGCTTTATACTTGTCAATGGACTCATCAACTGCATTTTTGGTTTAGTATACCCACTTACACCTAACCAAATTTCTTCCCTTAGGAAGAGAGACCAAATCCTAAGTATGATTCTTCATCAAATAAGAATACTCATATACCATCGTATCATCCCACTCCTATATCCCATGAGCCTGTGAGAAAGACTATGGATCCTTAGAAACTGCTTGACACAAAATTCTAGAACCTATCGAATGCACATGATGATGTCTAGTGGGTGTAAGATCCTATATGAAAGGTGCTACCTCAAAAAATATGATACAAGCCCACCTAGGCATAGTGATAGCATTAACAAGAAAGATATCCTCATTCAAATCTATATTCATAACCTCCTCAACTACCTCTTGAACTTGCTTCTTAAATAATGGATCCTCATGATGAAGTGAAGAATCATCAATGGATGGAAGTAAAGAAGATGAAGAATCATGAGAAGAGAAGCATTTATCAAATTAAACATGAGTTCTAAAAATATCATGAGTATCAAGCTCCAAAATTTGATAAGTTCTTATGTCCTCGTAATACCCAACAAATATCAAGGGTTTGCTCTTCTTATCCAAGGATTTCCTTTGCTTATTTGGTACAAAGGCCCAAGCATGGCTTCCAAAAACTCTAAAAAGTGATACATCGGGCTTATTCTTAGATCAAGCCTCCTCTAGAGTCAAATTCTCAAGTTCTTTGTGTGGTGTGTGATTCTAAATGTAGTTCACACAAGTAACTGCTTCTACCTAGTATACAAGATGTAAATCCCTGGAATGTATCATGCAATTAGCCATATCCTTCAAATTTTTGTTCTTCCTTCTTGCTAATCCATTATGTTGCAGAGTATGAGGAACAAAATATTGGTGAAAAATGCCATGAGATGCCAAAAAATTAAAAACTTCTCTACTGAAGTAGTCCTCCCATTATCAGTGCAAAGCTTCTTTATGCAAATAGAAGATTGATTCTTGATAAAATTCTTAAACACTTTGAAGTGTGAAGACATCACTCTTGTCCTTATGAAAATAAACCCAAGTACACCTCAATAAATTTTTAATAAATGTAAGTGCATACTTAGATCCTTTAAAAGGATTAGAAAAAACCATCAAGTTACTATACACAAGTTCAAGTGGTGAAGAAGCACACTTTGACTTACCCTTTGGAAATGGATCTTGGTGTTGTTTCCCTAATGCACATCCATGGTAAACTCCATAAAGACAAGAAAATCTAGGTAAACCATCAACCATACCATGAGTGCTCAGCTCCTTCAAATTTTTGTAATTAAGATGTCAAAATATTTGTGGACTTAGGTTTACCTTTTGATTTTCCCTTAACCTTAGTATTAGATGCTACTAATGTCTTTTGAGAGGTGGAAGACTCAAGGTTATACAATTTGGATTCTTCCCTAGTAAGTATTTCACAAAATAACTCCAAATCGGGTATTTTGAATGTGGCACCTAAAGCATCCATGCTAGAGAAAAAGGTAGAAAAAAATATTTGGAATGGACCTTTAAAATTTGATATAATCAGGAAAAAACACTCTTCATATTTCTTATCTCTCCCACTCCCCTTTAACTATGTCAACAAGTACTTGAACTTAGTAATATAGTCTACAATAGATGGAAAATCTTCAAGATTAAGAGAAATGATCTCAATTTCAAGTTGCATGGCTCTTATGTGATCCACCTTACCGAATAAGCCTTTCAATTTCTCCCAATTTTTGAAAGGAGACTCACATCCTTCCAAATAAAATAAAATACTATCACTTACATAAGTTCCTATCAAACCCATACATTCATCTAATTTGCATTGGTGTTGAAATTTTTTATATTCTCTAGTGAAAATTGGTTGTTCTTCAAAAATTAAAGCCTATAATATTTTTTGTTTAATAATTGTTTCCATTCTTGGTCTCCATGTGTGGTAATTACATGTTTTTAATGGCTCACATTGATCTAATGTTGAATAATATGAAGAAGCCATGATACAAAAATCACCAAAGAGAAAATGCAAATAGGGTGCACCAATCAGCACCAATACAACCTCCCAAAATATTATTTTATTAGCTTTACAAGAATGCAGAAGATGGGACTTTATAATGGTAGTCTACATACAAGGTTCAAGTGCAAAAAAAATACTTTTCACAATGCAATATAATGAGAGTGCATCATAAAATCATCATAAATTTCTAAATACAAATCCAAACAATTCAAAATTTTATAAATCGATCAAAAACATGATTTTACATTCTTGGAAAAAATTTCACCATGCAAGTCCAAATATTTTACCCAAAAGAATGAGTTTAATAAAAATAATAAAATCATTGTAACATTATGAATATGGCTCCAAATGTGCTAAAATATTATGTGCATTTCTGTCAATTGATTTTATGAATTCTATAAAAAATATTCAAAAAAATCAAAGCTTTGATGAAGATATATGCAAATTACTAAATTTGGATAGGTTTTTGTAAATTGTGATAACTTGAAGAATACTTATCCAAATGAGTTGAAATTTTGGGCATAGATCATAAGAATGCATCTATAGACATGTACATATTTTTGTGAAATATTTTGTATTCAATCAGAAGATATATGTAAAATACAAAAACAGGTTGTGTTGGTGACCCTATCAAAAAGGGAAAATGCTCAAAAAAAATGCTTAGGACAGATCCAAGGGGATGAGGTTGTTGTTGTACGGGTAGAAGATATTTCAATAGGATTATGATGATATAAAAATATAAGGATAGACACATGCCTAACCAACAACTCCACCAAAATATCGATCACAAAAACTGAAGCTTCCACACGAACCTTCAAAACTACAAGAAAAATAGTTGCACAACACTCACTAATGAATGAATACAACACATATTGCTCTAATTCTATAAAAGGATTGATAATTAGATCATTCCAAGACATAATGATCTTAGGTGTTAACAGAACATGAAATTCAACCAAAAAATAAGAATTTGAAAGCAAATTGATAGCATAAGCTTACAAATAGATATGCAAAACAAAGAGCAACAATATCATATATTAAATCTAAAAAATGAACAAGTACAATGAAAGTACCTTGCTTATATAGGCAAGGATGATCAACCATAGTCATAAGATCAAGTTAAGGATAAATATCCACCATACAAAAGGAATATGTGATATGGTCCATAGATTTGTAACTTCTATGGGGAGAAAGAATCTCAACCCTCCAAATATACCTAAAAATATCCCCATAACACCTAGGAATAATCAAACCTAAAATATCTCCATAATATATAAGAAATCAATATGTAATATCTAAAATAATATAAATGAAATATTTATACATAATTGGGTGGGAAAATACATGGAATAACTAAATAAAAATAAAATAAATCACCTATGTGAACATGAGCTAAGGTAAATAACCTACTCTAACAGGGACTTGGTGAAATTACCCCCTGGAAGAAAAATTTTTGGTTGTAAATGAGAATTCAATAAGAAGTGCAATGTAGAAGAAAAGTTGGAGAAGCACAAGGCTCTCTTGGTAGCAAAAGGAATTTCTCAAGTTGAGGGAATTGACTTTGGTGAGATTTTTTATCCTATGGACAAACTAACTTCAATTAGATTTATGTTGACTATTTATTCTACTTTTGATATTGAAATAGAATAGATGAATGTAAAGATAGCATTTCTACATGGTCAACTTGATGAAGAAATATATATCACAACTAGGATTCTTTAAGGTAAAAGGTAATGAGGACTTGATATGCAAGTTGAAAATATCTCTTTACAACTTGAAGCAATCTCCAAAAATATGGAACCAAAAATTTGATAGGTTTGTTTTGACACTTAGGATTGGAAAAAGTAAAGCAAATTCATGTGTAGTTTAAACAAGAAGGTAAAAATCTTGTTAGAATTGTTTTGTATTTGGATGACATGTTAATTGGTAACAATATGGAGATGATAAAGTTACTAAAATATCAACTATATTCAAAATTTGACATGAAGGATTTGGGTGCTACAAAATTTATTTTGGGTATGGAAATAATAAGGGATTGTGTAAATAGAAATTTGTGGTTAAATCAAAGGAAATATGTTGATTTGATACTATAGAGGTTTATGATGCATGATTGTAAACCAATATGTACTTCATATCTTGTTGATCAAAAGTTATCTACTAAACAGTCCTAAAATAGATGAGGAAATTAAAGAAGGGCATCATGTTCCTTATGCTAGCATTGTTGGTAGTCTAATGTATACAATGGTTTGTACTAGACTTGATATTGCATGTGTAATGGGAGTAATTAGCAGATATATGTTCAATACAAGAAAGGAACATTAGACTGTTGTGAATTTTAGGATATTCAAATACTTGCATGGAAATTCAAACTATGATATCTATTACCAAGGAAAATCTGGAGATAGTAATATTGTAAATCTAAAACGTTTTGTGGATGTTGACTGGGCTGGAGATATGGACAAGAGAAGATCCATGAGTGCTTGTGTTTAGACTATTTGGAGGGGTAGTAAGTTGGATGAGTAAAAAGCAATCAGTGGTTACTTTGTCCACAATAGAGGCAGAGTACATTGCAGCAACTCATGCCTATAAAGAAGCGGTGTGGCTATAGAGATTGTGTTCAACATTTGGTCTTAAGTAGAAGGCTATGAGAACTGATAGTGACAGTGAGTGTAAAATATTTGGCCAAAAATCCTAGTTTTCATGATAAATCAAAACATATTGATATCAAGTGCCATTTTGTGAGAGATGGTTGAAGGGAATTGGGTGATGTTGGAGAAATTTGACATAGAGAATAATGTTGTTGATTAATTAACAAAGTTTGTACTTGCTCAAAATTTATCTTGGTGTAGATCTATGGATATGGTTGCCCTTGATAGTTGACAATGGTAGTTTTCATCCCCTATTGAAAGTATTCAACAAGTGGGAGAATTTTGGAAATATGTTGAATATTTTTCATGTTATTCTAATGAAGTTAACTCTAAAAGGTATTGGACATTCTCCATGTATCCTCATCGGGGTTTAGGTTCGGTCTAGGACCCAAGTAGGGGTTTAGGGCTGGAAACCCCGACAAAATTTTTAGGGTTTCTTAAGCTATTTTTATACCCATATTGGTTGTTTAGTGTTAAATATTTGAATCCATGGTTTTTTGCCTGTGGTATTGTAAAATATGTTCTTGTGATGTTGTTATTTAATTGCACTTATATTATGGTTTAAATAGAGATAAGAGATGAAAATTATTGTATTGGAGACATTTAATTTTATACAATAAGAATATATTATTGTGTTGGGTTTTTTCTCGTAAGGGTTTCCTAAGTGAAATATTGTGTTGTGTGTATATGTTATATTCTTATTTATTTTTTACTTTGATTATGTAATTACTATTTTGTCTAGATTTAGTTTATTGGGGCCTTTTGTTCTTCAGAAGGTACTTCTTGTAGTAGCTCATAATCAAGATATTCAAACTCCTCTAATCCTAGAATATTCTGGTAAAGCAAAATTTACCTCCTTTCAGATTTTACTTTGGTCTTCAATCAAACCACTTCTATTGATTAAATTATACTACTTTTGAAAGTTTATCTCTAAATTATTGTCATCCTTACAAAAAGCTATGTGTTTTATCTCCTTTTAACCAATTTTATCTTGATTTTAATCTCCAAAATTTCTCTTCCTTACTTAAAATATTATGATATTCACTAAGCAACTCCCTTTCCTCTAATATTCGATTATTATGCTCACATTTTTAGAATTTTAAAAATTCCTCTTATAGTTCTTTCTTCTAAAAAGTATTTTCAAAAGTGTTACTATTCCATTATTTTAATTTAGATGTCATTAATTTAATTTTTTTTGGAAGTGTATACAACCCACTGTTTTCTCAAGTATTCCATGTTTACACTATCATATTAATAAATTGAGTATGGTCTTCCAAATTCTACTCATATTGCAAATATGATATTTGTTTGAATTTTATTACCACCATTTTAAATCTTATTGGCCAATGATTTGAACCAATCCTTGTGAAGGTATTAATTTTAGCACAAGCCCCTTATTCTAGCCAATGATCTAAGACTATGCATTTATCTAATTTTTTTGCTATTAGGTTTTGGCCTATCCTGTTATGGGTCCATGTATAATTGTCCTCTTCAAACTTAAACTCACATAGATTATTGTTTTGAATAAAATTTGATAAATATCTCATACTTTGGGTTAGTTTCCTAATTCCCCTAAAATTTTCATCTAGCTTGGTTGTGGTATTAAAATATCTTATTATTATAAATTGGGTTTCCTATTCTTTACTTCTCATAAAGACTTCAATCTCACTCAGTACTTCTTATCTATCTAATTGATTTGTAGGTCCATAGACATTGATAAGGATGAAATGAATCTCTATAAAGTAGCATGTCACTATTCAATGCCTATTTATGAATAGTTGCATAGAAGTTCCTAATAATATTCCAACATGTTAGAATTATTCCTATCGCTCCTTCAAAATCCACAACATTCCATTCACATCTTTCCCATACTGCTTTCATAGTTTTGAAAACTTCTTCCTTCATCATTTTATTTTCTTGGATACAAATAATATTAGGCTTATTACTTAAATAGACATCCCTAATACACCTATGATTTCAAGAGGTATTAGCACCCCTTTATTCCATGATATGGTAATCATGTCTTATTAAGGGCTACTGGCCTCACCTAGGAATTACCAGTATCATTTTGTTGTTTGGTAAAGAGGAGTTCAACCAACTTAGATTATGTTCCTTTCTCTATCTTTGCCCATGCTTCCTTTTCTCTTGCTTGATAATTTTAAGGTGTTCCTCTTTTTTCTTATTTGTATTAGGATTAGGTCTTATTATTCTTTTCCTTAATATTCTTTCACAACTTTCCTTTTCATTAGATTTATCCTCTGTTGGATCTACTATGGAAGCTTTTGACTTGTCTTACTCACTTTCTTCTTAGAAGTTTTAGGGCTTCTTAAGATATTTTTAGACCCATAAAGGCTATTTAGGGTTAAATATTTGAACCCATGGTAATTTAAAATACATTCTTGTATTGTTATTATTTAATTGCACTTGCATCAAGGTTTCAAGAGAGATGAGAGATGAACATTATTGTATTGGAGACGATTAAGTTTATACAATAAGGAGATATTATTGTGCTGGGTTTTTTCCCATAAGGGTTCCTAGGTGAAATAATGTGTTATGTGTGTATCTATTGTCTTATTTTTTTCCCTTTGATTGTGTTTTTAAAATTTTTCTAAATTTATTTTACTGGTACCTTTTGCTCTTCAGTTATGGCATCTTTATTAGGCTATAGACACAATTGTTGAGCAAGGTGCAGCAAAAGCATTGCAAAAGTATTGTCATTGTTGTCAACACAGACAGATTGATGCAGTTCAGAGGTCAGTCATATCAAGTGCAGTGAATTTCAAGGAAAACAGAGGTGACCCAGATTCAAAAATTGGCAGAAAAAGACAAGGAAGAAAATTGTCGCGATATCGCGACATGTTTTCTGTCGCGATATCGCGACAAAACAGAGGAGAGAGAAAATGCAGCCAAAAATGTCGTGATTTCGCGACATATTGAAGGAGAGAGAAAATGCAAGAAAAATTGTCACGATTTCGTGACATTGCCGAGGAGAGAGAAAATGCAAGAAAAATTGTCACGATTTCACGACATTGCCGAGGAGAGAGAAAATGCAAGAAAAATTGTCGCGATTTCGCGACATTGCCGAGGAGAGAGAAAATGCAAGAAAAATTGTCGCGATTTCGCGACATTGCCGAGGAGAGAGAAAATGCAAGAAAAATTGTCGCGATTTCGCGACATGGCCGAGGAGAGAGAAGGTGCAAAGCAAACTGTCGCGATTTCGCGACATGTTGGCAGAGAAGGAAGCAAGGTGAAAAGATGTCGTGATTTCGCGACATAAATGGAGGAAAGGAGCTTGCAACGAAAAGTGTAGCGATTTCCCTACATGTCGAAGTTTCACGATCCAAAGCACAGCTGGAAATGCAAGGCACAAAGGTGTAGCGATTTCGCTACAAATAGGAAGTGCAGAAAACAAAGGTGTAGCGATTTCGTTGCATGTTAAAATGAATGGCAACAAAGGTGTAGCGATTTCGCTACAAGTGAAAAGGCACAAACAAGAAGGAGTAGCGATTTCGCTACAAGTACAAAATGTATGGAAACGGAAGGTGTAGCGATTTCGCTACCAGTCAAAATTGCAAAACTTAAAGATGTAGCAAGTCGAAAGCACAAGGCACAAAGTTGTAGCGATTTCGCTACTGCATAAAGCAAAGATTGTACGGAAGGCAGAAGCGTCGCGATTTCACGACATGTTCCATTTTCGCGGTTGCTGGCAAAGAAGAGTGTACGGAAGCGGAAAGCGTCGCGATTTCACGACATGTTCCATTTTCGCGGTTGCTGGCAAAGAAGAGTGTACGAAAGCGAGAACGTCGCGATTTCGCGACATGTTCCATTTTCGCGGTTGCTAGCAAAGAAGAGTGTACGAAAGCAGAGAACGTCACGATTTCGTGACATGTTCCATTTTTGCGGTTGCTGGCAAAGAAGAGTGTACGAAAGCAAAGAACGTCGCGATTTCGCGACATGTTCCATTTTCGCGGTTGCTGGCAAAGAAGATTGTACGAAAGCCAGAAGCGTCATGATTTCACGACAACATTGATGATGACGTCAGCAAAATTGAAAAGTGTCACGATTTCACGACAGGGTGAAAGAAAAGCTGCTGGAAGCCGGAAGCATCACGACAACATTAAGGATGACGTCAGCAAAAGTTTGAAGTGTCGCGATTTCGCGACATGAGCGATGGGAAAGCTTTCAAAGGCCAAAATGGTCACGATTTCGCGACAGCAAGGGCATGAAGGCGTACGACTACAAAAAGTGTCGCGATATCGCGACAAGTTAGTATTTCGCAGTCAACAAAACAGAAAAGGTCAACTGGGCAGAAATGTCGCGATTTCACGATAGGTAACAGTTGGGCGGGTAAAAGCCGAAAGAGCATGCAAGGTGACACATGTCAAAAAAAGCATACAGGAAAATCATGCAGCCAGTTACGTAAAAAGTAATTGATGTCAGATCTGCAGTTATAGATTGACAAGTGTTAGTCATGCACTAGAACAGCTGTATATGCACGACTGGAAAAGCATTCGAAGAATCAAATATGAAGGATCGAAAAAGCTTTCTAAAAGACGTATTTACAGCATTCGAAAAGCCAAATTTGTAGGGTTTCGAACAGCCGTATTGTAGGGTTTCGAACAGTCATATTGCATGGAATCGAACAGCCGTATTGAATGGATTCGAATAGCCAAATATGCAGAATAGAAAAAGTATTCGAATGGTCGTATTTGAAGTATTCGAACAGCCGCTTATTGGGAAGAGAAAAAGAATTCGAACAGTTGGTGTATGTGATTCGACTGCATACAGGATTGAAGAGAGATAGAAGACGAAGAATCTCCATGAGAAAAATGGGCTATAAAAGGACAATCGTGCAGAGAATTTATGTTGCTGCTGTTAGAGGGAAATTGTTGTGAAAAGAGGGTTAGAAAAGAGTCAAGAGAGAAATTAGCAGAGCCGTGAGAGTGTGCAGAGTTTGGTTAATTGTAGACCATACAGGGTTGTGTATAAAGTGAAGACATTTTTATGTCATTTTAAATTGATCAGAATTGCAGTCCAAGTTGGTGCTTGGTACTAGGGTTTGGTGCTCCTATCTGTTGCAGCAGAAAATTAAGGGGTTGGTGCTCCTTCCAAGTAGATGCTTGGTAAAGTATTTGTAAAAGTGATATTTTGCAAAGACTGGATTTGGATTGGAGTCCAAGCAGTCATTTTTGAGGAGTAGCCAAATTGGTGAACCTCGGTATATTGAGTGTTGTGGTGTGCTCTCTTGTTCAATTTGTTGTTCTAGTTTTCAAGTTCTCTTTGTTTCATATTAAATGTTGTAGATATTAAAATTAATAGCTACACTGATTCACCCCCCCCTCTCAGTGTCATTGTGTGAATATCAATTGGTATCAGAGCAAGGTTCCTTGAACAAGCTTAATCAGCTAAGGTGATCTTGGAAGAAACAATGGCAGGCGGTGAAGGATTCTCATCCAACAAAGCTCCCTTATTTGATGGAACAAATTACACTTTCTGGAAACTCAGGATGCAAACATATCTGAGTGCATTGGGATATGATATTTGGGATTCTCGTAGATAGTGGATACACAGCACCCACTACCCCTCCAACAGATACTACTGAGAAGAAAAAATTTGAGAACAACTCCAAAGCTAAGAATGCCATAATGTGTGGGCTTGTTGACAGTGAACTGATAAGAGTCATGAGCTATAAATCAGCAAAAGACATGTGGGATAAACTGAAGAGCATCCATGAAGGAGACAACAAGATCAAGGAAGCCAAGCTGCAAACTCATCGAGCACAGTTCGAAGCACTGCAAATGAATGAAGATGAGAACATAGAGGCTTATATGCTGAGAGTCAACGAAATCATTAATGCAATCAGAGGACTCGGTGAAGAAATTGATGATGTAGTTGTTGTGAAAAAGGTTCTCAAAACACTGCACAAAAGATTTAACTCCAAATTTTTTGCAATAGAAGAGGCAAAAGATCTAAACAACTTCAGCTTGGATGAGATGCATGGTTCCCTGACAGCATATGAAATGAGAATAGGACAAACCAAGTCTATAGATAGAGAAGAAACTTTTAAAGCACACAAGAATATAAAAGCTGAACATGAATCTGAGGATGAAGAGACACTGGATGAAACAGAAGCTAATTTTATTCGAAAACTCACAAAAGGAAAAGGAAAATATAGAGGAAAGCTACCTTTTAAGTGCTTCAATTGTGGAGGAGTCGGTCATTTTGCAGCCAAATGTCCAATGCATGAGAAAACCAAAAATGGTGAAGGCTCACACCAAGAAAAAGGTGATTGGAAGAAGAAACAAAATTTTAGAAAGAACAACTTCAAGAAGAAAAGCTTCATATCCAAGAATGTCAAGCACTTCTGAAGAAAGCTCAGATGAGGATTCTAAAGAAGAAAAAGGTGAAGCTCTGTTCATGGCACTTGAAGAGGAAAGAACAGAAGAAAATCAGGAAGGTGATGAAAACTTTAAAGATGAGGCTGAAGTTTATCTGGAAGGAGAATTGGTTGCTGCACTTGAAGAGTTGAGTGTAGAAAGGAAAAAGAACAAAAAGTTTTCAAGAAAACTAGAAGATGCCACTGACATAATAAACGGTTTAAAAATACGGATAGAGGAATTCAAGAAAATGTCCAAGTTCTTGATGAACAATTAACTCGTAAAGACAGCTTGAATGCAGCAAGCTAGAGGAAGACATTGTTAAGTTAAGGATGCAGCTAGAGGAGATGAATAGAAAATTGAGTTGTTTTCATAAGTTTGAAGAAAGTACTGTAAAGCTGGATAAAATGTTAAATAACCAAAGGCCTTTCGACATCAAATTTGGTTTAGGCTTCGATGAAGGAGAATCATCAAAGGGTTCAAAGGCCTTGAATGTAGAACCCATAAAGAAAGAAGAAAAGATCAGGGTTGACCTAGAAAAAACAAATCATGCCAAAGAAAGCAATAATGCCAGACTCAAGAAGAGTACTCGACAAAGATGGCTTCACAAAAGTCACACATCCAAGAAGGAGAAGATTCATGGCTCCTACTTCAAACTGGCAAAGACCGGCACCCAGGTTTAATCATTCCTTTTCTGGTTATTGTTTTAAATGCAATGCTTATGGCCATAAGATTTCAGATTGCAGGCATAATGTATCTCAAAGGAATTTCACAAGTAGAAATGTTTTTTCTCCTTTAATGAATTATGCAGTTGAATGTTATAATTGTCATAATTTTGGACATATTGCTAGAAACTGTAGAAGCACTTTTGCAGCAAATAATTATCAGGGTAGAAAATCTCAACCAAGTGAGTTGAAACAAAACAAGAAATTTCCTGAAAAACAAGCACATGCTAATGAGAAGACAAAGGCAAAACAAGTAGCCAAATCTGTCATCAAACCAGAATGGAAAGAAAAGGAATCTTTGATTGTTCAGACTGCCTTTAAAGCTCAGAACAAATCTGCACCTTGGATACTTGATAGTGGTTGTTCCAGTCACATGACAGGTGACAAGCAAAAATTTGAGAATTTACAGAATTATGAAGGTGGTTCTATGAAATTTGGAAATAATGATGGAGCAAAGATTGTTGGAAAGGGATCAGTCAAGATCAGTGATGGCAATATAAAATCAAAAGAAGTCTTGTTTGTGATTGGTCTGAAGCATAACTTGCTGAGTGTAAGTCAAATCGTGACAGAGGTCATGATGTAATCTTCAAGAAGGAGGGTCATGAAGTAAGAAAGACAAAAAATGGAAAGTTAATAGCCACTGGACTGAGAACTTCTGGAAATCTGTATACACTTTCAGAGACTTCAGAAGGAGCTTGCTTGGTTGGTCAGGAAGAAGAAAACTGGTTGTGGCACAAGAGACTCGGTCACATAAGCTTTGATAATCTGGTAAAAATCAGCTCAAAAGGGGCAGTAAGAGACATACCAACTATTGGTAAACCTTCAAACAAGTATTTGTGAGTCATGCCAAAAGGGAAAACAAACCAGAGCCACTTTCAAAGCAAAAGAATATTTCACGAGCAAGCCATTAGAACTAATTCACACTGATTTATGTGGACCCATGAGAACTGAAAGCATAAATGGACACAAATATTTTATGTTGTGTATAGATGACTACTCAAGAATGACATGGGTACTATTTTTGAAACTTAAATCAGAAGCCTTTGAGATGTTTAAAACCTTCAAAAATCTTGTTGAGAATCAATCAGGAAAAAGAATTAAATGCCTAAGATCAGACAGAGGAGGAGAGTTTATTTCAGAAGAATTTGCAGAATACTGTCAAAAATATGGGATAAGAAGACAGTTTTCAGCAGCTAGAACACCTCAGCAGAATGGTGTTGTAGAAAGGAAGAATAGGACAGTGCAGGAAATGGCACGGACAATGCTGGCTGAGAACAAAATAGCTGACAGATTTTGGAAAGAGGCAGTACATACTACAGTTTACATTCAAAACAGGTGCATGCTAAGACCACATGAAAGCAAAACACCTTATGAGTTGTGGTTTGGCAGAAAGGCAACAACAAGACATTTCAAAGTATTTGGCAGCAAGTGCTACATCAAACGGAAAGAAGATAATCTCGATAAATTTGAAGATAGAGTTGATGAAGGTATCTTTCTTGGTTACTCAACAAAAAGCAAAGCCTACACATGTTACAACAAGAGGCTAAAGAAAATTGTTGAGAGTGTTGATGTGAAAGTTGATGAAGGTAGAGAACAAGAAATTACTTATCAAGAAAACTACCCCATCTATGAAGAAGTCATTGAAGGTGATGATGAAAAGGAAATAGATAAGAATCAGAAAATTGATCCAGATGGTGTAAAAACTGAATCAGAAGAAGAAAACAAGAAATTTAAAACAGGCAACTGGCAAAAAAATCATCCAAGTGAACAGATTATTGGGGATCCCACAGATGGTATTCAGACAAGAAGAGCAGAAGTGCGGAACTATTCTCTTGTTATCTAGCATTGAACCTAAAAATGTTGTTGAAGCAAGCACTGATGAAAGTTGGTTGAAGGCAATTAATGAAGAACTAGATCAGATTGAGAAAAACAATACCTGGGAATTAGTACCTAGACCAACAAATAAAAACATAATTGGCACTAAATGGGTTTTTTGAAATAAATTAAATGAAGATGGACAGGTTGTCAGAAATAAGGCAAGATTGGTCTGTAAAGGCTATGCTCAGGTTGAAGGCATTGATTTTGAGGAAACTTTTGCACCGGTAGCCGGACTAGAGGCAATCGGAATGTTTCCGGCATTAGCAGTTCATAAAAACTTCAAAGTATATCAAATGGATGTAAAATCAGCATTTTTGAATGGAAAAGCTGGAAGAAGAGGTTTACATTGAACAACCGGATGGCTTCCAACTTGGTGACAATCCAGATTTTTTTTGCAGGTTAAAGAAAGCATTATATGGTTTGAAACAGGCACCCAGAGCATGGTATGCAAGGCTGGATAACTATCTAATTAAACAAGGGTTCAAGAAAGGTTTGGTGGACAGCAATTTATATGTCAAAACAAAGAAGGGCCATCTTATTGTTCTTGTTGTTTATGTAGATGATATAATATTTGGCAGCAGCATGGATGAATACTGCAAAGACATATCAACTAAAATGAAGAAAGAATTTGAGATGTCTATGATTGGTGAACTTTCTTATTTCCTAGGATCTGCAGGTCAATCAAAATGAAAAAGGCATTTTTATTTCTCAAGTTAAATATGTAAAAGAAATGCTGAAAAAGTTCACAATGGAAGATAGTAAACCCGTCTAGCACTCCCATGACAACAAGCTGCAAGTTGAGCAAGGATGATAAATCTCCAGATGTAGATCAAACAATGTATAGGTCTATGATTGGAAGCTTGTTGTATTTAACAGCCACTAGACCAGATATATTACAAGCAGTATGCATGGTTGCAAGATTTTAGGCTAGTCCCAAAGAAACTCATGTCACAGCTGTAAAGAGGATCTTCAGGTACCTCAAGGGTACTATGGATTATGGGTTGTGGTACCCAAAAGGTAAAGACTTCACTTTGATTGCATATTTTGATGCAGATTGGGCAGGATGTATTGATGACAGAAAGAGTACAAGTGGAGGAGCATTTTATCTTGGAGACAGGCTGGTAGCATGGCACAGACAAGAAATAAGAATCAGTCTCTCTATCCACTACAGAGGCAGAATACATTGCAACAACAACATGCTGTACTCAGATATTATGGATGAGACAAACGTTGAAAGATCTTGGTATTCATTTCAGAGAGCCAATTTCAATTAAATGTGATAACACTAGTGCTATCAACATATCCAAGAATCCAGTAATGCATTCAAGAACCAAACATATTGCAATCCGATATCATTTCTTGAAGGATAAAGTTGCAGAAGGAGAGGTCAAATTGGATTTTGTTCCAACTACAGAGCAAGTAGATGATATATTCACAAAACCTTTGCCAAAGGAAGTATTTGAATACCTTCGGAAGAAGTTGGGAGTAGTCACACCACCCAAGCACTGACTAGCTATGGGAAACACATTCTCAGGGGGAGCATTCAAACTTTTTAAGTTTGAGAATGTTGTGCATAGACTCAGGGGGAGTCTGCAGCAGCCCTTTGGTATTATTGGCAAAGGGGGAGAAGAAATTGAGCAAGGTTGCAGTGTGTTGCCAACAATTCCAAAGGGGGAGATTGTTGAGCAAGGTGCAGCAAAAGCATTGCAAAAGTATTGTCATTGTTGTCAACACAGACAGATTGATGCAGTTGATGCAGTTCAGAGGTCGATCAGATCAAGTGCAGTGAATTTCAAGGAAAACAGAGGTGACCCAGATTCAAAAATTGGCAGAAAAAGACAAGGAAGAAAACTATCGCGATATCGCGACATGTTTTCTGTCGCGATATCGCGACAAAACAGAGGAGAGAGAAAATGCAGTCAAAAATGTCACGATTTCGTGACATATCGGAGGAGAGAGAAAATGCAAGAAAAATTGTCGCGATTTCGTGACATTGTCGAGGAGAGAGAAAATGCAAGAAAAATTGTCGCGATTTCGCGACATTGCCGAGGAGAGAGAAAATGCAAGAAAAATTGTCACGATTTCGTGACATTGCCGAGGAGAGAGAAAAGAAGAAAAATTGTCGCGATTTCACGACATGGCCGAGGAGAGAGAAGGCGCAAAGCAAACTATCGTGATTTCGTGACATGTTGGCAGAGAAGGAAGCAAGGTGAAAAGATGTCGCGATTTCGTGACATAAATGGAGGAAAGGAGCTTGCAACGAAAAGTGTAGCGATTTCCCTACATGTCAAAGTTTCACGATCCAAAGCACAGCTGGAAATGCAAGGCACAAAGGTGTAGCGATTTTGCTACAAATCGAAAGTGCAGAAAACAAAGGTGTAGCGATTTCGCTGCATGTTAAAATGAATGGCAACAAAGGTGTAGCGATTTCGCTACATGTTAAAATGCATGGCAAAAAGGTGTAGCGATTTCGCTGCATGAAAAAATGTATGGAAACAAAGGTGTAGCGATTTCGCTACCAATCAAATCTGCAAAACTCAAAGATGTAGCAAGTCGAAAGCACAAGGCACAAAGTTGTAGCGATTTCGCTACTGCATAAAGCAAAGATTGTACGGAAGGTAGAAGCGTCGCGATTTCGTGACATGTTCCATTTTTGTGGTTGCTGGCAAAGAAGAGTGTATGGAAGCAGAGAACGTCGTGATTTTGCGACATGTTCCATTTTCGCGGTTGTTGGCAAAGAAGAGTGTACGAGCGAAAAGCGTCGCGATTTCGTGACATGTTCCATTTTCATGGTTGCTAGCAAAGAAGAGTGTACAAAAGCAGAGAACGTCGCGATTTCGTGACATGTTCCATTTTCGCGGTTGCTGGCAAAGAAGAGTGTACGGAAGCAGAGAACGTCGCGATTTCGCGACATGTTCCATTTTCGTGGTTGCTGGCAAAGAAGATTGTACGAAAGCCAGAAGCGTCGCGATTTCGCGACAACATTGATGATGACGTCAGCAAAATTGAAAAGTGTCACGATTTCGCGATAGGGTGAAAGAAAAGCTGCTGGAAGTCGAAAGCGTCGCAATTTCGCGACAACATTAAGGATGACGTCAGCAAAAGTTCGAAGTGTCGCGATTTCGTGACATGAGCGATGGGAAAGCTTTCAAAAGCCAAAATGGTCACGATTTCGTGACAGCAAGGGCATGAAGGCGTACGACTACAAAAAGTGTCGCGATATCGCGACAAGTTAGTATTTCGTAGTCAACAACACAGAAAAGGTCAACTGGGCAGAAATGTCACGATTTCGTGACAGGTAACAGTTGGGCGGGTAAAAGCCGAAAGAGCATGCAAGGTGACACGTGTCAGAAAAAGCATACAGGAAAATCATGCAGCCAGTTACGTAAAAAGTAACTGATGTCAGATCTGCAGTTATAGATTGACAAGTGTTAGTCATGCACTAGAACAGCTATATATGCACGACTAGAAAAGCATTCGAAGAATCAAATATGAAGGATCGAAAAAGCTTTCAAAAAGACGTATTTGCAGCATTCAAAAAGCCAAATTTGTAGGGTTTCGAACAGCCGTATTGCAGGGTTTCAAACAGTCGTATTGCATGGAATCAAACAGCCGTATTGAATGGATTCAAACAGCCAAATATGCAAAATAGAAAAAGTATTCAAATGGTCGTATTTGAAGTATTCGAACAGTCGCTTATTGGGAAGATAAAAAGAATTCGAACAGTTGGTGTATGTGATTCGACTGCATACAGGATTGAAGAGAGATAGAAGATGAAGAATCTCCATGAGAAAAATGGGCTATAAAAGGACAATCGTGCAGAGAATTTTTGTTGCTGCTATTAGAGGGAAATTGCTGTGAAAAGAGGGTTAGAAAAGAGTCAAGAGAGAAATTAGCAGAGCCGTGAGAGTGTGCATAGTTTGGTTAATTGCAGACCAGACAGGGTTGTGTATAAAGTGAAGACATTTTTATGTCATTTTAAATTGATCAGAATTGCAGTCCAAGTTGGTGCTTGGTACTAGGGGTTGGTGCTCCTATCTCATTGCAGCAGAAAACTAAGGGGTTGGTGCTCCTTCCAGAGATGCTTGGTAAAGTATTTGTAAAAGTGATATTTTGCAAAGACTCGGATTTGGATTGGATTCCAAGCAGTCATTTTTGAGGAGTAGCCAAATTGGTGAACCTCGATATATTGAGTGTTGTGGTGTGCTCTCTTGTTCAATTTGCTGTTCTAGTTTTCAAGTTCTCTTTGTTTCATATTAAATGTTGTAGATATTAAAATTAATAGCTACACTGATTCACCCCCATCTCAGTGTCATTGTGTGAATATCAATAACTACTCTTGATAACTTTATCTATAAACTCAAGCTAGAGGTGTCATTGATAGTGAATGTTGCTTGTGTACTTAATCACATGTTTAATTGGTATACAAAGAATGAAAAATTTTAATCAAATATTTGAAAATTTGAAGGTGTTGATCACCGCCAAAAATATACCTTTTACAAAATAATTTACTACCCCCCTTATTTTTTCAAATTATTCATTGTAGTTGAAAATTTTAAAATCTACCCATAAAGAGACTTACAAAAAGTAAAAAAGTGGCCTTCTAGGTGTTAGCGTACTTTAAACATATTGTTTGTATTACATTATTAGGCTTACTGTTAAAGGAGTTGTAACAATTCTGTTTCAGCCGTTCAGCCGATGACTATTCCCGGCATTGTAAACACTATTTAAATATTGCTCAATTCAATAAATTTTTGGTTTGCATTTTAACATGGCATCAGAGCCAGTCGGAAGTTTTTTGGGCGAGGTGATTGCAGACTAGATTTTTTTTTCGCGGGCGGTGTTTTTTTTTTTTTCCTGGCCGTGCACTGTCTCGTCTCCCTGCTGCGCAGCCGAGCGAATTTAAAAAAAAAAAAAAAAAATTGTGTCGCGCGCAGATGCGCGACAGTCGCCGCACATCCACGCGCGACTGAGTGGAGCCTGAGTCCGCGCTGCAAACGTCGAACGCATCCAGCCTGTGCAGACCTGCATCGCTGCAACCTGCGCAGACGTCGCGTCCAGCCTACGCAGACTTGCATCGCTGTAGCCTACGCAGACGTCGCGTCCAGCCTGCGCAGACCCTGCGGACGCGTCCAGCGTAGGACGTCCGGCGCTGAGCGGCGGGGAAGAACGCGCACAGCGCGTTCCAAGGGAATCCTGCGGCTCACCCCCCACCCCCCGTTGAAGGCGCAGAGGCTGACGACGACCTCCCCCCCCGTCCGGCGCTCCGCTCGGCGCGCGCTGCGTCGCGGGAGTGCCCAGCCCCCCCTGCTGGGAGTGCCCAGCCCCCCCCTACGGGCTGAATTTTTTTTTTATAAAAAAAAAAAAAAAGGGAAATCCGACTGTGGACGTGAACGACGGCCACGACTCGGAGGCTGCCACAGTGGGCACGAGGAAGCAGGAAGCAGAGAGGAGGACGGGAAAGCATCAGAGGAAGCTGCGCTCGAGCAGTAGACTGAGGACCCTCCTCAAATACAAGGGGGCCCTTTCTCCTCCCAGATCAGCCCACGGGCTCACTGGCAAGTGAGCTGCATGGTGGGTTCCGGGAACCCAGCAGTCGGGGGTTCAAATCCCGCCGACTCCCCCCTTGCAAAGGTATAAATTTTTTTTCTCAAAGGTTTTATAATTATTATTTTTTTAGTTAAAATTTTTAATTTTAATTTATTTTTTAATAGTTTTAAAACTTTATAAATTAAAATTTAATTTTAATTTATTTTTCATAAGTTTTTAAAACTATATAAATTAAAATTATTTATTTTAACTTTAAATACATAATAATTATTAAAATGCTTTGTTAAAGAGAATTTTTTCTTAGGGGGGATATTTTTTCAAAAAATCAAAGGGGGAATGTGAGTAATTTTCTGAAAAATAGCAATTTGGCGAATTGTAAAAGGTGCATTTTCGGCTGTGACCGACACCTTGTGGGTTAATTCTTGTGGGCACTTTTTATGTTGTATGTTGCATATTTCATTTTTTGCACTACTTCATTAAAAGTTAAAAAAAATCAAATACACTCCCTAAGTCCCCGAAATAATTAAAACCCATCCGTGCAATTTATTGCACTACAGTGTTCGGTATTTGTGATACCTCTGTCCAGCACTTACAGGTAAAGCTGTCGTGATTGGGCTACTGTATCCGTCGCCTAATATATCTGCTACAATGACGTCTGAGATTGTTCTCTATAAATCGTCGAGGAGAGATAAGTTAGCAATTTTTGCATTTTTTTACTCCATCCACTACCCTTTATCGCAATTGTGTTTAGGCGTAAATCCTGACAAAGTATTCTTCATAGTGTTTAGGGGAAGTTACGCCCCACGCATGAGAAGAATCTTCTATGGTAGGTGCCATCAACAAGGCGATTCCCTTTTAGTACCGCTTATGTTCCATGTATAGTATGATCTCTAAAACTCACCTATAGTCTCCCTCATGTAAGGGCGGGTGATTTTTGTTGATATTTCTAAATACCTATAGTTTCCCTCACGTAAGGGCAGGTATTTTGTATGGTATAATGGCCTAGCAAAAGGTATATCGAAAGGGGGACCAATTGGTGATATAAGGAACCTTCACTATGGCCACTGTTGCAAAGTTGATGACTGATCCTCATCAGTTATTGAAAGGTCCAAATTATACACCATGGAAACATAAGATGAAGGCAATTCTCCAAATGGAAGATTTGTGGGATATTGTTACTGGAGCAAAAACTAGGCCTTCACCAATAGCAGGATCCACAGGTCCTTCCGCAGATCAGATAGCTTTTGACAAGAAAGACAGTCGAGCAAAGGTGCTCATTTTGTTTTTTGTTTCAGATGAAGTGCAACCTCATATAGCTGACAAAGCAAGTGGTAAAGAGGCATGGGATGCCCTTAGAACCATCTATGAGGGAAAGAATGATTCAACCATTCTTCATCTTCAACAACAACTTCATAACCTCAGTTTGAGACAGGGTGAAACAGCTGAACTCTTTCTGTGTAGAGTGTCTGAATTGAAAGAGAAATTGAATTCTTTGGGAGATATCGTGGACGAAAAGCTTCTCATTTCACTTGTGATGAGAGCTTTACCTTCTTCATTTGATATGTTGATAACCTCCATCCAGGTGTCTCAACGACAAATTATCTACATCGAGTTGGTCAATATGCTTCAACAATAGGAGGCACGCCAACTTCACAAGGATGATTCTTCCAATACAGCCCTATACACCAACAAGCAGGGTTCTAGGAAGAAAGGTAATGGGCAAAAAGGAGGCAACTTTCAGAAAGGAGGAAATTCTCAACAAGATACGAAAGGAAAAGGCAAACAACCTCAATAGAAGAAGAGGTGGTGCAAGATCTATGAGAAAGACAACCATGACACCAACAGGTGTTGGCATAAGAACAAGTAGAAAGGCCAAAACAAACCACAAAATAAAAACAAGCAACCCCAAGTGAATGTTGCTGTTGAAGAATCTGACTCAGATTTTGAATGGGCACACAAGGTGCTCATGACTACCACAGATTCCACACAAGGGATCCTATTTGGTATGTCGATTCCGGAGCTAGCAAACATATGATCGGCGACGGATCGTGGTTTGAATCATTTGTGGCCAAAGAGGGCAAACCTGTCACCATTGCTGATGATAAAACCTATAGGGTTTAGGGAGAGGGTATAGTTTCAGTAACTCTTCCTGATGGCAAGTGTCAGATTGACAAAGTCCTCTATGTTTCGGGATTGGCCAACAATTTGTTGTCAATGACACAAATCCTGGATAGAAATATGGTTGTCAACTTTCATGTTGAGAATGGAAAGAAGTGTTGTACTATTACCAGGAAGGGTAAGCAGATTGCAACGGCTTCATATAAGCACGGCTTATTTGCCCTAGAGGCTATCTCTACTCCACATGTTGCCATGACTGTCTCTACCAAGGAGGCAACTTCCCTATGGCACAAGAGATATGGGCATCTTAGTTTTGGCTACTTACTTGAGCTCAGTAAGTATGAGATGGTAAAGGGTCTTCCTTCCCTTTCTGCCACATTGCCAGTATGCTCTGACTGCTGGCAGGAAAGCAGCATAGAGTACCATTTGAGAAGAGCTCAACAAGAGCACGAAAACCTCTGGAGTTAATTCACATCGATCTGTGTGGTCCTTTCACACCCAAAAGTTGTGGAGGGAAGAGGTACTTTCAGTTATTCGTAGATGACTACTCATGAAATATTTGGATTTTCTTTCTCCAACTGAAATCCGAAGCTTTCGCATTCTTCCAGCAGTTCAAGAAATCCGTTGAGGAGTCAGGAGCTTCTATTAAAACCCTCCACTCAGATCGAGGGGGGGAGTTTACCTCTAATGAATTTTTTGCATTCTTAGATAAGCATGGAATCAAGAGACAGTTAACAACTGCCTATACTCCTCAGAAAAATGGAGTTGCTAAGAGAAGGAACCGTTCTATCATGGAAATGGTTCGTTGTATGCTCACAGGAGCTACTCTTGGGCAACAATATTGGGCAGAAGCTGTCACTACTGTAGTATATTTGTTGAATAGGGCACCCACAAAGGCCCTAAAAGGAATGACTCCATAGGAAGCATGGAGTGGTCAAAAACCCTCCATATCTCATCTACGTATTTTCGAATGTCACGCTTTCATGCACATACCGAAAGAGAAAAGGAAGAAGCTAGATGAGAAAACACTGAGATGTATTTTTCTTGGTTATGATGAGCACTCTAAAGGATATCGATTGATAGATCCTTTGACCAAGAAAATTCATGTCAGCAGAGATGTTGTCTTTGATGAAGCTTTCACATCACAGAGCACATCTAAAGTACACCTAGATATTGTGGAATCTAAGGAAGAGAAGATTCCTTCGTCAACACAGACAGGAGGTCCTTCTACATATTCTTCACCACCACCGAAGAAGAACCCAAAATGGTGTACAAATACAATCAGAGACGCAAATTTATCCACTCCTCCCAATTTGAACTTGGATAGACCTCGTACACGCAGTATGGCTCAAAAGGAAAGAGAAGCCAAAGAAACTGGTGAGGTTGATGATCTTTGTCAATATTTTGAGGAACTTTCTATAACTCCACGTACGTAAGCGAGAGGATATGGATATTGATGATGACAGTGGCGTTCATGTCTACCATAGATGATCTTGAACTTGCATCAGTGCAAGATGCTCTTAGTGAGCCTCAGTGGAAGGTCGCTATGGATACAGAGTATGAGTCTTTGATGAAAAATAAAACTTGGAAGCTTGTTGATTTGCCGCATGGAAAGAAACCCATTGGCTGCAAATGGGTATATAAAGTCAAGTACAAGGCATATGGAACAATTGATAAGCATAAGGCCCGTCTTGTTGCAAAGGGCTATGCTCAAAAGGAAGGCATTGACTACGAGGAAACTTTTGCACCTACTACTCGGATGACCACAATTCGGGTTATGTGTGCTATGGCAGCACAATATGGGTGGAAATTTCACCAGATGGATGTCAAAAGTGCCTTTCTAAATTGTGATCTCCAAGAAGAAGTCTACATGACTCAGCCAGAAGGGTTTGAAGTGGAATGCCAAAAGCAGAAGGTTTGCAAATTGGTCAAATCCTTATATGGTCTGAAACAAGCTCCTCGAGCTTGGTATATAAAAATGGACAATCACCTTATGCAGCATGGATTTAAGAGATGTCCATCAAATGCAAACCTCTATTTCAAGAAATAGGGTTCTGAGATAGTGTTGCTTGTACTCTATGTGGATGATCTGCTCATTACAGGGAGTTTAGAAACTATGATCTCTACTGTCAAAAGAAAATTGTGTAAATCTTTTGAGATGACAGATCTCGGACTTCTCCATTACTGTCTTAGTCTGGAATTCAGCCAGAAGGAGCACTCCATCAAAGTGTCTCAGAAAAAATATGCCAAGACATTGCTGGAAAAATATCGCATGATCGATTGCAAGCCAATGGCAACTCGATGGAGAATGGACTTCGGTTATCATGATATGATGATTCACCTCGGGTAGATGGTACTCTCTATCGACAGCTTGATTGGGAGTCTCATATATCCGACCAATACTAGGCTAGATCTCGTATTTGCTTGTCAACTATCTTTCGAGGTTCATGCAGGAGCCTAAGACCACTCATTGGAAAGCGAAAAAACGTGTTCTTCACTATGTCCGTGGTACTATGGAATATGGCCTATAATACAAGAGGAACAACAAATTCTTCTTGCAAGGATACACGGACTCCGACTATGCCGGATCATTTGATGATCGCAAGTCAACTTCTAGATACATTTTTCATCTGGGATCCGGTCCTGTCTCTTGGCATAGTAAGAAGCAACAGGTGGTTGCTATTTCATCAATAGAGGCAGAGTATCGCGCCGCACGTGAAGCTATGTGCGAAGTGATATGGTTGCGTCGCATTCTGACAAGTATGGGCCATCCATCAAAATCTCCAATACACTTGTTTTGCGACAATCAGGGTGTTCTGAACCTCGTCAAGAATCCAGTCCATCACGAAAGAACAAAGCACATTGACACACAATGTCATTTCATTCGATATGAAGTTCCAAAGCACCGAATTCAGCTTCAACACATTCCCACCGATGCTCAAGTTGCAAACATTTTCACTAAGGCACTTGGACGTGTCAAATTTGAATTGTTTCGTAGCTCACTTTGTATTGCAAAATAATGTAAGGGGATGTTAGTATAGCTATTAGTTATTACATTACCCAAATAATGTAATAAAGGGGGATGTTAGCGTACTTTAAACATATATTGTTTGTATTACATTATTAGGCTTACTGTTACAGGAGTTGTAACAGTTCTATTTCAGTCGTTTAGCCGGTGACTATTCCCAGCATTGTAAACACTATTTAAACATTGCTCAATTCAATAAATTTTTGGTTCGCATTTTAACACTAGGATAATAAAATTAGTTGGTCACCTTTGTGTTTCTTCTTTATTTTACAAAAAAATTGGTGTCACTTGGTCTAAAAAATGTCGACGGTCTTGATTTCAAGTTGCTTTTTCTTGGGATCCTTGGGCACCATAGTAGTCAACACTTTGTTATCCATGTTGGTTCTGACCACCCTAAAAATCCATTTACTACATTTAAAATCATTGGAGCATACCACTCATTGTTTGTTTTCCAATGTTAGTCATCATCTCTAAAGTATTCATTGTAACTTTTTTATGGACGTTATTTTCTAGTACGTTAACATCAAACCTCCACCACCAGTATGTTACTATTAAATGGAGAGAGTATTTTGTCTCACTCTACAAAGTTAGGGTCTAAATATCCCTAGGCACATTGTCATTGACAATATGTTATTACCATCTCCTCTAATACCTATGTTGTCATTGTTGCTTTAATAGCATGATTGTCTTCGATTGGTGGAGAAAAAATTCCATCTCCTAATTGTACACAAAACATGAGCATGACATAGATGACGATGAAGAACTAGAGAAAATTAGAGTAGTGGTAAAAAAAAGTAAATTTCATCATTCTCGAAGTGGGTATCCAAATTAAAACCTATTTCTATGTTTTTCTTCTGATTATTACTATGGTTATCATCGATGACCTTGGCTTAGCTCACATAGTGGTAGGGATGGAGGAGGAGGAGGAGGTCAAATTTAGCCATCTAGTTGAATAACTTACACTCATTCTCACTGCTCATGATGTAATATGCTAATACTAAATGAAAGAATCAAGCAAAAAAAAAATCTCAATATGTTCATTACTTTAAAAGCATATTTAATATAGATCAGTTACACACAACCTGTAATGGATCAAGATAATGTTACAGATGAATAAATACGATGTAACTAATATAACCTCCTATGAGGTGTAATAATGTTATAATTACTTGACATTATTGTGTCATTATTAATTTCACACTCACATAGTTAGCAGCCACATGAGCACCAAATACTTGGCACTAAAGTGGTCATGGGGATAAAATGGTTTGACATTGGTGCAATGTTGGTGTCATAGTAGTTGTTGGAATATATTACATAATTTGGTTCTTTACTAATGTACCTTCATGGGTACATATTTATATTAGGTTTATATTAGGAGATAAATAGTTTATTAGAGTAATTTAATAAATGCACAAGTGTTAGAATGTGTAATGATGTAAATGTGCATGTAGTCCACATGTACATGAGTCTTAGGGTTGAGTAAGAGGTAAGGAATCTATCTTCATATATAAAGGTCTCATTGTGAGAGTTTGTGAGAGGATATTTTTAGTGTGCATATGTTAGAGTAGTAGTAGGCACAATGTAGCTCCATTTTTTTAATATGGAGTAATTGTAAACTCCATTAGAGGAGCATTGTAATTTTTGTGAGCTTTCTTATATGAGCATTTCTAAAGCATTGTATCAATTTTTCTATCATATTTTCATGCATGTTAAGTTGTCATTATCATATTTATAACATTGCATGCTTATTTAAATACTTGTGATTGCATTTCCTTTAATTTTATGGTTGCAAAAGCTAACAGTGGTATCAAAGCCACGATTGATCAAAGAAAACCACAAAGTGATCACCATTGCTATTATTGAGTATTTGCAAATCGGATCATATTGGCAATTTTGGGTTTGAGATCCTAGCTTCTTGTCTATGAGTTGTCATTGATGTCAAAAGGAACTGGCATTAATTTCAAGAGGATTTATTGGCTTCAAAGGTTGAAGATTCCAAAGAATATTTTCTAGAAGATTTCGGAGAGATTCCATGTGGCAGATGAAAAGGTTTTTATCAAAACCATGGCAGGTTTAAGGGTTTTTATTAAAACCAGGTGGATGCATTAAGGGTTTTTCTCAAAACCACTCTCAGCTTAATGCAAAGGCTGGAGACACTTATTAATTAAATAAATTAATTAATAAAACCTTTTTAAGGTTTTTTAATTAATTATTTATTTGATTTAGTGATTAAATTATTTTAATAATTTAATGGGTTCTCCACCTAAGGTCTAAGGTCTAAAAGACCTGTGATTATTTTTTAATAATCAAAAGGGTTTCATAAACCCTAAAGTTGTTTCGAAGGCACCAAAATAATATTAATTTGAAAATTTTGAATTATCCTCCCGCCGACGTCGTGCATAGCATGGAATTTTGGCTATATAAGCCATAACCTATAGTCCAAAGCAAATGAGTGAAAGAAATTCGAATTGCGCAAAGGTTGGGAAGTAAAAGCTATGGCTATCATTTTTTTGCCACGTTTATCCGCCGCCAAAGGGTTAAGGAGAAGGATACTCTTGCTAGCCTTCAAGCTAGTGTTGTTGGCCTAGTGGCAACGACTGTTCTGCGAAGGCGCTTGAAGGGAGGTCAAGCGTTCGACTCCCGTCATGGAGTATGAGAAGAGTTTTTGCGCTTCAATTTTTTTTTGGAGGCACTGTTGACCCACGATTTTTGGAAGCATTTTTTTGGTAAGGTTTTTTAAATAAAATCTGTATTTTTGTTAAAGAAGAAGTGGTTGGGCAGATTTATTTAAAATTATTTTTGAGGTTAAATGCTTCTTTAGAGATATAAGGTTGATAGTGTGTGGTTGAGATTTTTGTCTTGATTGTTGAGTGAGATTTTCTTAGAAGCTATTATTCCTTGAGCATGGTTTAATTAATTTGGAGAAATAAGGTGTAAAAGGATATATTTTTTGTATGCTTTGTATTTTTTGGTAGTTGACTTCTAAGGATTGGAGTCATAAGGTGTTTTATGGAATAAATATTTTTGTGGTTACTTTTATGATCTAACCCTAACTTGGTGGAAAAGTTGAGGGTGGTTTTGGTAACAGGTTGAAGAACTATTCTCTTCTTCCTCAAACAAAGGTATGCGCAACTTCTTTCATGTATATTTTTGATGGTGTATTTTTTGAAATTGAGTTTGGAGTGAAAAGGTTGTCTACTAGGTATTCTTGTTGGTGTAAATCCCATTTTCTGGATATTGAAGATTGTTTATGCATTAAAATCATTGATGAGTTTTTTGGGTGAATGCATAATTCTGGTTGAGGAAGAGGAAGCATTTTGCACTAGGGTTTATGTTAGTAAGTCTTGCTACTTGCATTGAGATGGTGAAACCCTTAGTTGGCTATTTTGAGATTGATGGTTGAGTTGCTTCCATAGAGGTTGTTTTGATCAAGTTAATGCTTTACTTGATACATGATTTGGGCTTGCTCCATTGAGATTGATTTGAGCAAGTTATTCTTTGCATTGGTGATTTATGTTGGTGGCTATTTTGTTCAAATACCTTTGGAGGTAAAAGGATGTCTACTAGTTTCCTTTCATGTAGTGATTGGTTGAATGCTTCAAGGTTAATGTTGAGTTGAATGATATTGGTTAAACCTTGTCTATAAGCATTGTTGTTAAAGCCCTAATTGGTTGAGCAAAGATATTGGTTGTGGAAAGAACATGAGTATCATTGTTATATGAGATATTGCATGGTTGGAAATTGTTGGGTTGTGTTTCATGTTCTTGAGAAAAGAATACTACATCTATCTTATTCTTTTGATATTGAGATTGGGAGTTAATTATAGAACATATTGAGTCTCTAACAATTCTCTTTATGTTTCTATGAGATTTGAGATTGATATTTGGAGTTAAGTATAGAACATATTGAGTCTCTAACAATTCTCTTTATGCTTCTATGATGTTGATGAATCACATTGGGTCTCTAACAATTCTCTTTGTGGGTTCATGTTAACCAAGTTTTTCTTGATGAACTTGTGAGCTGATTTGGATAGGTTCTAGTGAAGTCTTGTGAGCTGATTTGGACAGGTTCTAATGAGGACTTGTGAGCTGATTTGGACAGGTTCTAGTGAGGACTTGTGAGCTGATTTGGACAGGTTCTAGTGAGGACTTTTGATTTGATTTGGACAAGTTCTAGGGAGGACTTGTGAGCTGATTTGGACAGGTCCTAGCAGAGTACTTGAGGACAGAGTTGAAGTGGTTATTTGAGAAGAACCTGAGGATAGTTTTGACAAGTATTTGAGAAGGCTTGTGTGCAGCAGAGATTTATTTGTTCAAGCTTTATGAGTTGAGCTTGGGACAGATCTGATAGAGTGAGGAAGACTTGTGATGGACTGACTGACTGTGTTTAGTACAGGTTGATGAGTTGCTATGGAGGTGATCAGTGAGGACAAAGGTCTCTTGAGGCTAAGCATTGAGGACATGAGGTATTCTGTGGAAAGGATTTCCATGTGCTAGCGGAATAAGAGGTAGGTGATATTCTGAAGTATCATTTCAAGAGTTGAGAGGAAGGATTCTCCTTTGGGCAGGAGGCTCATAAATTCATGATGAGGGGAAGGATTCTCCTTTGGGTAGGAGGCTCATAAATTTGTGAGGAGAGGAAGGATTCTCCTTTGGGCAGGAGGCTCATAAAGTCGTGAGGAGGGGAAGGATTCTCCTTTGGGCAGAGGCTCATAAATACTTGAGTAGGAGAAGGTTTCTCCTTTTGTATGAGGCTCATAAACATTGTAATTGGGAAGGATTCCCAAAGAACTTTGAGAAATCTTTTTAGATAAAAGTTTTGTGGAGGTAGCCCATGTTGGGTGAACCACGTTAAAATTGGTGTCTCATTGTGTGTTGCTTTATGCATTGCTTTGATATTGCTATTGGTTCATTGCTTTGCAAAGTTGAAGTCAAATAGAGAAAGTAAAAAGAGGTCTTATACTATTCACCCCCCCCCTCTCAGTATAAGCTTGTGTTCTTCAGATCAACCATTGTGTGCCACTACATGCAAATACCATCACAATAGATTTTTTGATAGAAGTAGATCTAGGTAGAATAATAGGAAGTAGATAAATTCACATGATTGATTTGGCTAGAGTTTTTCCATGGAGTTGCAAAAACTTGTGAAGACTAGAACTCATCATTGCATCCACTAGATTGAAAATCCAATTAGTGAAGATTATTTTCTATAGATTCATAGAAATTTTTATTATACTTTCTAATAATTTATTGAAGAAGAAAGAATTTTTAATAAAAATTATTGTGTTACTATCATCTAAGTTTTTCTTGTTTCATAAAAATAACTCTTAGAATTTGGGAATCTTCCTACAACAAATAGAGAAGAACTTCATCTTCGTTGCATGAAAGTCAACGTACTTTCCTTGTGCAAGAATTAATTCTTTGTTGTAGAAAAATAAGGATTGAATATTTGGAGGCCTAAGGAGAAAAGTCTCATTGAGAGATTTGCAAATTGAATACTACTAGTTGAAATATTGAGAAGAGATCTAGTGGCCAAGGAAGCCACATTGAATATTGTAAATCTAGGAACGAGGTCCTAGAAATAAAACCCCATTGAATATTGAAGAGACTCAAGGAGAAGAGTCATAGAAAATATTTGAGAATGGTCATATCCATTGAATATTGAAAACTTCAAATTAAATAAGAGGTCCTTAGAAAGCCTTATTGAATAACTTCCATAGTGGAATATTAAGCATTGAGAAGAACTAAAAAAATTTCTATTGTAGATTTCAATAGCAATAGATTTAGGAGATCCTAGAAGAAGATCTCACTATGAAACCTCCATAGTTGAAGATTGAAGAGTACAAGGAATGTCTCATTGAAGGTTTTGAAGTTGTAAAATTGAATACCTTGGAGAGGTCTTAAGGAGAAACAAGAAGAAGGCTTGGTGAGCCTCATTGAAGGAGTTACTAGAACTCCTTGGAGAAATTACTACTAAGGGAGAAGCTCTTGATAGCTAAGTGTAACCACCAAAAAGGCTCCACATCGGGTCTAACTATTGCAATTGATGAGAAATACACAAATAGGCATGCATAAATTGACAACAAGAAATAAATCAAATACAAGGAATCCTTTATTAATTTCAATGGAGTCAAATTACAAATTTGTCCCTCTTAGGGATACCCATTTGATACGTCAATTACAATAGTATTTAATCCCTATCAAGGGTAGATGTGAATCAAATGCCTTCTAGGGTGACATGAACTGCTCTAGGGTGTCGATGATCCTCTTCTCCATGATTATAGGTATTCACTGTGTTGAATGGTATGACCCTATTAATCCTGCATTCAAGAAACAACAAGAAGCATGTTAAAACCAAAGGTAGCCTCTCTTGATGAGGCCTTTAGAGGGTATTAACATAAAAGATATCATGACTATCAATAATCAAGAAAGTGCAAGAAATATGCTAAAACTATGTAAAACATGAAAAGATTATCATAAAACATGTAAGCTCAAGAACATCTAACTATCCAGTAGCCTAGTTACCAAATTAGAAGCATGAAGGCATGAGAAAGATACATTAGAGTACCAAATACCACAATGAAAGCAACATGTATAAAAACTATAAATCTATTTGTTAGGGTCTCTAAATTGCTAATTAAACTAGTAATAAAGCTAATCTAACCTAACTAAATAATCTGCAAAAATAATAGCAAGGGAATCTCCCCTAATTTGCTCATTATGGGTATGATGCATGGGTGGCACTATTACCCATGGTGAGAGCCACGGTGGAGCTCTGAGTAGGTTTGCCCTCCAAATCAGGGCTCTCTCTGATCCACCTTGCCAAATTGATGGTCAAGGATCGCCTATATGTCCTTTGGCAAGTTTGGTAGTTTAATTGCTCTGATTGTGCACCAATTGTATGGATTTGTGTTTCTTGGCTCTCCTAGGCTCCTAGGACCTCCATTGCAATGCGATCTCCAATTGGGTAGCAAAAGTGTCCCTCTTAATGCATCTAGGTGAGTATGCAATTCGACAGGGCTTCACTACTCAATTGATAAAATTTTCTCCCTATCTATCCCCAATTCGGAGGGGGATATTATAGCATTGATCCAAGGCTAGGGGTGGCTTCCTCATGAAGCCAATATCAAGATTGGGTAGTTGAGCCAGCTGGATGGAAGGATCTAGAACCTTCCTCTCTCAAACCACTCCAATCTAAAACCAATTGGCTGTTGCAACCAACTTTGGGTCAGATGAAGGCCAATTGACTTTGAGTGTTGACCACGACTGACATGCATGGTGAGCATTGCTAACTGTGGGTGTCAGCAGTGGATAGCACTGACTATTGAGTGATAAAAACCATTGTTATACCTTGGATCTATCCAAAGATCTTCCATATTGTCTTCTAGCATGTCCCATATGAGTATTCGCCTCGGCATGACGTATTTTAGGTGTCTACAGATGCCCCTTTTGATATGCGTTGTGATTTTGAGCAACAGTGAGCAAAACTAGACCTCCTAAAATGATGTCATAGATTGGATGATGATCATTGATCTGATCAACATTAGATACCCCGAGTCTAAAAAAAGGATGTGCATCCTCGAATCATTGCTTCCAACTAGGTGAAAGGCTTAAATTTGAAAAGGTTTGCACTCGTCATCAAAATTCGGTTAGCATCAATGCCAAGTAGGCTTTTGGGCCTATCAATCCGAAAGGATGAGAGTTACAAACTAACTATCATATTTTCCATTTTACCCAAGCAAAGGGGTAAGCTTATGATAGTATTTAGCAATGATTCACAAGGATGAATGCAATTTTGACAAGATCAAGGGATCTACACTCAAAGGATCTTCTATTGAATTTTATTATGAAAATTGATATTATGACTACCCCCTCAAGTTACGAGTCGATGAGGATAATAATAATTAAATGAAGCGATGAGGTCGCTTGACCACTATTTATGATCTTTGCACAAATTAATATGTAGCATTCGAATACTTGGAAAGGCCTAATAAGCTATGATTACACCATTTAAAATAATTGCATATTCCTATCTCATGGAGCAGTCTAGCCACGAAGGCCTTCTTAGGGAATCAAAATGATAGCAATGTCCATTAGGCTTGTAGTGAATCATAATGTTGATGATATGCTAAAAATTGTCATAGGAGAATCGTGATGAATATATCGTTCCTGTGGGGCAATCTTGCTGTGTAGGCCTTCTTAGGGATATAAATGAAACATAACAATTCAAAAATGATGAATTTACCTAAAATTTCCTTATGGTAATTTTCTCATCTTGCCGGATTACATGGATTGTGATTCACTGCAACCGCCAATTGTATAGGGTACATAAATGAATACGAGGTACATTTGGATTTTGATTTTTTTGTTAATTTTGAATTTTTTGAATTATCTGGTCTGATTAATATCCTTTATTTGACCTTTTAAAGCTCTCCACGATGGGAATTTGAAGCATTAAATGTAGTTTTCTAACCGCACTTGTTAGAAGCAGGCCAATTTCTTAATTGTGGATGTCAACCATGGGCAAAAAACCCTAATTTTGGGACCGCATATGTCAACCGCAGACCGCACCAAATTTGAAAATTATATAAAATTTTTTGCTTTATAAATTTTCATTATTTACCTGCATCTGCCAGTAAAACTAAGAGCTCTAGGAGGTAAAAACTTTTTTTTGACATGGAACACTGCCAAAACTCTATCGATTCCACACATTCCACACCGATGGTGGATCACCCGGAAGCCTCGACCAGTGGAGGAGCTGGTGCTTCTAAGGTAACTCAAAAATTGAGACCTCGCTTGTCATTAGCGAATGTAAAATTAACCTCATTAATTAATCGATAACTTAACTACACTAAACCATTCGTAACGAAATTCACTGTAGTTAGGTTTAGCATAGGTTAGATAGATGGGGGGTTAGATTTAATTTTTAGGGGGTTTTTTCGAGAAGGATAGACCTATTTAGGGGTTCGCTCCCTAGCCGCAGGTGGCAGTTGTGGGCCCCAATTTGCATATTGGGGACCGTAGATGTCATTCATGGCAGGATTCAAATCCCAATGGTCAAATTTTTTACCATTCAACCGACTGCGGTTTCGACTTGCGGTGCCCAAATTTTCTAGAATTTTGCAAAAAATTTCAATTTTTTTATTTTTATTGAATTTTTCTAGGCACTTAATGCCATTTGTTGCATTTTTGGAATGCTTTTCTGATTTTTTTGAAATTGGTGATCATGTTTTTACATGTTTTTGTATTTTTATGTATTTTTTTTATTTGTTTTGACATTTTAGAATTGTTTTTCTTGCTTATTATTTTTGTTACCACTCAGACTTTGACCAATAGAGCGAGGGAGACCGATCTCCTTCATGACCTTTGCGATGATCTCACTGTTTGGGAGCGAGAATGGTTCACTGCTATGGGGTTCGATTACATCTTGGACCTCCCTGAAGAACACAAGCTTATACTGAGAGGGGGTGAACAGTATAAGACCACTTTTTACTTTTCTTTTCAATTCAATATTATGCAGTGTATAGACAACAGTATCAATAGCAGTAATCAAGCAATGCACAAAACACCATACACAATAGAGACACCATAGTTTACGTGGTTCACCCAATGTGGGCTACTCCATGGAGAAAATATTTTACTAAAACTTTCTCAATCAATTTCTTTGGGAATCCTTCCCAATTACAATGTTTATGGATCTCTATCCAAAGGAGATGTTGATCCCCTAATCTCAAGTTCATGGATCTCTTCCACAGGAGAACTCTTTCCCCTTCTACTCTAGCTAGTGATCTTCTAGAAGACTCTATCTCTCTACTGCACTAACTAGTGGATCTCTCTCCACTTGAAGACTCCTCACTCAGATCTATCTTCAATTATGTTGGCTGTTGGATCTCTATCCACTGAGACTCTATCCTCTGTACTCTATCACCTCCAAAGCTCTATCAATAGGCTCACTCAGAACCTGCTCAATAGGCTCACTCAGAACCTACTCAACAAGCTCACACAGAACTTGTCCAAATATGCTCAACAAGCTCACATAGAACTTGTCCAAATCTACTCAACAAGCTCACACAGAACTTGTCCAAATCTGCTCAACAAGCTCACACAAAACTTGTCCAAATCTACTCAACAAGCTCACACAAAACTTGTCCAAATCTACTCAAGCAAGCTCACCAAGAACTTGCCCAAATATGCACTAGCAAGCTCACCAAGAACTTGCCCAAATATGCACTAGCAAGCTCACCAAGAACTTGAACTCATAATATGTTCTATCTAAGCTCACCAATGAACTTGCTCAATCAAATCAATCTTATAGAAGCATAAAGAGAATTGTTAGAGACTCAATATGTTCTATACTCAAATCTCAATCTCAACTCAAATCCAGAATATAGAATAGTTTGTTTCATGGAACTTGAACAACCACTTCACACAATCACTTGACTAGGCTCAAACAACTCTTCTCAACCAACTACCACAAGGAACAACTCTTTCTTACAAACCCTAGTCCAAGCATGTATCAACCAACTCAAATGTTTCCAACAATGCTCAACCACAAATCTCACATAACAATGATACTCATGTTCTTCTCAAGTTCAAGTTCTTTGCATAACCAATGGGCTTCAACAACAATGCTAATAAAACATTCTTCACATAACAATGATACTCATGTTCTTCTCAAACCCTATCTCAAGTTTTTCACACTACTAATGGCTTCAACAACAATGCTTATAAAACAAGGTTTAATAGCAACTCTCAACCCAGAAAACCTTGAAGCATTCAACCAACTACTTTCGAAAAGGAAACCACAATTAATCCTTTTCTCTCCAATGATATTTCAGAAATCAACCACCATAAACAATCAATAGGAGAATGTGCCCATACCTTTTATGAAGATGAAGAAGCCTTTTGGTTGTCCACAAAATCTGTCTCACTCAACACACTTTCTTTTTCAACTTTCAACAAGGGTTAGAGATCTTGATTAATAACACAACAATAACATCCAAATAACACCTTATTACTCCTACTCAATAACATACACCATGTCACTTCATAAATGAATTAATCTCTTTTGAAAAAGAACAAAGCAACCTTCACTTTTGAACCTCTTTACAAAATCAGAAATATCTCTTTACACACACCTTATTTCTCCCTCTAAGAAAGTTAATCAAATAGCCCTCAGAATAAGCTTTCCAACGATATATAATATGATATACTTTCAAAAATTAAATCATCAAAAATCTCTCCTTTTCTAAACATGCATCACAACCCTTATTCCTCCTAGGGCAACTTTAGAAAAATAAAATATATTAAAAATTATTAACTTGCCTGTCATTGACGGGATTCGATCTCGTGACCTTCCTTGCTCAATGCCTTAACCACAGCCAACCTATCATTGGGCCACATGCCCTCACGTGCTCAAAAGGAGCACACAACAAAACCTTATGCCGTGAATATATGCGCCCTTCGAAAACAAAACGTGCTTCACGCGTTTCAACACAACAAAACACCTCCGACAAGAATCGAACGTAGGACCTCCTACTTCACACACAACGCACGAACCACTAGGCCAAGGAGGCCTATACGTTTGGCTTTACTCCACAATAGTCTCTTCAACGAACGTGAAAATCGTAAGCCTTTTAAAACCCTTTTCACACACACTTCGACACACGATGCGTAGGCTCTTTTACCATTCGAATCCAAATATCAAATCGAGCGCTTAGAGAAATAAATCGAAACTTTGGGCAATAAAAATATAATATATATATATATATATATATATATATATATATATATATATATATATATATATATATATATATATGTCCTCCTCCTTTCCTTTGACGTCGGTGCTATAATTTAAATATTAGTTTTATGCCTTTTCCTTTCTTTGACGTCGACGCTATAAATTTTAATTTTAAATTTTAATTTTAAATAATTTAAAATTTAAACTTAAATATTTAAAATTAAATATCTCCATCACCGGGGCACATTTTTTGATGAAACGAAAAGCCAACCTGGGTTTTAAGAAAAACCCATTTCAAATCTGCCATCCATGGTTTTAAATAAAACCTTTTATTTTGCCTACCTTGGTTTTCACAAAAACCCTGTATATATCCATGCTCTCCAAAATATCATAAATGCTCATTTATGAAATGCTTTGGCCACCAAAACTCAATGTGATCCATGTGACATCAATGATCCATGTGACATCAATGACAACATAAAATCACTCAAATTTCCAACAATCTCCCCCTTTGTCATTGATGGCAACACCTCTATTGTAAATCACCACAATCACTGCAAAAACCATCTCTGAGAATCAAAGTTGCTCCCCCTAACTCAATACTCTCTATGGAGGTTGCTCCCCTAACTCAATGCTCTCTTTGGAGGCTGCTCCCCCTAACTCAATGCTCTCCCCCTTACTCAAATCTCTCTCCCTTTGACATCAATGGCAAAAGGGACACCTATGGGGCTAAAAGATATGACTCTTAAGCTTAGCCCCCTCACCACCTTCTCTATTGAGGTGATTAATTTTGGGGTGGGAGTACATTTACTCCCATATTACATTGTTTCTTTCCTCTATCAACTTCCTTCCATATTTTTTTGATATCCTTCTCTTGATGAATTACTTGATCTTCTTGTCTTGAACCTGTTTGACCTTCTTGCCTTGAAACTATTTGACCTTCTTGTCTTGAACTTGTTTGGAATTGAGTCCTACACCATTTTGCAATATGTCCAAAGTTATTGCAATTAAAACACTTGATATTGTAGCCTTTGGATGGTGCCCATATCCTGAATTCTTTCTTGAAATAATTTCCATATCCATTCCTTTCTTGAACCCTGTATTGTGAAGTTCTATTTTCATGACCATTATGACCATGACTTCTGATTTGTGTAGCTCTAAAACCAAAACCATGTTGCTCATTTTCTTTGCACTGAGAAGCTCTATGACCAATCCTATTGCATAAGAAGCAATGTCCCTGAAAACCATACCTTCTTCCTTTGAAGTTTCTTCTAGAAAAATCAAACTTCTTTGATCCATGGATCCTGCAGTGTATAGCCCTGTGTCCAAATCCATTACAAGAAAAACAATGTCCTTGAAAAGCCCTTTGTTCATGCCTTGGTTCCTCATACCTTTCTTGATCATTATCCTTGTAATCATCTTTGAATTGTGCATTGTATCCTTGAATGTTCTTTGTAGCATCTAAATCCTCTTCCTTAATTTCTTCCTTGCTTTCCTCTTCAAGAATTTATTTTCCTTTTGAACTTGATTCACTTATCTCAAAACAAGATCCAAACTGGATGTTTGGAGCCATAGGAACTTTGGAACTTTCTTCATAAATCTTAGGTGCTTCCTTGATTTCATCTTTTAGAACTTCCTTTCCCTTTGAGTGTGATTCCCCAAACCTGAAATATGAGACCTTTGGTGCTTTGGAACCTTCCTCTTCTTTCTCTTCATTTGTGTCAAATAGTAAATTGGCACACATCTCTATAGCCTCTAAAATGCAAGTATCCATTTATGTTGCTTCCTTTTCTTTGGGGACCGGTTCTTCCTTATAGATTTCTGAAACAAAGCCTCCTGATATAAATAGAGGTCCCTATGTGTTTGTTTTTTATTTCCCTTCTTCATAACCAAGCCCTGTCTTTATAAATGGATCTCGTTGTAAACTCAAAAAATTATCCAGAGTTTTTGAATTCCTTTGAAATCATGCTAACTCATTTATGTAGGTCCCCAAACATTTATGATCTTCTTCTTCTAACTGATTACATCTTTCTTTCTTCTTCTTCAATTGCTCAAAAATAGTGATGCCAAGCTCTTTTGTTTCTTGAAGCTCTTTTTCCAAATCTTGAATGTGTTGGTTAAGCATTATGTTGACCTTTTCATTTTCATGAACCTTATTTTCAAACCTTTTGATTTTCCTTTTCAATCTCCTGATTTTATTTTCTTGTTTTGTGGATTCCTCTTCTTCATCATCACTACTGCTAGAATTGTCACTAGAACTACTGCTAGAACTATTACTGGAACTACTGCTTCCTTTTTCAATAAATAAACTTTCCTTGTTGCAATTGTTGTAGTACGTGCAATCATCATCTAAATGCCCAAAATCTTTGCATATGAAGCATTTTAGTATTCTTAGACCCTTCTTGTACCTATTTGCTTGCTCAATGGCTATAGCAAGCTCTTCATGTCTTTCTTCGATAGATGTATCCTCTTCTTTAACTTCAATACCTAGGAATAGGTGTTCTTGCCTTTCTTCACTTATTCCAAAGAATGTACATTCTTCTTCATCTGACTGGTCTTCATTGTTGTGAACTGAACCATCACTTGCTTCTTCAATGTAGAAAGTTTTCTTTGTCTTATGAAAACTTTTCTTCTTCTCATACCTATTTTGCTTGTATCTGTCATCTTTGTCATGTTTATGCTTTCCATCTTCTTTTCTTCTGTGACCCTATTTTTCATCATCACTGTTTTCTTCATGTGGACACTTGTATGCATAGTGACCAAAATCACCACACTTGTAGCATCTGACTTTCTTCATATCCCTGTAATTTCTTAAGTCCTTTTTCCTTTTGATGAAGTTAGCTTCCTCATCATTATCTGAATCTCTATGTGTCTCTGGAACTTTCCCTTTATTTTTCTCTGAAGCCTTGAATGCAGTTTCTTTTATTGGAACCTGATGCTTACTTCTCCTCATCTCATAAGTTGTGAGTGTTCCTTGTAGTTCTTCCATTGTTAGCTTGTTGATATCCATTGTTTCTTCTATTGCTGAAACCTTTGCATCATACTTCATGGGAAGTGATCTCAAAACCTTTTGAGTAACATCTGATTCTTTCATCTCAAATCCTAGACCTCTCATGGTGTTAGCAATCTCATCAACTCGAAGTAAAAACTATGCAATATCTTCAGAATCTTCCATTTTCAATTCCTCAAATCTTTTTCTATGAGTTTGTAGTTTTGCCAACTTTACCTTGGAATCTCCTTCATAGGTATTCCACAACTTGGTCCACATTTCATTTGCTGAATTACATACCATGACCTTTGCAAAATATGTCTCACGTAGCCCACTCAGAATACAATTCATTGCCCTTGCATTGATCTCAACCAATTTCCTAATAGTCTTATCTGCCTCGAGATCACCTTCAACCTTATACTCTTTTGCAACCATCTGCCATACCTCATATCCTTGTGATATCAAGTAGTTCTTCATTCTCATGCTCTAGAAAGCATAATTGTTACCATCAAACAGTGGAGCCTTATTTGTAGATGATCCATTCTATGAAGCCATCTATGTTCTTGTAGAATCTGCCCTCAAGCTGTTAGCCTTTCCGAAGGAACCCACTTGATACCAATTGAAGAACACAAGCTTATATTGAGAGGGGGGTGAACAGTATAAGACCACTTTTTACTTTTCTTTTCAATTCAATATTATGCAGTGTATAGACAATAGTATCAATAGCAGTAATCAAGCAATGCACAAAACACCATACACAATAGAGACACCATAGTTTATGTGGTTCACCCAATGTGGGCTACTCCATGGAGAAAATATTTTACTAAAACTTTCTCAATCAATTTCTTTGGGAATCCTTCCCAATTACAATGTTTATGGATCTCTATCCAAAGGAGATGTTGATCCCCTAATCTCAAGTTCATGGATCTCTTCCACAGGAGAACTCTTTCCCCTTCTGCTCTGGCTAGTGATCTTCTAGAAGACTTTGTCTCTCTACTACACTGAATGGTGGATCTCTCTCCACTTGAAGACTCCTCACTCAGATCTATCTTCAATTATCATGGCTGCTGGATCTCTATCCACTAAGACTCTATCCTCTATACTCTATCACCTCCAAATCTCTATCAATAGGCTCACTCAGAACCTACTCAATAGGCTCACTCAAAACCTACTCAACAAGCTCACACAAAACTTGTCCAAATATGCTCAACAAGCTCACACAGAACTTGTCCAAATATGCTCAACAAGCTCACACATAACTTGTCCAAATATTCTCAACAAGCTCACAAAGAACTTGTCCAAATATGCTCAAGCAAGCTCACCAAGAACTTGCCCAAATCTACACTAGCAAGCTCACCAAGAACTTGCCCAAATATGCACTAGCAAGCTCACCAAGAACTTGCTCAAATATGCTCTAGCAAGCTCACCAAGAACTTGCTCAATAATTCAATCTCATAGAAGCATAAAGAGAATTTTTAGAGACTCAATATGTTCTATACTCAAATCTCAATCTCAACTCAAATCAATCTTATAGAAGCATAAAGAGAATTGTTAGAGACTCAATATGTTCTATCCTCAAATCTCAATCTCAACTCAAATCCAGAATATAGAATAGTTTGTTTCATGGAACTTGAACAACCACTTCACACAATCACTTGACTAGGCTCAAACAACTCTTCTCAACCAACTACCACAAGGAACAACTCTTTCTTACAAACCCTAGTCCAAGCATGTATCAACCAACTCAAATATTTCCAACAATGCTCAACCACAAATCTCACATAACAATGATACTCATGTTCTTCTCAAGTTCAAGTTATTTGCATAACCAATGGGCTTCAACAACAATGCTAATAAAACATTCTTCACATAACAATGATACTCATGTTCTTCTCAAACCCTATCTCAGGTTTTTCACACTACTAATGGCTTCAACAACAATGCTTATAAAATAAGATTTAATAGCAACTCTCAACCCAGAAAACCTTGAAGCATTCAACCAACTACTTTCAAAAAGGAAACCACAATTAATCCTTTTCTCTCCAATGATATTTCAGAAATCAACCACCATAAACAATCAATAGGAGAATGTGCCCATACCTTTTATGAAGATGAAGAAGCCTTTTGGTTGTCCACAAAATCTGTCTCACTCAACACACTTTCTTTTTCAACTTTCAACAAGGGTTAGAGATCTTGATTAATAACACAACAATAACATCCAAATAACACCTTATTACTCCTACTCAATAACATACACCATGTCACTTCATAAATGAATTAATCTCTTTTGAAAAAGAACAAAGCAACCTTCACTTTTGAACCTCTTTACAAAATCAGAAATATCTCTTTACACACACCTTATTTCTCCCTCTAAGCAAGTTAATCAAATAGCCCTCGGAATAAGCTTTCCAACGATATATAATATGATATACTTTCAAAAATTAAATCATCAAAAATCTCTCCTTTTCTAAACATGCATCACAACCCTTATTCCTCCTAGGGCAACTTTAGAAAAATAAAATATATTAAAAATTATTAACTTGCCTCTGTCGCTGATGGGATTCGATCTCGTGACCTTCCTTGCTCAGTGCCTTAACCACAACCAACCTGTCATTGGGCCACATGCCCTCACATGCTCAAAAGGAGCACACAACAAAACCTTATGCCGTGAATATATGCGCCCTTCAAAAACAAAACGTGCTTCACGCGTTTCAACACAACAAAACACCTCCGACAAGAATCGAACGTAGGACCTCCTGCTTCACACACAGTGCATGAACCACTAGGCCAAGGAGGCCTATACATTTGGCTTTACTCCACAATAGTCTCTTCAACGAATGCAAAAATCGTAAGCCTTTTAAAACCCTTTTCACACACACTTCGACACACGATGCGTAGGCTCTTTTACCATTCGAATCCAAATATCAAATCGAGCGCTTAGAGAAATAAATCAAAACTTTGGGCATATATATATATATATATATATATATATGTCCTCCTCCTTTCCTTTGACGTCGGTGCTATAATTTAAATATTAGTTTTATGCCTTTTCCTTTCTTTGACGTCGGCGCTATAAATTAAATTTTAATTTTAATTTTAAATTTAAATTTTAAATAATTTAAAATTTAAACTTAAATATTTAAAATTAAATATCTCCATCACCGGGGCACCTTTTTCGATGAAACGAAAATCCAACCTGGGTTTTAAGAAAAACCCATTTCAAATCTGCCATCCATGGTTTTAAATAAAACCTTTTATTTTGCTTGCCTTGGTTTTCACAAAAACCCTGTATATATCCATGCTCTCCAAAATATCATAAATGCTTATTTATGAAATGCTTTGGCCACCAAAACTCAATGTGATCCATGTGACATCAATGACAACATAAAATCACTCAAATTTCCATCCCCAGCATTTATATTTATCAGGCATACTTGACTGTCTTGGCCCGTTGTTGGGATGCACGGACCAACACATTTCACCTACCGACTAGTGAGATGACTGTTACTCTAAAGGATGCCTACTGCATCTTTCATCTGCCGATTGATGGTGGAGCCATCACGTCTTATCCTACCATGACTATGAGGGTTGTATTTGATTGCATCTTTGGAACTTGAAGTATAGAGGTGTAGGAACGTAATGCCCATAGGGGTATCCATGTCGAAGAGTGGCACAAGGCCCAATTCTTCTCATAGCAAGAAGTTGTGTTCATGCTCCTAATTATCTAGATAGTCCTCTTAGATTATTTAGGCATGAGGTTCCCTTAGAACCTCCTGGTTTGGAGGTGGTGATGAGCTTGACTCAAGATCCTCTCATTCTATCGTGGGGAGCACCCTGCTAGCACAGCTCTACTATGAGCTATATTAGATCACACATCGAAGTAGAGTTGGCATCAGTTGAAGCATCCTCCTCCAGTTTTGGGGCTGATAGCACATCATGATCAAGCACCCCATTGACTTATCCCTACTGATCACTAACATTGATGAGGGACATCAGTGCTACATCACCTGCTATCCCTAGGAGCGAGAGGGCTTTAGGAGTAGGTCTCATGCAGGAGACCTAGAGCACTACATTGGCAGATTTGCACAGCTCCTCCATCAGCACATACGGTGGCGACCATATATGGACTGTCCAGCATAGACAAAGGCATAAATGTACCTATGTTGAGCATATAGAGATAGATGGATCATCAGTCGAAAGGTCGATATACATGAGTATCACTTCTACTCTTACATGCTGAGGTAGTTTGGGATCTAGCATGATGTCCCAGAGTTGCCTATTATCTATAGATACCCAGTCCTTGAGATGGACCTGACATGACCCTAGGTTACTCCCCTGGAGGATGAGGATGATTACTTTTAGGAGTTAGTCTAGGTGGATGTAGGCACTACTCCTGACTATGAAGGCTAGTGGATCGACTTCCAGTGGCATGGAGAGGGTCCTCTAGGCTAACCAGCTAGTGGATTCATAGCTGAGGGTACAAAAGGCACGGAGGTGGACCCTCATGGGCATAGGACCTACTAAAGTATAGAGGGTGCATGGGGTGCAAGGGCCACTACAGAGGAGGGCCCATAGGTGGAGGCAGAGGAGGAGGTATTAAAGGAGGGCGAGGCACCTTCAGATAGTGATATTGGGTAGTTGAGTGCCCATATTTTTGACCTCTATAGCTAGGTTGGGATACTACAGACTCAGATTCTACATAGGGATACTACCATTGCCACTCTAGAGACTAAGCTAGCACAAGGGGAGAGGCAGTGGAAAGGATATGAGGAGGAGAGGATAAATCTCCACGTATAAGCTACCATTGTAGGCACCCAAATCACATAGCTCACTAGTGAGCAAGATGTGGCATAGGCACAGTTGAGTGCCATGACTACTGAGAGAGACTTGTTAAGAGCAGCAATGGAGCACCCCTCATCCACACAAGTTATCATGGAACCTCCCCTAGCACCATATTCTTTACTTCCAGCAGGTTGTGACCCCATGGCAAAGATCAAGAGGCTTCATTCCCTCATGAAGGATGGTAATGAGCGATATACAACACACATAGATAGCATCTCCCAACTAGAGGTCTACATCAGGAGGTACCAGAGGATACCCACACTACAGGGACTCAATGGACCAAGTCTAGGACTAGGGAGATAGGGCAGTCTTCTGCCAGTTTGAGCCACAGAACGCAAAGGACTAAGAGGACTCACAGGTCCTTGAGTAATCATGGTGCTAGCTTATAGAGGACTCACAAGGATGGCTGAGGTAATAGAGGTACCTCACATCCTGGGGGTGCAAGCCTAGTTTAGTACAAATCTCAAAGATATCTTTTGTACTATTTTTGAGTGTAAGGTCGGGGAGCTACATAGTTGTAGCCTACGGGCTTTTGATATATCTTGATACTATGTACTCTTTGACACATATATTTATATGATATGATAGTTCATATCATTATATGTCTACTTTATTTTTGGTTTTTTATGTTTATGTTATGCACATAGATACAATGCAGATATTTGATTTGTTGCTATATGATGTGATGAATGGATGAAATGCACTAGCTATATGATGTGGATGCAATGATATACATGTGTAGATGTACTAATTTATGATGCTATGTATACGAATACAATATTTCATGTTTTAATGCATTTTTTATTTGCTTCACTTGTATGCATTTACTTTATGCTATTTATGACATGATTCGTGTCATGTATGTGTTGCATGTATTTTTGATGATATTAAGTTATTGTAAATGGACATGTATGTTTTAATCACTTAAAACACAATGTATGCAATATGATATGAGGTTTTAACAATCTAATGGATGACACCACATAATGTATAACAATCATGAATTGTAATTGCTTTATCTCTTTGTGAAAGATAATACACCCATATGTGAGATGTAATGATATATATTTTCTGTTCATAAGATTTTGTAAATTAAAAGAGTATGCATAATATAATCAGTGGCCATCTAAATATTATTTTTGGCATCCATCTGGTATCTAATCATATAATAAAAATAATTCTAATAAACAAACTCTTATAAAAAATAAATTGATGTTTGATGATTGCATTTGAAAATTTAATTGTTGCTATTTGGGAATATCTTGAGGTTTACCATGAGAATCAAACACCCTAGTTGACTGATCAAAAGTTGTATACTAACTATACTAAACTTTTGAAACATAAGGTTTTCGCTAGGATAGGCCCTAACTATTCATTATACCTATGTGTGCAAGTGAATATATTTGATAAGGCATAATCATACCTCGATGTCAGGTGGGATTCTTTCAGCCCATTTCTAATATCGGGGGTCTGCAAATGTCTTACCCAATCCTAGGTTTATATTTTAGTTGGACTAGACCACTAGGTAATACAGGACACCTGAAGCTAGCTCTTCCACATTCAAAAATTGGTTTGTACAAAAGTGAGATGATAATGCATCAGACATATCATCATGCGTAAGGTACAGTAGGGATTCAAGTTCACCCCCTTCTTTTCTTCATTTTTTTAGGATACTTTCTCATATAAAGTGATAAAAATCACTATTTATTTTTGTACTATAGTGATAAAAATCACTGTTTATTTTGTACTTTTTCTTTCTTTCTTTTGAGAAAGGAATTTGATACTAATTTTAATTTCTTTGTACAATTTGATCTTCATTTGATCTAACTTTTTAGGATTTACATTTGATAATTTGCTTCACAAACTTCCTTTGGAGATTTTACTTTTGGAAACTGTTTCTAGGATATCGATCTAGGATATCGATGTTATGATATCAAAATGGGATATCAATCTAGGATGTCGATCTATGATAACGATCTAGGGTATCAATCTAAAGGATTGATCTAGGATATCACTCTGGGATATTGCTCATTTTAACTTAAGCAAGGGATTTTTGGTAGGGGATGAACTTGTCCTTTTGCCAATTACCAACATTTCTTGTACCATCTGCAAAGAGGGATAAGCAAGAATACACTCTTTTCACCTCAAGATACCTGGTCCTACTTTGTGGCTTTCATATTCCCCTAGTCCTTATTAGGATTATTTAATTTGTTGATTAGTGATAGGATTCTGATATGCTAAGGGCTATACTAACTAGACCTCAACTAAAAAATCAAATCAAGCTTTCTATCAACTCTTGAGAAGACCTCTAGGCATGGTTGAATGACCAAAAAACCCTAGTATATTCTTCATAGCAACAATATGGGTTGTGTTGAAAAACACAATTACTCACAAGGATGATACGTAGATGGAAGATAGTGCATAGATGCATGATTGAGATACAAATGTGGTGTCATTTGTAATATTTATGACACAATTTGTTACAATGCAAGTGTGATGGATGAATATGCCTAATGCAATGCAAAGGTGAAATACAAAATGAAATGGAATGCAAAGATGCAAATGAAATTCAAATGTTTTTATATTTTTCCAAATTTTTATGGATTTTAACATTTTGGTTTGACCAAAGAGCTAATAGACGCCTTTGGAGCCTTTTGGGATTGAACAAGTAGTTTTAATAAAACCCTTGGAGCTTTTTTGGATTGACTAAGTGGTTTTAAGAAAACCCTTCAAGCCTATTCTGGATGACCAAAGGGCTTACAAATGCCTTTGGAGCTTTTTCTGAGTGACCAAAGGGATTACAGATGCTTTTGGAGCCTTTTTTGGTTCTTAGGCATAAAACGCTTTAATATGAAGGATATTGAAAGGTTCAGGCTCTTCAACTCCTCCAAGAGATGTCAAGAAATATGTCCCAAGTCCAATCTTCTTTGGTATCATATAAGGACCTAACCAGTTAGCCATGAATTTGTCTCACATTTTTGGTAGTAAATTTGAGTTCTATTGGTTCTCTTTCAGCACAAGATCACCAACCTCAAAGTTTCTCAGATGGACTTTGCTATTTTAAGCTCATTTGAAGTGCTCTTGATAAACGCATATGTGCTCAAAGGTATTCATGTGATGTTTATCGAGTAGCGTCATATGATCTAGGTGAGCTTGTCGTGTAGTGTCGTCATCAATGAACTCTTTCAATGCGATGCGCAATGTTGGAATTTCCAACTCTAGGGTAATAATGGCCTCAACACCAGATACTAGTGAAAATGGAGTTATCCCAATGGGTGTCTGAATGCTAGTCCTATAAGCCCATAATGCCAGGCGCAACTGGATATGCCAATATTTATGGTGCTCTTGTACCATCTTTTTCAATATGGAGACCACTATCTTATTCTAAGCTTTAGCCTTCCCGTTTGCTTTCTGATAATAAGAAGTCACAAAACTGTGTTTGATTCTATATTTAGACGTCAAAGCTCTCACAATTTTGTTCTTAAATGATGTTCCATTATCTAAAACTATCTTGGATGGTATCCCAAAATGACTAATGATATTGGTGAGTATAAACTTAGCAATACGTGCTCCAGTTGTCATTGTTAAAGGAATATCCTCCATCCACTTAGTAAAATACTTAGTAGCCATGATAATAAATGTATGTCGGCCCGATGACGAAGGAGATATCTTATCAATGAGATCCAGTCCCCACTGAGCAAATGGCCAAGCTGCTTGAATGGGTTGTAATGCATGTGATGGTAGGTGCGTAATATTGACATGATATTGACATTTAATTCACTTCCTAAAATGCACATTGCAATCCTTTTCCATAGTGGGCCAATAATAACCCATACAAAGTATGTTGATGATAGCCATGCTACTGAAATGGCCACTATATGTACCATTGTGAGCTTCTAAAATTACCCAAGATGACTCTTGGGGCTCAAGACAATGAAGGAGAACTCCATCGTAGCTTCTACGGTATAGGATGTCTACTAACAAGATATACTTAGTCACTTTCTATTTGAATGTGTGTCTTGTGGCATGTGACAATCCTTGAAGGATTATACCAAGTTTAAGGAAGTCATATATCTGTGACATCCAGTTATGATAAGCTTCAATCTTGACTGACAAGACATGCTCCCCCTGTGGTTCTACATTTGCAAATGTAGAATGGAAAACAACCCTGTTGTGAATGGTAGATCCTATGAGATCAAAGACCCCCAGGATGTTCCCTTTAGAAATTCTTTGGCTTTGTAGAACCACTCATGGTTTGGTTCTACATGAATCATGTTGATTGACTCTTTGTTATCCAATGATTCACGTTGCATAGCTACATATGACAACGTCTTTACATGGATGGTAGTAAATTTGGTAGACAAATTCTGAGGGATTAGAGACCCCAAATATGCCATTATGTTTGTGAATCTATTGGATGAATTAGGGATTACCTCGATGTCATACCATTCTAGTTGAGCTAGACATGTGTCAACAAGATCCTTATAATATTTCAATACCAGGCATCAACATTGAAATAGTCCCTTAACTTGGTTCACAATGATAAGGGAATCACCAAAGATATTTAGCCTTTTTATCTTCATGGCAACCACTGTTTAGAGGTGAAAATGTGGATCCTACTGTTGGTGAAGGCCTTGTTGCTACTCCAGTAACAATATCCCACAAATCTTCCATTTGGAGAATAGCCTTCATCTTATGTTTCCATGGTGTATAATTTGGACCTTTCAATAACTGATGTGGATCAGTCATCAATTTTGCAACAGCGGCCATAGTGAAGGTTCCTTATATCACCAAATTGGTCCCCCTTTCTATATACCTTTTGCTAGGCCAATATACCGGACAAAATACCCGCCCTTACGTGAGGTAAACTATAGGTATTTAGAAATATCAAAAAAAAATCACCCGCCCTTACGTGAGGGAAACTATAGGTGAAATTTAGAGATCATACGATACGTGGAACATAAGCGGTACTAAAAGGGAATTGCCTTGTTGATGGCACCTACCATAGAAGATTCTTCTCATGCGTGGGGCGTAACTTCCCCTAAACACTATGAAGAATACTTCGTCAGGATTTACGCCTAAACACAAGTGCGATAAAGGGTAGTGGATGGAGTAAAAAATGCAAAAATGGCATACTTATTCCTCCCCGATGATTTATAGAGAACAAGCTCAGACGTCGTTATAGCAACTATGTTAGGCGGCGGATACAGTAGCCAAATCACGACAGCTTTACTTGTAAGTGCTGGCCAGAGGTATCGCAAATACCGAACGCTGCAGTGCAAATAAATTGCATAGATGGGTTTTATATTCCGGGGACTTAGGGAGTGTTTGATTTTAATTTTTAATGTTATAGTGCAAAAATGAAATATGCAACATACAACAAAAAAAATGCCCACTAGAATAACCCACAAGGTGTCGGTCACAGCCGAAAATGCACCTTTTACAATGCCAAATTGCTATTTCAAAAAATTACTTTTGACAAGAAAGACAGTAGAGCAAAGGTGCTCATTTTGTTTGCTGTTTCAGATGAAGTGCAACCTCATATAGCTGATAAAGCAAGTGGTAAAGAGGCATGGGATGCCCTTAGAACCATCTATGATGGGAAGAATGAATCCACCATTCTTCATATTCAACAACAACTTCATAACCTGAGTTTGAGACAGGGTGAAACAGCTGAACTCTTTCTGTGCAGAGTGTCCGAGTTGAAAGAGAAATTGAGTTCTCTCGGAGATACTGTGGACGAAAAGCTTCTCATTTCACTTGTGATGAGAGCTTTACCTTCTTCATTTGATATTTTGATAACCTCCATCCAGGTGTCCCAACGACAAATTACCTACATCGAGTTGGTCAATTTGCTCCAACAACAGGAGGCATGCCAACTTCACAAGGATGATTCTTCCAATACAGCCCTATACACCAACAGGCAGGGTTCTAGGAAGAAAGGTAATGGGCAAAAAGGAGGCAACTTTCGGAAAGGAGGAAATTCTCAACAGGATACGAAAGGAAAAGGCAAGCAACCTCAACGAGAAGAAGAGGTGGTGCAAGATCTATGAGAAAGACAACCATGACACCAACAAGTGTTGGCATAAGAACAAGCAAAAAGGCCAAAACAAACCACAAAATAAAAACAAGCAACCCCAGGTGAATGTTGCTGTTGAAGAATCTGACTCAGATTCTGAATGGGCACACATGGTGCTCATGACTACCACAGATTCCACTTAGAGGGATCATATTTGGTATGTCGATTCTGGAGCTAGTAAACATATGACTGGCGACAGATCATGGTTTGAATCATTTGTGGCCAAGGAGGGCAAACCTGTCACCATTGCTGATGATAAAACCTATAGGGTTCAGGGAGAGGGTACAGTTTCAGTCACTCTTCCTGATGGCAAGTGTCAGATTGACAAGGTCCTCTATGTTCCGGGATTGGCCAACAATTTGTTGTCAGTGACACAAATCTTGGATAGAAATATGGTTGTCAACTTTCGTGTTGATAATGGAAAGAAGTGTTGTACAATTACCAGGAAGGGTAAGCAGATTGCAATGACTTCATATAAGCTTGGCTTTTTTGCACTAGATGCTATCTCTACTCCACATGTTGCCATGATTGTCTCTACCAAGGAGGCAACTTCCCTATGGCACAAGAGATATGGGAATCTTAGTTCTGGCTACTTACTTGAGCTCAGCAAGTATGATATGGTAAAGGGTCTTCCTTCCCTTTCTGCCACATTGCCAGTGTGCTCTGACTGCTTGGTAGGAAAGAAGCATAGAGTACCATTTGAGAAGAGCTCTACAAGAGCAAGAAAACCTTTGGAGCTAATTCACACCGATCTATGCGTTCCTTTCACACACAACAGTGTTGGAGGGAAGAGGTACTTTCAGTTATTCGTAGATGACTACTCACGAAAGATGTGGGTTTTCTTTCTCAAACTGAAATCTGAAGCTTTTGCATTCTTCCAACAGTTCAAGAAATCCGTTGAGAAGGAGTCAGGAGCTTCTATCAAAACCCTCCGCTCAGATCGAGGGGGAGAGTTTACCTCTAATGAATTTTTTGCATTCCTAGATAAGCATGGGATCAAGAGACAATTAACAACTGCCTATACTCCTCAGCAAAATGGAGTTGCTGAGAGAAGGAACCGTTCTATCATGGAAATGGTTCGTTGTATGCTCACAGGTGCAACTCTTGGGCAACAATATTGGGCAAAAGCTGTCACCACTGCAGTGTATCTTTTGAATAGGGCACCCACAAAGGCCCTAAAATGAATGACTCCACAGAAGCATGGAGTGGTCGAAAACCCTCCATATCTCATCTACGTATTTTCGGGTGTCAAGCTTTCATGCACATACCGAAATAGAAAAGGAAGAAGCTAGATGAGAAAACACTGAGATGTATTTTTCTTGGATATTCTGAGCACTCTAAAGGATATCGGTTGATAGATCCTTTGACCAAGAAAATTCATATCAGCAGAGATGTTGTCTTTGATGAAGCTTTCACATCACAGAGCACATCTACAGTACACCAGGATATTGTGGAACCAAAGGAAGAGGAGATTCCTTCGTCAACACAGACAGGAGGTCCTTCTACATCTTCTTCACCACCACCGAAGCGGAATCCTAAATGGTGTACAAATACAATCGAGAGATGCAAATTTATCCACTCCTCCCAATTTGAATTTGGATAGACCTCGTACACGCAGTATGGCTCAAAAGGAAAGAGAAGCCGAGAAACCGGTGAGGTTGATGATCTTTGTCAATCTTTTGAGGAACTTTCCGTGACTCCAAGCGAGAGAAGTTGAGGATATGGATATTGATGATGACAGGGCATTCATGTCTACCATAGATAGTCTTGAACTTGCATCAGTGCAAGATGCTCTTAGTGAGCCTCGGTGGAAGGCCGCTATGGATACAGAGTATGAGTCTCTGATGAAGAATAAAACTTGGAAGCTTGTTGATCTGCCAAATGGAAAGAAACCTATTGGCTGCAAATGGGTATACAAAGTCAAGTACAAGGTAGATGGAACAATTGATAAGCATAAGGCCCGACTTGTTGCAAAGGGCTATGCTCAAAAGGAAGGCATCGACTATGAGGAAACTTTTGCACCTACTGCTCGAATGACCATAATTCGGGTTATGTGTGCTATGGCAGCACAATATGGGTGGAAAGTTCACCAAATGGATGTCAAAAGTGCCTTTCTTAATGGTGATCTCCAAGAAGAAGTCTATATGACTCGGCCTGAAGGATTTGAAGTGGAAGGCCAACAGCAGAAAGTTTGCAAATTGGTCAAATCCTTGTATGGTCTGAAACAAGCTCCTCGAGCTTGGTATATAAAAATGGACAATCACCTAATGCAGCATGGATTTAAGAGATGTCCGTCAGATGCAAACCTCTATTTCAAGAAACAGGGTTCTGAGATAGTGTTGCTTGTACTCTATGTGGATGATCTGCTCATTACAGGGAGTTCAGAAGATATGATCTCTACTGTCAAAAGAAACTTGTGCAAATCTTTTGAGATGACAGATCTCGGACTTCTCCATTACTGTCTTGGTCTGGAATTCAGCCAAAAGGAGCACTCCATCAAAGTGTCTCAGAAAAAGTATGCCAAGACATTGCTGGATAAATATCGCATGACTGACTGCAAGCCAATGGCAACTCCGATGGAGAATGGACTTCAGTTATCACGATATGATGACTCACCTCAGGTAGATGGTACTCTCTATCGACAGTTGATTGGGAGTCTCATATATCTTACCAATACTAGGCCAGATCTCGTATTTGCTGTAAACTATCTTTCGAGGTTCATGCAGGAGCCTAAGACTACTCATTGGAAAGCAGCAAAACGTGTTCTTCACTATGTCCGTGGTACTATAGAATATGGCCTAGAATACAAGAGGAACAACAAATTCTTCTTGCAAGGATACACGGACTCTGACTATGCTGGATCATTTGATGATCGCAAGTCAACTTCTGGATACATTTTTCATTTGGGATCCGGTCCTGTCTCTTGGCACGAGCAAGAAGCAACAGGTGGTTGCTATTTCTTCAACAGAGGCAGAATATCGCGCCGCACGTGAAGCTGTGTGCGAAGTGATATGGTTACGTCACATTCTGACAAGTATGGGCCATCCATCAAAATCTCCAATACACTTGTTCTGCAACAATCAAGGTGTTCTGAACCTCGTCAAGAATCCAGTCCATCATGAAAAAACAAAGCACATTGACACACAATGTCATTTCATTCGAGAGGAAGTTCCAAAGCACCGAATTCAGCTTCAGCACATTCCCACCGATGCTCAAGTTGTAGAAATTTTCACTAAGGCACTTGGACGTGTCAAATTTGAATTGTTTCGCAGCTCACTTTGTATTGCAAAATGATGTAAGGGGATGTTAGTAGTCTAGTATAGCTATTAGTTATTACATTACCCAAATAATGTAATAAAGGGGGATGTTAGCGTACTATTAATTTGTCTTTATTAGTTTATTAGACAGACTGTTGTTCAGACTGTTGCTCTGTTACAATAGTCCAGTTCAGCTGCTACGCCGGTGTTCTATTCTCGGCTGATGTAACCTTATTTAATCCCTGCTCAATAATGTTACAATAGCCGGGAATAGAACACCGGCGTAACAGCTGAACTGGACTGTTGTAACAGAGCAACAGTCTGAACAACAGTCTGTCTAATAAACTAATAAAGATAAATTAATAGTACGCTAACATCCCCCTTTATTACATTAATAAACTAATAAAGACAAATTAATAGTACGCTAACAAGAGGCCCAAAATTAGGACTTCATATTCAACATTGTTGTTAGTGCAAGGAAAGTCCAACTTCAATGACAAGGGTATTGGAGCTCCTTGTGGCATGAACAACACTATTCCTGCACCACCCCCTTGTTCACACTTTGAACCATCAAATAACAAGGTCATGTCGGCTTTATTGTCTAGTTATTTGGGTCTGGGTGCTTCTAATAAGGAAAATACTATGTCATCATGAAGCTCTATGAAGAGGGGCCTACTATTTTTGAGAGGCACCTAAGCCAGTTGATTTGCTATGACTTATATCTTAATGGACTTTGGGATTATGAATTCCAAATTGAATTCTATCAGTAGCATGATCTACTTCACAGTACGTGTATTATGATTTGTCTTGCTCATCATATACTACAAATGATTTTGTTTGGATATAACATATGTCGTATGACTCAACATATAGTGTCACAATTTCTTTATAGCGAACACTACTGCTAAACATAGCTTTTCCACATATGCATATCTGATATCATAGTTCACCAAGGTACGGATAATATAATATATGGCTTGTTCTTTGTCTTGCACATTCTTTTGGGATAACATGGTTCCCAGTGCAAAGTCAATTATCGATATATATATCAAAAATAGCACATTTGGCCTTGGTGGAGCTAGCACTGGTGGTGTCACCAGGTATTTCTTTATCTCAGCAAAGGTTGCTTGATAGTCCTCATCCTAATTAAATGGAACCCCCTTGTGTAGAATTCGATTCATGGGTCGACATTTATCTGATAATTGAGCGATAAATCACTTTATGGATGCTACTTTGCTCTGAAGGCTTCTTCATTATTTGATATTCGTAAGAGGATGCATTTCCAAAATAGCCTTGACCTTTGCTGGGCAAACTTCGATGCCTCACTTTAAAATGATGAATCCTAAGAGCTTTCCTAAAGTTACACAAAATACGCACTTCTTAGGATTCAACCTGACATTGTGGTCTATCAGATGATCGAAGACCTTCTTCGGGACCTCTGCATGCTAAAAAAAAAATAATGACTTTGCCAATAAGTTATCCATATAATATTCTAATATTTTATGCATATAGTCATGAAATATATATGTCATAGCCCGTTGATATGTGGCACCAATGTTTTTAAGGCCAAATGGCATAAATTTATAGCAAAATGTTCCCCATGGTCTAATAAAAATGGTTTTATGCTAGTCTGAGGGCTTAATATAGATTTGATTGTAACCAAAAAATTTGTCCATTAAGGAGAGCATCTTGTGACGTATAGTTGTGTCTATAAGAGCATCAATATTCGACAACAGAAATGAATCCTTTGGTGTTACCTTGTTCAGGTCTCTAAAATCCATGCAAATACGGATCCTTCCATAAGGTTTTCCTATAGGCACCATATTGGATACCCATTCTGGATAGTCAATGGAGATAACAAATTCTATGTCCAACAACTTTTACAACTCATCCTTAACCATTAAGGCTATTGTTGGATGCATATTCCTGAGTTTTTTCTTGACTGGATTTTTTGACAGATCTAGCAAAAGGTTATGAGTAACCAATTTTGGATCTAGACCCAACATATACTTGTAATTCCAAGTAAATATATTAGGTCTCTCTCAGTAGAGGTATGAGGTTGGCACACTCATCAGGAGTTAAAATTTCTCCAAATTTAACCTTCTTGGATTGGTGGGATCATTATTGATGTCCACTTCGAAGGTTTTATCTATTGACATATGGGATCCCTCCTCAAGCTAATGAGGCATAGGTATCAAGTGGATGGCATCTGCTGGGTTTATAGGTTCCTCATTGAAAGCATCCTCAACATGATAGACATCATGTGCACAACCTAGAAAAAAATGGAAAGATTACATCATTTCTTTGTTAGGGAATAAATCTTCAGGCTCTAGAGGTGAATCAATGTGATCCTAGTTGATACCATCTACATTTAAATTCAATGGTTTGTACGGATTGTCTGGATTATGGAGTGGAGTGGTCAAATAAATGGAGATCATGTTGATGAAATGGATCATATATCCAGGACCACGTGCAAGTGAATCATCATTAGTGAAACTACCATCCCTGAGATGTGGTTCTAGGGGTATGGGGATATCTGGATCTGATTTATGAACAAACTATTAGATGGGATCATTGGGCTCTAGGAACTCCATGTACATCGACAGATCGGGAAACACCATACGATAAATCACATTAATATTCAGTGGTCTCCCTCTAAGGTGAGGATGGAGATTTATTTCTCTATGCATTTCCTCAGTCGTATATGGTGCATTATGATAGCATAAGTAGGGAGGTCCTAGGTAGGCTCTCTCTATATCATATTCTTCATCACTATCGTAATACAGGCCCTCATTCACCCCCACTAGAATGGGATGTTTTGGTAAATTTAGCCCCATATAGGTTATCTCTTGATAACTATCATCGTTGTCCAATAAAATTAGGTACAAGTAGTGTAAATACTATACTACCAAATAAACCGGCTCAACCTCATCCTCTGACTGATTTTCGAGTGAGGACTCACTATCCTCTCCTTCACTGTAGCTAGGTCCACCCATATCAAAAATGGACTCTGATATATCCTCTTAGGAATGTTGTTCCAACTCAGGATTTATTATTATGATAACATCTTGATCCTGAATGCTCGTGTTGTCAGCTGCTCCATGTATTTGTTGACCAAATTTTTCTCTTGGTAAATCATCTAGACCAATGTCCACCAAGATATCCTCATGATACATCTTGAGTGGTGCTATGGTGATGTAAGATACCATCTGGTTATCCCTCTGGAATGTAGAAGGATGATACAGACTGAAGTAAACCTCACCCCCTAGAATGAGGTACAAGTGGTCTAAAGATACCACAAGGAGTTTGGCATGTACTCCATTGTAGAATCCCAAATTGAACCTATCAGTGGGTAACTGATACTATGGTTCTATAGGCCTTGCACACCCCTGCTCGAATATTCTAAGATAGTAACCATACCAATGGTAATTATCAAAGTATTGCATGGCGTAGTTTGAGTTAGAAAGATAATGAACATTCACAGTGAATGATTCATTATCATCCTTATCCATCAGTATAGAAGATGTGATCTGGTCTAACCCTCCATAGATAAAGTTGGTTTGGTTGGGTGGTACCCCAAATGGTTCCACAGTCCCTATGGGAAGGCGATGGGCTCTTAGTCGGCCCATGTCATGTGTAGTTTTGATAATCGATATGAACATCACATTCTGCACAATGTATTCCCATAATCTAGGATTAACCAAATGGACGGTCACCTGTGGTGCATATGACCCTACTAAAGATGTAGATGAAGTAGGTTGAGGTACCTCTTCGACTCTTACTTGAATTTCCTCTACTTCCATGGGAGTAGGGGTTTCAACGATAAATGACTTGGGATTTTTATTTATCTTCTTTTCGTCCACTTTCTCTTTCAACTTCCTATCATCTTGTTGTATCATAGATGCAGTCAGTCTAACAAAAGTAGTTGTGTGCTCTGATCTTTGAGATACATATATTGTGGGTCTAGCATAAAATTCTTTGATTATGCTTTCTGGATCTCTGATTGGAAACGCTGGTCGCACATCGAGGTGTGTTGAGGGAAGCACAAATTCCCCTGACAAATCTACTAGATTCATGTATTTAAAGGGTTCTTCATCCAAAGACACCATGTGAACCTGTCCCTCATGAATGTATTTGATACACTAGTGTAAAATAGAAGGGATGCAATGCATTTCTTTGATCCAAGGTCTCCCAAGAAGTATATTATACTGTATAGCACCTTTGATTACATGACACATCATCGGGATGGTCTTCAAACCCACATGGATAGGTAAAACTATAGTATCGACCGTCGAGCATAATGCATCATTGAATGCTCTCAACGTGAAGGTAGAAGGAATGATATGCATCTTGGGTAACTTCAAGTGAGTTAACACCTTGGTAGTTATGATATTGATTGATGAACCTATGTCGATAAAAACCTGCTTGAACGGTTTGTGGTTCACACAAGTGATAATATGCAGTGGCGGTTCTGCTATAACAGTGAAAACCATATTGACTTCATGGTCATGAAATTGAATGACCGGCTCCTGACACTATTGCATGTGCCCCATGAAGTGTGTAAACACTTTGGGATCCTGAGGCTACACTTTGATGGACCTTAAGATATCCATGAGCATCTCCCTATGCTTAGGAGACTGCTAAATAAGCTCATAAATCAACAACTTTGTTGGAGTTATCTGTAGGTTTTGAACCAACCTAATTTTGATGGTCACCACAAGTCTAGTTGGTGGGCCGAGAACATATTGGGCTATACTTGGATGAGGCATAGCTTGGACCCTAATAGGCACTGGACGTTGATTCGGTCGTTCCTACCTCATATTCCTCGTTACAACATTAACCATTCCAACGAACCCTCGGGTTGGTGGTTCTATGTGAACTTAGTTGACTTGGCCAACATTATTCTTTTGCGCCTCATGATTAGGTAGAAGATATTTGTAAATCCCCATATTTTGATTGATAGATGCTTGTAGGTTGTTAACGAGAAGTTTACCTCTCTCGATCATGTTTTGCACAAGGTGTTTGAAGGACCAACATACTTTGATGTCATGGCCTTTTGTTCTGTGAAATATGCAATACTTATCGTCCTTATAGCCATTAGGCTTAGTCTAATTAGGGTCTATCATCTTGACCTCGAGTAATGTATAGCCTTCGCCTCACATAACTAATGAAAAATCAAAGTCAACATCTTTGATAAATGAGTGAATACACAAGGTGGGCATTGCTCCCTATTTTTACCCTTGTGATTGTTATTGCACTACTCATACTACACAGGCAAAGGTTGGGCCTGATAATTTTGCTTTTGTTACCATTTTTCTCCCTTTTGAAGGTTCAACACTACCTGATTAACATGGGCCAGCTTGTCCTGATGCCTCTCAGTACTCTTCTTATGTCCCTAATTCTTATTACTTAGCTTCAAGTTACCCTCCTATAACTTGATGTCCTCAATTACCTTGGCTTGCACCAAAGCCTCTTTGAATTTTTGGTATTGCTGCAACTGTAGCAATAGCGAAATGTTCTTAGCATAATTCTTCATGAACATTCACGTTAATTCAGAGCACAGGATGGAGAATAGCAGCTTCACCATCATTTTCCTCCATCGCTTTTCTTAATCCATCACTGGCTCATCGTCATATTAAAGTTTTCAGGTCAGATAAGTTTAACTTCTTCTTGACATCGAAGGAGAAGTGTTCAAGATATGCATCAGCTAGTTGCTTGAAACTAGTGATGATGTGCATTTTTAGTTGGTTGAACCACTCTTGAGTTGGTTCTGAGAGGGTTGTAATGAAGGTGCATAGGTACAAAGCATTGTTTCTCTCAATCTAAAAGCACATATCTAGGAAACTAAATACGTGTTCTTGTGTGTCTTCCTCTCCTTGAAACTTATCTAGCCTAGGCATCTTGAAATGCTCATGACATGTTGGAATAGGCACTGATGTGCATAGAGGTTCATTATGAATTTTGTTTAAGGTAGGCTTTTTATAAGTCGTCCCTTGCTTATCTATGTCTTGAACCTTCTCTTCTAAGGTCTTGTAGGCTTGCAAGGAAAGAAACTCCTCCTCTCAAGATTGTTATGGATGCGGCTTCGAAGGTAGGTTCCTCCTCAATCGAGGTGGGGTACTAGGCTTGCCCTCCTCCTATAATTGGGAGATCTCATGATACTCTTGTTCTAGTTCCTCTCCCACTTCACTCTCATATTGCCTATTCTCACGTTTCTCAAATGCTGGGCACCGATATCTGTGTTGAGTCATATGGCGAGTATGGGTGTCTATGTTCTTAGGGTGTAACTCGGGCTATGAAGCCACTCGTCTATCGATACGCTTCCTGGTCTCACTATGAGGATGTAAACTAGTGTTAGCCAATTGATCGTCTCTTTCTACATGCTCCTTCTGATCAAGGATGCATTATTCATGCATGTGTTGTTCATACAATTTTTGCCTGATGAACCTCTACCTCTGAGTATTTTTATTTTTGAGGCATTCTTTCTCTACGTGAACATCCTCCAATTGTTCATACAATTTTTTCCTGATGAACCTCTACCTCTGATTCAACATCAGTCTATGAGCCCTATCAAGGTGATCGGTCATCTGAGGCCTCGATGGGGTGTTCTCTATTTGAGCAGCTTTATGAGTATGTCCTCCAATGGATCGATTCACCACACTCTTGCCTCGGTCTATAAAGATGACATTCATGTCAGGATGTCTCCTATACTCAATGTCTACATGCGATGGAGGAGCACGCATATCTTGAGAATGCTTGGATCACTCTCCAAGTTCTCAAGCAGTCCTAATGGTGCTTTCGATACATATGCTCGTGGGTCGAGAGGGTGTCCGTGTAGGCTTATATCCTAGATGCCCTAGGACCTTGTCTAGACCGTCCAATTTTTTTCTACGCCATGGCTCATGAGGCAGCGTACCATTTATTCCTAATTTAGATATATCTATGGTGAACATGGTGGGCTCAGCCCTATTGGGATTCTATGTGGGTCTATGCTCTAAAGCAACCCTCTCTATTCACCCTTGAATGGGCAGATCTTGGACATATTTGTGCTCTAAAGGTGGAGGTCCTGAACCTCCCTTAGATACCTGTCAAATGGGTACCAATATGGATACCTTGATGACATATTCTTTGATAGAGCCCATGGATCCATGTGGAATATAGTCATGGTAAATGCTACCGTATGTGAAACCCCCATGCTAGGACATCCCATGCTCTGATCTGTGCCTAGAGGGATGTCTAGCACTTTCTCTAAGTGGGGTATTCTCGAAAAAATCCCCTCATATATAATTATCCCCTCTAATATTCGTTGAACAACCTCCAAGAGCATTTTGTGATTGAGGGTGTTCTACATCATGTTGTGCACTAGGTGGAGCTTGGGATTCGATCTCGGGTCTATGACTGGATCAGCATCTCTATGTTTGCACCATTGTGTATCCTATGTCTATATTTAAATTTTATTAGCACACAAATAATACAATGATAATTATCTCTTTTACAATTTAAAATGAGCCCTAAACTGTTTGATGTCTCTTCAATTTGTTGTATTATTAAAGTAACTTTTATCATGTTTTGCAAAGCGTTAATGATTTTCTCAATTATTTAATGGCTTTCACATGTATACTCGTTACTCAACAACATGGCCATGAACTCTAGGTCATGTAATCCCCCAAAAGTGCAGCAATGAAAGTCCACACCTGGGCAGGGATCACATGTCCTCCCATATCCTCACCCATTTTCACCCAATCAGTGTCATACCCTCCGAAGAGGAGTATATGCAAATTTTTTGGGCCACGAAAGGTTCTTGGATTTGGTATTGGTCTAGAACATGGGATTTGGTCCAACGGATGGAAATCAACTCCACCATCATTGAAACCCTACTAGTGGTTGGATATGACTCCCAACTCACTAGCATTTACTTTGAAACATGGTATGTGTGGTTCTTTTTAATTTGCATAAAAGGAAAGATGCATAATACAAAACTCACATGATCATTTCCTACATGATATGCATAAAAAGAGCATTTGGTATTTCAAAAATATGCATGATTAATCTACATGATATTTAGATAATGCATATTAATGATGAAGTGGCCTCCAATCGGGCATTAAGCAAGTAATCCAACATACAAGGACACTTTAGCACGCTGTATTCTAGGGCGGACTGCAATCAAAGGTCCACTATTCCTATAAGCACATAATGAAAACCTAGAAAGAAAAACCTAATGGACCTAATTCATTTCACCTCTTTTTTAGTGTTTTTCCTACTTAGGTTACCATTTCATGCTTGTTGGAAAATGATAAACAGAGAAAATAGGAAAGGAAAATGATAGTGAAACCTACCTCAGGTCCACATTTGATCAAGCTTTATCCCTTTTTTCTTTGATTGGTCTATTAATGACCGTGGCTCTGATGCCCAACTGCAACTGTTGCCCGTGCCTATCAACCGTGGGTCAACTTTTTGACCATAGACATCAACCGCGGGGAGCACCTACCATAAAAAACATAAACACAATCAATTAATCATGGCTAGATATGCGTAGTTCCATCGTGATCGCCTATTATAACCACAAAAAAGGCTCCACATTGGGTCTAACTATTATAATTGACGAGAAATACACAAATAAGCGTGCATAAATTGACAATAAGAGATAAAGCAAATACAAAGAATCCTTTATTAATTTTAATGGAGTCAAATTACAAATTCATCCCTCTTAGGGATACCCATTTGATACATCAATTACAATAGTGTTTAATCCCTATCAAGGGTAGATGTGAATCAAATACCTTCTAGGGTGACACAAACTACTCTAGGGTGTCGATGATCCTCTTCTCCATAATTAGAGGTATTCACTACGTTGAATGGCATGATACTGTTAATCATGCATTCAAGAAACAACGAGAAGCATGTTAAAAGTAAAGGTAGCCTCTCTTGATGAGGTGTTTAGAGGGTATTAGCATAAAATATATCATGACTATCAGTAATCAAGAAAGTGCAAGAAATATGCTAAAACTATGTAAAACATGAAAATATTATCATAAAACATGTAAGCTCAAGAACATCTAACTATCCAATAGCCTAATTACCAAATTAGAAGCATGGAAGCATGAGAAAGATCCATTAGAGTGTCAAATACCACAATGAAAGCAACATGCATAAAAACTATAAATATATCTGTTAGGGTCTCTAAATTGCTAATTAAACTAGTAATAAAGCTAATCTGACCTAACTAAATAATCTACAAAAATAATAGCAAGGGAATCTCCCCTAATTTTCTCATCGTGGGTCTAATGCGTGGGTGGCACTATTGCCCACGGTTGAGAGTCATGGTGGAGCTATGAGTAGATTTGCCCTTCAAATCAGGGCTCTCTCTCTGATCCACCTTACCAAATTGATGGTCAAGGGTTACCTCTGTGTCCTTTGATAGGTTTAGCAGTTGAATTTCTTAGATTGTGCACCAATTGCACAAATTTATATTTCTTGGCTCTCCTAGTCTCCTAGGACCTCCATTAAAATACAATCTCCAATTGGGTAGCAAAAGTGTCCCTCTCAATGCATCTAGATGAGTATGCAATTTGATATGCTTCACTACTCAATTGATAAAATGTTCTCCCTATCTATCCCCAATTCAGATGGAGATCTTATAACATTGGTCCAAGTCTAGGGATGGTTGCCTCATGAAGCCAAGATCAAGATTGAGCAGTTGAGCCAACTGGATGGAAGGATCCAAAACCTTCCTGGCTCAAACCACTCCAATATGCAACCAATTGGCTGTTGCAACCAACTTTGGGTCGAATGAATGCCAACTGACTTTGAGTGCTGACCACAACTGATATGCACAATGAGCACTGTTAATCGCGGGTGTCAACAGTGACTAGAACTAACTAGGCAAAAGTACCCAATTGAGTGGTAAAAACCACTGCTATACCTTGGATCTATCCAAAGGTCTTCCATATGGTATTCTAGCATGTCCCATATGAGTAGTTTCCTCGACATGACACATTTTAGGTGTCTAAACTAAGGAATTGGGATAATTGTTGCCATTTGAAAACAAGTCCAAAGGAGAAGGTTTGGAAAGAAAATTGTCAAATTTCAAGGTAATTTGGAATAGATCTCAAGATTGTTATATTTTTTGAGGAGGAGATCTAGTTTGAAATCATAATTCAGCAAGAGAAAGGAGATAGAAAAACCACCAAATTTTGACGGATTTGGGGACCATCATTGAAGGGTTTTTGAGTGAACATATCAGCTGTGATTGGAGGAGGATCCTACCAATTTTTTCAAGGATAGCATTTTAGTGAAGGTATTGACAACTTTATAATATAAAAAAAATTATATTTTAGGATAGAAAAAGAGAACATTTTGGGCAGCGTTAGTAGCTGCTAAAGATTAGATTTCATAGGTACATTCTGAAGGAGCATTTAATCCACCAAATTAAAGTGTTGGGAAACATATTAGTCAAGTATTGAAGATACAAAAAGGTGAGCAGGTGAGCTATTTTGGATAGCCTAGAAGAGTTACAATAGCATCTACAAAAAATAGTAAATTTAAGTGACCAAAGTCGCTATCATCATCAACATATATAAGGAAAAAAATATGCAAAAAAAGGTGCAAATGTTCATTAGTTGAGATTTTTATATTTGGATTTTTATTAAAGTTATAAAGCACCAGTTACAAAGTTTAAAGGTTGCATAAAAAGTTGTATTTCAAGTCTTCAAAGGCAGTGCAAAAGTTATAGTCTACAAGGTTCAAAAATACACATAAAAGAAAATAGAATTTAGGTATATTTTCAAAGAAATAAACATTTCAATATTCTATAGTTTATTTTAAGGAAAAGAAGACCTTACAAGTTTGCATATGCAATAGTGAAAAACTTAGTGGAAAGCTTGTGTTACTAAGAGTAAGAATAACCAAGCAGAGAAGTATTGCCAAAAGATACAAGGCAATATTAGCTTCAAAGTATATCAATCAGTAAAGGAAGTTGAAGCCTACCTTTCAAAAATTCAAGAGTATTCATTTGAGATCACATGGGGGAAATGTGTAAATTATTCTACTCTACATTTGCATAGCATATTGTTAGAGTGGGCAATGACTCGTGCGCCTACCCATCCCTTTCGGAAGTCAGGCCCGCTCCCATCCATGGCGCCTATATCAATCAGCCGGTCGAGTGATCCCCCTCCTCAACCTCCTCTACCTCAAGGTTGAACCGGCCCCGATTCACCTTTCAAAGCGTCACCTTTGGAATAGAGACGTCCAACAACAGAATGGAATCATGTAATTGACCTACACCATTCTGGCTAGGGCATAGCATGCATGGGTGGGCATAGATGGGTGAGCCTTAAAGTTCTAAAGCGAAGCGCCCCTCCCTTTTAAGATTATGGATAAAGAGCTCTTTGCTTATTCAGAGTCATTTATGAGAGTGGGAATCTTGTCAATGCACTTGGGTAGGTCCTCGACCTCTTCAAGAGAGTTCTACAAGAAAAGTATCTTCAAGGTTAAAATGTAGATTACATAGCAATAGGGATATGTATCAAAGTCTTCAAATGGGTATCCTACATAGCCCTAATAGAAAGGTTCAAAAATCAAGAGAGAGAATCATCCAAAGGCTCAATATCTAAATTATTTGATGTGTCTAAAGACACCCAATGTAGCACTAGAGCCATCGAATTCATTACCTACACAAAGCACAAGGAATGCACCTGCAAATCAAGAAGATAATTTATTAGTCATATGAAGGACGTTGAACATCAAAAAATTCTTTGGTGAAGGCATCATAGGGATCACAACAAGTATACTTCAGACTGATAGAATAAACTCCACAGTGTAGATCAATCTATTGAAACACTATAAGGTTTTTTCCATGTAAGAGAAGCATTGGGAATAGCATCATTGGCATCTAGAACAAGAATTACATTTGACCCAAGTATACAGCATAAAAATGAGTCATCAACTAACTGAATATATCTTACAATTTTTAGCACAGTAGTGGTTGGTACTTGAAAGAAGTGTTGGAGAACATATATTTGCCAATAAAGAATGAAATAATTTTCTCAAGTGTTGAGAAATAAGCATAGTGGGTGAACGTTATATTAAGGAGCAATGATTAAGACACATCCACCATGTGTAGAAATCACCTCACATCATTGGGGTAAGTAAAAGAGGAGACACCACGTGTTTAAAGATGTCTCAAGCTTATCATCATCAAGGTAAGGTAAAGAAGTTACATTGAGTACTCATAACACAAACATACAACACTCTAAGATAAGAATTAGACCTACCTCAAAGGAATTGAAGGTAGAAGAAAGTTTCAAGGTACCACTTGGTACAAGTGTTGGGATATTAAGGTGTTACAACAGACATTGAAGATTCAATATGCCACTCGACACTACATACCTTGCATGTCAATAAAACAACAATAGTAAAAGCACGTCCAAATGTACATTAAATTTGAGGTAACATTTATTAAGAGATATAAACTTCAGGTGAATGAAGATAATTCAGTGAAGAGCACACTTGACAAGGAAGAAAAGCACGACCAACCATTGGAGAAAAGATCAACATGAATAGTGGAAAACAATACACATAAAAGTATAAGATATAGCACAAGTTCAAGGTGTATACAGTGAGCTCGTGGTTGAAGAAATAAACATATACCAACGTGTTTACATTGTGAAAAAGTGTACATGTATAGTGGAAAGCTTGTAAGAGCATTTAGAATTTGATAAGGATTAGTCAACCATTGTCAATATGAAGCAAATAACATTCATTTTTAGTCAACTTGCAAACCTGAATCAAGCATTTGAAAGGTGAGAATTATCCATAGTTATATTGCAAGTTTATTCAAGTTGATATCAACTACGCTCTATTTTATAGAGATATTAGTGTTAGGAGTAATAATGTGTTGAAATAATCTCTAGAATACTGATTGGTTACATAAAGAAATAAGTTGAAACTTGAAGCATCTAAACTATTTCTATTGCTTCAAAATATTTGCAAATCGTAAAGTCAAGGAGATAATAGGATTAGTAAAAGTAAATTTCTAAATACTTAGTAATTCTGAAATTTCTAACTAGGTAGATAAAAGGTATTCTACACCAAATACATATCATAGAAGTTTATAAATATCTTATAGTATTGAATCATAGTTGAAGACTATTGCTTGCATCTATATTAGTTGGAAGATCAATCTTATTAGTCTTTTAATTAAAGGAAGGAGATATAGACAATCCAGCTACATATTTAATTGATAAAGAAAGGTTATCCAATTTTTGAAATTGGATTTCTAAAAAAAATTCTTAGAATAGTTGTTGCAAGTGATAGAGGTGAATCATATTTATAGCATATATCATTACTAGGGAGATATAAGATAGACTAATATAAATTTTAACACTAGAAGATCTAAACCAAAAAAAAAAGGAAGATAAATATGTCAACCTCAAAGAATGAAGTAAACAATGATATGAAAAATACCATTAGGAGGGAAAAGATTAATGTTATAAAATCAGGACTCAATATTCTATAGAATAAAACCAAGAACTTAGATCTTGGTTCAAGATTGATCTATAGTGAGGTGCTAAAAGAAGATTTCATTACTATGTAATTTTATCTTCATGCTAGGCTTATTGAAGCAATTGAGAATGAAAAGAAAGATATTCTAGTTCCTTTGGAGTTTGGGAGCATTCTATACATGGCATTACTTTCACTTCAAAATCTCAAAGAAGTGGTTGTAAAACAAAAATATTTAATTGAACTACTCAAAATAAAAACAAAGATATATGAATCAATTCTAAAGAAAATATTTCAAGCATCATGTAGTACTAATACTTCAAGTTGTACTAACTCAAAATATTATCATGATGCCTTGAATAATTGTTCAAAATCTCTAAAGATGACAATATGAAAAACAAAGAAAAAATAAAATATATTTGCAAAAATCGGGTGAGAGTACAACCACATATGAAAGTGCAGAAACTGGACCTAAAGACAAGAAAGAATAAGAATAAGAAGATTCAAGTCAAGAAGGAATACAATGCAGGGTCAATTAAATATATTTCAAGAAAACCTCACTCAAACTAAAATATACACAAGAGACACAAATCCATATTGAAGACTAAAGTCTTCAAAAACAAAATAATGTAATACAGGAGGATGTTGGAATATATTACATCATTTGGTTCTTTACTATTGTACCTTCATGCGTACATATTTATATTAGGATTAGATTAGGATATAACTAGTTTATTAGAGTAATTTAATAAATGCACAAGTGTTAGAATGTGCAATGATGTAAATGTGCATGTAGTCCACATGTACATGTCTTAGGGTTGAGTAAGAGGTAAGGAATCTATCTTCCTATATAAAGGCCTCATTGTGAGTGTTTGTGAGAGGATATTTTTAGTGTGCATAGGTTAGAGTAGTAGTAGGCACAATGTAGCTCCATTTTGTTAATATGGAGTAGTTGTAAACTCCATGAGAGGAGCATTGTAATTTTCGTGAGCTTTCTTATATGAGCATTTCTAGAGCATTGTATCAAGTTTTCTATCATATTTTCATGCATGTTAAGTTGCAATTATCATAGTTATAACATTGCATGCTTATTTCAATACTTGTGATTACATTTCCTTTAATTTTAAGGCTTCAAAAGCTAATAGGAGTTGGCACTAACCTATTGAAGAACACAAGCTTATACTGAGAGGGGGGGTGAATAGTATAGTGTCCACTTTTTAATTTCTTTCCAGACCAATATCAATTAATGTCCTTAATTGAAATAACCAAATATAGCAATCTGCATTAATAACTCGGATAGCAATAGTAAGCAAAAGCACAAGTCACCACACACAATTGAGACACAAGATTTAACGTGGTGATGAGGCCTGAAAATGCTTCATTTTTACACTGTTTGACATATAAAAATTTTCATATTATTAATTTAAATGCCAAATAGTTGATTAGAATATATATTTGTTAAGTGTTTGCATGATTTTATGTTAGGAGCATTATACCTCTGTTTTTGACTATTTTCAGCATTTTATGCACTATTTCAATTGATTAAGTAGCAAATAAAAATTGTAGTAAAATTACATTGTGATGGCATGAACAGATTCCTCTTATCAAGAACTACAACTTTGCTTTTTGAAGCAAGTCAATCTGAGTTGTAGATAAAAAGTTATGAAGGTTTCATCATGTTCATGCCTTAGTCTTTTCTGGAGTTGTTAACAGGTACAAATCTGCATTAATGGTGACATTGGCAAATCTACTGGGAATGATCCAAAGTGAGTTAAGGTACCAAATTCATACCAATGGTACTTCATAGTACAGAGAACACATGACCCAAATTTTAAGGCATATGGACAAGTAATCAGGAAGTTATGGGGCCTGCAAAATGATAGTTTCACACTTTTTGACAACTAGAAATTTTGGTGAAAATCTATGTTAGAGGCCAACTTGACAGTGATGTTGGAAGCAACTCCTGAAGATTTAAGAGCTGAAAATTGAACCAAGTGTAGTTAATACAACCAAGAACATGTGGATACAATTTGATATACATTGGAGTTATGAGGAACAATTTATGAGCACTCCAAAAGGGTAGTTGGGCATGTTTTGACAACTGGAAAAATAGGATTTTCCATACAAATTCTAGCAAGTTGACATTGAATGGCAAGGCATGGAATTCACACATGGAGAAGGATAAAAGCTATTGCAATCAGTTCTTGAGAGATAACCCACTTGAGAAAAGCAGCTGAGATAACTTGAAGACCACACAGTTAGTCAATCCGAAGATCTTCGGATTGAGCAGACATCTTCGGATTGATAGAATGCAGTTTCTTTGGATTGAGCCAGTTATCTTCGGATTGACAGCAAAAAGTACTTTTTGACTTTTTGATTATTTTTTGACGATGGAAAAAGGGAAAGAAGGTTGAGAAGGTTAAGGGAAAATATCCCCAGCTGTCTTTGTCGTCCTTGCCATCCAAAAGCCACCATTCATGGGAAAAGATCAATTGATCCTCTTCTAGGATAAAACCAAGAAATGTTGCAGCATAATAGGAATTGATCTGCAGGATAGAAATAGTATATTTTCTATTTGTAAATAAATCTTATGCATCTATAAAAGGATAGCTCCCATGTCGGTTGAGCTTAAGGAGAATAAGTAATAGAAAAATAGACAGTTTTCAGCTTTGTAACAGTCTATAGCAGCAGAACTGTAATGCCATTTTCAGAGTAATAAATTGCAGTTCTTTTGTCAGATTTTGTTCTGATTTTAAATTAGTTAAGGAGTGTTTTTCACCTCCTTCTAGATCAGGAAGTATGGGCCCACTTTCAGATCTAGAAGGAGGGATTTTATGGCAGGTTTTAATCTATAATTTTGTTACAGCAGAATTAATAGATTGCTTGCCAAATTTCATTTTCTTATTTTTATTTTGTATTATGTGATTGATGTTTTCTATTATGTTTGTGTACAACATTTATGTGTGTGTCAGCTGACAAATTAGATTAAACATTTATTTCTTGTTTCCTTTGCTTTCCATGTTCTATTATTTTTATGTTTTAGCAGCTTTTAATTTCTAGCAGATTTCATTTTGCTATCAATTCCTATAGCAGAAGCTTGACGACCTTTTGTGGCAGGGCATTGATAAGTGTTTCATTTCCAAGCATCACTTCCATTCTACAAGAGTAAACTAGGTTTCAATTTTGCAAGTGTAATTTAGGATTTCATTTCAGCAACATTTCAATTTAGCAATTTCAATTATGTTATTTCAATTCTCAAAAGTAGATTAGATTTCAATTCAGCAATTTCAATTCATGCAATTGTAGTTAACTTTAATTTTTGGAACTTAGAATTAGTTTTTATTTCTTGTAAGTTATTTAGTTTCTTTTGCAGATTAGGTTTAGTGTGACACCAAAAGGCTAAACCAAAATCTGTTTCACCCAATAATTGCTTGAAATTTGAATGCTTGAATTGTACTCTGCCCTAACCTTCTATCGTAGATAGCCTTGGACACCACCCCGGATTGATAAATCATTGAGATTAAATGATGAGACTCAATGACACTCATCATTTTGGCATCATTGTTGGGGATCATGGTGTTGTTAGAGGGTAAAAGCAATCAAATAATTATTATTGTGCTAAGTTAAATCTGAATGTAATAGCTAGTATAAATAATAATTATTGATAGTTGCATTTCAGTCCATTTAGAAAATAAGCAACCACAGGGAGGTGATCTTCACACTTGGGGGTTAAATTGCCTATGTTTGAAATTCTTGATAAAAATTGAAAGAATTCATCATCCTCATTATCAAGAAACATAAGATCTCTTAAAATATTTAGAAGAGCCATCTCGCTAGTACTACCCTTTTTATATCCATATCATCAGGGTAGTATAAAAAAATTTGTACTAGGTGTTGGGAAGATATCATGGTAGATATACAAGACTATCCCTTGAACAAAATAGCCATATCAACTACCTATAGCATTTGTTCACAGGGACATATCACTGATGAATGCCATTTACTTCCACAACTTAGAGATGCAAAATTTGTTGCCTAGTCTGAATTCTTCTCAAAGAGAGATCCCAACAACAACAAACAAGGCAAGTAAATCAACCACCACCTTCAGCCCAACCTGTGGCCAATATGAATAATACAAGACATGCAACCCCTGTCTATGTAAGTTGAATCTATTAAAAAAAAATCACAAAACTTTTGCACAATCAAAATAGGAGTTTACAACTTAACGGTGATCCTAGAGTTTTCCATTATTACTTAAATATTGTTAGGATTTTACCATGCTAAACCGCAACCTAGCAATTCTTAGCCTACACAGACAATAGTTGATCTCATTAGAGGTGATCCTACCTGACAAGTAGTTGATCTGCTAAAGTTGTACACTTCTTGTCTTATTGTGCAAACCAAAATATTTCTTTTTTAGCCCAACCTATGATCAGTCTGAATAATACAAGATAGGCATCCCCTATCTATGTAGCTGAATCTGGTAAAAAAAAACTGCAGGAAATGTTATTGACTGCAACAACATCCAACTATGCTCAAACAAGAACTTACCTGAGCTTGAAGAGATAAAAGTCAATAGAGATACACAAAAACCCTTTAGTCCAGACACAGAAATTAACCTTGGATAAAGGAGAAAAACTAGAAAATCTGCACATAGAAAATTTACTTCCATTAAGGATAAATTTTGTCCTCCTAAGAATGAAACAAACTGAAGTACAACCAAGGAAATTCTTGAACATTATTGGTCGGTTGACTTATGAACAAAAAGCAAAATTGTTTGTTGTTTTGAAACAATATTTCAATCCCTTTGCATGGAATTACAAGGGTATGTCAAGATTTCATCTTGATGTATACACTTAACATACTTGAGAATTGGCATTGAATTGTTTCAAGTACAGATTGACAAGATTTTGCAGATTAGGAGGCATGGACAAACACTTGATTGAAGAAATTTTCAGATATGAAGCAGTGTTTCTTTCTTCCATTGGTGATTCATAGAGGAATTTAGTGGTGAATGAATATTGCTTTCGGGTATACCATGCACCATTAACTAAGGAGGAGTTCTTGAGGTGAACAATTGGATGTACACAGAATGGAGGAGAATTTCTCTTCCATGTCAGATTCAAAGTGATGATAAAAGTTTGACAAAAAAAAAAAGAGAAATACAAGAAAAGAAAAAAAAAAGAATAATATTGCTTGTGAACTTCCTTCATGGGCACAAGCAAGACAAGAGAAAAATCTGAAAAAGAGAAAAAAAAAAAGAAAAGAGGAAAAAGAGAAAAAAAAATCAGCAAAAGGCATGTCCCACAAAATGGGGGTACATGAGGATAAGCATCAATTTCAGCATGGAGGAGGAACAATGAAGTCAACACTTCATTTCCAAGAATAAGGAGTTAAATGATGACATAAGCAGATTCTTACTGCTCATCTAGAAAGGAAGGTTGCATCATTGTTACAGATTTCAATAGAAAAAGATGGTGTTTTCATACAAAGATTGACATGTTTTTGTAGAATAAGGATTTATTCTTATCCAAATAAGAGTGAGAGACATTCTCTCTCATTGTAGCCTCATGAGAGATACTCTTTTATTGAGGCACTTGAAAAAAAAAAAAAAAAAATGACAGAAGTTGGTTGAAAACCAGAAATGGCAGCCTCTTCTGATGAAAAAAGAGATGAAAAAAAATGAAAAAAAAAAATGAATAATTCAGTAGTGAAAACCTCCTTGAGGCACTACTGAGTTGGCTTGCATGAAAACCGGTTTTTCGGCATGCATTGCCTTGTTGATCCACCCATCATTGTTCCACCATTGTACAAATCTCACACTGCTCATGTGTATATTTATGTTTTCAGATAGCTTGCTAACAATCATCAGAAGCGACTTGTAAGGTGCATGATTAATTTTTAGGACAGTAAGGTATGTGTTTCTTGCATTTAAGTCATAGTAAGCATTTAGCATTTAATGTATGATAATCGGTATTTGGCATAAACTATTCATACAATATTGGTAAGTTGAAAATGGAACATGATCAAAATGTCAAGAAACACCCCCTTCTGCCCTTAGTTGCATGAGAATTTCAAAACTGTACAAAAACCTGATTTTGGGACAGACATGGCATAAATTCTATCTCAATTAGTAGGGCAGGTTTCAGAAGTAGGACTGCAAGTTTATCTCACAATTGGCTCATAAATTTGAGGAAGAAAATCTGGAAAATGCACCTAAAGATTCAGTTTTACTACTGCTGCAATAAAATAGCAATATACAAAATGAAGAATAACATCTAAACAAAAGGATAGAGAGGGGATTTTTGATGTTATGGAAGGCTTATACACACTAGATATGGGCCCTCAATAGAATCTGTAGCTAACTTTTGCATATGAGGTCATTTTTGCATTTTTTGATGCATCTTCGAAATGAGAAGGATATCTTCGAAATGAGTAGAAACTATACCAAAATTGCTGAAAATGTTGTAGAATAGCAAAAAGAGTAGGGTACATCAAATATTGAGGTTCCTAAAGCTCAAAATCATCTCACCACAAGTAGTCCATCCCTCCAAAAAGTTTCAAAATCAAAATTTTATCAATTTTGTTCAAAAGGTGCAAACAACAAGAATAGGCATTCAAGCTGAAATATTGTTAAGAACAGAAAATTCCACCAGTAGTAGTGCATCTGCCAAATATGGTTCCACAATAAGGCTATTGTAAGATGAGTCACATGATACCAAGTCTTTAAGAGGTACCTTGCAACACTAAAACTTGTAGAAGGGCAGAAAAAGAGTTAAAATTGCAGAAATTGCAATATTGAAGGATGAAAGTGCAGAAGTAAAAAAGTTGCAAGTTGCAAATGAAAAAAATATGCAAGAAAAAAAGAGCAGAATAAAAAAAAAATTGAAAAAAAATTGATTGAAAAAAAAATTGCAAGGTTGTAAAAAAATGAAATACATGTGCTTAAATTGTAAAATACTTGGTGTAGTGCAGCAAGGAGCAATTTCTCAAGTAGCAGAGGGCAAAGGATGTTTTTCACAAAGATAAAACCAGCATATTAATATGGACTACTAGGATGCATGAGGGCATGCATCAGTTCAAGCTGGGGGGAATGATGAGGCCTGAAAATGCCTCATTTTTACACTATGTTTGATCATATTACTAAACATATCATATTATTAAGTTAAATGCCAAATAGTTGATTAGAATATATATTTGTTAAGTGTTTGCATGATTTTATGTTAGGAGCATTATATCTCTATTTTTGACTATTTTCAACATTTTATGCACTATTTCAGTTGATTAAGTAGCAAATAAAAACTATAGTAAAATTACATTGTGATGGCATGAACAGATTCCTCTTATCAAGAACTACAACTTTGCTTTTTGAAGCAAGTCAATCTGAGTTGTAGATAAAAAGTTATGAAGGTTTCATCATGTTCATGCCTTAGTCTTTTCTGGAGTTGTTAACAGGTACAAATCTGCATTAATGGTGACATTGGCAAATCTACTGGGAATGATCCAAAGTGAGTTAAGGTACCAAATTCATACCAATGGTACTTCATAGTACAGAGAACACATGACCCAAATTTTAAGGCATATGGACAAGTAATCAGGAAGTTATGGGGCCTGCAAAATGATAGTTTCACACTTTTTGACAGCTAGAAATTTTGGTGAAAATCTGTGTTAGAGGCCAACTTGAAAGTGATGCTGGAAGCAACTCCTGAAGATTTAAGAGCTGAAAATTGAACCAAGTGTAGTTAATACAACCAAGAACACGTGGATACAATTTGATATACATTGGAGTTATGAGGAACAATTTATGAGCACTCCAAAAGGGTAGTTGGGCATGTTTTGACAGCTGGAAAAATAGGATTTTCCATACAAATTCCAGCAAGTTGACATTGAATGGCAAGGCATGGAATTCACACATGGAGAAGGATAAAAGCTATTGCAATCAGTTCTTGAGAGATAACCCACCTGAGAAAAGCAGCTGAGATAACTTGAAGACCACATAGTTAGTCAATCCGAAGATCTTCGGATTGAGCAGACATCTTCGGATTGACAGAATGCAGTTTCTTTGGATTGAGCCAGTTATCTTCGGATTGATAGAAAAAAGTACTTTTTGACTTTTTATATTTCTGATGATGGAAAAAGGGAAAGAAGGTTGAGAAGGTTAAGGGAAAATATCCCCAACTTGTCTTTGTCGTCCTTGCCATCCAAAAGCCACCATTCATGGGAAAAGATCAATTGATCCTCTTCTAGGATAAAACCAAGAAATGTTGCAGCATAATAGGAATTGATCTGCAGGATAGAAATAGTATATTTTCTATTTGTAAATAAATCTTATGCATCTATAAAAGGATAGCTCCCATGTCGGTTGAGCTTAAGGAGAATAAGTAATAGAAAAATAGACAGTTTTCAGCTTTGTAATAGTCTATAGCAGAGAACTGTAATGTCATTTTCAGAGTAATAAATTGTAGTTCTTTTGTCAGATTTTGTTCTGATTTTAAATTAGTTAAGGAGTGTTTTTCACCTCCTTCTAGATCAGGAAGTATGGGCCCACTTTCAGATCTAGAAGGAGGGATTTTATGGCAGGTTTTAATCTGTAATTTTGTTGCAGTAGAATTAATAGATTGCTTGCCAGATTTCATTTTCTTGTTTTTATTTTGTATTATGTGATTGATGTTTTCTATTATGTTTGTGTATAACATTTATGTGTGTGTCAGCTGACAAATTAGATTAAACATTTATTTCTTGTTTCCTTTGCTTTCCATGTTCCTTTATTTTTATGTTTTAGCAACTTTCAATTTCTAGCAGGATTTCATTTTGCTGTCAATTCCTATAGCAGAAGCTTGACGACCTTTTGTGGTAGGGCATTGATAGGTGTTTCATTTCCAAGTATCACTTCCATTCTGCAAGAGTAAACTAGGTTTCAATTTTGCAAGTGTAATTTAGGATTTCATTTCAGCAACATTTCAATTTAGCAATTTCAATTCTGTTATTTCAATTCTGCAAAAGTAGATTAGATTTTAATTCAGCAATTTCAATTCATGCAATTGTAGTTAACTTTAATTTTCTGAACTTAGAATTAGTTTTTATTTCTTGTAAGTTTCCATTCTACAGATTAGGTTTAGTGTGACACCAAAAGGCTAAACCAAAATCTATTTCACCCAATAAATGCTTGAAATTTGAATGCTTGAATTGTACTCTGCCCTAACCTTCTATCGTAGATAGCCTTGGACACCACCCCGGATTGATAAATCATTGAGATTAAATGATGAGACTCAATGACACTCATCATTTTGGTGTCGTTGTCGGGGATCATGGTGTTGTTAGAGGGTAAAAGTAGTCAAATAATTATTATTGTGCTAAGTTATGAAGTTCAAAGTAAAATCTGAATGTAATAGCTGGTATAAATAATAATTATTGATAGTTGCATTTTAGTCCATTTAGAAAATAAGCAACCATAGGGAGGTGATCTTCACACTTGGGGGTTAAATTGCCTATGTTTGAAATTCTTGATAAAAATTGAAAGAATTCATCATCCTCATTATCAAGAAACATAAGATCTCTTAAAATATTTAGAAGAGCCATCTACTAGTACCGCCATTTTTATATCCATATCATCGGGGTAGTATAAAAAAATTTGTACTAGGTGTTGGGAAGATATCATGGTAGATATACAAGACTATCCCTTGAACAAAATAGCCATATCAACTACCTGTAGCATTTGTTCACAGGGACATATCACTGATGAATGCCATTTACTTCCACAACTTAGAGATGCAAAATTTGTTGCCTAGTCTGAATTCTTCTCAAAGAGAGATCCCAACAACAACAAACAGGGCAAGTAAATCAACCACCACCTTTAGCCCAACCTGTGGCCAATATGAATAATACAAGACAGGCAACCCTTGTCTATGTAAGCTGAATCTATTAAAAAAAAATCACAAAACTTTTGCACAATCAAAATAGGAGTTTACAACTTAACGGTGATCCTAGAGTTTTCCATTATTACTTAAATATTGTTAGGATTTTACCGTGCTAAACCGCAACCTAGCAATTCTTAGCCTACACAGACAATAGTTGATCTCATTAGAGGTGATCCTACCTGACAAGTAGTTGATCTACTAAAGTTGTACACTTCTTGTCTTATTGTGCAAACCAAAAATATTTTTTTTTTAGCCCAACCTGTGATTAGTCTGAATAATACAGGATAGGCATCCCTTGTCTATGTAGCTGAATCTGGTAAAAAAAAAATTGTAGGAAATGTTATTGACTACAACAACATCCAACTATGCTCAAACAAGAACTTACCCGAGCTTGAAGAGATAAAAATCAATGGAGATACACAAAAACCCTTTAGTCCAGACACATAAATCAGCCTTGGATAAAGGAGAAAAACTAGAAAATCTGCACATAGAAAATTTACTTCCATTGAACTAGAAGAAAAAGGATAAATTTTGTCCTCCTAAGAATGAAACAAACTGAAGTACAACCAAGGAAATTCTTGAACATTATTGGTCGGTTGACTTATGAACAAAAAGCAAAATTGTTTGCTATTTTGAAACAATATTTCAATCCCTTTGCATGGAATTACAAGGGTATGTCAAGATTTCATCTTGATGTATACACTTAACATACTTGAGAATTGGCATTGAATTGTTTCAAGTACAAATTGACAAGATTTTGCAGATTAGGAGGCATGGACAAACACTTGATTGAAGAAATTTTCAGATATGAAGCAATGTTTCTTTCTTCCATTGGTGATTCATGGAGGAATTTAGTGGTGAATGGATATTGCTTTCGGGTATACCATGCACCATTAACTAAGGAGGAGTTCTTGAGGTGAACAATTGGATGTACACATAATGGAGGAGAATTTCTCTTCCATGTCAGATTCAAAGTGATGATAAAAGTTTGACAAAAAAAAAAGAGAAATACAAGAAAAGAAAAAAAAAGAATAATATTTCTTGTGAACTTCCTTCATGGGCACAAGCAAGACAAGAGAAAAATCTGAAAAAGAGAGAAAAAAAAAAGAGGAAAAAGAGAGAAAAAAATCAGCAAAAGGCATGTCCCACAAAATGGGGGTACATGAGGATAAGCATCAATTTCAGCATGGAGGAGGAACAATGAAGTCAACACTTCATTTCCAGTAATAAGGAGTTAAATGATGACATAAGCATATTCTTACTGCTCATCTAGAAAGGAAGGTTGCATCATTGTTACAGATTTCAATAGAAAAAGATGGTGTTTTCATACAAAGATTGACATGTTTTTGCAGAATAAGGATTTATTCTTATCCAAATAAGAGTGAGAGACATTCTCTCTCATTGTAGCCTCATGAGAGATACTCTTTTATTGAGGCACTTGAAAAAAATAAAAAAGAAAAAAAATGACAGAAGTTGGTTGAAAACCAGAAATGGCAGCCTCTTCTGATGAAAAAGAGAGATGAAAAAAAAAAAATGAATAATTCGATGAGTGAAAACCTCCTTGAGGCACTGCTGAGTTGGCTTGCATGAAAATTGGTTTTTCGGCATGCATTGCCTTGTTGATCCACCCATCATTGTTCCACCATTGTACAAATCTCACATTGCTCATGTGTATATTTATGTTTTCAGATAGCTTGCTAACAATCATCAGAAGCAGCTTGTAAGGTGCATGATTAATTTTCAGGACAGTAAGGTATGTGTTTCTTGCATTTAAGTCATAGTAAGCATTTAGCATTTAATGTATGATAATCGGTATTTGGCATAAACTATTCATACAATATTGGCAAGTTGAAAATGGAACATGATCAAAATGTCAAGAAACACCCCCTTCTGCCCTTAGTTGCATGAGAACTTCAAAACTGTACAAAAACTTGATTTTGGGACAGACATGGCAGAAATTCTATCTCAATTAGTAGGGCAGGTTTCAGAAGTAGGACTGCAAGTTTATCTCACAATTGGCTCATAAATTTGAGGAAGAAAATATGGAAAATGCACCTAAAGATTCTGTTTTACTACTGCTGCAATAAAATAGCAATATACAAAATGAAGAATAGCATCTAAACAAAAGGTTAGAGAGGGGATTTTTGATGTTATGGAAGGCTTATACACACTAGATATGGGCCCTCAATAGAATCTGTAGCTAACTTTTGCATATGAGGTCATTTTTGCATTTTTTGATGCATCTTCGGAATGAGCAGGATATCTTCGGAATGAGCAGAAACTATACCAGAATTGTTGAAAATGCTGTAGAATAGCAAAAAAAGTAGGGTACATCAAATATTGAGGTTCCTAAGGCTATACTACATGTAATTACATCCCTCAAGCATTTAAAAATCAAAATTTTATCAATTTTGTTCAAAAGGTGCAAACAACAAGAATAGGCATTCAAGCTGAAATATTGTTAAGAACAAAAAATTCCACCAGTAGTAGTGCATCTGCCAAATATGGTTCCACAATAAGGCTATTGTAAGATGAGTCACATGATACCAAGCCTTTAAGAGATACATTGCAACACTAAAACTTGTAGAAGGGCAGAAAAAAAGTTAAAATTGCAGTAATTGCAGAAATTGCAATATTGAAGGATGAAAGTGCAGAAGTAAAAAAGTTGCAAGTTGCAAATGAAAAAAAAATATGCAAGAAAAAAAAAGAGTAGAAAAAAAAAAAATTGAAAAAAATTGATTGAAAAAAAAATTGCAAGGTTGTAGAAAAATGAAATACATGTGCTTAAATTGTAAAATACTTGGTGTAGTGCAGCAAGGGGTGATTTCTCAAGTAGAAGAGGGCAAAGGATGTTTTTCACAAAGATAAAACCAACATATTAATATGGACTACTAGGATGCATGAGGGCATGCATCAGTTCAAGCTAGGGGGAATGATGAGGCCTGAAAATGCCTCATTTTTACACTATGTTTGACATATAAAAACTGTCATATTATTAAGTTAAATGCCAAATAGTTGATTAGAATATATATTTGTTAAGTGTTTGCATGATTTTATGTTAGGAGCATTATATCTTTGTTTTTGACTATTTTTAGCATTTTATGCACTATTTCAGTTGATTAAGTAGCAAATAAAAACTATAGTAAAATTACATTGTGATGGCATGAACAGATTCCTCTTATCAAGAACTACAACTTTGCTTTTTGAAGCAAGTCAATCTGAGCTGTAGATAAAAAGTTATGAAGGTTTCATCATGTTCATGCCTTAGTCTTTTTTGGAGTTGTTAACAGGTACAAATCTGCATTAATGGTGACATTGGCAAATCTACTGGGAATGATCCAAAGTGAGTTAAGGTACCAAATTCATACCAATGGTACTTCATAGTACATAGAACACATGACCCAAATTTGAAGGCATATGGACAAGTAATCAGGAAGTTATGGGGCCTACAAAATGACAGTTTCACACTTTTTGACAACTAGAAATTTTGGTGAAAATATGTGTTAGAGGCCAACTTGACAGTGATGTTGGAAGCAACTCCTGAAGATTTAAGAGCTGAAAATTGAACCAAGTGTAGTTAATACAACCAAGAACACGTGGATACAATTTGATATACATTGGAGTTATGAGGAACAATTTATGAGCACTCCAAAAGGGTAGTTGGGCATGTTTTGACAACTGGAAAAATAGGATTTTCCATACAAATTCCAGCAAGTTGACATTGAATGGCAAGGCATGGAATTCACACATGGAGAAGGATAAAAGCTATTGCAATCAGTTCTTGAGAGATAACCCACCTGAGAAAAGTAGTTGAGATAACTTGAAGACCACACAGTTAGTCAATCCGAAGATCTTCGGATTGAGCAGACATCTTCGGATTGACAGAATGCAGTTTCTTTGGATTGAGCCAGTTATCTTCGGATTGACAACAAAAAGTACTTTTTGACTTTTTGATTATTTTATGATGGTGGAAAAAGGGAAAGAAGGTTGAGAAGGTTAAGGGAAAATATCCCCCAGTTGTCTTTGTCGTCCTTGCCATCCAAAAGCCACCATTCATGGGAAAAGATCAATTGATCCTCTTCTAGGATAAAACCAAGAAATGTTGCAGCATAATAGGAATTGATCTGCAGGATAGAAATAGTATATTTTCTATTTGTAAATAAATCTTATGCATCTATAAAAGGATAGCTCCCATGTCGGTTGAGCTTAAGGAGAATAAGTAATAGAAAAATAGACAATTTTTAGCTTTGTAACAGTCTATGCATAGCAGAACTGTAATGCCATTTTTAGAGTAATAAATTGCAGTTCTTTTGTCAGATTTTGTTCTGATTTTAAATTAGTTAAGGAGTGTTTTTCACCTCCTTCTAGATCAGGAAGTATGGGCCCACTTTCAGATCTAGAAGGAGGAATTTTATGGCAGGTTTTAATCTGTAATTTTGCTACAGCAGAATTAATAGATTGCTTTTCAAATTTCATTTTCTTGTTTTTATTTTGTATTATGTGATTGATGTTTTCTATTATGTTTGTGTACAACATTTATGTGTGTGTCAGCTGACAAATTAGATTAAACATTTATTTCTTGTTTCCTTTGCTTTCCATGTTCTCCTTATTTTTATGTTTCAGCAACTTTCAATTTCAGTAGATTTCATTTTGCTGTCAATTCCTATAGCAGAAGCTTGACGACCTTTTGTGGCAGGGCATTGATAGGTGTTTCATTTCCAAGTATCACTTCCATTATGCAAGAGTAAACTAGGTTTCAATTTTGCAAGTGTAATTTAGGATTTCATTTCAGCAACATTTCAATTTAGCAATTTCAATTCTGTTATTTCAATTCTGCAAAAGTAGATTATATTTTAATTCAACCATTTTCAATTCTTGCAATTGTAGTTAATTGTTAAATTCTACAATTTAGATTTAGTTTTCAATTCCTGTAATTTATTTTAGTTTCCATTCTGAGACTAGGTTTAGTGTGACACCAAAAGGCTAAACCAAAATTTGCTTCACCAATAAATGCTTGAAATCTGAATGCCTGAATTGCACTCTGCCCTAACTTTCTATCGTAGATAGCCTTGGACACCACCCCGGATTGATAAATCATTGATATTAAATGATGAGACTCAATGACACTCATCACGTGGTTCCCCTAATGTGGGGTACTCCATAAGATAATATCCTTATAATATTTCACACAGAAATAAGGATCCTTATCCAATACAATGATTACTTTAATCTGCTCAAAGCTAGGCAATACACAGATTTGATCAGGTAGGCAATCCATTGATCTGCTCAGCTAGGCAACACACTGATCTACTTAGGTAGGCAATCCATTGATTAGCTTAGCTAGGCAACACACTAATTTGCTCAAGTAGGCAATCCACTGATCTGTTCAGCTAGGCAACACATTGATTTACTCAGGTAGGCAATCCACTGATCTGTTCAGCTAAGCACTCCATTGATATGCTCAACAAGCTCACACAAAAATTTTCCAAATATGCTCAACAAGCTCACATGAACTTGTCTAAATTTTCCAACAAGCTCACACAAAACTTGCCTAAAGATGATTAACAAGCTCACACATAACTTGTCTAAATTTGCTCAACAAGATCACATAGAACTTGTTCAAAATTGCTCAACAATCTCACACAAAACTTTCTCAAATATGCTCAACAAGCTCACATAGAACTTGCTCAAATCTGCTCAACAATCTCACACAGAACTTGTCCAAAACTACTCATAAATCTATCCCAAAATTGTCCACAAATCTGTCCAGAAATCTATCCCAAAGGCCTTCTCAAAGGCTCAATAAATCATGCTCAAGTAGTACTCAAATCTCATCCACAAATCTTATGAATGCAAGGCTCAAATATGAACTCAACAATGAATGGTAATACACTCTTCAAAGGATGACAACTATGATCCACAATGATCTCAACTCAAGTCAATCTCATAGAAGCATAAAGAGAATTGTTAGAGACTCAATATGTTCTATACTCAAATCCAATATCTTTCTCAACTCAAGGCAATCTCATAGAAGCATAAGGAGAATTGTTAGAGACTCAATTATGTTCTAATCTCAATTTCAACTCAAATCAGATTTATAGAATAGTTTGTTTCATGGAACTTGAACAATCACTTCACACATCACTTGACTAGGCTTAATCAACTCAACTCAACCATTCATCTCAAGGGACAACTCTTTCTCACAAAACCCTTGTCCATGTATGTATCAACAAACTCAAATGTTTCCAACAATGCTCAACCATAAATCTCACATAACAATGATACTCATGTTCTTCTCAAGTTCAATTTCTTTGCATAACCAATGGGATTCAAAAATAATGCTAATAAAACATTCTTCACATAACAATGATACTTATGTTCTTTTTAATTTCTTTGCATAACCAATGGGCTTTAACAACTATGCTTATAAAACAAGGTTTAACCACAACTCTCAAACTAGAAAACCTTGAAGCATTCAACCAACCACTTTCGAAAAGGAAACCACAATCAATCCTTTTCTCTCCAATGATATTTTAGAAATCAACCACCATAAAAAAACAATAGGAGAATGTTCCCATACCTTTTATGAAGATGAAGAAACCCCTTTGGAAATCTGCCACACTCAACACACTTTGAAAAATAACAAAACAACCTTCACTTTGAACCCCTTTACAAAAACATAAATATCTCTTTACATACACCTTATTTCTCCATATAATCAAGTTAATCAAATAGCCCTCGAAATAAGCTTTCCAACGATATATAATATGGTATACTTCTAAAAGAGGAAAACACCAGAAATTTCTCTTTTTCTAAAAGTGCATTTCAACCCTTATATCTTGCCTTCCAAGTAAATAAAAATTTAATCAAACATTATTCCCTTAGCATCACCTTATTCCTCCAACATTAGGCAATAATAAAAAATATTCAATAAAACATTTATTTGCCTCTTAGAGGGAATCGAACCCTCATCACTGCCCACTCAACACCACAACCATGGCGCCAAAGACCACATGAGCTATCTGCTCACATAGGACAAAGAGCAAAAATGCTCCATATATTTCGCTGCCCTTGTTCATGCCAAAATCATGCGCCAAATTCCCTTCTTCCACACTCTACGAAAATTGAACCCGATGGGAATCGAACGCATGCCCTATCGCAACCAAAAACTCCATGCTTCCCAAGCTCACCGTTGGACCACGTTGTCACATCGAAGGATTTCGGGGCTTCCTCTTTTTGTTCTCTTCGTTCGATGCTTAGACTTTTGAATCGAAAGCCTTTGCATATATATATGCAACCTTCCTTTAATTTCACATACATCGGCACCTTTAATTATTAATTTCCTTTTGATGGCGCATGGTTTTTATGACGTCGGCAATGACTTTAATTTTAATTTTAAAACTTAAATTTAAATTTCTAAATAATTAAAATTTAAACTAAATATTTAAAATTAAATATCTCCATCACCGGGGCACCTTTTTTGATGAAACGAAAAGCCAACCTAGGTTTTAAGAAAAAACCATTTTAAATCTGCCATCCATGGTTTTAAATAAAACCTTTTATTTTTCCTGCCTTGGTTTTCACAAAAACCCTGTATATATCAATGCTTTCCAAAATATCATAAATGCTTATTTATAAAATAATTTGGCCACCAAAACTCAATGTGATCCATGTGACGTCAATGAAAACATAAAATACCTCAAATTTTCAACACTTATCTAGTGAGGAGTTGAGATAGACACCAAGATTGAAGCTTTAAAACAATTTTGACATCATGCCATGAGGAGCTCTAAGCAACTTCAATTTTGCTCATATAAATAAAATAATTTATGAAGTTCAATTTCTTATAGGTAAGTTATCAAAAAGATATTATTAACTTATTATAAATAATTTAATTAAATATTTTTTTTGGGAACCAACAATTATATTCAATAAAAAAATAAGAGAGGTTACAATAAAAAGGGAGCTGGAAAAATCACAGCTCGGGACGTAAGGCCACCCAAACAATCAATACCGTAGAGACCTGAGACCAAAAATAAAACCAGCCCCTAAAAGGGTGAATAAAAAGAATAACTAAATAAAGGGAGCCACTCCAAGAGGAGACCGAGCCCTACTATGGGCACTGACAAAACAACCTGATGCTAGAAAATGGCATCCCCTCAACCTGCTATGTTGAGGCCTCAAAGAAACAAAGGGACCTTAATGTGGAAGAAGGTTAGGTCAAGCCATGTTGATAGTGCACAAAGCCTCACACCAGAACCTGATAAGATTTATCAAATGTGCCAACTCATGAGTCAATTTGAAAGCCTGCGATTGGAGTTGAATAATAACAGTAGAAAATACTGTAATATTTTCATGCAAGGAAAACTGACTAGCTCTAGAATAGACAAAAATATTCCTAGCTTTCCAAAGTTAAAACAAAATAATAGCACAAAATAAATTTTGTAGAGTGGAAATATAGGCAGGCCAACAACTGTTATCTCCAAAAAAGATCATCTGCCATATGAAAAATTTAGGATGAAAGAGCTTGAACAATGATTGAATCTAGGACCAAGCAGACTGAGCATGAGGGCAGAACCAAAATAGATGTTTGAAAATCTCAAAACGACCACAAGCTAGACACTTAGGATTAGGAAGACCAACCCTACTAAGTCTCTCTCCCATAGGAAGCCCTTGATAAATAAGAGACCAGAGAAAAAAGGTAATCTTGGGTTCAAGTTTAGATTACCATATATGGTTTAGACAAGCAATCCAAGTATATGAGGTAGAATGAGTCTGTCATCTCTCATTAAGTTTATCAACACCAGGGGAAATAGGACTAAGTAGATGATAAATCAAGGAATAAGAGTAGTTCTTGAAAGGGGTATCCACATTCCAGCACCAATCCCTCCACCAGGCACTTGGGGGTTGAAGGTCGAGCTTATGAAGCATGACATCATGTATGAGCTCTTGAATCTTAAAAATTGAAGGAAGATCTAAATTTCGAATATTAATTTTTTTTTTTATATCAGTCCAAGGAATCTAGTCTCAAGAGTGCACTAAATCATTAATATAGCATATGCCCTTGCGAAACAACCTCAAAGCTTTAATCCCTAGCATATCAGCAAGAAGAACTAAAGAGTTAGATAGAATATGATACTACTAGATATTATGAGAATTGAATGAAAGACCATTACAAAAACCATCACCAATTCAATGAAGATGAGGTTTCATCGCCTCAAAATCTTGCTAAATACTTTTAACAACAAAGGAACCCAGAATCTTAGCCCAATATTAGCCCAAGCTTTATGCCCATAAGGTAGCCTTAAAGAAATACAATGATGAATCAAAACCTTCCAGGCTTCAGGGCCTTCAATAGCTTTAACCACCCACTTAGTACACAGAGAAAAGCTTTGCATGTAAATGTCAATGATGCCCATTCCACACTTATCAGTAGGCGTACAATAAATATCCCAAGCAACTCGATGAAAACCACCCAAATTATTTCCCTTGGACCAAAGAAAATCCCTAAGGAGTCTGGCCAACTTATTATAAGAATTCTTAGAGGGGGCCCAACAGGGTGGCAGCAAGAATATTTGTGCAAACCTGAAACTTACCGGCAAGAGAGAAGGGACGTGAGGCCCAACAAGAAATATTATTTTCTATTATCTCAATGACATACTTCCAGAGTTCATAGGATGAGCTGTCAAAAGCAAAGGAGATTCCAAAGAACTTAAAACGCTCACCCCTTTGATGCTTCAATTTTTCTTACTATTAATGGACTTAATTTCAACTTAAATATTTAGAAATATCATCATATTAAAAATAATTTATTTATTTATTAAATAAAATTAGTTCAATCGATTATATTACTCAACTTTTAAGGACGTCCAAGTTCAAATCTTGCCCAACAATATAGGCACAATTGTTAAATTGTTTACTACATGGTCATGATGTAATAGGATAAGGACTATATGGTCATAATATAATATGGGTAGGCCCTATTTCAATCTTATATAACCACTTAAAAATAATAATTTATGTATTTAAAAAAATCTATTTAAAATGCAAATTCATATATAAATGCCTTAACATTAACTTTGAAGTTCATGCAAATCTTAGTGTGGCTAAAGATAAAAACTTTAGGACTATGATTTAGAGGTCTAAAGTTCAAATCAAATGAAAATAAGTTTATACACCATCTAACCAAATTCTAATTGAATAAATAATATGTTTTATAATTGTATACCATGTAATTAAAATATAATTGAATACATTTTTTTAGATAGGAGAGTTGGTCACAACCAACCCACGTGGGTTGCTCCCACCAAAACTATTCCGTCTCGTTATTGTTGATCTAGCATGAAAGGGACCATCGATCGCTCGAAATTCATATCGTCATCGTCGGTCTAGAACACACTCAAAAGATTCAAATTAGAACAGGTTATTCCCAAGTTTAAACTTGGATATCTTCGTACAAATACTTACCAATCCACTTAACCCTCGGAAACAATTAAATACATATTAAATAAATAATAATTTCCATAATTATACACCATATAACCAGCGTCTAATTAAATAAACACAAATAAACAACATTTTCTATAGAGGGTGGCATCCACGTGGCCACGGCCAAGCAGGACCCTACCATATTTCCTTATCCATCGACGTGGACTTTTGTAGCACCCTTTGGGATTGGCAGTATTTTTATTTTTAAGAGGGTTTTCATAGGTAAAATTAAATCAATGGTTATACTGCTACCAAATAACTATGCTTATAATGCTTTTAAATTTTAAAATTTGAGTGAATGTAACGACCCAACTGGAACACGAAATTTAGTCATTTACGTCATCCACGTCGGCAGATACTTGCGAGGAACCGAACGTCCCTAGCACGTGGAAGTAACCGGTATCTTAAATAAAATAAATAAATTAATACATAAATGTAACTTTTCTTTTTTGAACAACTAGTTACAGGGTCAAGTCACAGTTAAATCATAGTACTACCATTATAATTCTTAACTCTTCTTATCTCACCTGGGTAAACACAATTTTAACCACTATAATTCTTATCTCTTCTTATCTCACCTCGGTAAACAAAATTTTAAGTGAGGGAGACCCAGTGGCTCGGGTTTGTACTGCCATCATTAAACTAAGACACACTCAACAGACTTAAGTCAGACTACTACCTTTACCCTATATTGGATATGGCCATAAGATTTGAACCTAAATCTATTCCTAGTAAATGCCAACATCTTAACAATCCACCTAACCTTCATGAACTATTTTAAATAAAAATATAACCTTAATATGATTTTTGGTAAGCATTTATGACATTTGATAGCTAGCATTGGCTGGCAGTTATAATCCAAGTCCAGTTGTGTGGTAAAAATTAAAAGTCAATGCTGAAGTGGGTTGTTTTGGAGTCACTTTGAAAGTATCAAATGTCAATGATCATATGATTTTAAAAATTCATGGTTCAACCCCTATCTTCAAACCGTTAGGTGTTTTTGCTTTTTTTACAATCTAGTTTCTGCAAGACAATTTGATTCTATTGTATGCTAATTGGATGAAGTCTACCTTAGAGCAATAGGCTTTCTAGATTAGCAACTAGCAAGGTGCACAAGATGATACATTGGAAATCTATATGTCAGTTTTTGAAGTAGGCATAGGTATAAAATGGTCTAAAATAGTTGTAATGGCCTTTTAATAGTGATGCACGATGTGAAAGGATCAACCAAAAAAAATCTCAATTTATTTATTATTCCAAATGCATATTTAATACAATAAATCAATTATATATAGCATGTAATAGATTAAGACATTGTTATGGATCAAGAAAGATATAATGTAACTAATATAACTTTACATGAGGTGTAATTATTAATGGAATTTGCTAATATTAACCATTACATTAGATTTTGATCTGATTAATATTATATGGGAAGTAGTTCCGTCAAGTTAGTTCAACCAACCAAAGTAGTTAGAGAAACCAATGTAGTTCGTGAAACGAACTACTCCCTCCTAAAATGTGCTTAATTATCATATGCACATAATGATGTAATAACATAAGCATGAATCTATGCTAACATCCCCTCTTATTATATTATTTTGTTACAAAGAGCATTGTGAAATAGTTCAAATTTGGCACGTGCAAGTGCCTTAGTGAAAATATAAGTAACCTGCTCATCAGTGGGAATGTACTGGAGCTGTATGTGATGCTTTGGAACTTCATATTAAATGAAATGATATTGAGTGTCAATGTGTTTGGTACGCTCATGAAATACTGGATTCTTGAAAAGATTCAAAACACCTTGATTATCGCAAAACAAGTGAAGTGCAAAATTCTTCGGAAGACCCATGTGTGTAAGAATGCGACTTAACCATATCATCTCGTAGACTGCTCCATGTGTTGCACAATATTCTGCCAGTGCCTCTGTAGAAGATAAAGCAACCACCTGCTACTTCTTATTGTACCAAGAGACAAGTCCAGATCCAAGACAAAAAATGTATCTAGAAGTTTAATTTTTGATCATCAATGGATCCGTGATATTCAGATTTCGTGTATCCTTGTAAGAAGAAATTGTCATTCTTATTGTACTTCAGTCCATATGATGTACTACCACGAACATAATGAAGAACCTTTTTTGTTGCTTTCCAATAACTCGCCTTAGGTTCCTATATGAACCTTTAAAGATAACCCACAATAAAACTAAGATCTGGCCTAGTGTTTGTCAGATATATGAGACTCCCAATTAGCTGGCGATAGAGAGTACCATTTACCTGTGGAGATTTATCATATTGCGATAACTTAAGCCTTGGTTCCATTGGAGTTTCTTTGGACTTGCAATAATTCATGCGATATTTTTCAATCAATGTCTTGGCATACTTCTTTTGTGTCACTCTGATATGATTCTTTTTTCTGAGCCACTTCTAGACCAAGACAATAGTGAAGAAGTCTTAAATCTGTTATTTTAAAAGATTGTTACAAAACATATTTCACTGCATCAATCATGTTCTCTGAACTGCCAGTGATGATCAGATCATCCACATAGAGTACCAAAATAACTATTTTAGAACCATTGTTCTTGATATAGATATTAGCATCTGAAGGACTTCTTTTGAATCCATGTTGCAATAGGTGATTGTCTATTTTGATGTACCAAGCTCGTGGAGCTTGTTTTAACCCATACAAAGATTTGACCAACTTGCAAGCTTTTTGTTCTTGGTCTTCAATCACAAATCCTCCTTTGTGTTTATCGCCATGGCAACATGAGGCGTAGAATTGCCATCTAAGATAAACAAGTCATGCTTGTATGAACCTGTTGCTACATGCTTTCCCTTTATGGTGATGAAGCATCTCTTTCTGCCATCCTCAACACTAAAAACAACATCCATGTTTCTGTTCAAGATTTGAGGGACCGATAACAAATTTTTAGCCAATATAATAACATAGATAACCTTATCAATATGATATTTGCCATCTAGAAAAGTGATAGAAACATCTCCTTCACCCTGGACTCGGTAGATCTTATCATCAGCGATTGTCACTGTCTTGCCTTCCTTTGCCTCAAATGTCTCAAACCATGATCTATCACCAATCATGTGTTTATTGGCCCCAAAATCAATATACCATATTGCATCCTTCTGCTGAGAAGATGTGTGGGTCATGAGCATCTTGTGTGCTCTCTTAAAGTCTGAGTCTGATTCCTCATAAGCAACATGTCCCTTGGGTTTCTTATTCTTCTGTTATGGTTTGTATTTCCCTTTTCCCTTTTTCTTAGGATCTTGATCATTGGGATGTTTATTCTTAAACCAACACCTGTTGGTGTCATGTTTATTCATATCACAAATTTTTCAATATTACTTTTCTTTGTGTTGAGGTTGTTTCCCTTTTCCTTTGGATGAATATCCTCCCTTCTAAAAGTTACCTTGCTTCTTTCCCTCTTGTTTTGAGTAAAGTGCATTATCTTGCAGTTCATCTCTCTGAAACTAATTTGCCTCCTCAGTCTGAAGCAAATTTACCAATTCAACAAAAGTAACTTGTCTAACAGACACTTGTAGAGATGTGATCAACACCTTGTAGGATTCAAAAAAAGCTCTCAAAATGATAGAAATCAAGAGAGTATCTACCACTGTCTCTCCCAGAGTATTCAATTTAAATTTCAATTCTTCCACTCTGCATAGGAAAAATTCAATTGTCTGACCATATTTCATACTTAGTGTATGTAGTTGAGATTGAAGGTTAATAATACTGGACTGATTCTTCCTTCATAAATGGTAATCAAAGCATCTCATGCTTCTTTACCAGTTTTTGCATCACAAATATGAGCCTATACCTCATCTGTAGTAGCAAGTAGAATAAACATGAGACACATTCTATCCTTCTTATCAAATACCTCTTGATTTGTCCCTGGTGTTGTAGGATGTTTTGTAGTGCCAGTCACTACATCCCATAAATCTTCAACTTGAAGGATAACTCTCATATTTTTCTTCCATGGTGTAAAATTAGAACCTTTGAGCAACTGTGAATCTGATAAATATTTGTGAACAATGACCATTGTGAAGGTTCCTTATAACACCAAATGGTCCCCCTTTCTTTATACTTACAAAGAGTACGTGAAAGAGAATTCAATCAAATTGATGGCACCTACCTCAAAACCATTCCGAAAAAGGATGATGAGTTAGAGGAGTTTAAGCCAAACAATCAAAATGAATTAGGGTATTAAATGGAGTGAATATGAATAATATATTGGCTTTTCGTATTTCTCCTCGATAATTTATAGATAATAATAGCTCAGACATCGTTGTTGCAGCTATGTTAGGCATTAGATATAGTATCCCAAAGCACGATAACTTTACCTGTAAGTGTGGGCCAGAGGTACCGTATATACCGAACATTGTGGTGCAATAAAATAGGTGTAAATTTTGGGTCTTTTCTTTGCTTTGTATATTTTACCTTATGATTGAAATGCAAAAAAATTAGAAAATTTAAATGCAATAACAACCACAAGTGCCCACAAATTTAACCACATAGATGTCAGTTTCCACCAAAAATGCACCTATTACAATGACAATATGTTACAATAATGTTTCCAAAATTTTGAAATTTTTGTTTGCAAAAACAAAAATGATATTCAAGACCACAATTTTATTCCCCCCTTAGAATTTTGCAAGAGAAAAGAATTGTACCCCCTCTTTTTTGTGCAAAATAAACAAGGATGAAATTTTTTGATATACCCTTTCAAAAGGCAAAAGAACCTAAGTGCAAAGTTGTGTTCTTATCCCTCCATGACAAAAAAATGCACTAAAGTTTTCTTATTTCTTGGTTTCTTGTGGTTGTCTAGAAAAAAATGGTGTTGTGAGTGCAAAATAGGAGAATTTTAAAAGAAATACCTTGGTGGGGTTTGAACCCACGACATTTTCTTTTAGAACCTTAATCCTCTCAACCCGACCAACTTCACTTTCAGGGTGGATGTGTATATGAAAGCACAAAGCTCTTTTTCACCACTTCAACAGACACAAATATTTAACAAAAATATTTGCCTTGCGCATGGGGAGATTGGAACTCCCAACCTCCACTTTGTCAATGCCTTCACATAACCCACTAAACCAACTCGAACACGGGGATGGATGAAATCAAGAGTGCACAATAGGCCTTTTATTCTCCAAGGGATTGACAAGTATTAAAAAAAATCTAGTAATATCATCCGTCAAACAGACACGTCCAAAGTGTGTGCAGGTTATTTTATCGGGCAACGGGCACATCAATGAAAATATCAATCACAAATTTTAATTTGTTTATTTAAAAAAATTAGAATATCATGGGAATGTGAAGCATCAACCTTAAACATGCACCATTCGGGTATGATCTCCACTACGTTCTCTATGTTTAGATTCTACACAGGATTTAAAAACGTGAACATCAAGATTAAAATGCGGCTAGGGTTCTACTGCCATGCTTTCACTACGAATCGCTTTCAATAGGAGTGCTTGGAATTTCAATATAGCTTAGAATTTCAACCGTCGTGCGTTGATTGTAGATTGGTCATGTAACATGCATCTTATTTGGAAGAGAGCATGTTCTAGAGGATGTCTAAGTCTTGTCCTACGTTGGAGATGTTAGTGTATTCAGGAACTTAAAAAAACCATTGCCTAGATAAAACAAATATGCTCTAAAAAATCATAATCTTCACATGCTCCCAAAAATCTACTCTGATACCATAATAGAATCCACCAAGATTAACCATCACATTAGATTCTGATCTTATTAATATTACACGAGAAGTAGTTTTGCCAAGTTAGTTCAACCAACAAAAGTAGCTGGAGAAACCAATGTAGTTCGTGAAATGAACTACTCCCTCCTAAAATGTGCTTAATTATCATATGAACATGATAATGTAATAACATAAGCATGAATCTATGCTAACAATAATGTAATAGTTACCTAACACCCTACTTTATTTTGGGATACAAAGAGAGCTACAAAACAATTAAAATTTGATCCATGCAAGTGCCTTTGTGAAAATATCTACAAGTTATTTTTTACTGGGAATGTGCTAGAACTGAATCTGGTGATTTTAAACTTGCTCTCGAATGGAGTGACACTAAACTTCAATGTTTTATTTTATTTTATGAAATATTATATTCTTCATAATTCAATATTTTTGATTGATTTTTTTGTACACCCGTATATGATAGTAAGTCACATAACCATATTGCTTTGCATATAGCTCATGCAATGTGATATTTTACCTCTATGGATGACAAGGTTATTGCCTATTATTTTTTGGTGTCCCACAAGATAGCACCATACCATAGATGAAATACATATCCAAATGTTGACCTCTTATCATCTATAGATTTGGTATAATCTAAGTTTATGTATACTTGTAAAAATAATTTATCATTCTTCTTATAATCCAGGTCATATTCCACTATACCACAAACATAATGTAATATCCTATTTAGTACCTTCTAATGACTAACCTTAGGTTTCAGCATGAACCTCGAAAGATAACTCATAGGAAAATTGATATCATGTTTCTATTTTTCATGTACATAACTCCTAATTAACTAACAATAAAGAGTACCAGATGCCTAAGGTGACTTATCATATTGGGATAGTTGTAACCTTACTCTATTGTTGTTGAATTAGGTTTGTAATCTATCATCCAATATTTTTCTAGTTGTGTCTTGGAATATTTTGTTTGTGATACCATAATATGAATATTTCTTTGTCATACTTATAATCAATGTAGAAGTCCTAGATTTATCATGTCAAATAATTTTTTCAATTCATCCTAAGTATTTGACTTTGTTTCAAATTCTTCATCAAACACCATATCTCTACTTATATGCAATTTCTTGGTGACTAGATTTATCAATAGATAGGCTTTTGAATCATCATCATACCCAATAAATATGCATGATAAGGTCTTCACATCCAACTTGATCCTTTGTTTCTTTGACACATGCATGTATGCCTTGCTTTCGAATAATTTGAGATGTATAGTGGAAAGCTTCCTCTTAGACCAATCTTCTTTAGGTGTAACTCCTAGCATCTTTGTGGGTGCTATATTTAAAAGATACACTATAGTGGAGACTACTTCATGTCAATATTGCTACTCTAGATTATCTCTTGTGAGCATGCATCAAATCATTTCCATGATGGAGTGATTCCTCCTTTCAACAACCCTATCCTATTATGGAATGTATGTTGTAGTGAGTTATCGCTTAATCCCATTTTGCATGAGAAACCTTGAAAAATTATTGCATGTTTATTTATCCCCTTGATCATAGCAGAGAACTTGAATAGAATGCCCAATTTATATTTCAACATACGTCTTGAAATGCTAGAAATACTTAAGTACATTTGACTTCAAATATAAGAAATACACCCATGTCTTCCTTGAGTAGTGATCTACAAAGAACTAAAAGTACCTTCATCCACCAAAACTGGTTGACATGGGTTTGCATAGATCAATGTGTATCACATCTAATGTTCCTTTGGCTCTATGGGTATTCAACCCAAAAGGCACTTGATGTTGTTTCCTTTCTAAAAAACCCGAGAATACTAACAATATTGGTGAATGGTTTGCTATACTTGATAGCATATGATGCTTACTCAACTACTATAAGTATCCAGAATCCATATGACCATGTAGAAACATATTAATTGTAAACAATCCATTCTTGTAGAAACATGTGACCACATTCTTACCATATTTTGTGATAAAATACTTCTTGTTGACATTAACAAATTTTAATTCAACCATCATGTTGTAATCTAGAATTTATGATAAAGATAATAGGTTGTTTTCCAATCTAGGTACATATAGTACCTTTTTAATGGTACGTGTGCCTATAGGAAAAATGAGAGGAACATCTCCCACTTATTTGAACTAATAGGTTTTATCCTTTGCAATGGTGACTAGTTTCCCATATTTAGTTTATATTGATTCAAAATATGATTTCTCCCCTATCATGTTCTTGCTAGCACCTGAATAAATATACCAAGCATCATCCCTCTAGACATTAGCACCTTATGTAATTATTTTTAGTTTGAAACTAATTCTTCATGTGCAAAATGCCCTTCTTATCACTTTTTTGTAGGACGTGGTTTATCCTATGTAATTTTTTATTTGACTTGCAAACTTGATCTCCTTGAGTCATTAAATTATACCAAATTTTTGTGTCACATCCTTCTTTATCATAGATATGGAAATACCTCTTTTATTTCTAAGGTTGTTTTTGTGATGATGATGAGAAAATACTCTTTTGTGGCTTCTTTTTCCCATACTTCTTGGAAATGAGTGTATTGTTTGATAATTGATCCCTCAACTAGTTGGTTGTTTTTTCTTGTTGAAGCATATTCACCAACTCATTAAATAACACCTTCCTATTTGAGACTTGTAAATAAGTGATGAATGCTTGAAAATAATTTGGTAGAGCTTGAAGTATGATGGGTATTAAGATCTTATATTCCACTATTTCACTCATTACATTCAATTTGTATTTCAAATATATAGCTCGATGAAAAAATACCTTAATGCTTTCTCCATCATGAACTCTCAATGTGTGGATTTGAGACTGAAGGCAAAGTATAATTGATTTATTCTTCCCTTTATAGATAATAGAAAGTGTGTCCCATGCCTCCTTCGATGTATGTGCTTCAAAAATGTGTGGATGAACATATGTTGTGGCAAGGGTGATGATAATTAGTGTTCTAGTATCCACATCATCAATTTTTTGTTGGGCATCTTCATCCTCTTCAAGTTGAGTGACTGTGTCAGTGATAATGTACCAAAGTTTCTCAATTACCAAGATAATTCTCATCTTAGTCTTCCAAGGTCCAAAGTTTGAACCTTTGAGTAGTTAGAATTCTATAACAATAAATTTTGATGCTTACATGGTGAGGGTTCCTTATAACTCCCAAATGGTCCCCCTTTCAATATACTAGCAGTTTTATATACCTGTAGACACAAAAAATTGACCCACTAAGGTAAGTAATTTTCCCTCGATCTCTTGTTTTATCCTTGGAAAATAAGGTTTACCTTTGAGCCACATTTTCACCTAGAAAATATTCTTTTTTTCTCCCAAATATTATATTATTCGATCGGTATCAAAAATATCTTTCCAACGGTATATGATATGACCCATTTTGACTCTGTTTGATCCTCCAAAATGCATTAAAACCGCATGGGGGTCCAGTAGTTGCGAAATCGCAATCCACTTTTATGGGGCACAATTTTGCATTTTAGGGTTTTCTCTTAATAAAACCCTAATTTTTAAAGTTGATATTTTTAAGGTTGGTTGTTCTTGGTTTTTCCCATCCATTCTTATTTTAAATCCATTATAAAAGGAGGGTTTGAAGTTCATTTCTAATAACAACAATTCTTGATTAAAGTTTTATTTTCTTGAGGTCTTCTTCTTTTTTCGCAAGCAAGCTTAACTTGCAAGTGTGAAGTGTTATCTATTGAAGATTTATTTTTTGTTGCATTGGATTGTGTGTTGCTACTCTTGGTGGACAAGTGTTGAAGCCCTAAGGAGGATTTCTTCTACTTGGAGGTCTCCCTCCTTGGATCTACTTTTTCACTACCACTAGGTTGTTTTCACTCATTTTTTTTGCATATTAGCTTATTTACTATTGTGCACTATTAATTTACACTTTCTGGAGTTTTATCTCTTCTTCTACAAAATCGTGCTCGATCATACCAAGGCACAAGTTCATCGGTCTACGAAATCGTGATCGCTTCATATAGGGTATGGATTTGCATAGACCATTTTTAGGGGTAATATGCTAACCGTAAAACTTAGATCTGTGTTATATGTTGTATATAGACCATATTAGGGTATTATGTACTCTATTTTATCATTTTATTCTATTATATTTTGTTATTCTTGTTCATCTTCCAAAGGTCAACTTTCACTTATTTTTTCAAAGGTTAGCTAAAAGGACCTAGGGAGCTTGACAGCTGCACCTCCAAGTATTATCATACAATGGCCTAAGCAGGCTCCCTAATGCTAATCATATTTTCAATTGTTTTCTAAGTTACCTTGCAAGAATAGGAATTGTTGACATCCCTCGATAAAATGATAAAAAGCAAAGGATCAACCATCGAATAAGATAAGTGCCCTAATTAGTCTTTATGTTTTTTGTTAGGTGTTTGTTATTTATGTTACAAAACCCTAGATATAATTTAAAAGAAATATATTTAATTTATATCTAGGCATTTGAAAGGAAAACAACATATAGTGTGCACTTAGGGTTAATTTTGTTTGTGCATATTCTCTTGAGACCTTGCTTAAAGGTTTTGTCTTAAAACCCTAGGGTTGGAAAAGCATTCAAAGAAAGAATCATTCTAGGATTAGCTCTTATCTTCTTGCATTTTGTATTTTTGCATTATTCTTTATCTTTCATAGTATATATCTATAAATACCAAACATAGGTAATTTTATTGAATTGAATACATCAAACATATCTGAAAATTCTATAAACTTGGAGCGAGTCCTTTAAGTCATTCCTAGTGAACCCCTTATCCCTTTTACATCGAGTGTAGAGAACAATGCATACCCCACAATTCACCTTAAGGCTTATCTCTCTTTTTTAGATCTAACCTTGATAATCGTACATAGTAGGGTGGTTTTCCCCCTCTACATATTTGGTGAACCCGATGTGAACACCTCCTTTTCATTAAACAAGATCATTAATTTGTTTGTTTGGTTTTAGATTATTAATAACATCTTTAAGAATCTTTCTTTGTGTGCTTGATGTTAGCATTATTTTCTATCCTTTTGCTTCTTCTAATGGCTCCCTTCCTTAGAAGTCAGTGAAATATTCTTGAGTCTAATTATGTTCCCCAAGAAGATGATCATATTGGTAGAGAGAATCCTAACCTTGATGTAGAAGAGCAAGAACCTTTTGAAACTGAAACAAGATATGATACCATTTAAGACCATAAGGGCTGCTACATTTTTGAATCATTTGATCATATTTGTTCAAGGTTTTATGAAATGTCAAAAGGCAGATTTGCTTAAGGCTATGGAGCAGTAAGCTAAACTCAAAAGATGTGAAATTCCTCCTCCAATAGTCTCTCCTAGACATATTCATACTAACCCTTTGATTGAATATTTAAATCATGATAATCCTATCCATAAACCAACCTATGCCACTACTATAACCACCAACATTGGAAGGAGTCCAAAGTTCATCCAATCAATAGTATCACTCAAGATTATTTTCAATTTCCTCATCAATCTACTAATATCAATATTCCTGCTTTTGTTCCACCAATTGCTAGTTATCCTCCCCAGCAAGGTATCACATATCACAATAGTATCAATGCTTCCAACATGTTCCAAGTACCTTTTAAACAACCTATCTATGCCCCTCCCTTAGGAAATCTGGGGCCATTATACAACAATAATCTAGAGGTGCAAAGTTTGGCAAATATGGTAAAATAGTTAGTTTCAAAAGTGGAGATGATTCAACCTTCCAATTTTACTTATAGTTATAAAGATATGTGCAATCAACCATTGGATCCTATGGTTGTTGCTAGGCCTTATCCTAAGCATTTTTCCATGTCGGTTTTACCTATATATAAGGGAACTGAAGATCCAATTGAACATTTAAGAAGATTTAGAACATGTCATGATCTCATCTATGATGATATGTTATTACTAAATATGTTCCCTAAGAGTCTTGGTGGCATGGCATTGGAGTGGTACTACCGGTTACCTAATTATTCTCTAAGGAATTTTGAAGAAACAACAGAGTTATTTGTTCAAAATTTTAGTACTTATATTGAAAAGGATGTGACCATGAAATATGTTTATAATTTGAAGCAAGGTAAAGAAGAGATATTTTCAAAATTCCTATCTCTTTGGAGAAGTTTAGGTGGACGCTTAAGATATACTTTACCTCCTCGAGACATGCTTGAGATATTTATTGAAAATTTGCAAGAAACAATCATTATCCTATGCATTAGAAACAATAATTATCACATCTTTTGATCAAGCAGTTGAGTTAGCAACGAAAGTAGAACAATCTCTTATCATAAGAGGACAACTCAAAATGAAAGAAGATAAAATCATTAAGTCGTATTATAAGAATAAGGATGTGGTAGGTGATGGTGCAATGGATAGTAGGTCTGTTAATAATATTGTTAACAACCTACAAAATATAATACTTCAAAAACCTCCACAAAGAAATTTCACAAGACTTGACATACCTATGGAAGAAGTCCTAAAGCAACTTTTGTAAGCCAATGGAATTGAATTACCTCCCATAAGGCAACAAAATACTATAACTAATTGGTATAATGTAGGACAACATTGTACATATCACATAGTAGGACATTGGATAAATTCTTTTAAAAATTTAAAACATGTGGTACAAGATTTAATCGATGTAGAATATATTGATATAGGGAGATCTCAATCATCCAATAACCAACCTCCTATTCAGCAAGCTTTGACAACAAATCAAGATATGGTATATTCAAGAATCCATTATCAAATCATAATCAGTAGGCAACTAATCAAGTATCTTATAAAAATGTACCACATCATTATGATAACCATACGGTTGGTATAATAATAGCTACTTCAAAACAGCAGGTGCAAAATCGATAGATCCAACAATCTCAATAAGAGATGAGCTTTTTACCAAATATTTCCCTTTTAGAACTTTTACAAAATTCTCCCACTCATGGAGAAGCCTTGATAAATGTTCTAAAACAATAATTTGTCCCACTAGATATTTCCCCTAGTGATATGGCCAATGTTGAAAGTTTTCTTGGGACACATCATCTCACATTCTTGGATGATGATATTTCTTCCTCAAACTTGCAAGAAAATTCTTCTCTTTACATCACCATATTTATTGGGGATACTTTTATCAAGAGTGTTATGATTGATAATGGTTCTTCCTTTAATTTATGCACAATTTAATTTATCCAAAAGTTTGGATTAAAATAGGAAGATTTAACTGAATCCAATGCAATCATCAAAACATTCAACAATGAGTCCCAAGAAGCTTGTGGCATTATATCTCTCCCCATTAATGTTGGACACAAGATATTAGATACATTATTCTATTTGGTACCTTGCCCTACATATTTTAATATGCTTCTTGAACGTCCTTGGATCCATGCAATGAAGGTCATCCATTCTACTTTTCATCAGTGTTTAAATTTTGAATTTAAAGAACAAGTTATTACCATTTCGGGTGACCCTCGACCATTTGAATATTGTTCAATGGTTGAACAATCTCAGTTTTTTATCAATGTTTGTCCTTCATTTTAATCATATGTTTCTCCAATTTACTCATCTCAAAAATCTGAGCAATTCAACAATCTAAAAGTGAGTGAGGAACCTCTAATCAATTCATCATGGGATCAAGACAATCAATTTCTTCAAGAACCTCTTCTAGATATATCTCATTAAGGTTTGGAGCAGAATAATGAATATTAGGATCCCCCTTGTCCCTCTAACATTTTTTTTTGTAATATGATATTTTTTGTGTGTTCTAATGGTAAATCTTCTGCTTCTCATAGGGATCTTGCGAAATTAAGAATTGCTCCTCCTCATGTTAAGAAATTTGGGTTTTTTCAAGAATGTATAGATTATCATGTTATGGCTACAAAATATAGAGCTATGGAGGAGCCTATCTGTGATTATAATCATCACGATGCCTCGCCTTCTATAATTAAGCAGTCCCTTATATGCATGTTATTTTTGTTAAGATAGGAGGCACAATTAGAATGTGTGTCGACTATCATTTTGATCACTTGTTTAGCATAAAATAAAGTAAAATCCATAATTAATTAGGTATGCATTTGCATTTTTATTCCATCATACCTATTTCTTGCTCATACTACATGATTGCCTATCATATATTGCATGGTTTCCTAACATTTTGTTTCTTTTACATTTTTATTTATCATAATTGCATCATTGCTTACTCATGACTGCTTTTTCATATAGCTTCTCAGGATTCATGACAATGGCATGTGATAATACCTAGTTAGGTCATAGCTTATGATGCATAGTCGTTATACACATCATTAATTCTCAATGAATTTGTCAATCCAGGGTAGTGTACAAGGCTATCTGTGAAAGAAGGGGTGAACAGGGTAATAACTTAGGTCAATCTGGAGCAACATGTCTTATTGGTAAAATCGATTGTATGGGGGGTTTAGGACATTCCTATTTCTTAATTGCATAAATTAAACCCTAATCTAGTTACAAAAATGGAAACTAATCATTAACTACAGAAATGAAATCTTAATTACAATTGTAGAATGAGACCTAATTATGTTGCAAAAATAACAGTTGCAGAATTAGAAGTTTGATTATAATTGCAGAAAGGAAATATATTTACTTTTGCAGCAATGGAAACCTAATTATAACATGGAAATGAAACCCTGTCAAGGCTCTGTAATAGAAGGTTGTCAATCTTCTGTGTAGGGGTTGACAACAAAACACAAAATGCAGAAAATTACAGAAAAATAGTAAATTTTGGAAATGATAGTTTGCAATAAATTGAAAGCTTTACTGAAAGTGGAGATTACAACCAAACCATTAATCACAAAACATAAAATAAGCTAATATTGCAAATACTATTAGTTGTTTACAAAGAAATGAAATGACAAGTTCTACAACTCATTCTGTTGTAGAAAAATCAGAATAAAAACCTATTGTTAGTCCTCCTCCTAGGTCTGGAAGTGGCCAGCCTCCTTGTCCAGAAGAAGGTATGAGTCTCTTTCTCTCTAGATCTTACTCACACTCATTTACAAGCAATATGAAATAGAAATAGTATACTTTATTGATTCAAGAACATGATTACAATAATTCTACTGAAAACCTATTACAGGACTGTAATAGTAACTTTTCTGATTATTGCCTATTTTATCCTATATTTCTCTACTCTATGCTTTCTCTATCTTCTTTTTTTCTAGATCAACCTAAACGGGAGCCATATTTATAGATGTCCTAAGATCTACTGACAAGCTGAGAATATCTCAAAAGATTTAATCCTATTATGCTGCAACAATTCCTGGTTTTATCCTAAAAGAAGATCAAACTTGATCTTTCCATAAATGGTGGCTTTGGTTGACAAGGACGGCAAAGTCATATGGGAGATATTTTCCCTTACCCTTTTCAATATTTATTTCCATTTTTCCAGAATTATAAATCGATCAACAAGTCAAAAATCACATTCTATTTTCATTTCGAAGATAAGTGGCTCATTTCGAAGAGACTGCAATTCTCATTTCGAAGATCCGCTCATTCCAAAGACATTGTGTTTTCTCATTTCGAAGACATTTGTTCATTACAAAGAGACTTCAAAATGAACAAATGTGTGCTCTTTAAATGATTTCCTCTGCATTTCTCAGGTGGGTTATATCTCATGATCAGATTTCAATGGTCTTCATCTTTTTCCATATGTGAATTCCATGCCTTGCCATTCATTGGCAGCTGGCTAGAATTTATATGGGAAAAACCAGTTTTTGCTACACAGTAACAGTTTGTTTGTACTGTTACCAGATTTAGGTAAAATAAATGTTTGAGACATATCAAAACATGATTAGTGAAATGTTGCTATCAACCTAAGCATATCTCATTTAGCAAGTCATAACAAAATAACATAAAACTTATGCAAAAAGCTATAAAAATCAAACATAGTATTTCAGATACATTTATCATGCAAATAGTTAATACACAGCATATTGAATCAACTTAACTAGCATATCAGATTAAACATAAGAGTTTGTAGGCAATTTCAATGTTCAAAACATGTTATGATTGAGGTATTTCTAGGCCTAATAATTTTTCCCCCAACTTATATTAATGCATGTCCTCATGCATTATGTTGGGCTATGGAATCACAGATGTCCATGTTAAAATTCTATGACCTATAGAACAACTTCTTGCCTATATAATATCCCCTATTCTCCTAAAGGTTCCTGAGCAATTCTTCAAACTGTTCATCAGGTTGGGCATCTTCTTCAAAGTAGAATGGAACTAGAGTGATGATGGTTGGAGGCCTAAATCTGAGACCTATCCAATGATGTTGCATGATTTCAATCAACTGTATAACTCCTTATGCCCTTCTTTTGGACTATTCTAAGTTGATGGGGAAGATGGGTTCTTTTTTTTGTAAAGACATGGAAAGTTCAGCCCATCTGTTTCTACAGACTGATAATGCTAGCACAAAATTGTCATTACAAAAATTTTGGAATCTGGTCACATAGTCCCTCAAGTTTGTCAAGTACATCCTCTTTACATCATCCCTGTTCATCATGGTGAAGTGCTATCTGGTGATAATTGGGTGATTTGGCTGAATTGCTCTGACTAACAATTTAGCTCTTATTTCAATTTCTTTATTCTATCTTTTCTCCTAGTCCCAATAAAACTTATTCTGCAAAGTGGACATGAATGCCCTCAATTGAAAATCTCCAATGTAAATTTGAGGGTGAAATTCTACTTCTTTTGGAATAAAGAAGTTGTGTAAAAATAGTTCACATAGAAGATTTTTCTTCTCTATAGGGCTGTCAAAATATGCTTCCAGGAAATCTATAGTTGTGTCCAATTTATATGGGAGACCTGAGCTAATCCTCATGACCTACCATCTGAGGTATTTCTCCTTCAGAATAAGACTATAAAATCTGGTTGGCCATCTGAATTGGACTAAAAATTCAGCAATTTGACATAAATCAGACACTTTTTCTTTTAATGCCTGAATCTCAATTTAATTTGCTTCTAGTTGTTTTCCTTCCAATTTGAATTTTTTAGTCTTAGTGGCAAGCTTCTCATATCTAATCACCCAACTGGATATGTCTGCATTGTATTGTTCTAGGGACACAGTATTAGGTGGTCTAACTATAGGTGGAACTCTAGGTAGCAGATCTACCTAAACCCCTTTTTCTGCCACTTCTACTAGTTGATCATCTGTCAATAATTCTACCTGTACCCCCTTATCTGCTATTTCTATTGGTTGGTCATCAGACAGTAATTCCACTTGCACCCCCTTATCTGCTATTTCTACTGAAGGTGTAATAGTTTGAAATATAGGGACATCAATAGAAGGAATACTTACTTGAACAGTTTTATGCTGCTACTTGGACTGTTCCTATACTGGTGACTCATCTCTAGTATATTTTTCTATGCTCTTTGCCAATTCTGAAGCATCTTCAGAATGAGAAGGTAATGCTTTAGAATGATAAGGCATTTCTTCAGAATGAAAGGGTGCTGCTTCGAATGAGTACCTATGTCTTCCTCAACAGAGTCATCTGCCCTAGATAAATCCACAAGCAATTGAGCCAAATCATCCTCATCAATGGATACAGTTGGCTATTTTTTAGATTGTGATAGCATTTTTCTCAATTTTGCCACTTCATGTTGTAATTCTGCAATTTTCCTTTCCTACATCTCAATGATGTTTTCTCTCTCTTCAATCCATCTGGTTTGTGTTTTGATAACACTTCTTATTGCTCTTAGCTGCTATGTGATGTCTTCCTCCTCTGCTTCTACTTCAGAATCTGATGTAGACAAGTCAGCTGTAGTTGGCTGCTCAATAGCTATCTCTTCCTCCTATGCTTCTACTTCAGAATCTGATGTAGACAAGTCAGCTGTAGTTGGCTGCTCAATAGCTATCTCTTCCTCTGCAACATCTGTCTGCTCTTGTTCAGGAGGCTCTATGAAACTGTCTATAATTGCATCTACCATTTTTGTGTCCTGTTGAACTATAGCCACCTCCAAGCTATCCTGCCCAACCTCTTCCTCAATTATCTGTTCAGGGAATTCTAGAAAAATTTTAGGGGCTAGTTGTATTTCTGTGACATTTGGACTGCTTTGTCCACCTTCTTCTTCTATGACCTGTTTTGCCATTTCCCTCAAGTGGAGTCTTGTAGACCTCCTAGTTCCAGATGCAAACTTCTTATTTTTGCTTTGTTTTTTGGTGACAGCAGGGGTTGTGGGGACAATTTCAGATGCTTCTATTTCCCTTGTTGTTTCTTCCCCTATTGGGCTAGGTGCTTCACTTCCCTGTTCTAACAAATTAGTAACAACTTCAAAAGAACAGACCTTATTCTATTTTTTTGTTCTACTACCAGTTCCAGATCCTCTTTTCTTTTATTTCTTAGCTCATGAGGTTGAAGGTTATAGAGCAAGGTGTTTTGTTGCTGTTGCTAGGTGTGTTTCTTCCTCTACAACAACCTTTGCAACAATTTATGTTTCTTGTTCTACAATAGCCTCAACAGCAGCTGTTTCTTCTTCTGCAATATCATCAACAACATTTTTTTCTTCCTCCTCATCCTCATCTCCAAAAATCACATCATTTAGGGTAGAGTAAAACCTATCAAAGCTCCTAGGGTTTCCTCTAAAATGGTGCTAGAAAACTAGTTTGATGAGACCATGGTGGCGAAGGCTCCCTTTTCCTTCCTGATATCTTTTTGCCATGTTTTTCAATTCTTAGTGCAGATACAGGGGAAGATTTACCCTAACGTCTGGCTGTTGCCTGCCATGTCTGAGATGGTTTAAAAATTTTAGATGATGCCCTGACAACAGTACATACTACCCTTCATAGGTTAGAAATTTGACTACCCATGTGGCCAATTCATCCCAGGGTTCCTACAAGATGGTTCTTTTTACCCCCTTGCATGTGTTATTATGTGTTAAATATTTTGGTTCCCTATCTTTTTCTTTCAGAAATTGATTAACTATATTCACCAATGTATTTTTGCCAGACCTAGAAATTGGAAGACCTTCTAATGGCAGGTCAGTAATTTGACTCAAAACTTTAGGGGTTACCTCAATGGTCATGTCGTTAATGTGTTCCCGGTTTTTTCTGAATGTGTGGGTAAACATGTTGACCAAATATTCAGAGGACCCATTAAACTTATCAAAAAATGGCATAAGACCTCCATCTTCAAAAATTTATAGCACTTCTGGAGTCTCCCAGAGGTGGGTGGTATCCGCTGGTTCCATTTTTGTCTTTTGCCCCATTTTCCTGTCTTGGTATGTTAAAAATCATTCACTTCTGCTACTATTCCTTTGCTGGATCTCTGGTTTCTAGTGTTTGCAGACTTGTAGGATTTGGTTCCAAGTTTTCAATTGCCCTATTTTTCGTCTTCAGAATGAACCATAATTTGAGCACTGTACCTCGTAATAATTTTGCGTTAGCAAATATGTCTTCAGAAAGAAGGTTGGCATGCATTTCTATTTTTCTTTGAACACATGTCCGTTAATGGTTGCACAGATATCCTTGCCATCAGATCCACCTTACACGTTTTTAGTTTTTCTGTTTCACCCAGAGACTTTCACGTGCATGTTTATTAGCATAAAAAAATGGTGGCATACTATTGGTCATGTCCTCTATAATTTTGGTACTTTCTAAATGGGTGCAAAAACAAACCACATCCTAATTGACACATGTTCCTTTATCGTATGCAGCCAAAAGAATTTTTACTTGATCGTATTTTTTCTTCCTTGGATGCCATGTGGAAATGTTATATTGAATGCTCTTTCCAAAGATTATGATTTATTGCAAAGTCAAAACCTCATTCCGAACATTATGATTTCATTCCGAATACAACCCTTCATTTCAAAGATCATGCTTCTTTGCAAAGTCAAATCCTCATTCCGAAGATAAATCTTCATTTCGAAGACAAATCCTCTTTTCAAAGATCAAGCTGCATTGTAAAGGCAAATCATCATTTCGAAGATAGAAATTCATTCTGAAGACAAATCCTACTGCATTCTGAATATAAATCCTGCTTCATTCTAAAGACAAATCCTACTGCATTTCGAAGACAAATCCTACTTCATTTCGAAGACAAATCCTCATTTCGAAGATGATGCTTCATTGTGAAGGCAAATCGTCATTCCGAAGACAAAGCTTCATTTCGAAGACAAATCGTCATTCCGAAGACAAAGCTTCATTTCGAAGACAAAGTGCAACATTCATTCTGTTGTCATTTCGAAGACAATTTCAATCCGAAGACAATACAACAAATAGTAGGCACTGTTTTTGGTATTCTTGTTTTGTAGATTAGGCAGAAATCAATATTCTCATTCTCAAAACATGTTTTAAGTATGCCAACTCTTATGGATACCTTTTATGCTAATGGTTAATTGTTATATACTATATACTATATACTAATTATTTACAATGAAGAAATATAAGAAATATATACCTGATTAAAATAGTTAATGCAAGTTTTGAAGAATGACTGCTTTTGTTGATGTTCTACTAAGATTATCTGCAATATTTCAAAACAAGTGTAGTTGGTGAATTTATACAATGATGGTTCAGAAATTTTCAAGGTTATGCATGCCAAAAAACTGGTTTTCATGCATACCAACCCAGTAGTGCATTAGAAAAGGTTTTCATTGTTGAGTTATTCATTTTTATCTCTTTTTTTTCTTTTTCTTGGTTTCCCTTTTTTTTATTATTATTATTTTACCTCTCATTTTCTCTATTTTTTTCTTTATTCTTATTATACCCGTGAAGGAATTCATGATTTCCTTGAAATCATGCCCATGAAAGAATTCACAATCAAAATTTATTCATCTTTTTGTTTTCTGCTTTTTCTGATTTTTTTTTTTACTTTTCTGCTTTTTCATGAAATCCATGATCATGCTGATTATTTTGAAGTGGAAGAGGAAATTTCTTCCACCTGTTGTGTATCCAAACTGTCAAGTTGCTGCAAGAATTCCTCTTTAGTCAGAGGTGTATGATACACCCTGAGGCGATGTCCATTCACTACCAACTTTCTTTGTGACCCATCAATAGGAGATAAACGAGTTGCTCCATTGTCAAATACCTCTTCAATATGATAAGGTCCAAGCCATCTAGTTCTCAGCTTTCCAGGGAAGTCCTCATAGCGAGAATCAAACAATAAAGTCCAATCTCCTTTTTGAAGTTTTCTCTGCTGAATGTGACTATCATGCCATAACTTTCTTTGCTCCTGAATTACTTCAGTTTGGTGCAGAGCATCCAACCTAAGTTCATCCAATGCATTCAGTTGCAGAATACTGTCTGTCTGTGCCTATGACAATTCAATTCTAATTTCCAATGTTGTGCACAATGTTAGTAGCTCAAATTCAATAGGTAGGAGGGGATTTTTACCAAAGACTAGTTCATAAGGTGTGAATCTAGTAGTGGATTTCCAAGTAGTATTGTAAGCCCATACTACTTCAGGTAATTTATCTAGCCAATTTCTCTTATGAAAAGCTACTATTTTTGTTAAGATTCGTTCTAGTTCTTTGTTTTTTACCTCAACCTGGCCATTTGCTTATGGGTGATAAGGTGATAATTTTTTATGTTTGATTTCATATAATTTTATAAATGCCTCAATGAATTTAGATGCAAATTGGGGTCCTTGGTATGTTGATGAGGATTGATGTTAGATCTTTCATATGACCCCTCTAGTAGTTCCTAGCTAGGTTTGCATAGTTTATTTCTTGCAAATTAATAATTGTAAGTGAGTCTCCTTCTCACATGCACTTGTGGGCACTAGTTATCTTCTAGTTGTCATTTAGAGTGTTAGTTAGTAAGTGTGAACTCAAAGTAGGAAGTGTGTACTTCAAGATAGCTAAAATGGATCTTCTAGTTAGCAATATTCCTTTCTCTTAACTTAGAAGTTTACGTGCATTCTCCTTTGCACTTTTGTAGCTTATGGTTAAGCATATTGGATCAAATCCATGATTTGATGGGTTTGGTTATGTATTTTGGGCCATTAGTGCCTATATATTGAATTGTAAATAATAGAACACTTAGTTGGATTTTCAATCCTTTTCATTGGTATCAGAGCCTAGTTCATGTTTGCACTAGGGCTTGTGAGGTGAGAGGATAGGAGAGAATTTTGTTATGAGAAATATTTTCTCATTGAGGACTCGGTTTAAGCTCAAGGGTAGCTTGAAAACCATTCGGAGAAGGAAGTTCCTTCGACGACAAACTCCTCGTTCCAACTTTTTGCTTATGCTCAAGAGGTATAGGAAAAGTTTGCCTCAGAGTTCTTCGTATTGTGATCCTTGGAAGGGATTGGATCGTAGCTACGGTCCAATTAGGATTAGGGAGCCATTTGACCCTACTGCCCCCCCCATTTTTGAGTACTGAAGAGCTCCAGGAGGTCATCAAAGCTAGGTCGTGTGTCGACTTAGGTCTGGTTGCCTTTCAAACGCTGGTCGTGTGTCGACCGGATCTTGAAAGGAGAGCTACTGAAGGGAGGTTGCTCTTATTTTTGCAATTTAAGCTTTTCAAATTTTAGAATTAACCCTCCTGGTTAATTTTTAAAATTTTCTAGTTTGTATTAGAAAAGCTTTAATTTTTATTAATATATTATTTTTTTAATATATTAATTTAAATTATTGTAAAAAAAATATATATATATATATTATTTTTTTAAGCGATGAAGGCTTTGCGACGAGTTTCGGCTGCATTCGACAGCCCGACCAGGCCACGGCGGCTTTCGACAGCTCACGGTGCCTATCCGCTATTGCCTGCCGATCATTTGCCATCGGGTAGCAAGCCGACGACAATCGCTGTCCATAGTGACAGTGATTGCGGCTGTCGCCTGACGCATTTATCAGGTCTGATAGCAGATCTGAGCCTACTATCAGACTGACAGCGCCAGGCACGACAGTCGTGGTCATCGCTGTCCATCGACAACGTAGCACCCGAGGTCGAGTCGACGGCAGTTTGCACTGTCCGTCGACATGACAGCCTGACAGCTTGTCAGGCTTCGGCTTTGGTGCGACAGGCTCATCCGTCGCAGTGCCTGACAGTATTGTCAGGCGTCTATAGGCTTGGCTTCCTGTGATGTAGCACCTGAAAAGCCTGTTAGGCGACTGCAGGGCCTGCGGTCCGCAGTGCTGCTACGACCGCGTTTGACAGTGCTATCAGACGTCTGTCGGGCCTGCGACTGACAGCGCCAGTGCCACTCGCAGTCTGTACAAGGGCGGCTGCGTGTTTGGAGCCAATATTTTGTGCACGAAAATTAGTGCATAGAAGTTTGTGCATGGCAAAATTTTGCATGTTTGTGCCACATACTTGGAATTTTGTTAATTTGTGTCACTATAATTCTTCTACACTTAACTGGACTTTTGCTGATGGTTATGTGCTCGGGAAGCGTGCAATAGGAGTTTCTGTGAAGTCTGCCTCAAGAAGTGTGCCACAGTAGCAGCAGAATTTCATGCACTGAAATTAAGTGGGAGTGCACTGTAAGTCATTTTGAAGGGTAATTTTATTGTAAATTTTTAATTTTTACTATTTAAGGTTGCATGTTAAATTTTGTTTTTATTAATTTAATTTTTAATAACTTGATTAAATTCATTAATCTTTGATTAATTGAAATTTAATTTTTAATTAAGTTATTTTTAAATTAATAAATTCTAAATTGCACCTTAGATTAGTTTAAAATTTCAAAATTTTGAGCCTTAGGAGTAAATTTTCCAATTCAGAAGCACTCCATTGTAACAAGGAAAATTTTCATTGTATTTCCTTGATTTAGTGCTTTCTCATCTTTACTCCTGGCTTATACCCAGGTTCACATGGCTTCTGACTTGGCTGCCCAAGTGGCAGAACTTGCCCATGTTGTAAATGCTTTAGCAGATAAAGCTAATGACACTACCATGGCAGAAGTCCTTGGCAATCTTGCCATGAAGGTAAATGACATTTCTTTGCATAATGCTTCAACTTCTGCTCATGATTCTCGTCTGAGAGTTCGTTGTGAAGTTCCATTGTATGATGGATCCAGGAACCCTGATGTCTTGAATAGTTGGATTCTTGACATGAGTTCTTGGTTTTCTTACTCTCAACTTTCAGAAGACGATGTAGTGCCTTATGCTAAGCTAAAACTTTTTGGTTTAGCCAAAGTACTTGTTGAACGAAAAAGAGGACAGGATGCACTCACTACATGGGATGAGCTTGTACAATGTCTTAAGACCAATTTTTATCCTTCAAATTATTCTAGGGAATTGGTTATTAAATGGTTTCATTTTCGACAAGGTACTAATATGTCTGTACAAGAATATATTTTCTAGTTTAACAGGTTCAGGATACTTGTGAATGTGGAGGATGATGTTCCAGGTTTGATTCTCAAATTTCAAAGTGGCTTGTTAGAGCATTTGTACAGGGAACTAATGTTTGTTTCTATGGAAACGTTGGATTCAGTTTTCAACCAGGCGCAACTTGCGGAGGACAAGTTTAAGGCGCAATCGCAAGCATTCCGTGCACCTGTTACTCAAGTGGTTGCAAACTCATCAAAAGGGAATAATTCTTTCTCACAAAAGAAGAATTTTGCTCAAAAGAAGAATGTGTCTTCTCCATCTCCTTCTTCTCCTTCCCCTTCCGCTTCTACTCCTTCTTCTTCTTCTAAACCTTCTTCTTCTTCTAAGAAATTTTGCAATTATTGTAAGAAGAAAGGCCATGAGAAAGTTGATTGCTTTAAGCTTAAAAAGAAGAGTTTAGTAATTACTACTCAAGAGGAGGATGCTCCCAAAGGTCCCCTTGAGTCTGTAGGAGAGAGTAGAGTATACACGAAATTACGAGGTAAGCTTAATGAAGTTACCTTGGTAAATGTAAGTTCATCAGAAGGGGCTCGTGATGCTTTGTTCATCACTCGAGCCCATTTGCTTCATAATTTTGCAACTGATTGTATAGTGGATAATGGCTCACGAGAAAATCTAATTGCGAGGTCCATTGTCGAGCGTTTGAAGTTACCTATGGAGCCTCATCCTCAACCTTATTCTTTGGGTTGGAAGGATAGTGGAAGAGGCTCAGAAATCACTCACACTTGCACATTAAAATTTGCACTTGGCCCACATTTCATAGATCAAGTCACTTGTGATGTGACTCCTATGGATTGTTGTGGGATTTTGCTTGGACAACCTTTTCAGTATGATAGGAGAGTTGTTTATGATGCTTTCAAAAGAACCTACACACTTCAAAAATATGGTAAGGTCTTTCTCATTAAAAGCACCAACACTCCTAACATCATTCTAAGTTCCAAGCAAACGAAAAGAGTAATTAAAAAAGGTGGTGATGTTGCTCTAATTTTCATTCGCTCTCAAAACACTTCTACATCCACATCCATTACAAAGCAACACTCTTCAATGGATAAAATATTGCAAAGTTATTCACACATATTTTAGGAGCCAAAGTCTCTTCCTCCAATTCGCACAATTAATCACAGCATTGAAATCATTCCTGGTTCTTCACTTCCTAATGCTCCCATGTATAGACAATCTATTTTGCAAAATGAAGAAATAAAAAGGCAAATAGAAGATTTGTTGTCTAAGGGTTTCATTAAGGAAAGTACTTCTGCTTGTGCCTCACCTATTTTGTTGGTTCTTAAAAAATATGGCACTTGGAGATTATGCATTGATTTTCATGCTTTGAACAGAATTTCTGTGAAGAATAGATATCCCTTACCCCGCATTGATGATTTATTAGATCAGCTTCAAGGAGCTAAGTTCTTTTCAAAAATAGATCTCAAAAGTGGATATCATCAAGTGCGTATCCAAGCTGAGGATACATGGAAGACAACTTTTAAGACGAAGATGGGCCTCTTTGAATGGTTGGTCATGCCCTTCGGTCTTACTAATGCTCCTGCAACCTTCATGAGGTTGATGAATGATGTATTTCATGATGTACTTGACAAATTTGTCATAATATATCTTGATGATATATTGATTTTCTCAAAAACTTGGGAGGAACACCTTAGGCATATCCAGCAAACCCTTGATCTTCTTGCGAAGAATCAATTATATGCCAATTCTTCCAAGTGTTCTTTTGGCAATACTTCAGTTTCTTACCTTGGCTATGTGATTAGTGAAAGTGGAATTCAGGTAGATCCCATAAAAGTTGATGTTTTACTTAAGTGGTCCCCTCCTACAACTCTCACTGAGTTAAGGAGTTTTCTAGGACTTGCGAATTTTTATCGCAAGTTCATTCCTCAATATTCCACCCTTGTAGCTCCATTGCATTATCTCACTAAGTCCAAAATTCCATTTCATTGGGAGAAAAGCCAAGAAGTTGCCTTTGAGAAACTCAAAAAGAAACTTTGTACAACACCTGTGTTAACTTTACCCGACCTCTCTCAACCTTTTGAGATTGAAATGGATGCCTCTAAAGTTGCCTTAGGAGCTGTGCTCAAACAGAATGGTCATCCAGTTGCTTATCATTCAGAAACTTTTTCTGTTGCTAAGTTGAACTATTCTACATATGACAAGGAGTTGTATGCTTTAGTTCAAGCTATTAAGTATTGGAGACATTATATTTTGGGAAAAGATACAGTAGTACACACTGATCATATGCCTCTCAAGTTTTTACAATCTCAAAGTAAAATTGAAGAATCAAGACATATGAAGTGGGCCTCTTACCTCCAACAATTTCACTTGGTGATCAAGTACAAAAAGGGGAAGAGTAATATTGTTGCTGATTGTTTGAGTAGGCCTCCGGCCGCTCTTGCCTTAACAGTTATATCCACTTCACACTTGAGATTTAAGACTTGGCCTAATTAGTATTCACGGGATCCTGATTTTGGAAAAATATTTGAGCAAGTGAGTAAGCCTTCTTCTTCCAATTTGCGTCCTTTCCAAGATTTCTACATCAAAGAAGGACTTCTTTACAAATTGGACAAGGTTTGTGTTCCTTGTGAGCCTAGAGTGTCACTTCTTAAGGAAGCTCATTCTACACTTTATGGTGGTCACTTTGGGAAGCATAAAACACTTCATCATTTGCAAAGATTTTTCTATTGGCCTAAAATGCGGAGGGATGTGTTGAGATTTCTCAAACAGTGTGCAATTTGTTGTCGCTCAAAACCAGCTAATAGGAAGTTTGGCTTAGGCATGCCTTTGCCCATTCCTTCCCATCCTTGGGAAAGCATTTCCATGGATTTGGTTAGTGGTTTTCCTATGACAGGTGCGCCAACATGATTGTGTGTTCGTGGTGGTTGACAGATTCAATAAAATGGCTAAGTTTATTCCATGCCGCAAGACAAGTTCTGCATCAGACTTAGCCCAATTTTTCTTTGACAACATTTGGCGTTCCTTTGGTCTACCTACCAGCATTATCTCGGATCGTGATTCACGCTTTGTGGGTCACTTTTGGCATTCTTTGTGGAAGATTTTGGGAGTTTCCCTTAACTTTTCCATCGCCTATCATCCGCGATCCGATGGGCAGATCGAAGTGGTAAACCGTACACTTGTGCAAAGTTTACGAATCTATCATCATGCTTCACCAGCAAAGTGGGACTTGAGTCTCACTCATATTGAACATGCCTATAATAGGGCCCTACATTCTTCTACAGGTCATTCACCCTTTGAGGTTTGTATGGGATTTCAGCCCTTGGCACCTTATGAGTTACCTTTGTCTTTGCCTTCTCCTGTCACTTCACATCTTCGGAAGGAGCAAGACAAGGCACACTCATTTATTCAACACTTGCACAATCTTCAATCAAAGGTGGTTGAGATTTTGCAAAAGACACAACAACAGCAAAAAAAGGCCATGGATCGACATCGAATTCCTCATCCATTTTAGGTTGGTGACAAAGTTTGGTTGCATCTTGACAAGCGGCATTTTACTGATAAGACTCATAGCAAAATCAAACCAATTCGCTATGGGCCTTATACTATTCTTCAACAGGTGTCCGAGAATGCTTTTCGCCTTGATCTTCCTGCACACTTGGGAATTCATGATGTCGTCAATGTAGATCTTTTGAAGTTGTACTTTGACTCTACATTGGAGACCGCACCGACTATCAGTCATCCTATGGACGTGGTTCCTGAAGCACGATTACCATTGGATGCAGATCAGATCTATGACACGAAGACTCGACAGACTCGCTGGGGTCTACCACCTCATATCTTGTGGCTCGACGAGGACAGCTACCGCATCAAGCTCGTTGGATTTCTTTTCATCAGATGTCCCGTGACTTTCCTATTCTTTTGAAAGCATTGGAGTCCAATGCTTCTATTGTGGGGAGGCATGATGAGGATTGATGTTAGATCTTTCATATGACCCCTCTAGTAGTTCCTAGCTAGGTTTGCATAGTTTATTTCTTGCAAATTAATAATTGTAAGTGAGTCTCCTTCTCACATGCACTTGTGGGCACTAGTTATCTTCTAGTTGTCATTTAGAGTGTTAGTTAGTAAGTGTGAACTCAAAGTAGGAAGTGTGTACTTCAAGATAGCTAAAATGGATCTTCTAGTTAGCAATATTCCTTTCTCTTAACTTAGAAGTTTACGTGCATTCTCCTTTGCACTTTTGTAGCTTATGGTTAAGCATATTGGATCAAATCCATGATTTGATGGGTTTGGTTATGTATTTTGGGCCATTAGTGCCTATATATTGAATTGTAAATAATAGAACACTTAGTTGGATTTTCAATCCTTTTCATCTGTGGTGATAGACCGGGGAGCTCCAAATTTTTGAAAATTTTGATTATACAAGAAATCAGTGACCTTCTCTTCATGAGAATGTTTGAAAGCACACACCTCTACCCACTTTGTCAAGTAATCAGTGCATACTAGAATATGCACCTTTCCTTGAGAAGGTGGATCAATAGGTCCTACAAAATTAAGCCCCCACCTCTCAAATGGCTCTAAAACCAATTGAGGCTGCAGTGGCATTTCATTTGTATGAGTGGGTTTCCCCATTCTTTGGCATGCATCACAATGCCTGATGTACTTTTTCACATCCTTGTGAAGAGATGTCCAATAATATCATGTCCCTAAGATTTTCCTAATTGTGCTTTTTACAGAGTAGTGTCCACTTGAGGGTTCATCATGACAAGCCCTAAGGATATCATATACCTCATCCTTTTAGATGCACCTACGTAACACATGGTCAAGACTGCACTTAAAAAGTATACCCTTAATCCATTCAAAAGAACTCTGTTTGATTAGTTGTTTTTTTTGTTTTGAAGTGAGATGTGGAGGAACTTTTCTTGTGACCAAATAATTGGCTATATCTGCAAACCAAGGTGATTGGACTAATATAGCAAATAAATTTTCATCAAGAAAGGTGTCTTCAACTAATTCCCCTTCATCTATGTTCTGCAATCTGGACAAGAAATCTGCTACAACATTAGATTTTCCTGGTTTGTTGATTATAGTGATATCAAATTCTTGCAGCAACAGTAACCAACGAATAATTCTTGCACTTACCATAGGCTTATTCGTCAAATACTTAATGGTTGTATGATCTATGTGAATAAATATTTGATAACATGTGATGTAATGCCTGAATTTGTTGATGGCATAAATTACTGCTAGGTATTCTTTTTCAATTGTGGTATAATTTTTTTTAGCTCCTGTCAAATTCTTGCTAATGTAGTAGATGGCATAGTGTTCACCATTGTCAATTTGTCCTAATGTTGTTCCAATTGCAGTATTGGAAGCATCAACCTGTATGTGAAATGGTAATGTCCAATTAGGTCCTCTTAACACAGGTGGAGTTACTAATTTCTCTTTCGGAGCTTCAAATGATTCCTGACATCTTGCAGTCCAGGAAAATTTAGAATCTTTAGTCAATAGGGCAAACATGGGATTGGCTATTGTGCTAAAGTCGGGAATAAACCTGCGGTAAAAACCAATGTGTCCTAGGAAGCTTCTGACATCAGTATGAGTTTTAGGAGGAAGAAGATTCTTGATAATTTCCACCTTCTTTGGATCAACCTAGATCCCTTGAAGAGAGATGTGATGACCAAGAACTATTCCTTCCTTCATCATCATAAAACATTTTTCTAGATTCAAGGATAACTGGTATGTTTCACAGCAAACTAAAACTTTGTCAAGGTTTTCTATTGTAAAGTCAAAAGTCTGTCCACATATTGTGAAATCATCCATGTATATCTCAATACTGTTGGTAGTCAGATCAAAAAAAAATTCTAAGACTGCTCGCTGAAATGTTGTTGGGGCATTACACAAACCAAAAGGTAAAACCCTATAGGCAAATGTTCCCCATGGACAGGTAAAGGTTGTTTTCTCTTGATCTTTAGGTGCAATATGAATTTGATTATATCCACTAAATCCATCAAGAAAACAAAATTATTTCTTTCCAGCAAGGGTATCTAACACCTAATCTATGAAAGGTAATGGAAAATGGTATTTGTATGTCACTTTATTTAGTTATCTATAGTCTACACATACTCTCATTTTTCTATTTTTCTTAGGAACTATAACCAATGGAGAGACCCACTGGATATCATAAATTGGGTAAATGAATCCTACCTCCAGAAGTTTTTCAATTTCTTCCTTTACAATATCCCTTAGGGCAGGATTCAGTCTTCTCTGGGGTTGTCTTACTGGCTTGACTTCTTCAGTATAAATTTTGTGGGTGCATATATCAAGGTGAACTCCTAACATATCTTTATAGTCCCAAGCAAAAGCATGAACATGCTTTTGCAAGACAACTATCAAATTTTATTCCTCTTTCCTAGTAATCCAGCTATAAATGTTCAAAAATTTGTCTGGCTGAACTTCTATTTGTTTTGTATTTGGAAGGACTGAATTCACTTCTTCATACCTGGTGATTAGGGAATTAAGAGGACACTGATGAGATGGGAGGAAATAAGAAGTTTATGTTTCATTACTTCCTGATGGAAGCATATCCTGTATGGAACAGTGAGAAGGAAAAATTAGGTGATGGTGCCACCCATGTGGTAGTGAAACAGAGTTTTCCTGTGATAGTATAGATGGTTCACCTTCAGAATTTTGGTTCTCCTTATTCCTTAACAAATGATGGATATTTACTGCTTCCTATTCTAACCCTTGTTCATGTAGAACATTCATTAGGATAGTTTCATTTTCTAAATTTTCTGTGTCATAGAGATCTTTTGTGTGTTCCCTTACTACTAAGGTAGCTAGTGTAGAAATAACCTCTTCTGATTCTTCATCTGAGTCAAAAAACTATAACTGACCTGAAAAATTGCTAGATGGTTTTACAGGAGGATACAGAGAGATCTGTTTTATATCAATACCATTTGAAATAGTCATTTTTCCAGATCTGCAGTCTATGAAGGTTGTTGTAGTTGCAAGCCAAGGTCTTCCCAAAATTATGGGATATCCATGTGCTGAATTTCTTGGCTACAAAACCAAAAAATCTATAGGGAATTCCCAAGAATAAACTTCTTTAGGGACATCTTCAATGATACCTTTAGGTTTTGCAACTAACCTATCAGCCATTTCTAAAACTGTAAATGTGGGGCTGAGATGTTTGAGCTATAATTGTTTCATTATATCCTTGGTCATGACATTTATTGTAGCTCCTAGATATACTAAGACATTTGATATTGGTACTGAACCTATGGTAACTGTGATAACTAGACTTCCTGGGTCACTATACTTTGGAGGTACTAGTTTTCCAGACAAGAGATCAACTATCTTTCCTTCAACCTGAATAGTCTTGGGAAATGCTTTTTTTTTTCTTCTTGCTCTTCTAATGCATAAATCTCGGATAGTACTTTTAATCACTGGTATATCCTTAATGGCTTGCAATAAGGGCAATTATATAGTTAACTTTCTAAGTTCCTTGACCAGGTCTGACTCATAATTTTTTGCTGTGGTATTGAATCTTTCAGGATATGGAATTATCCTTGATGAAGGTAATTGTCCTACCTGTGGTTCTATTTTTTCTTCTTCTTTCTCCATTGTTGGTTTAACTCTAAATGGTTTCAAAGGTTCTTGCTCTTCATTTTCCTTTATTGTATTTGAAACAGGTTCAAGTACAACTTTTCCTGAATGAAGTTGGATGTTACTACAATCAAGAACATTTATTTCAACATTTTCTTCAGCTTCAGCCACATAGATAGGGGATGCCTATCTCATGTTGTTTGGATTAGTGACTGATTGAGCTGGAAGTTGAGGTTGTTTCACTTGTTGTGTTTTTTGTGGTTGGTTCTATTTTTCTTGAAAATTTTGATTAGGTGCGGGCATCAAATGCTGAGTTTGACCTTGATTTCTTTGTTGCCTTGGGTAGGACTGGTATTGCTGACTCCACTGTGGTTGATTTTACATCCAATGTGGATTAGTCTGATTCTAATTCCAATATGGGTTGTTTTGATTCCATTATGGGTTATTCTGATTCTGATTCCAGGCTAAATTACTCCAATTTGTTTGTGGCCATTCTTAGAAATTTGTCCATTGAGGATAATTCTAAGGACGTTGGGGTGGTTTTGATTGTCCCCAAGGCATAGTCCAGGGATTATGCCCCAAATTTGTAGTAAAATGAAGGGGATTTTGGTATTGAGAGAAATTTCCCCCTTGTTTTTGTCCAACATAGTTGAGTTCCTCAGTCTGATTTTCTAATACAATTTTGATTTGTGGTAGCAGGTGGCATTTATCAGTTGAATGCTTCTTTGAAAAGATACTACAAATGGCTGAGATAGATGTTTTATTCAAAGGACATTCCTACAAAGCATGTTTATTTCTACATCTTGAGCAATAAATTGCCAAAGGTTCTATGGTTTTTGCTTTTGCAGAAATTTCCCCCAAAGTTGTGTTTAATTGCACTAGAATATCAGTTTTAAAATTTGCAAGTTCCTCTATTAGGTCTTTCACATCAATGCCATTTATACTTTTATTTCTTCTTCCCTGCTTAGTGCGAGAGTAATTCCTGTAGAGATCCATAATTTCCTCATTACTGAGAGTATTTACATCCCCTTTTCCCATCAAATCCAATACTTCTCTGGATTCATCTTGTAATCCTCACAAAAATATGGTTTTACATAATTCTGGTTCTATAAGTCCACATCTCATTTGAACAAAGGAGAACCTATTAGGATAGTCTTCTACTGTTTCATCATCTTCCTGTTTAATCCTGAATAACTCATATTTTCTGTTACTTACATGATAATACTCTTGATATTTGTCTAAAAACACAATTTCTATTTGATCCTAGGTTCGGATGGAATTTTGCTCTAAGCTCATGAACCAGCGTAATGCTGAGTCCTTGAGTGTTGAGGGAAAAACCTTGAGTTTTTTATTGTCATTTACATAGTCATAGGTTTGACATACTACTTTTAATTCAAACAAAAACTGATCAGGATCTTTAGATACAACACCTTGGAAGGTTGGAAGTACTGAAGGTGAAATGGTTTTCATGGGAGAGTTTTGTGTTGGATTCAAACGGATAGGATATTCAAATGTTCTAGAAGGTTGGGGCATATCCTGATCATCTCCTTCATTATGGACATAGCCATGTTGACCATCTCTATCTAGATTTCCTCTCTCTACCATAGTTTCTTGTTCCTTGGGAACAATTAAACCTATCCAAATTTCACTCTAAAGAGGTCCAAGATCCTCTGTTGATGATGAGTCTGATGATTTTTCTTTCTTAAGATGTTCTAATGAGGGTGAGACTGGTGATTTTTCTTTCAATCTTTCTGGTAGTTCAAACACAGGTGATTCACCCCTTAGGCATGAAGATCTCCTTAATGGAACAAGCCATGGATACTTTTGGGTAATTCTACCTTTTTCATCCCTAGACTTACTCATTCATGTTTACTCTTTGAATGACATAAATTATAGGTCAATAGTTGTTACTTTAACCAGCTATTCTATTCAGATTTTATCCTGAATCTTCACAGCTCAGTCTAATTAACAGCTATTGGACTATTTTCACCTTCTAGCAATGCAATTCCTCGGCAATGATGCCAAAATTATGCGTAGTCATTATACACATCATTAATTCTAAATGAATTTGTCAATCCAGGGCAGTGTACAAGGCTATCTGTGGAAGAAGGGGTGAACAGGGTAATAACTTAGGTCAATCTAGAGCAACAGGTCTTATTGGTGAAACCGATTGTGTGGGGGATTTAGGACATTCCTATATCTTAATTGCATAAATTAAACCTTAATCTAGTTGCAAAAATGGAAACTAATCATTAACTATAGAAATGAAATCCTAATTACAATTGCAAAATGAGACCTAATTATGTTGCAGAAATAACAGTTGAAGAATTAGAAGTCTGATTATAATTGCAGAAAGGAAATCTCTTTACTTTTGTAGCAATGGAAACCTAATTATAGCATGGAAATGAAACCCTGTCAAGGCTCTGTAATAGAAGGTTGTCAATCTTCTGTGCAGGGGTTGACAACAAAACACAAAATGCAGGAAATTAGAAAAAAATAGTAAATTTTGGAAATGATAGTCTGCAATAAATTGAAAGCTTTGCTGAAAGTGGAGATTACAACCAAACCATTAATCACAAAACATAAAATAAGCTAATATTGCAAATACTATTAGTTGTTTACAAATAAATGAAATGACAAGTTCTACAACTCATTCTGCTGTAGCAAAATCAAAATAAAAACCTGTTGTTAGTCCTCCTCCTAGGTCTGGAAGTGGCCAGCCTCCTTGTTCAGAAGAAGGTATGAGACTCTCTCTCTAGATATTACTCACACTCATTTACAAGCAATATGAAATAGAAATAGTACACTTTATTGATTCAAGAACATGATTACAATAATTCTGCTGAAAACCTGTTACAGGACTGTAATAGTCACTTTTTTTATTATTGCCTATTTTCTCCTATATTTCTCTACTCTCTGCTTTCTCTATCTTCTTTTTTTCTAGCTCAACCTGAACGGGAGCCATATTTATAGATGTCCTAAGATCTACTGACAAGCTGAGAATATCTCAAAAGATCTAATCCTATTATGCTGCAACAATTCCTGGTTTTATCCTAAAAGAAGATCAAACTTGATCTTTCCATAAATGGTGGCTTTGGTTGGCAAGGACGGCAAAGTCAGATGGGAGATATTTTCCCTTACCATTTTCAATATTTATTTTCCTTTTTTCAGCATCAAAAATCGGTCAACAAGTCAAAAAGCACATTTTCTTTTCATTTCGAAGATAAGTGGCTCATTTCGAAGAGACTACAATTCTCATTCCAAAGATCCACTCATTCCGAAGACACTGTGTTTTCTCATTCCAAAGACATTTGTTCATTCCGAAGAGACTTTGGAATGAACAAATGTGTGCTCTTTAAATGATTTCCTCTACATTTCTCAGGTGGGTTATCTCTCAGGATCAGATTTCAATGGTCTTCATCTTTTTCAATATGTGAATTCCATGCCTTGCCATTCATTGGCATCTGGATGGAATTTAAATGGGAAAAACCAGTTTTTTTTGCACGATAATGAGTTTGCTTGCATTGTTGCAGATTTAGGTAAAATAAATGTTTGAGATATATCAAAATATGATTAGTGAAATGCTGCTATCAACCTAAGCATATCTCATTTAGCAAGTCATAACAAAATAACATAAAACTTATGCAAAAAGCTATAAAAATCATAATATAGTATTTCAGATACATTTATCATGCAAATAGTTAATACACAACATATTGAATCAACTTAACAAGCATATCATATTAAACATAAGAGTTTGTAGGCAATTTCAGTGTTCAAAACATGTTATGATTGAGGCATTTCCAGGCCTCATCAGCTTACATGCATTACACTTTCACTAGGATTTTGATGCCTAGTGAATCCCCAACCTAGGGCCCATGCATTTTCATCCCTTCTTTTCTTCTTGTCTTCCTATTTCTAATTCTTCTTTTTTCTTCTCATGTTCCTTGAGTTTGAAATTATTTACAATGATCATATTTTTTCTCCAAAGTTAAGGAATGCAATCCTCTTTTGGTATGTCCTTGTATTTTACATGATTTTTATTTATCCTCTATTTTATTTATTCAGATAAGGATATACATTATTATCTCTTTTTATTGCACATTTCCTCCCTCTTGAATTTTCAATAGCTGAAACTTCAAGTTGGGGGTACACACGCACAATTATTTGCTCCTCATTTTCTTTCTCTTATTTCTTCTAGCACATGCACACACTCACATCATGTTATACTCATATGACTTGGTCTATACATATTCTTACACACCCCTATCAGGTAGTACTTGCTAATACATCATTCACATCAACAATAATATATCACCCCTATTGGGTTACACTTCTTTTGACTTAGTAGGCTCAACACCCCATTATAGGATAAGCTCCTTGGCCATTTTAGTAGGCCTCAACATACATCCTAATGGGTAATCATCCCATAGCGAGACACTAATGAGCAATCATCCATAGTGGGATACGCTCCATTATTTTATCATTTGAGCAACAACACATAGTGGGTTATGCTTCATATTTTTTCCATATGTCCACCTTAGCGAGTACTACACCCATAGCAGGTTTTTATTTCACTCCACATATGGACCATCCTTTGGGTATAGCACCCTTCATTCAGGGTTTTTAATTAGCTTCTCTCGCTTTCTATTATTGGCCTTCTTGCGAGATCTTTTTTTTTCTTCTTCTTCTCTTCTCTTCCCTTCTTCTTTCTTTCTCTTTCTTCTCTTCATCCATGCATTTCATGCTAGTTGCATTAGATTCATGTTGTACCTAGTGATATTTGCTCTACTATTTGTTTGCTTGCTTTGTTGTCCATGTTTCTATGTTTTGCTCTTTCTCTCTTTGCATTTTTTGAGTTTCTTTAAGAAATTTCATTCCTTTAAAAACTCAAGGGGGCACCCTACCCATAGAGACATTAATGGTAGTAATATCTCACCCTGTGTGCAAAAGTCCAGAGTGTCCCTCGTGATACCCCTTTTGCACCACCCTCTTGTCCAAACCTAACCGTCCCTTTTCTATGTTTGTTGTCTTATTGCCCATAGGATACTACATATTTCTTTGATGCATTTACTTGGCCTTAAATACATAAAAGAGGGGAAAATGTATACATGGAAAATTGACCCTCTAAGGTGAGTAAGTTTCCCTAGAGCCCTTGTTTTCTCCTACAAAAATGAGGGTCCTATTTCAACCAAATTTCCCCTAGAAAATATTTTTATTTCCTCCTAAATATTCTACCATTATATTGGGCTTGAAAATATCTTTCCAACGATATATGATATGACCCATTTTGACTTTGTTTGACCCTCCAAAATGTATTAAAACTGCATGGGAGTCTAGCAGTTGTGAAATCGCGATCCACTTTTATGGGGCATGATTTTGCATTTTAGGGTTTTCTCTTAAGAAAACCCTAATTTTAAAAGTTGATATTTTTAAGGTCAGATATTCTTGGTTTTTCCTATCCATTCTTCTTTCAAATCCACTATAAAAGAAGGGTTTGAAGTTCATTTCTAATAACAACAATTCTTGATTAAAGTTCTATTTTTTTGAGGTCTTCTCCTTCTTCTGCAAGCAAGGTAAATCACAAGTGTGAAGTATTATTTGTTAAATATTTGTTTTTTATTGCATTGGATTATGTGTTTCTACTCTTGGTGGACAAGTGTTGAAGCCCTAAGGAGGATTTCTGCTACTTGGAGGTCTCCCTCCTTGGATCTGCTTTTTTGCTACCACCAGGTTGTTTTCACTCATTTTTTTTGCATATTAGCTTATTTATTTTTGTGCACTATTAATTTACACTTTCTAAATTTTTATTTCTTCTTCTATGAAATCATGCTCTATCGTACCAAGGCAAAATTTCATCGATCTACGAAATCACGATCGTTTCGTATGGGGCACAATTTTGCATAGACCACATTTAGGGGTAATCTGCTACCCCCAAACCCTAGATCTATGTTATATATTGTATATAGGTCATATTAGGTTATTTTATACTCTATTTTAACATTTTGTTCTGTTATATTCTATTATGCTTGTTCATATTCCAAAGGTCAACTTTCGTTTATGTTTTCAAAGGTCAACTAAAAGGACCTACGGGGCTTTATTGCTACGCCACCAAGTATTATCGTACAACAGCCTAAGGAGATCCCCTAACACTAATCATATTTTTAAGTGTTTTCTAAGTTATCTTGCAAGAACAAGAATTATTGACATCGTTGGACAAAAGGATAAAAAGCAAGGATCAACCACCAAATAAGATAAGTGCTCTAATTAGTATTTAGGTTGTTTGTTGGGTGTTTTTTTATTCATGTCACAAAACCCTAGATCTAATTTAAAAGGAATATATTTAATTGATATCTAGGCATTTGAAAGGAAAATATCATATAGTGTGCACTTAGGGTTAATTCTGTTTGTGCATATTCTCTTGAGCCCTTGCTTAAAGGTTTTCTGTCTTAAAATTCTAGGGTTGGAAAAGCATTCAAAGAAAGAATCATTCTAGGGTTAGCTCTTGTCTTCTTGCATTCTATATTTCTACATTATATTTTGTATTTCAAGCATAGATCTAGAAATATCAAACATAGGTGATTGTATTGAATCAAATATATCAAACATTTTATGAAAATCCCATGGACTTGGAGTGAGTCCTTAAAGTTATTCCTGGTGAACCCCTTCCCATTTTTACATCAAGTGTAGAGAACAACGTAGCCCTCATATTTCACCTCAAGGCTTCTCTCTCTTTTTGGATCCAAACTTGAGAATCGTATGCGGTAGGTCGGTTTTCCCCCTCTACAATACCAAATATTTCTATATATCTGTCAATATGTGGAATAAGCTAGTCCTCTCTGTATATGTGGTCGTACGTGAAAGAGACTTTAAGTTATGTGAAATAGAACGATATGATGTACCAAGGTAGCATGTAAAGGGATTCACCCTATTATGAAACTTAAATATAAATCCTTGTATATGGGTGTAACTTTCCTATATACTCAAAATTTTTAATTTCAAGGTTTATGTCTAACAATGGTGACAAATAGGGTAGAATGATAAAGTGAAAGTATCACAAAAATTGATGGCCTTCTAAATCCTCAACAATTTAAAGGGTCAATGGCCAGATGTCATTATGGCATCTTAGGCTATAGACACAATAACTCAACTCAACAAATTTAACTATAAACTCAAGCCAAAGGTGTCGCTGATAGTGAATGTTGCTTATATGCTTAATCACATGTTTAATTAGTATACAAAGAATAATTTTTTTAAATAAAGTATTTGAAATTTGAAGGTGTTTATCACCACCAAAAATATACCTGTTGAGAAGCAACACACCCCTACTGAAAATTAAATTTTGATTCCTTTGAAATGATTAATTTTTATTTCCAAGGGGACCCTCTTGAAGTTTTCTTTTTTTTAATCCAAGTTTTGTTTTGCATCAAGTCTTTAAATTTTACCTGCATCAAGGTGTCAAAAATGCTTGCCTAGCGCATTGATTTGAATTAATTTCTTTTGAACATTTATGCTTCAATGGTATTATTTCTAGTTAAGTGTTTCAGAAATTTTGATTTTCAATAGTTTCCTAAGGTTTGAAATATTTAATTTAATTTCTAAGGTTCTTTGAAAATTTTCATGTTGCCCTAATGTTTACTTCAATCTTGGAAATGCAATATCTGCCACGGAAATCCGTTTTGAGTGATTCAAATTTTGGGTGGAGTATCTCGATCTCACCTTTCCAACAGTACCAAATTTTCAGATTTTCAGACGTGATTCACCTTCCATAAATAGCAGTTTCTATTTCTAGCCAGCAAACTTATTAATGCAATATCTTCTGATCCGAAGTGAATTTTCAAGATTTTTCTGCAGATTCGGATACCCATTTGGCTCATTTGAATGCCTGAAAAGTTTCGTTTAATTCTGAGCACTTTCATTTTTTGCCCTAAATTTCACACCACGTGAAACTGGCAACTTCCGGGCAATTAAAATTCATTTTCCAATATTGGAAAATCATTTCTGAGAATGGAGAATCCTTCACAATCCTTCAAAGTGCCAAAATGCAAAGTTTCGGGTCATTGGAATCCATGTTTGATTTTTTTAGGAATTTTGCAAAGTGCCCGACAAGTTGAAATTTGCAAGTGTTGGAACAAAGGAGGCTTCAATGAAAAATGTCATAATTTCGGGAAATGTTTGATTTTCGTGATGGCCAAACCAAAGGGAAATGAAGGCAAAGATGTCACAATTTTGGAACATTCCAACATTGGAAGAAAGAAAATTTAATTTGTTTGGTTTTCATGACATTTCTATGGTTGGAAGAAGAGAAAATGAAAATGTCGCGATTTCGCGACATGCTTAGGAAGATAGAAATTTTCCTAAGTATTGGAAGAGAAAATAAAAAGAATGTCATGGTTTCGGACATGTTTGATTTTCACGATGGCCAAACCAAAGAGAAGAGAAACTAAAAAATGTCGTGATTTCGCGACATCCTAAGTTTAAAATTTATCGACATCTCATAAAAGGAAGAAAGATTAAAATGTATTTGACATCTCAAAAAAGAAATTTAAATTGATTGAAATTGAAAATAATATTAAAATTTCAATCCTGAGAGAAAATTTGCATGGTTGGACATAGAGATAATTAAATGTCTTGATATCGCGACATCATCATGGAAGGAAGTAAAGGCAATTAAAATATAGATTTGACATTTGAGGAGATAGAAATTTTTGATGATGGCCAATATCAAACCCTAGCAAATTAAAATAATATTAAGAAAATCAATTAAAATCTCAATCACGACAAACTTTGAAAAATGATTAAAAATTTAAAACCTAAAGAATTAAAGTCTGAAACCTTAGAAAAAATTAAATTAATTTAATTTAATTTTAAACCTAATGTTCTAAATTTTCTCTTTTTAATTTTTGAATTTTTGGGAATTTGTCCAAAACGCATTTATCACGGAAGTAATGGCGGGATTGGAATTTCACCATGAATCAAGCAAAAGGTGATTGTGCAGAGATAGAAGATGTGTGAAATTTGATGATACGCCCAGATTTTGCAGACAGAGAATTAATGAAGTACATCTCCAACTTGCCGGAAAGTGAAAATATTTGCATGAAGTTATCTTTTGATTGAAGATAAAATCAGATTTTATCTTCTCCATTTATGGTAAGATATCTGGGCAGATTTCCGAAGTGGTTAGAGTTTATCAGAACTCTATTTAAAAATGCCTTATATTGTAACTAATTGTTTTTTGGGAGCTAGATATTTTCTAAAAAGATCAGGGCATGTCCCGAGTCTATAAATACTCCCATTGAATGTAAAAGAAGGATGCAAGAATTTATAATAGAAGTTCTTTTTCTGAAATCTCTTTCTAGAAAAGCCTCTATTCTCGACATAGGATTTGTTGTGGTGTTGTTACTCTAAAGTGGCGTGGCTAGGCATCTAATCTACTTCTAGAGCTTGAACGATGCTCATTTCCTTATTCTTGTTTTCATTGAAATATCTATGGTTCTAATTGTTGTGAATTTAATTGATTTTAGTATGTTGTTGGTGTTGTTTGAGAGCTAAATTGTAGTTTAATATTTCTAAAATTAATTTCTTTTCCTACTGGCTCTAGTTTTATTGCATGTGCTATGCTATCGGTAAAATAATCCCAGCAAGTCTGAAATTTTAGAAGTGTTAAGCTATCTTAAGAATTATTTAAATCATTTGGTTTGAAGATCTAAATTTGATAGTTCTGGTCTGTGTGCATGAGCATTGGCTATCTGTAGATTCATCCTATTAATTTTAGGGAAAATTATGATTTAAATAAGTTACTCTATTATATTCCCCTATTCTGCCCTTTGCTAGATAACAAGTTAATCTTAGAAAGTTGGATAATTTGTTATTCTATTTGTCCCACTTAGTGAACACAGCAACATGTTTTAATTAAAAGAATGGTTAACAATTAAAATTGTAGTATTTCATCCTCTCTTTCCTGCCCTACCTTACTCTCTCTGTTTTATTTCGGAAAGGTTCCCATTTTTATTTTCTTTAAAATTCTTTATTTGTTTAATCTGTTGAGATACAAAGAGCTAGATCAATTCACAAAAATACAAATCTGATTGATAAACAAAAAAACACCAGACAGAAGTTGAACCCCCTTGCAGGTACACAGGCAGTCTACTTGAAACTATTCCAGAAGTGGAAAAGAGCGAGGACGTTCGACCCAACCCTGTAACTCACACCTTGGATAACCAACAAGATCCTAAAGTGAGAGGGAATTTATTCCCATTTATGTGTTATTGGTGTTTCTTGTATACTCTTCTCAAGGTGTGTATAAAACACTAATCAACATTGTTTTGGCGCTAGAAGGAGGGCCTAAAACTTGCATTTGGCCTTGTTTTTAAGATAATCAGTTAGGCTGGATTCTTTCTTTAGAGTAACTAGGTCCCACCCAAGAGCTGGAGAGCTCCTTGTGTCTGAGTTGGAAACCCCAAAGAGAAGTAATCTCAGGAAGGCCAGATCTTTGTCCAACATAGTTTTATCTCCATTAGTGCTTCCTCCAACTGTGACTCAGAATCTTACCATTAATCAAATAGTCATGGCCAACTGGTTGGGTTCCACTACTTTGAATATCCCTAGGGCAGCCCATGATTTATCAAGAAACCCTGAAAAGTATCTTCCCACCTACAAACATGATGGAATCAGGACAACGGAAGAGCACTTGGTGGCATTTAAAAATGCTTTAAAATTATTAAATGTACAACATGAAGATGTGGCTTGTAGATTATTCCCATTCACTCTTCAAGAAGGAGCATATGACTGGTTCCTGAATCTTACAAATGATTCAATCACTAGTTGGGATGGTTTGGAAAAGGTTTTTGTGTCTCAATTTGGTCAAGTGATTGATCCCAGTGTCCTATATCAATAGTTTTCCAGCATTAGAAGAGAATCCAGTGAAACTGTCAGGTCCTTTAATGTGAGATTCCAGAAGGCTTATGGCAGGATGATAGGTCATTACATCCCAAGTGCATATTTAGCCCTAGAAATTTATAAGAATGCTTTGGATCCAGTAACCTCTATTTTCCTGAAAAGAGACACCAATATCACAAACTTGACAGAGGCTTATAAGGAAGCTCTAACTCTTGAAAGGCAATTGGGACCTCAACCTCTGAATAGTCCTTTGATACCCTTTGTTACACAAAATACACCGATGTTGAATCCCATTCCACATCAGATGATGTTGCCAACATGTCAAGCTCCACCTACAGAAAATTCATTGACTTTGCCACATGTGCAGACTGTGGAGAAAGAATCAGATAAAACTATGGTTGAAGAAGTTACAAAGATAGTCCAAAAATTGGCAAATGACTTCTTGAGTTTCAAGAGGCAAGTGTCTACGGGAGAAAATTCAAATAGGTTTCCCTACCAACAAAATAGATTTTCCAGGCCTCCGTATGAACCTAATAAGGATTATAACAAAGGAAAGGGGCCTGAAGTGAACATTTGTGACTTGGATTTACCCAATTGGTGCAGGATTCATGGAACATCTCAACATGGAGAACTAGATTGTCTGGAATTTTGTAATGCTTTTGAAGCTTTATCTGGTGAATTTAGTTATCCTGAAAATCAAAAAAATCCTGATGGTGCTAGTTCATCCAAACATAGTACAACTATGGTGTTGGATTCATTCACTTTCTCGGATGAGTCTGAAAATATTGCAGAAGTGCCTATGGATGAAGTGCAGGCTTTTCAACAGTACAGAAGAGATAATTACAATCTCAGGAATAGAAATCCAGAGCCCAACACTACATCTACACCTCCCAATAACTCTCACAGTATTCCTCCTGATCCTTCTCCAAATAATAATCCACCTCCACCAAAGGGGGGAGATCCAAGAGTGCAGGATGGATTTGTTGCTCCGCTCAACAGAGGATATAATATAGTGGAGGACATGAAGAAAATAAAGGCTAATATTACCCTTCATGAGCTAGCTCAGATCACTGAGCAGAGAGATAATTTGATTAAAACTTATTCTGAGCCCTTTGCTAAACCTCCAGAAAAGGGGAAGAAAATAGCAAATGCCAATGTGGCCATCTACAAGGAAAAGACTGAAGTTCCACCTTTCCTATTGATAGTCCGTATATTTGGAAAAAACTTACATAACTGTCTAGTGGACTCTGGTGCTTCAGCCAATGTCATGCCTCTAGCCATTTGCCAACAATTGGGATTAACTCCTGTGAAGTTTGAGAGAAGAGTTATTCAATTGGATAAAACTGAGGTCAAGGTAATAGGTGAACTTCAAGGTATACACATCCAATTAGCATCTGAGCCGAGAGCACAACACAAAATTGATATTCAGGTGGTAGATATTCCTATGGGATATGGAATGCTTCTAAGTAGAGATTGGTCAAAATATTTGAATGGGTATTTGGCCACTGATTTTTCACACATGTGGTTACCTTGGAAAGGTATAGCAAATCAGTTAAGAATTGATAGGGAACCTCGGTATAAGCTCATGATAACTGAATACAATGTCAAGAATGAGACTGTTAATTTTACTGATACAGATGTGGGGGTTTATAATCTGACAACTGCACAAAAGGTAAAATCAGTTAAGGTTATGACTGATCATGATAATGATGTTTGGACACTTCATGTTGATGGAGCTAAATCCAAGCAAGGCTCTGGTATGGGGGTAGTTCTCAAAGGGCCTCACAATCAGACATATTTTATGTCTTACCGCTTGCAGTTTCCCTGTACCAATAATTTGACTGAGTATGAGGCACTAGTACTGGGATTAAAATTTGCTTTAGATAAAAATGTGAAGAATATCCAAGTTTTTATAGACTCTGAGTTGGTAGCCAATCAGGTTAAAGGTAAGTTTCAGTGCAAGGCTTCTTACCTAAAAAGATACAAACATCGAGCTTGGGACCTCATGGAGGATTTTAATGCTTTCAATCTGATGCATATTCCTAGGGAAGAAAATTCACCTGCAGATGCTTTGGCTTCATCAGCTGCCAATCTAAAGCCCTTGGAGGAATTTAAATGGGAAAATTTTTACCCCCCCAAACAAATAAAACTTAAAGAGCGTGTTTGACAATGATAAAATTAAACAAAGGATAAATTCTAGAAATTTTGTAAACATGACAGGAAATGAGACTGAAAAACTGAATGTAGGAACTAAAGGGGATCCCAAGCACATTCAATTGGCTAAGGTCTGTGACCCTATAATTAAAAGAGATCTCACGGAGTTGTTGCATAAGTCCAAAGATGTTATGGCTTGGTCTTATAAAGACCTGAATATTTTTGATCCGAAAGTGTACACACATACTATACCCCTGAAAGAATTATGTAAACCCTTCAGGAAAAAATAGAGGCATGTTAACGCCTTGTTGGAACCTCTCATTCTAAAAGAGGTAGAAAAATTGTTGAGTGCTGCCATTATTTTTCCTATCAGGCATTCTACCTGGGTAGCTAATTTAGTGCCAGTTAGAAAGAAGAATGGGGAAATCCGCTTGTGCGTAGATTTTAGAAATCTGAATAAGGCTTCTGAAAAGGATAATTATCCTTTGCCTTCCATGGATGATGTATTACAGATTGTGAATGGTTCAGAGATGATGTCCTTCTTGGATGGATTTTTTGGGTACAACCAGATATTGGTGGAAAGAGAAGACCAAATGAAGACTGCCTTCACAACCAAATGGGGCACCTTTGCCTACAAGAGAATGCCATTCAGATTGATAAATGTTGGAGCCACCTTCCAACGTGCAATGGATCATGCCTTCAAAGGTCTCATGGGTAAGTGCATTGTGGTATACATGGATGACTTGATAGTATTTTCTAAATCTCGATTTGATCATGTCAAACACTTGGAGTCTATCTTTGATAAATGTAGAGAATTTGGTATTTCTTTAAATCCAAAGAAATGTGTTTTTGGTGTAACTGAAGGAAAACTCCTTGGCCACTTGATCACCAAAAATGGTATTTCTATGGACCCTGAGAGAGCTGAGGCCATATCAAAGATACCCTTTCCCAACTCTAAGAAAGAGTTAAAATCATTTTTTGGGAAGATTAACTTTGTTAGGAAGTTTATTTCTGGCTTTGCTGAAATAGTCAAACCACTCAATGATATGTTAAAGGAGACTGCTCAGATTGTTTGGTCAACAGAAGCCAAGGTGGCATTTCAAGAGATTAAATCTGCTATCCAACAAGCCCCAGTTCTAGTAAGTCCAGATTTTAGTGCAGATTTTTACCTATACTCTTTTGCTTCTGAACATACACTTGTTGCAGTTTTAACTCAACGGAGAGAAACAGGGGAGCACCCCATTGCCTTCAAAAGTACCAATTGAAGGGTGCTGAGTTGAAGTACTCTCATTTGGATAAGCAAGCCTATGCCTTAGTGAAAGTAGTTAAATAGTTCAGGCATTACATTTTGAGGAGCAAAGTCTATGCCATAGTCCCTGATCCAGCTGTTAAATATTTGTTAAGTCAAAATGAACTGGGTGAACTAAGGGGCAATTGGGCCACAAAGTTATAGGAATTTGACTTAGAAATTTGACCTGCTAAATTAATCAGAGGCCTTGGTCTATCCCAGCATATTGTTGAAATACCTACAAAGGAAGAAATTAACCAATTGGACTCCAGATTGGATGATTGGTATGGGGATATTATCCATTTATTGAGCTTTGGGAGTTGTCCACCTCACCTGAATAGAACTCAAAGAAGAGCACTAAAGTTAAAATCTGCTCATTTTCTACTCAAAGGGGGTAAATTGTACAAGGAGAATTATGCTGGTGTCTTTTTAAGATGTATTTCTCAGGAGGAGGTGAATGAAGTCATGTCTAGTTTTCATGAAAATTTAGGGGTAGGGCACCCTTCAGGTTCAGCTACTACACACAGAATATTAAGAGCAGGCTACTATTGGCCTACATTATTTAAAGATGCACATCTGCATGTGAGAACTTGTCACCAATGTCAGATATTTGTAGCCAAGGAGACTAAATGAGCTCTACCATTGCAACCTATTATAATAGATAAACCTTTCACACAATGGGGACTTGATTTTGTGGGAGTGATAAACCCAAATTCATCAGCAGGGCACAAATATGTATTAACTACCACTGATTATTGTACACGATGGGTTGAAGTAGCAGCCACAATGAGAAGCACAACTCATGAAGTGATTGAATTTTTGGAGGTAAATATCATAACCAGGTTTGGGGTTCCTTTGAATTTGGTTTGTGATAATGGGCCAACCTTTCAGTCATTGGAATTTGCAGAGTGGGCATACCAGAAAGGGATAGTCATAAAATTTTCATCTAACTATTATCCCCAAGGAAATGGACTAGCTGAGTCCACAAATAAAAATTTGATAAATGCCATTAAGAAGTATATTGTAGATAAACCCAGACAATGGCATACATTACTAAAGTATGCACTTTGGGCTGATAGGATAAGACACAAAGAGGCTCTTAAAACTTCACCATTTACTTTATTGTATGGTACTCAGCCTATTGTTCCTGTTTCTTTAAAATTGCCCACATACCAGTTTGCCTTGGATTATTTTAATGATCATGCAGATGCAGAAGCTCGTGTGTTGGATTTAATTAATTTGCAGGATGAACGACTTCAAGCTTTGGAGCATTTTAGTCGACATCAAGAGACAATCAAGCGTTGGTTTGACAAAAGAGCAAAAGTAAAAGCCTTCAAGCTTGCAGACCTGGTGCTCCTGTGGGACAAAGCCCATGAGAAGAAAGGTAAGCACACTAAGCTACAACCTCTATGGATAGGGCCATACCAAATTGCAAAAATTTTGGGTAATAATGCATTTCGTCTACAGGACCTGGAAGGTAATTTTTTGAACTTACCTGTCAATGGTCAATATCTAAAGCATTACTTCTCGACTATTCCATCTGCTATATCATTTGAGTAATTGAAGGAACCTTTGTACATATGTATATATTTTAAAAAAAGAGTGTGTTTGTATTTTTATTTAGTTTATTTTTTTCAGCTTTAAGTTAGTTTCTCCTAGTTTTCTTTGTTTTCCTTTTCTTTCTTCTTGTGGGTCTTTCTCTTGGTTTCATGAATCAAAGAGGGGTGATTTAATAAAGGGATGTTCTAAGTAGGGAGAGAGTGGTAATGTTTGCTATCCGGATTGATAGTAGAGAGATAGTTTAAATTTTGTACCTTGCCTGCCGTAATTATTTTAATCATAAAAGAACTGTTATGTTGTTTAGCTGGAGAACTCCTAGGGAATCCAAGAAAAGTTGGTCATGAGAGGAAAACTTTGATTCACAAAGATCATTTTAATAACTCTTAAGAGGCTATTGGTGTTTGAAAACTGAAATGGTTAGTTGATCGACTATTTGGTGAATGAAATATCAAGGCAAATGCAACTTTCGAACCTTCAGTAAGGCTTCTCGGCTATCTAGTCTATATTTTTCAAAAAGAGAGAGAAAGAGAGTTCCAAAAAAAAGAAAGAGAGTTCAAAAAAAGAGAGAGAAAGAGAGTTCCAAAAAAGAGAGAAAGAGAGTTCCAAAAAAAAAAAAAAAAAGAAAAAAAAAGTTCCATAATAAGAGGGAGATAGCCGAGATTTTTGAAAGAGAAATCTGAGACATGTTCACCAGGGCTATAGATGCTCCATGGCTATGAACCAAGGTCTTAAAAAGAAAGTTAAGAGTAACTCTATCGGGGCTCTAAAAGGCTAAACTAGCAATAGAGCTCTACTCAAATAAACTTTTGTAGCCCAAGCAGTCTAGTTAATCCTAAGTAGGAGTTCTAAGCCATGGTCATCTTAAGAGGAAGAATTTATGCACTACAACCACACACCAAAGTTTTCCTTGAGTGATTCAACCTAGTATGTCCCTGGGAAATTTCAATGGATGGGCAGATAATGATTAAAATATTTTGAAAATATTTACGGCAAGGTAGGATGCATGGTTTAAATTGTTTTAAAACTAGAGTTCTGGGTTCTAAATAGTGCTACTATTTCCCCACAGACGTCGCCATTTGTTGAGAAGCAACACACCCCTACTGAAAATAAAATTTTGATTCCTTTGAAATGATTAATTTTTATTTCCAAGGGGACCCTCTTGAAGTTTTCGTTTTTTAATCCAAGTTTTGTTTGCATCAAGTCTTTAAATTTTACCTGCATCAAGGTGTCAAAAATGCTTGCCTAGCGCATTGATTTGAATTAATTTCTTCTGAGCATTTATGTTTCAATGGTATTATTTCTGGTTAAATGTTTCAGAAATTTTGATTTTCAATAGTTTCCTAAGGTTTGAGGTATTAAATTTAATTTCTAAGGTTCTTTGAAATTTTTCATGTTGCCCTAATGTTTACTTCAATCTTGGAAATGCTATATCTTCTGCTACGGAAATCCGTTTTGAGTGATTCAAATTAATCTTCTCCCTTCTAAAAGTAACAAATTTTTAGATTTCTTCCAGAAATATCAGTTTCTATTTCTAGCTAGAAAACTTATTAATGCAATATCTTCTGATCCGAAGTGAATTTTCAATATTTTTCTGCAGATTCGGATACCCATTTGGCTCATTTGAATGCCTGAAATTTTTTGTTTAATTCTGAGCACTTTCAATTTTTACCCTAAATTTCACACCACGTGAAACTAGCAACTTCCGGGCAATTAAAATTCATTTTCCAGTATTGGAAAATCATTTATGAGAATGGAGAATCCTTCACAATCCTTCAAAGTGCCAAAATGCAAAGTGTCGGGTCATTGGAATCCATGTTTGATTTTTTTAAGAATTTTGCAAAGTGCCCGACAAGTTGAAATTTGCAAGTGTTGGAACAAAGGAGGCTTCAATGAAAATGTCATAATTTCGGAAATTGTTTGATTTTCACGATGGCCAAACCAAAGGGGAATGAAGGCAAAGATGTCACAATTTCAGAACATTCCAACATTGGAAGAAAGAAAAATTTAATTTGTTTGGTTTTCATGACATTTCTATGGTTGGAAGAAGAGAAAATGAAAATGTCGCGATTTCACGACATGCTTAGGAAGATAGAATTTTTCCTAAGTATTGGAAGAGAAAATAAAAAGAATGTCATGGTTTTGGACATGTTTGATTTTCGTGTTGGCCAAACCAAAGAGAAGAGAAACTAAAAAATGTCGTGATTTCGCGACATCTTATGGTTGGGCATGAAAATGTTGCACGACATCCTCATAAAAGGGCAAGAAGAGATTGAAACATGTCACGATTTCATGATATTCTCAAAGAGTAGAGCGATAAATAATTAAAGTGTCACGATTTTGCGACATCCTTCGGGAGATAGAAAATTTTTGAAGTGCCAAAGTGTTGGAAGATATAATATTAAAATATCATGATTTCGTGACATTCTTGGGAGAGAAAATATGCAATGGTTGGACATAGAGCTATATTGAAATGTCACGATATCGCGACATTATTACGGAAGGAAGTAAAGGCAATTAAAATGTCATGATTTCACGACATTCCGAGGGAGTTAGAAATTTTTGATGATGGCCAATATCAAACCCTAGCAAATTAAAATAATATTAAGAAAATTAATTAAAATCTCAATCATGGCAAACTTTGAAAAATGATTAAAAATTTAAAACCTAAAGAATTAAAGTCCGAAACCTTAGAAAAAATTAAATTAATTTAATTTAATTTTAAACCTAATGTTCTAACATTTGCTCTTTTTAAATTTTTGCAGGAGCTTGTTGGCAAACGCATTTATCACGGAAGTAATGGCGGGATTGGAATTTCACCGAGAATCAAGCAAAAGGTGATTGTGCAGAGATAGAAGATGTGTGAAAATTGATGATACACCCAGATTTTGCAGATAGAGAATTAATGAAGTACATATCCAACTTGCTAGAAAGTGAAAATATTTGCATGAAGTTATCTTTTGATTGAAGATAAAATCAGATTTTATCTTCTCCATTTATGGCAAGATATCCGGGCAGATTTCCAAAGTGGTTAGAGTTTATCAGAACTCTATTTAAAAATACCTTATATTGTAATGCTCGGGGAGCTAGATATTTTCTAAAAATATCAGGGCATGTCCCGAGTCTATAAATACTCCCATTGAATGTAAAATAAGGATGCAAGAATTTATAATAGAAGTTATTTTTCTGAAATCTCTTTCTGGAAAAGCCTCTGTTCTCGACATAGGATTTGTTGTGGTGTTGTTACTCTGAAGTGGTGTGGCCAGGCGTCTAATCTACTTCTGGAGCTTGAACGGTGCTCATTTCCTTATTCTTGTTTTCACTGAAATATCTATGGTTCTAATTGTTGTGAATTTAATTGATTTTAGTATGTTGTTGGTGTTGTTTGAGAGCTAAATTGCAGTTTAATATTTCTAAAATTAATTTCTTTTCCTACTGGCTCTAGTTTTACTGTGTGTGCTATGCTACCGGTAAAATAATCCCAACAAGTCTGAAATTTTAGAAGTGATAAGCTATCTTAAGAATTATTTAAATCACCTGGTTTGAAGATCTAAATTTGATAGTTCTGGTCTATGTGCATGAGCGTTGGCTATCTGCAGATTCATCCTATTAATTTTAGGGAAAATTATGATTTAAATAAGTTACTCTATTATATTCCCCTGTTCTGCCCTTTGCTAGATAACAAGTTAATCTTAGAAAGCTGGATAATTTGTTATTCTATTTGTCCCACTTAGTGAACACAACAACATGTTTTAATTAAAAGAATGGTTAACAATTAAAATTGCAGTATTTCACCCTCTCTTTCCTGCCCTACCTTACTCTCTCTGTTTTATTTCTGAAAGGTTCCCATTTTTATTTTCTTTAAAATTCTTTATTTGTTTAATCTGTTGAGATACAAAGAGCTAGATCAATTCACAAAAATACAAATCTGATTGATAAACCAAAAAAAACAGACATAAGTTGAACCCCCTTGCAGGTACACAGGCAGTCTACTTGAAACTATTCCAGAAGTGGAAAAGAGCGAGGACGTTCGACCCAACCCTGTAACTCACACCTTGGATAACCAACAAGATCCTAAAGTGAGAGGGAATTTATTCCCATTTATGTGTTATTGGTGTTTCTTGTATACTCTTCTCAAGGTGTGTATAAAACACTAATCAACAATACCTTTTATAAAAACAAATTACTACCCCCCTTACTTTTGTAAAATATTCAGTGTAGTTGAAAATTTGAAAATCTTCCTATAAAGAGACTATAGGAATTTGCAAAAAATGAAAGAAGTGGTCTTCTAGGGTAGTTAAAAGAAATTTTTGGTCTTGTTGGATTTTGACCTCTTGACCTCTACTTTAAAATTTCATGCTTTCTTTCAAAATGCCAACTCTACTACTTAATCCCATGTGCATGGAAAAGGAAATTGTTTCTTTTAACCCTTTAAAATAAATATAGATTTTTAAAGCAAAATAGGTAATGTACATAATAGAACCTAAGACCTCCAAATTCGTTCTTCAAGGTTACCTCGATGCCAATCTAGTTGGTCACCTTTGTGTTTCTTCTTGATTCTACCTTGGCCTGAAAAACTTGATTTTAGGTTGCTTTTGCTTGGGAACCATTGTAGTCAACACTTTGTTATCCATGTTGGTGCTCACAACCCCACAAATCCATTTACTGCCTTTGAAATCATTAGGGCAAACCACTCATTATTTTTTTTTTAATGTTATTCATGATCTCTAAAGTAGTCATTGTGGTTTTTTTTATGGACGTCATTTTCTTGTACGTTAACATCAAACCTCCATTGTTGGCATGTTACCATTAAATGGTGAGAATTTAATGGCTCTCTACAAAGTTGTCAATATGTTATTACCATATCCTCCAATGCCTATGTTGTCACTATTGCTCAGTAGTATAATCGTATTCGACTGGTGCTGAACAAATACCATCTCCTAAGTGTGCACAAAGCATGAACATGACACAAATGATGATGAAGAATAAGGAAAAAATCAAGTAGTGGCAAGAAAATGTAAATGTTGTCACTCTCCAAGTGGATATCCAAAGAAATAATTATTCATCTGCTTATCTTCTTATTATTACTATGGTTATTATCAATGTCCTTAGCTTGGCTTACATAATGGTAGGGATGGAGGAGGAAGTCAGATTTAGCCATCTAGTTGAATAACCTGCAGTCACTCTCACTACTCACGATATCCTATGCTAATACTAAATGAAAGAATCAAGCAAGAAAAATAGCTCAATATGTTCATTACATTAAAAGCATATTTAATATAGTAGATCAGTTACAAATAATTTGTAATGGATCAAGATAATGTTACAGATCAGGAAAGATGATGTAACTAATATGACCTCTTGTGAGGTGTAATAATGTTATAATCACCTAACATGATTGTGTCATTGGTCATTTCACACTCACACAGATACCAACCACATGAGTACCAAATTCTTGACACTAAAGTGGTTATGGGGATAAAGTAGTTTGACATTGGTGAAATCTTGGTGTCATAGTAGGATTTGACACTGATCTATCTAGTTAGGAGTCGAGATAGACACCAAGATTGAAGCTTTAAAATAATTTTGACATCATGTCATGAGGAACTCCAAGCAACTTCAATTTTTCTCATATCAATAAAATAATTTATGAAGTTCAATTTCTTATAGGTAAATTATCAAAAAGATATTGATTTATTAGAAATAATTAATTCACAAGATTTACAAATATCATCATATTAAAGAATAATTTATTTATTTATTTATTAAATAGAATTAGTTCAATCAATTATATTCCTCAACTTTTAAGGAGGTCTAAGTTCAAATCTTGCCCAACAATACATACGTAGTTATCAAATTGTTTACTACATGGCCATGATGTAATAGGATGAGGACTATATGATCATAATATAATATGGGTAAACCCTATTTCAATCACATATAGCCACTTAAAAATAATAATTTATCTATTTAAAAAAAATATTTGACATGTAAAATGATATATAAATACCTTAGCATTCTCTTTGAAATGCATGTAAATATTAGTGTGGCTAAAGATAAAAACTTTAGGACTTTGATTTAGAGGTCTAAAATTTAAATCAAATGAAAATAAATTTATACACCATGTAAGCAAAGTTTAATTGAATAAATAATAATTAAAATCTAATTGAATATAGATATTAAATAAAATAATGGCTTTCATAATTATACACAATATAACCAAAGTCTAATTAAATAAACACAAATAAAAAATATTTTTTATAAAAAATTATTTCATATAAAAAATGTTTTTTATTTCATATAACTTAGAGGTTGGGTAACACAATGGGCTCTTTTTTTGGGAGGTCCAAGGATCAAACCGCGTATGAGGGGTGGGTGTGTGGTGGCTTTGTGTTAAATTCTCTATTGATAAGTATAACTCTCAAGAACCATCGTGGTTGGAAAAAACTACTCAACCCTATATATCTATCATAAAAAAATTCTCGGAATAACTAAATCAAAACGCGGTGGCATCCACATGGCCGTGGCCAAGCACGACCCTGCCATCTTTCTTTATGCATCGACGTGGACTTTTGTAGCACTCTTTCGGACTGGCAGTCTTTTCTTTTTTTAAGAGCGTCTATATAAACTTTATTCGATTAAATTAAATGAAAAGCCGCTACCAAAAAGCTTATATTTTGTAGGTTTTAAAATTTATGTGAATGTAACGACCCAACTGGGACACGGAATTTACTCATTTACGTAATCCACGTCGGCAGATACTTCTGGAGGACCGAACGTCCCTAGCACGTCGAAGTAAAGAGTATTTTATAACCTTAATATGATTTCTCAGAAGCATTTATGACATTTACAATCCAAGTCCAGTTGTGACAAAGGGGTGCAAAACTTAAAAAGTCAGTGCTGAAGTGGGTTGTTTTGAAGTCGCTTTGAAAGTATCAAATTTCAATGATCATATGGTTTAAAAATTCGTGGTTCAATCCCTAATCTTCAAACCGTTTTGTTTTTTTTTTTAACAATCTAGTATCTACGAGACAGTTTGGTTCTATTGTACGCTAATTGGATGAAGCCTACCTTAGAGCAATAGGCTTTCTAGCAACTAGCAAGATGCACAGGATGATACATAGATTTTTTAATATGATACAATAACTTGTCTTCAAGATGATGGTTTAGTGTTGATTTATCTTCTGTTTATTGATGATGGATGTTATTAAAATCAATATCAAAGGGACATAGTATCTATCAATTATACTATGTTTTATGATGTTATAGATGGATAATAGTGTTTGTATTAATTGATAGCTCAAACAATATGTTGTTTGGTTATTCTTTATGATGTTTGATTATAAAGTGGAAGTGTTATAGATATATCATCCATTTTATGTTTATCATTCTCTAGCTTGCTTTATGAATGAAGGAATCTTAAAGGTTTGTGATATGAATGGATTGGAGTTTTCCTACCTATAATTAGTGGTACCACATTCTTACATTTTTAGCAATTGTATATAATTCCTCTCATGTGGAGTGGTCACAAGCTATGTTAGAGAGTCTTTAAATGGTAAGCCACCATATACATATTTTGGATCAAGATTGCACCTAGTGCATAGTCAAAAGCATTGGTCTCCAACTCTAACAACTGTGTCATGTTAGGGCAATGTTTTAGTTCATTAAATGTTTGTTGTCGTTATGAATTCCGTTGGAACTTTTCATTTCTATGTATGACTTGGTTCAATGGCCAACAATGTGAGAGAATCCTAAAACAAACCTAAATTAGATGTTAAATAGTAAGTTGTATCTAATTCTTAGGTATTGGGAATGATAGATCTTTTTTGGGTCAATATGAACTCCTTGCTAGTTAATCAAGTAACCCAAACGAGAGATATTACACCAAGGATACACTTGCTCATGTTAGATTGAAGCTTATGTTAGCATAAGTTTTTCAAGACTTGGTGCATGTGCTAGAGGTGTTCTTCACATGTCTTGTTGAATATGAGGATGCCATCTAGATAGACAACCACAAAGGATCCTATGAGTGGATACAAAATGTTATTCATCAAGCATATGAATGTTGTTAGGGTTTGGGTCAAGTCGAAGGTATAACTAGCCACTCATAGTCCTTGGATCTTACAGGTTGTCTTCCACATGTTTGGAGGATTTATAGGAATTTGATAACAGTCAGATTAGAATTCAATATTAATGAAGTATCATGCCCCTTGGAATTGGTCTAATAGGTCTTTAATGCAAGAAAAATGATATTATTTCTTGACGATGATATTATTGAGCATCCTATAGTCAATACATAGATGCCAAGTACCATCTTTCTTTGGTGCCAACACAATGGGACTATTACATGGCAATCAGCTAGGCTAAATCTTTCCCTAGTCAATCACTCCTATATTTGACATCAATCTTATCATTATCTCATATTGAAAAATGATACAAATATTTTTGGGAGTGTTGATCTTGAGATCAAGTTGATTTTATGCTTCACTAAGTAGTGTAGATATACTCCTTTTGGGTCTCTAAAAACATTAATATATGGATAGGGTAGAGTATCCATCTATTGGAATCTTCTAGAGTGTTGTGGTTGGAATGATAAAGGTGAACTTCTTTGTGGCTTGTTTATGGGTTCAAACCATCAAAAACATAAAATTTTATGTGTATGAGATAAGCTTCTAATGTTGCTTTGGTAAAACCAATGTTACCTTTTTTTTAGTAGGCACTCAAGAATCTTATAGATCATATCTTTCATGTGTATCAACCACTACTATGAATAGGCTTAGTAGGTCACTTATGAATTATGATCCAATAAGTAATATCTTCTCAACAAGACATCACAAATATCTAGTATCACCACATCACATATGATTATGTCATGCATCAATTTGATATCGAGGGTGCATTAGCATCAAACCTCAATACCTTGACTGGTATCACCCTATCCAGAGAATAAGACTGAGGATGTGTTGTAATCTAGAGGCCAAGGTACTTTACTATCTCTTGCATGATAATGTTTTGTTGGCTCCTAGTATCAATGATGATGTGGAGGGGCTTGTTGATGTATGATTCTATCCATTTGTCAAAATCATCATAACATAGAACTTTTGAATGTTCTCTCTTGTAAAGATAGTTTAGAATCTCCAAGGTTTAATATATATGCTTTGATGTAATGATGGATATCTCAATGGTTCACAAATGTCTATCAACAAGGGGCTTGGAACTTTGGATACACGATTTCAATGTTTTATAACTCTTTTCTTCTTCAAGGAATCATTTCATTCAAATTGATTTTCATTTATATAATCATATTTCTTTTCATTTATAGCATGTGATTTTCTTATAATGTCCCTTTATAAATGATAACTTTTAAATCCTCTTTTTGTTAAATATCCTTTTCTTTGATGATTTTTTTATCCTAAGTGCATTTATGACTTCAAGCCTAAAATAAAAGAAACAAAATAATTAAATACAACTTTTAAACACCTAAGGAAAATCTTTCAACCAATTTTTATATTCCTATTGAATTTGTTTTGATGCTTTCTTATCTCTACTTAAATGCATTTAAATGTTATTACATCTAACAACCTATTTTACTTTAAATAACAACAATGTGTCTATTGTGAATAAATGAAAAATTCATAGGCTTTAAATATTCTGCTAGACTATGCCTAACAAATTCTTTTCCTTTGTCTTCTACAAATGGATTTTTTTATCAAATACACAAACTTTATACTATCAAAAAATCTTTCAATGGAATTTACAACAGAGGATTCACAATGTATATTCCAGATAACTGATATTTGATAGTGCCTTTAAATTCTTTCCTTCGGACAAATCATGTCATGCAGATATGAATACAGATCCTAGAAAGTAACCATTATAGGTAAAACCAGAAATGCTATCACAGTTTACTCCTATTATGGTGCTAGCTTCTGAGGAATGAGAACTTTTAATTATGATAACCACTACTTGTTGCATAATCAAATCCAGAATTTCTCACAGATGAGATTAACAAGGCTTTATCATAACATATAATAAGTATTACAATTCGATTTTATAAAACTTTCAAACAAAAACCTGTCTTCCTATTGCTTCAGATTTGGTGCTCCATCAGACATTCACCGCCTCTCCCCTGCCAAGATGATTTCATCCAAACTCCTGACCGCTTCTTCTCATGCATCTATCTTTTCCAAAAAATTTCGATCCTCATTTCCACATGTTTGTTCCGTATTTATAATTTTTTTTGCCCTGGCTCATACTCTACGTATTGAACTGTTTCGAAACCAACCTTGTAACGAATTTCATTCGTTACTCTTAACTTCCCTCGAATGGTTACAAACATATTTTATTAAACTCCTTGAGCTTTGCACTGTCCATAACTACTATCCATCTATGATATGCTTTACGTGAATTTTAACTAACATTCAAATATTTTTAATTAAATTCATTTTAACAAAATGAATTCAACCATATTCACATAGCAATAGTTTTAATTGAACTTACATCACGCTGAAATTGATGGCCTTATACCATGTATGCCTTTTTGTGTAAATCCAAACTTTGTATCTTCGTTGGATACTATCACATCGAGTTGACAACGTATAACTATCTATCTCCGGAGGCTATCCATTACGTATTATGTGCATGCTTTCTCAGTTACCCATTCTGTGGCTATCACCCCATTTGTGCCTCCCAATAGTTCCTTTTGCAGTGTGTTACATCGTATCTCATTATCCATTGCATGTTGTGGAGAGGACACCATCTTGATTCAGGTCTTCTCGATGACTATTAGCTACAACATTCTGCCCTGCCTTGGACTTCGATTATTCTCCCAACATTTAATTGCTTCAATAACATCCTTTTATTTCTTCTCCGATTGATCTTAGAATTCTCATTGCTCTCTGAATGCTATTGATTTTTGCAACTCATTGAAACCTAACAGGCCTGTTCGTACTCCTTTCTGCATGCCATCATGGGTAGTTTTCTTCGAGCAATGATCATGATTTATCGAGCCATTCACCTGAGTCATTCTGCATGCGAACAATCTCTATTCGTTCAATGAAACTACCTCATACGAGCATCTTCGAGAATAGGGTGTGGTGGCTCACGTATCCTAACAACTTAATGTGCATGCCTTTTATTGTCTACACGTGGCCTTACCCACTCTGCTCAATAACAACTCTCCTTTGGTACACAGCTTACCCAATGACGGGTCCCTCCTTCGTGGTGTTCAGGTGTCCCAATGACGGGTCCCTCCTACGTGGCATTCAGGTGTCCCAATGTTGGGTCTCCATACGTGGCCTTGATGTCCTCTAAGTCCCTCCGACGTAGCGTTGAAAATATTTTGTATTAAAAATCATAATCAGAAGATGAACCACCATGAAACATAGTTCAATGACATCATAAACATTATTAAGAGCATATTCTGCCAAGTCCTTTAATAAACCAAAGTGACTTAGTTCACATCAAAAGACCTTCATGAGATAATAATGAATAAGGCATTTAAACGAATGATACTATAGTTCTTTATGGCCCAATGTATCGCGTGTATAATGGACGCGTGAGTGTTATGTATGTTATCACCATTAGCTACAACCTTAATCTATATTAACAAACAATATAAAGGCATTACTGACCTTTGTGCCCACAAAATAACGAACATGATGTAATATTGAATAGCCACACATAATACTTTGGGTCATAGAACTGAAAACAAGAATTTCATAATTCCCAAATGATCCCTTTTGTATACCTTCGGATATTTGAATTTCATGGGAAGACAACAATGTTCAATATATTGTATTATTTTCCTTTCCCTTATCTTATGTAGATATGATATTTTTAAGGGAAATTAATATTCCTTGATATAAAGAGGGGATGGATGGCTTTTAAAGAGAGATGGATAACCAATTGAAGTGGTGAGTTCCAATTTTGAAATCTGGTATTTTGAATGATAAGAACTCGAACTATCACAGAATCAAAACAACTATGCCACAAAATATTAATCAACAAATTTTATGTGGGTCCCCAAATCTCTTTTTTTGGGGTCGTTGTGAAGGAGTCACAACAAATGGTGACTCTGCTGTGAAACATCCCTAGATATTTTGGATTCAATAACCCAAAATCTAAAATCAAATTACAAACCAAAGGTTAGAATTGCGAGTGTTAACGAATATCCAAATAATAAAAATAGACACAACATAGCATGAAATACCAGAATCATTTGGTGATTAGCTCGGTGTATGAAGTGCATTAATTACCAATCATTTGAAACAATTTTGTGCTTCATTATTAGTTTTGCACTTTCAAGAATGAAGAGTGATTTTGTGCAAGCTAGGATGTGGAATGAAAATTATTTTAAACTATGTATTTGTTTTAGCTATGCCCATCATTGTGCTTTAATCAAGGGAAATGCAGATGGAATATGGAGTGTAAAGTTTTAGCAAACCTGATGTCATGATGTAAACTGCATGCCTTACAAAGACTTAAACACTTTAGTACAACAAACAACCTCACTAAGATATGTCAAAACCTCTTGGGACCAAGGAGTGCATGTTCATTTACCAGATCAAGAGTTCAAGTACGATCTTACTTTTAACCAGAATCTATGTGCAATCAAGTGGGTTCGTTTCCCATTCTGAACAAAATGATTAAACCTGCTATGGAAGAAATATAAGGCTATCCAGTCCATTTGAAATGATCATAGGTCTCGTAAGACATGTCACCATGCTTGAGCGTATTCCACTACTAGACATACGTCTATAGCCCCGATGGAAGCTAACCCCATAGTCTTGGGTTTGGTTTGAAAAATCTTGAACCTTGGGGATGACTACCGATATTTCTGAGGAAAAGGTAGTACAAATCCTTACGATCCAAACAAAAAAAGAAAATTTATTTTGGCAGATTCTTGAACCTTGGGGATGACTACCGATATTTCTGAGGGAAAGGTAGTACGAATCCTTACAATCCAAACATAAAAAAAGGTAAATTTATTTTGAAATATTCTTGAACCTTGGGGACGACTACCGATATTTCTGAGCGAAAGGTAGTACGAATCCTTACAATCCAAATAGTCAATAATAAAATAAAAAAGGAACAACAACTATGTTGTGTAATAGGACTGACCAGGATGTCCCTTTTTCACCCTATCTATTCTTCCAAGTATGGTTTTGATCATTTTGTCCAGAATGCTTTTAGTTATGTGAAGTAAGCCATGATGATTCTGGAAAATTTCAATACCTTTCCCCAATCTCAAGATCTTTTTAGTGAGTTTTTATAATCCTAAGAGGAGACAATAATTCTTTTGGTGGCTATAGATTATATTGAAGATGGCTGAGTGATTGAAGCCATTTTCATATTTTGGAAATGATATGTGACGATGAAATTTGACCTTTTGCTATTTTTTTTTTAACTGCAAATGCCCCTGATTAAAGTGACATGACTTTGATGAACCAATTAGGACATTTAGAATGAGTAATTTCTTTGTGAAATACCAATGATAACATGAATTGAAGTGGATGACAACATGGTGTGCATGGATTTATGATTTGCAAAACTAATAACTTCCTACATCCAAGTTTCAAATGACATTTTATATATTAGTGAAACATGTGGGTCTTTTTGCAGTACAGTTCTAGCATTTCATACCTGTTTGTCTTAATTTTCATTCGAAGGATACAAACCAACACCTCGTTTTTCACTTTTCCAAGTTTTTTTAGTTTTAAAATCAAGTAATTTCATCTTACTCATTCCAAGGATCTCATAAAAGTCATAGTAATTTTGGACTCTAAATTTTTTGCAAGACTTGATGGCATCCATCTGACGTTAGGCTCAACATCACATAACAAGCAACACAACAAACCAGTAAACAAAAATTGATCTACACAAAATCTGTCAAACACACGAAATCAACATAAAACATGACAAAACATTATGTAAAATAAAAATACAAGTGATACTCCTTTTCGTGTGTTTAGGCTTGAAATTAGTGCTTCAAGTGACGCCCATTCACAGGAAGTGCAAAGTTCTCTCCACCCAATGTCTTCAACCTGAATGCATTCTCACCCAAAATTTTTGCAATTTGATATGGGCCTATCCATAGATGGTCAAATTTCTTGTGTTCACCCCTTTTTTCATGCGCTTTGTCCCATAATAGAACCAGGTCAACTATTGGAAAAGTTTTTATAGTTGCACGCTTGTCAAACCAACATTTTACAACATCTTGATGCTTACTGAAGTGAAGTAAAGCTTCTTCTCATTTCTCATCAAGCTTAACAAGATTTACTAACCTAGATTCAACTTTGTCATCTGTTTCAAGATAATCATTCATGAACTGCAATGTTTGGAGTTTAAGGTTAGTTGGAAATAGCAGATCTTGTCCATAAATCAAATGATAAGGAGATGTTCCTATGTATTCTTTAGTTCTAATTCTATCAGCCCACAAAGCAAATTTGAGTTTTGAATGCCATTCTCTTGGATTATGTTCTAACAATTTTTTTATAACCAACAACAAATTTTTATTGGTTGATTCGGCGAGACCATTACCTTGTGGATAGTGATTTGTATCAAATTTTAGACTCACCTTGTTGTCATATGCCCATTCCACCAACTCAATAGATGAAAAAGCGGAACCATTATCACTTACAATAGCGTTGGGCATGCCAAATCGGGTGATGATGTTTTCTTCCAAGAATTTGATCACGATTTCTATAGTGCAATTCTTCGTAGGTATGGCTTTCAACCATTGAGTGCAATAGTCAGTTGTTGTCAAGATGTACTTATGTTGAGCAAATGAATTTGGGTTAATCTCTCCAACGAAATCCAGTCCCCATTGTGCGAACGGTCTTGATTCAATCACAGGTTGCAATGGCATGGTTGCATTTCTTTCGCGATTAGCCGCAACCTGACAAACATGGCAAGAATGAACATGAGTATGGACATTTTTGAATAAATGAGGCCAATAATAGCCTGCTCTTAAAATTTGGTGTGCAGTTGCATTTGCAGACCCATGACCTGTACCAAATTTACCATGAAAATCACTCATTACCTGTGATGCCTCTTTTTGATTAAGGCATCTGAGAAAAATACCTTCGTGATTATTTTTATAAATAAATCCTATTTTTATCATGAAGTTAGCACATTTTAATGTCATAGCTCTTATTTGGGGTGCATTCAAGTTTTGATGGGCTTTACCATTTAGCATAAAATACACATCTTTATACCCATCATCATTCGTAATATCTTCTACCATGTATTGGTGGTAGCTAATCTGTGGATCAATTTGTGCCAAAAATTTGGATAGCCCCTGTCCTCATACAATCTTCATGGTCTAGATCTCCAAGTCGTATTCTTGTAGCGTAGAAATCCATTTTCCTCGTTGAACCCACAATTCATTCTGCAAATACATAGTTTTAATAGTAGGATCAGCTACGATTGCGAAAATACGACTATGTAACAAACAATGCCTAAATTTCTTTACTGTTTTGAATAGGGCATACATTTTTTTATCTAAAATAGAAAATCTCACCTCAACATCCTTAAATTGCGTACTTGTAAAAGCAATGGGATTCTCAACATTACCTTCACTTTTCTTGGTTAGTACGTTGGCAAATGAGTGTTCTGAAGTGAAAGAGTATATGTAAAATGCCTTTTTGTAATTCGAACTTACCAATATCAGGGCCATGAAAATGGCATATTTTACATTTTTAAAGGTGACCTTTGATTCCTTGTTCCAAGTGATGTTAACATCTTTCTTCAGCATATGGTTTAATGGTTTAACCATTTCAGCAAAACCAGAGATGAATTTACGTACAAAGTTAATATTTTCGAAGAAGGATCTCAATTCTTTCTTACTCCATGGCAATTGAATTTTTTGGATGGCCTTAATTCTTTCTTCATCGATGGAGATATCATCTTTTGATATTACATGTCCAAGGATCTTTCCTTTCGTTAAGCCAAAAATGCACTTCTTTGGATTCAGGGAAATCCCATGTTCCCTACACTTCTGTAGTACCTTTCTCAAATCTCTAACGTGATCTTTCCTATTCTTAGAAAACACAGAGATATCATCCACATAAACTACTATGCACTTACCTATCAAGTCTTGAAATGCAAAATCCATAGCTCTCTGGAAAGTGGCACCTGCATTCAATAATCCGAAGGGCATTCTTTTGTAAGTGAAAGTTCCCCATTTAGTCGTAAAAGTTATTTTCATTCTGTCCCTGGGGTCAATCAAAACTTGGTTGTATTCCGAATAACCATCTAAAAATAACATTATTTTTGATCCATTCACCGTTTGAAGTACACTATCAATAGCAGGCAATGGTTAGTTATCCTTTTGACACGCTTTATTCAAATTCCTAAAATCTATACATAACTTGATCTCACCTGTCTCTTTCCTCACAAGAACTATGTTGGCCACCCAAGTAGAATTTCGAATGGGAAAAATAATTTTAGCATCCAATAACTTTTTAACCTCTTTTTCTATGAGTGGTTCTAGCAGAGGATTAACTGGCCTTTGCTTTTGGCGGAATGGTTTTGCATCATATTTCAATGGGATGGTGTGAGTTATAAAATTTGGATTGTACGTCTTAAGATATTTATAACTCCAAGCTATTACATATTTATAATCTTTTAAAGTATACATAATACATTCTTTTTCTTCTGATGTCGTAGCTTTGCTTATGAGAATGTTCTGTGACTCATCTGAATCACCAATGTTATAAGAGTCATAAGCTTGTTGTGAGAGAGTAGTTTTGTTACCTTGATTTTTGTTGTAACTTAGATCGAATAGTTTTTCCAATGATAACATGCCTTGAGGGATATTGTTGACCTTCGTCAACTCTTCACACTCATTGATATCTTCTTGCAATCTCTCGTCTTCATCGATCACCTAGTTTTCAAACACACCAGAATTAGTTACAAAGTTGAATATATGTTTGTCATTTTCAAAAACTTGGAAATTATTTACATTGTCAGGTACAGACGGATAGGGCATGAGCTCAATCATAATTTTTTTTAATTTCTTACCATCCATGGGAATGAGCGTACATGCGGAAACGACTAGAGAATCTGCTACCCAGTTGCCTTTTCAAGAAATTAAAGATATGTTAAAGGCCATGAATTCATCAATTAAGCTTCTTACTCGATTACGATAATGTATCAATATTTTATCATTACAAGAGTACTAACCCTTAACCTGTTTTATAACTAGCTGAGAATCTTCTAACACTTTTAGATATTTTATCCCTTTGCTTAGAGCTAATTGTAAACCACAAACTAATGCCTCATACTCAGCTGAATTACACATACATGGAAATTGCAAGCGATAAGTATGGAATGAGGACTTACCTTTGGGGCTTATTAGTTCCACCCCTACACCACTGCCTTGTCTAGATCTCGATCGATCAAATTTCATTAACCAGATGAGATCATTTTCTACAAGTGATTCATTAGATATACCTAATTTTTTTGGGTCACTTGCATTTTCGATCATGTCCAAGGTGAACGTTCCCAATTTTTTCTCTGTGTACAAGATTTTGTTGGTTCCTTGATTATAGTCTGTGATGAGTTCCTTCAATTTGGGCTCTCTTTCAAATTTGATTTGATTGGCCACACCTTTCCATGGCAACCACATGTGTGAGAAGTCAGTAGAAAAGTAGCCATTCAAATTCTTGCTCCAATCCCTGCTCAGCAACAAACCATATTTAGCATATATATCCACAACTTGAATATCTATGTATTGCTCAAATCTAGGCTAGATGCAATTTGAATAAAGACATTTTTTAACATGCCTACCACATTCACTTTAGTTTTATCCAATTGGACTACAATTTTATTGGTCTTTGTGGGGTGAGCCCCAATTTCTGATAAACTGAATATGGCATCACATTACCTGAAGCGCCCGAGTCTACCATGCAATTGTGTACATTCTTTCTTGCAATCCGAATTGTTAGCAGAAAAGGCAATGCTTCATATATTTCTTTCCTAGCAAAATATTTAACTTCGGTGACTTCGTTAGTTTCTCTTGCTTCCTGAAATCCTAAATTTTGCATTAAAAGGGTTCTCTATTCAGGTAATTGACAAGCATCATACAAGTTGATACTAGCCTTTATATTTTTCAAATCTTCTATGATATTATAGTTTGTGGATTCTTTGTTGTGGGATTTTGGAATTGTTTTTGACATCACCTTTGGCTTTTCAGGAAAAGGTGGGGGAGCAGGATTGTTATTTGATCCATTATCATGTGGTATATTCAAATATTTAGGAGTAGAAGAAGTGTTGTATGTTTTACCTATGCTTTGCAAGTGATAACTGTGAGTTGGTTTCTTATATTGTTTCAACATGTGTATTTCCTCTATTAACTCTTCCTCTTGTTCACTCACTTCTTCTTCATTTTCCCCTCTTTCACATACATCTAGTACAAATGCCTGAATTTTGCCTTTCCTTTCAATCGTTTCATTCTCATCGTCATTTGGAACCAATTCCATTTTGTCCAGGTCCTATTTAATGCAACTAGTTACACAAGAAAAATCGTTACATTCTAATTCATTATGCTCATTAGTATGATGTAGCCTACACCAATTATCCAATACAACTTCAGTAATATTACAAACTGTAGCTTTCAAATTCGAGCTTGAAGCTCCATTGTTATTAGCTACTAGAGTGGGAACACCCCCATTGTTTGGTATTGTATTAAAGTGTTTAGGATTTTGCATAGTGAATCGCCTATTGGATTGAGTGTTTTGGTTACCATATTTCTGCATTTGAACAATATCATTACTTAGCTTATGAAAAAGCTTTTCTACTATGGCTACCCTTTCGAGTTTTGCATTATCATTAGTTGATGGGTTCGAATTTGAATTTGAAGGCGTGTTTGGGTTATTTGGATTTAACCAACCAGGAGCATTTGAATCAGGCACATTTGTTTGTAGATTTAACCAGTTTTGATTAGGTGTGACTTGAGGAGTTGCCCTATTCAACATATCTATTTGAGGTGAAAATTAGGAAAATTTTGGTTGACTAAAGCATTTGGATTGATCCATGAATTAGTTCATCATATTTTACGTAAACATTGGGTTACCCTGTGACATATTTGGATTTTGAGTGTTTTGATGAAACATTGGATTATATTGCTGAGTTTGAAAATTTGAAGCTTGATTCTAATTTTGGTTATATGCCATGTTTCCATACATCTTGTTTTGTGGGGTTTCATTGCAAATATTTTGGGCAACATATTGAATTTCAAGTAGCATAGGATTAATAGGTGGAGCAAATGGTGTTTGGTTAAGCATTGGTGGAAAAGTATTCATTATGGGTGTTTGATTCATTAAAGCATTGTTACCCATAAACATTTGATTGGACATACCTGGATATCCCAACATGGGCATTTGACCCATACCACCACATGATGGTATTATATGCTATTCAACTAGTAGTGCTTCAGTGTACGTATTTGTCAATGTTTTTAGGTTTGACGTCCTCCTCACGAACATTGTGATCCATGAATCCAAGGCTCCAAAATATATTTGTATAGAAGCATCCTCTGTAATGTTATAAGGAGCAGTCAGTCGAGAATACATTTTATGAAATCTAGTATTAAATACTCTTATGGGTTCATTGGGTCCTCGACGAGTAGCTACAAATTGTAAATAAATAGTAGCGGGATCCACTGCTAATATGAACTGAGCAATAAATGCATTCTTCAACATATCCCATGATGTTATGGAACCAGCAGGTAGGGATACGTACCAGTAATAAGCCATTTCATCCAAGGTCAGAGGAAATAACCTACATGTTATGTCTTCGCGTTCAATTTGTAATTGGGTTACAACATCTGTGTATGCTTGAATGTGCTCTTCGGCCATGCGAGCACCTTCATGTTTGTACTTCGGTAAATGTTTCTCTATGATTTTGGGCATATCATGTATAGCTCATGCAATGTTTAAGGGACTACTTCGAGCACCTAGCCATGCTAGGTTTCCTGCGGGTGGAGCAGCCATGTTCACCTGTGGAGAAGCAACAATAGTACTATGACTTGCGTTAGAAACGTTAGTCAAAACTACTATTTGTGTTTTGCTCCGTCTATGTCTCTTGGTGGGTGATATTTTCTGAAATATAGTGTCACCTGTGGACTTAGACCTAGTGATTATTTGTCTAGGATCTAGCTTATGTCTAGACCTCACTAGCAAATAATATTTGAACTGTGTCAGAATAAATCAGTAAAATGAGGCAAGTTTCAAGTATGTAATTTGAAATAATAAATTGAGAAAATTATGAAATAATATATCAAGCTTATCAGGCCCTCCTTCTAGCACCAAAATGTTGATGTATGATTCTGTCCATTTGCCAAAATCATAATAACATATAACTTTTGAATGTTCTCTCTTGTAAAGATAGTTTAGAATCTCCAAGGTTTAATATATATGCTTTGATGTAATGATGGATATCTCAATGGTTCACAAATGTCTATCAACAAGGGGCTTGGAACTTTGGATACACGATTTCAATATTTTATAACTCTTTTCTTCTTCAAAGAATCATTTCATTCAAATTGGTTTTCATTTATATAATCATATTTCTTTTCATTTATAGCATGTTATTTTCTTATAATGTCCCTTTATAAATGATAACTTTTAAATCCTCTTTTTGTTAAATATCCTTTTCTTTGATGATTTTTTATCCTAAGTGCATTTATGACTTCAAGCCTAAAATAAAAGAAACAAAATAATTAAATGCAACTTTTAAACACCTAAGGAAAATATTTCAACCAATTTTTATATTTCTATTGAATTTGTTTTGATGCTTTCTTATCTCTACTTAAATGCATTTAAATGTTATTACATCTAACAACCTATTTTACTTTAAATAACAACGATGTGTCTACTGTGAATAAATGAAAAATTCATAGGCTTTAAATATTCCGCTAGAGTATGCCTAACAAATTCTTTTCCTTTGTCTTCTGCAAATGGATTTTTTTATCAAATACACAAACTTTATACCATCAAAAAATCTTTCAATGCAATTTACAATAGAGGATTCACAATGTATATTCCAGATAACTGATATTTGATAGTGCCTTTAAATTATTTCCTTCGGATAAATCACATCATGCAGATATGAATACGGATCCTAGAAAGTAACCATTATAGGTAAAACTAGAAATGCTATCACAGTTTACTCCTATTATGGTGCTAGCTTCTGAGGAATGAGAACTTTTAATTATGATAACCACTACTTCTTGCATAATTAAATCTAGAATTTCTCACAGATGAGATTAACAAGGATTTATCACAACATATAATAAGTATTACAATTCGATTTTATAAAACTTCCAAACAAAAAACCTGTCTTCCTATTGCTTCAGATTTGATGCTCCATCAGACATTCACCGCCACTCCCCTACCAAGATGATTTCTTCCAAACTCCTGATCACTTCTTCTCATGCATCTATATTTTCCAAAAAATTTCGGTCCCCATTTCCACATGTTTGTTTCGTATTTATAATTTTCGTTGCCCTGGCTCATACTCTGTGTATTGAACTATTTCGAAACCAACCTTGTAATGAATTTCATTCGTTACTCTTAACTTCCCTCGAATGGTTACAAACATATTTTATTAAACTCCTTGAGCTTTGCGTTGTCCATAACTACTATCCATCTATGATATGCTTTACGTGAATTTTAACTAACATTCAAATATTTTTAATTAAATTCATTTTAACAAAATGAATTCAACCATATTCACATAGCAATAGTTTTAATCGAACTTACATCACGCTGAAACTGATGGCCTTATACCATGTATGCCTTTCTGTGTAAATCCAAACTTTGTATCTTCGTTGGATACTATCACATCGAGTTGACAACGTATAACTATCTATCTCCGGAGGCTATCCATTACGTATTATGTGCATGCTTTCTTAGTTACCCATTCTACGGCTATCACCCCATTTGTGCCTCCCAATAGTTCCTTCTGTAGTGTGTTACATCGTATCTCATTATCCATTGCATGTTGTGGAGAGGACACCATCTTGATTCAGGTCTTCCCGGTGACTATTAGCTACAACATTCTGCCTTGCCTTGGACTTCGATTATTCTCCCAACATTTAATTGCTTCAATAACATCCTTTTATTTCTTCTTCGATTGATCTTAGAATTCTCATTGCTCTCTGAATGCTATTGATTTTTGCAACTCATTGAAACCTAACAGGCTTGTTCGTACTCCTTTTTCATGCCATCGTGGGTATTTTTCTTCGAGCAGTGATCATGATTTACCGAGCCATTCACCTGAGTCATTCTGCATGCAAACAATCTCTATTCATCCGATGAAACTACCTCATATGAGCATCTTCAAGAATAGGGTGTGGTGGCTCATGTATCCTAACAACTTAACGTGCATGCCTTTTATTGTCTACATGCGGCCTTACCCACTCTGCCCAATAACAACTCTCCTTTGGTACACAACTTACCCAATGACGGGTCCCTCCTTCATGGCATTCAGGTGTCCCAATGATGGGTCCCTCCTACGTGGCATTCAGGTGTCCCAGTGTCGGGTCTCCATACGTGGCCTTGATGTCCTCTAAGTCCCTCCGACGTAGCATTGAAAATATTTTGTATTACAAATCATAATCAGAAGATGAACCACCATGAAACATAGTTCAATGACATCATAAACATTATTAAGAGCATATTCTACCAAGTCCTTTAATAAACCAAAGCGACTTAGTTCACATCAAAATACCTTCGTGAGATAATAATGAATAAGGCGTTTAAACGAATGATACTATAGTTCTTTATGGCCCAATGTATCGCGTGTATAATGGATGCGTGAGTGTTATGTATGTTATCACCATTAGCTACAACCTTAATCTATATTAACAAATAATATAAAGGCATTACTGACCTTTGTGCCCACAAAATAACGAACATGATGTAATATTGAATAGCCACACATAATACTTTGGGTCATAGAACTGAAAACAAGAATTTCATAATTCCCAAATGATCCCTTTTGTATACCTTCGGATATTTGAATTTCATGGGAAGACAACAATGTTCAATATATTGTATTATTTTCCTTTCCCTTATCTTATGTAGATATGATATTTTTAAGGGAAATTAATATTCCTTGATATAAAGAGGGGATGGATGGCTTTTAAAGAGAGATGGATAACCAATTGAAGTGGTGAGTTCCAATTTTGAAATCTGGTATTTTGAATGATAAGAACTCGAACTATCACATAACCAAAACAACTATGCCATAAAATATTAATCAACAAATTTCAAGTGGGTCCCCAATATGATTGGGGTCATTGTGAAGGAGTCACAACAGAGCTCTCCTTTCATTCAACAACGAATGTTGAAGAGGTACTCTTATTATTTATAGGGAACATAAATTGAGCCATTAAATGCCCATTGTGTTGTAGTGCTTAGGCATGTCCTATCTCCTCTTGTTATCCACTGGATAGGGATGACCAATTATTTTTGTCTAGATGGACCACCAATATCTTTTGTTGAGCCCATAACTCTAAATTATTGAGTGTGAGTCTTATGATGGTTGCACCATTTGTCGTATTCCTTTTGCTTACTTTTTTCTAAGGTCTTTGATGACTTGTATTTGGATAATTTAGAAGGTCCCTTAAACATGGGAACTTTAGGCAAGTGAGCATTTTGTATCTTAAATTTTGGCACTGAGATCAATTGTGAAATGGTGATCGATTCATTTTACTTGGCTTTTAAGTTTTTATCTAGTTTTGGTATGAGGTAATTTAACTATGCTAAATAATTGACAGAAAGGAATTTCTCTTGAACTAAATATGATAGTGCAAGGTATTGACATATTTGAGTACCAATTGTCTCTCATTTTCTTTAATGCGAAGGTGATTGAGAAGATCATGGAAGGTATCAATATCCTATGGTAAAAGTTGAACTTTGTGTTGTCACAAGCGCTAAAAGTGCATGTACTTGTCTTTGTAATGGTGCAAGGCATATAATTGCTCATGAACTAGCTAGTTGAAGTTTTTCTAGGAAGAGATTATCCTATAACTCTTCAATTCTACTGCTAGTGGTTTCCCACTAGTTAACAACCAATTTTGATATTTTTAAAGCCATAAAATTGATCTTATTAGTGTCAAAGAACTAATTGGTGATGCAGTATGCCTTTAATCCTTTGAAACTAAGTGCCTAACTAATTTATATTGATCCAACCTAAGATTAGAAGACTAGAATTTTTATGCTAGTGTAAAACTTATACATTATTAGTAGTTCTAGGAAAGACTCGCAATTGAAGCATAAGATCCCAAAAAATTTCAAGTATAATGGTTCTCTATTTCTTTAAAGAATATTGAATCAAGTTATTGATTCTTGGGTTTTGGTTTCAAGTTGAGATGTTGACTCCATTATTACTTGAGTTCCTTTGTAGGGGTAACATTATTTAAGGTACTTAAATACAAAATTGGTGTGATGTATTGCTTCTTACACCATGAATGCTTTTGGAAAGGCATCTAGTGATGGAATGCATTAAAATTTCTTATACAAGGTAAGAGTATCTTAAAGGTATAATGACATATAAAGAGTCAAGGAGTGAGTGAGGAGTACCTTGTATTTACCTCTTTGATGGATCATGACCTTTAATACCAACTTGATCTATGTGCTAAGGTCCCAGGATAGTTTACAAGAAAATAACTTATAGGACCATCTAGTGGCACCTTATAGGCTATAGCCAAAGTGATGTTGTTCTAGAAGCTTTGGGTGTACTATTTGGTTGAAATGCACCTTACTAAAATTACACAAAAGAATGTTACATAAATATATTGTAAATACATAGAATTGGAAATAAAAACTCTTGAATTTATCATGAGATTTCATTATAGAGGTTGAATACAATTGATGTTGTGAGAAGCAAGGCACTATATTTTACAAATATGCAATAACAACAAGAAGAATATAAAAAGTAGATAAGAAGAGTATTATATTCTTAGTTTCTCTTACGAAAAGAAGTCCTATGCTACATTTATATAAAGAATGTGCAATATTACAAAGAATCTAGAAGGTAAAATGCTTTAGATTTTAGCATTTTTTGACCATATAAAAATAACTAAGAATTTGTTTCTTGTGTATTAGAAATCTAGGTGTCGATTCTTGAAATAGGCATACGACTAAACTGGTCTAAAATAGTTGCAATAGCTTTTTAATGGTGATTTGTGATGGTGTCATTGATAGTCTATTGTACTTGCACAAGTGCTAGTCAGATGTGCACCAAATGTGTGGCGCTAAAGTGGTCATGGCACTAAAGTGGTTTGATATTGGTGCAATATTAGTACCACAATAGAAGTTGGTGTTGATCTATCTAGTGACGAGTCTAGATAGGCACCATGAATAAAGCTTTAAAATAACTTTAGCAGTCTAGATAGGCACCAATACTAAAGCTTTGAAATAACTTTGGCATCATGTCTTTGTCTTGAGAAACTCTAATCAACCTTGACTTTGCTCATATGAATAAAATAATTTATGAAATTCAATTTCTTATAAGTAAGTTATCAAAAGTATATTGTTAACTTATTAGTGATAATTAATTTTAAAAATTTTAATTATCATCCTATTAAAGAATTATTTATTTATTTATCAAATGCCATTATCTCAATTGGTTATATTCCTCAACTTTCAAGGAGGCCCAAGTTCAAATCTTGTCCAGTAATACATGCATAATTACCAAATTATTGTAATATTGCTATGTGGTCATGATGTAATATGAGTGGGGGCTATGTGATCATAATATAATACAAGTAAAACATGTTTCAATCCCATGTAATCATTTTTTTAATAATAATTTATTTATTTAAAAAATAAAATGCAAATTCATGCATAAATGCCTTAATACTCTTTGGAATTCATATAAACCTTGAGTAGGGCTAACCATAAAGACTTTAGAAGACTAGAGGTCTAAATTTCAAGTAAGATAGAAATAGGTTTGTACACCATGTAATCAAAGTCTAATTGAATAAATAATATCTTTTATAAGTGTACACCATGTAACTAAAGTTTATTTTTTTCTTAACAAGCCTAAATTCATGCATAGATACCTTAATATTTTCTCAATGGACAAAGGTTTAAACACCATGTACCTAATGTTGAATTGAATGAATAATATTGTTTTTTTAACAAGTTCAAATTCATAGATAGATGCGTTAACATTCTCTTTGTAATTCATGTAAACCTTGAGTGGGATTAACAAAGGCCAAATTAGAGGTCTAAAGTTCAAATAAGATAAAAATAAGTGTGTACACCATGCACCCAAAGTCTAATTGAATAATAAATATCTTCCATTATTATACACCATGTAACTAAAATTTATTTTTTTTTAACAAGATCAAATTTATACATAGATGCCTTAACATTCTTTTGATGGAAATAGGTTTATAAACCATGTAATCAAAGTCTAATTAAATAATTAATATCTTTCATATTTATACACCATGTAACACAAGTCTAATTTATTTATTTATAAGGAGTTTAAATTCATGCATAGATGTCTTATCATTCTCTTTGGAATTCATGTTAGCCTTGAGTAAAACTTGTTTCAATCCCATGTAAGATTTTTTTTAAATAATAATTTATTTATTTAAAAAATATTGAAATGCAAATTCATGCACACATGCCTTATGCATTAATACTCTTTGGAATTCATATAAACCTTGAGTAGGGCTGACAATAAAGACTCTAGAATACTAGAGGTTTAAAGTTCATATAAGACAGAAATAGTTTTGTACACCATGTAATGAAAGTCTAATTGAATAAATAATATCTTCTATGATTGTACACCATGTAACTAAAGTTTAATTTTTTCTTAACAAGCCTAAATTCATGCATAGATGCCTTGACATTTTCTTAATTAAAATAGGTTTATACACCATGTAATTAAATTCTAATTGAATGAATAATATATTATTTTTTATCAAGTTCAAATTCATGCATAGATGCGTTAACATTATCTTTGGAATTCATGTAAACCTTGAGTGGGGCTAACAAAGGCCTAATTAGAGGTCTAAAGTTCAAATAAGATAAAAATAAGTTTGTACATCGTGTACCTATAATCTAATTGAATAATTAATATCTTCTATAATTATACACCATGTAACTAAAGTATAATTTATTTATCAATTTTTTTCTAGGCGGATCTGAAGAAGCCAGAGGAAGAAGTTGCATGCATTAGGGTTTCAATTTCTTGGCGCCATATTGCCTCTCCACTATGGAGTGTGTGCGGGATATTTCTTAGGGTATTCTTTTGCTTCTTTTACCGATTTTACTTTGTCGTTTGGTGGATTGAACCTTTTTTTTATGGATGGAGTTCAATCAACAACTTACCGATTTTACTTTGTCGTTTGGTGGATTGAACCTTTTTTTTATGGATGGAGTTCAATCAACAACTCCAACTTCTGTTGAAGCTACAGAAGGGATCAATGGCACTGAATGTGAACAAGCAACCACAAAAGTTCATTCCCAAAGTTTATCACAAGGTAAAATTTCTCCTTAAAAAAAAATTATCTTGTTGAGTGAGTTTAATACTACTTGTTCTTGGTTGGAAAGCCATACGCTCATAGGATATTTTCTAGATCGCATCCTTGGTGAGACCCTCCTTCAAAACTAGATCCAACAAGCTTGGCATGGCATCAAGGTTGATGGTATCTAGAACCTCATAAAAGGTTTTTTTGTTTTAATTTGTTGACCATGCTCAGGACAAAGCGGTCCTCGATCATGGGCCTTGGTCTGTTCATACCTCCTTGTTGAATTTTCAGCCCTAGACCAAAATGTTTTGGTCACTAATGATGTCTCCTTGCGGGTTCCATTTTGGGTTGAAATCCTGGTCTTCCTCTACCACTCTAGTCTTATTATCAGAACCTTGTGGTCCCCATTGGTTAATTTATCTATTGTGAAATGGATAAATTTTATGCCTCACACCTTCAAAAGCATTTTTGTGTCAAAGTTGATCTTTCTAAAGACCTCAGGGAGACTGTTGATGTTCAAGTTGATGACTATAGGTTCAAGCAACGTGTTGCCTATATAAACCTACCTAACACATATTATCATTGCCAATCAGCTACCTATAAGATAAAATATTCTCCTTTAATGGTGGATAATATTAAAGCTAAGGAGACGATTGCGGCTCCTATTACTACTATCTTTGTCTCTAATTCCAAATGGGGGCAATATGAATGGAAGGTAGTCTAGAAGAAGGGTAAGGATGGGAAAATTATATACCCTACAGCTGCTCCAAGAAGCTCACCTCAATCCCTTGTGTCTTTTTCACCAGTTGGGCATGATGTGGTGATGGAGCAGCATACCATGCAATCGACGACACCCAATGTTAGGGCTTCACAGATGGTTTCTAATGTACCACCGACTAGTGCTTCCTTTGTCGAAATTATTACTTATTCTACTCCTACTCAATATTCATATTCTCAAGTTCTGCATATTAATGGGTAATCTTCCTCAAGCTTCATGGAACCTGAATGAGCTTCTATCAATGACCGAAGATCCTATAGCCCACCCCGGGGAGACTCCCTGGTTCACCAGGATAAAAGGCTTCAAATGAAGTTTTGGAAAGTAGGTTAGGAGTATTTTCTCAGTAATATTTATGATTCTCTTTCAAACCTTGAATATGCTGAAAATGTAGTCATACATATGAGTCTTGATCGATCTCCATAATTTTTTATCATGGAATGTTAGGGGGCTAACAAACCCAATCCGCAAATACTTAGTCCGAGATGAGATTGATTTATACTCCAATTTTTATGGTAATCCTAACTTTCTCTATCTTCAAGAGATTAAGATTTTGACTTTATTCTGCAATTTACTTGCCATTTTCTTTGACTAGGTTGCTTTTTTTATGCCACCAATCATTCCCCTGGAAAAGGGGGAGTTGTCATTATTTTGGCATCTAGGTGGAAAGATAGTTTTATCTCATGGGGTGTGGACCCATCCAATCATGAAGTTTTGGTTTTACTTGGGGTTGGTGGGCTATCTTTTGGCATTATTAATGTCTATGCCTCTAATGATGCTTGGGAGAGCTATAGCCTCTAGCGGTGGTGTGCTTTTTCTTTATCATATATTGTTTGGATCATGTGCAAATATTTTAATATGATTGAAAAACCTAGACAAGATAGGACAACTTTCCATATGATGGACTACTGGGGAAAGATAGGTCTAGTACTTTATGAAAAATAAATTGGATTTGTTAGACCTCAATTCTTTTTTTTCTCCCTAGGATTTTCTTAAAAATTTGTGGTATACATGGTATAATTTCCAGGTTGGCCATGCAAGAATTCTAAGGATGGATAGAGCCATGCTTTCAGATCATGTGTAGTTTTTATTTCATATGATAAATGCTTTAGCTTCATTTGTGGAAATCATTCATGGTACCACTACTCTTGACCATTCATCCATCATATTTAATGTGCTAATGAATTTTTTGCCTTAGAGATAATACAAGTCACAATTGTTTTTCAATACTTCCTTTCTTCAGCATCCTTCAATGGTTTTTCATATCCATAGAGTTTGGAATCTAGTTCCTAGACCTACTAGAGAGTTGGGTTGGATAGAATGGTGGAATGATGTCATTTTTGGTACAATTATATTGCTCCGTACTTTGGGGAAAAATATGGTGTAGTTCAGAATACATTCCAATGTTGTACTTCATGATGATCTTACCAAAGCTTCTCTTAGGCTTGAGGCATGTCCGTTTAATCTTGAACTTCAGTCTCATGTTGCCCAACTGAGGCATGAACTTAAACTTGCTAAAATTTATGAGGATCAAGGAGCTCAAATTAAAGACCAACTTCATTGGCTTAAATTTTGTTATAGGGTCACCAAATAATTCTTTCAAAGGCTTTGCCCTCCTAGGTAAGGTACTCAATTCCAAACCATTGAAGATAATGGAATAAGGCTTACCTCTCTTTTTGAGATGATTGATGATTTTGTCAAGCACTATACTAATTTTTTTGCCGCTCAAGCTTATTTTCCTAAGCGGGAGCAAGCGCTGGTATCTTGTATGGAAATTGCACCAGTTAAGGTTTCAGAGTCTCAAAGAGCAAGGTGTGATAAACTACTCTCCCTTACATATATGGAGGATGCATTGTCTCAAATGGTAAATGATAAAGCATGAGGTATGTATGACTTTCACTGTGAGTTCAACAAGGGTCTTTGGAACTTAGTTGGTCCTGATTTGTATAAATTTTATTTGGAGGCTCTTTGAGTAGGCTCTTTGGGAACAATTATTAATAGGGGTAAAATCAAATTCATACCCAAGCAAGGGGACCTAGAGTTGATCACTAATTGGAGGTCTATTACTTTTTTGAATGTTGGATACAAGATCATTGCCAAATATTTGGCTCTACACCTTAATCCTCTTCTTCCTTTGATAGTAATATCCGAGCAAACTAGCTTTATTCAAGGAAGGTACATACTCGATAATGTTTTAGCTATCTGGGAGGGCATGGAATGGGCTTGAATTTCAAACCAAAATATGCTTTTTATTAAGATTTATTTTGGGAAAGCTTATGACTGCATTGAATGGAGATTCATTCTTGTTGTGCTCAAAGCTTTAGGATTCAGACCAGTTTTCATGTAGACTATTTCTATGTTATTCAAATATGTTTCGGTTATTCTCAATTTGAAAAATTCATAGTCTAAAGTAGTGGGCATTTTTAGGCGTGTTTGGTAAGGGTGACCTATTGCTTCCTCTTTATATGTGCTTGTTTTTTAAGCCTTTGGCTATCTTTTAGCTACTCAAGCTTCTGCAAGTCTTATTAAAGGAATTGCTCTTCTGAATGATAAGGGATAACTTACTAATGGTAACTTTATTGATGACTCCTTTCTTACTATAAGGGAAGAGGAGCAATATGTTTCTAATGCTCTGTTTTGTCTGAATACTTTTTGCATAGCCTATGGTTCTAGCATACAATGGAGGAAGACCTCCTGCTTCAGATAGTCTCCCTTGCATATGTTGCCTTGGTTTCAAGGGTATCATTGGAATTGGATCCCTCTTGGAGAATTTTTTAAGTTTCTTGGTATTTCTTTTGCCTTTCAAGGCTCCCCTAATCAGCTTTGGAATTATGTGCTTCAAAGAATTGAAAAGAAACTTGATTTTTGGCTTACTAAGAAGTTGTCATTAGCATGTAAATTTCAGATTTTCTCTAAAGTTTTAGTTGCAACTCATGTATACTATTCCTCTTGTTGGGTTCCTTCACAAGCTTGCTATAAGAAGCTTGAGAAACTCTTTTGAGATTTTATTTGGAATAATTCTTCTGAAACAAAGGGATTTCACAGAGTTGCTTGGGATATTTGTTGTCTTCCCAGAGAATTTGGTGGAATGGGTCTGTTGGAATGTAGAAAGTAAGGTATTTCGCTATGTGCTAAATGGGTGGTCAGGGCTCTGAGGGGAGCTAAAGCTTGGAAATTTCTAGTTTAAAATTTCATTTTCTCTAGTCTTCTCTTAAACCGTAGAGCATGGAGAGGGTTGGATTTTCCCTCTCTCATTGTTGCTCTAGTTTTTTTTAAGATTTATGGCTCCTTTTTTATTAAAAGTATATGGAAAGCCTGACAGTAGCTCACTCCTTGGATATTTTGGAGAGGATATGGTTTTCATAAAGTGTTATCCATAAATTCTATGAATATTTGGTGGTCCCCCATGTTTCTTCATCAAGGTTCTCCCTTAGCTTGGGTGTAATGAATTCATGCTCAATGGTTTTTCAACAAGGGCATGTTATAATAGTTGATTTCTTTTCTCACCAGACCAGGGATTGGATCCCATGAAATGAGTTCATACGCATCTTCATGTTGAATGGTGTGGACAAAGATACTTATGATGTTGTTATTTCTCTCACCCATTTTTCTATGTTGCACAAGATTGGTGTGCACTCGCAGCATCCTTGGTGGTCAAACTAGAGATGGCATATTGACACTCCTTTGCTTAATTATAGGCTTGTTTAGGGTATAAATGGTTATCTCCTCATATTCCTCTGGTGCTTAATCTCAATCAGAGTTGGGATTTGTTTTCTATAAGGACTAGATGGAATTCTAGATTTCAAAATGTTTGGGCTACTTATATTGAGCCCAAGCAATCTTTTTTTATGTGGAGCTTGCTATGTCAAGGCCTTCCCTTGGGGGAATGTTTGAAGCACCTTGGAATTCCTGATCCTAAATATCCTTTTTGTGGTGTACCCGAGTCTTATACTCACCTCTTTTAGCATTGTAGAAGATCTAGGTAAGCTTGGGAATGGGTTCTTTTTTTTTTCCATTTACAACTACAAGAGTTTCTTGGTCCCAAGCTCCTCTTGGGGACTCTTTTACTTGGTCTCTCCAAATTTTTTAAGTGTGGCAATTTTTCAAGATTAGTCTGCTCTTTCATATTTGGAAGACTCGTAACATAATTATTTTTATACAATATACACCTTTTTGTCACATTTACTCATGCTGACAAATTAGAAATTTTTAATGACATGTGACTATATATATGTACTCAAGCCAAAAAAAATTCTATGGAGTTGGATCACCTGTAAGTTATTCTAGCACAATGGGCTAATGCTCCATGTACAGTCAATCGGATCCCCCTAGAGCGCTCTTCTCAGGAGTATTTTTTATCTTGATATCGTTGCCAACATCTGTCATATGTAAGAAGTTCTCCTGTAGACAGGCACTAGTCCCAACCCTCACCAATCAGGAAACAGCCTAATGTTGACATTGCTTGTTCATCCCATCAGGTTGGGGAGTGGATGATGTTCAACCAGTTTCACCTGGGTCAATTTTTGGTTGGAGCAATGCGGGTACTGAAGGCCTTAATCGTAATGCAGAGGGGTGGATTTCCATCCCATAGTCACTAGCAATTTTTGTAGGGCAGCACGCCAAGGCACATTACTCCATATGATATACTTTCTTTGATATAATAATCATCCATGATCATGATTGGTAAACTTGTGTTTTATTGGCGGCTTTGTCTCCTAACCCTTGTCAATGAGGGTTAGTTTAATTCCCCATGGGGTGTGTTAACCCACCCATTTTTTTTTATTGTAAAGTCTTTAATCTTAATTTAATGTAAATTTGCTTTTCATAAATATATATATATATATATATATATATATATATATATATATATATATATAAAATTCTTTTTTTTATTTTTTTTTAAAAGCTCAAATTCATGCATAGATGCCTTAACATTATTTTGATTGAAATAGGTTCGTAAACCATGTAATCAAAGAATAAATAATATCTTTCATATTTGCATACCATGTAATGTAAGTGTAATTTATTTATTTTTAAGGAGGGAAAATCAGAGGTCTTGAGTTCAAATAAGATGGAAATAAGTTTGCACATCATGTAACCAAAGTCTATATATATATATATATATATATATATATATATATATATATATATATATATATATATATATATATATATATATATATATATATATATTCATTTATTTTCATAATTATGTCGAGAGGTGTTCCTACAATGGCATACAGGGGGATGGGAGGCAAAGAGGTCATACATGTCACGCCGTAAACAATTTTTTTTTTATTAAAAAAGTCGACATTAACAAAAATATTTAAAATAGTTAAACTAAAAAAAAATTTAAAATATTTAAACTAAAACAATCGACTAACCAACCGTTGCAACTGTTTAATAAAATATTGCTCGGGATTGATATCTCTCGACGTTTTTAGATATATATCCTTTATATCTAAGCTAGTTATTTATCATATAACCAAAATTTAATTAAATAAACATATTAAATAAATAATATTTTTTATAAAAATTATCTTATACAATCTATCAACTTTTAAAAATTAATTTTTTTTATTTGGTTATTGTGAGAAATCCTTTATATCTAAGCTAGTTATTTATCATAAAACCAAATTTTAATTAAATAAACATATTGAATAAAGAATATTTTTTATAAAAATTATCTCATACAATCTATCAACTTTTAAAAATTAATTTTTTTTTATTTGGTTATTGTGAGAAACCCCTTATGACCAACGTACAGGGCTAGGTAATCTCCTCCCAACCATGACCCCTCCTAAATTTGAGATTTATACTTATCAATAGGGAATTTAACATAAAGCCACCACACAACCACCCCCTCACACTCGCCCACGTCACAGTTTGAACCTTGGACCTCCCGAAGAAAAGCCAAAGCCTGATTCGATGGAAACAAAAGCTTTCCCATTATCACTAACGATAGAATCGAGCATTCTGAATCTTGTTATGATGTGATCCTCAAGGAATTTTATTACAACATCTGTAGTGGCATGTTTTGTAGAAACTGCTTCTGTCCACCTTGTATAATAATCTATAGCTGTTAGTATGAATTTATGGGAATCAGAAGAATTTGGGTTAATCACCCCAATGAAATATAATCCCCATTGTGCGAATGGTCTCATATAAACTACAGGTTGTAATGGCATGGCTGTGTTTCTTTCTCTATTGGCAGCTACTTGAAAAATGTGGCAAGATCGTACATGAGCGTGTGCATCTTTAAAAATGTGAGGCCAATAGTATCCTCGCTCTCGGGATTTGATGCGCTCGTAGCATTTGCTCGCACCATGGCCGGCTCCATATTTCCCATGAAATTCTTGCGAACCTTGGCAGCCTTCTTCTTTATTCGAGCCTCTCAAGTAGATCCCCTCATGATTTTTCCTGTACATAACACTAGATCTAATCAGATAATTAACAGATTTAAGTCTTAAATCCCTTCTTTGAGTGGAATTCAAATTGGATGGTCACTTACTGTTTAATAGAAAATGTACAATGTCAACATACCAGTCATCTTTAGAAATGTATTCTCGCATTTGAATATTGGCATGTCATTTGCGGATTATTCTCAACAATCGTCTTCACAAGTCCCTGTCCTCGAACTAGTTTCATGGGTTGGATTTCAAGATCAAATTCTTGGATAGTAGAAATCCATTTACCTCTTTTCTCACCTAGATCGTTCTGTAAAAACATAGTTTTGATAGCAGGGTCAAGCACAATGGCAAAAACTCTGCTGTGCACAATGTAATGTCGAAATTTTTTTATCGTTTTAACGAGTGCGTACATCTGCTTATCGAGGCTAGAATACCTCAATTGAGCATCTTTTAAAGGAGCACTTAAAAACACTATGGGATTTTTTGTGCTATCCTCACCTTTCTGGGTCAAGACACTCACAAAAGAGTGTTCCAATGCGAAAGCATAAATATAGAAAGGTTTAGCATAGTTTGGACTTATGAGGGTAGGGACTCTAGAAATGGCATCCTTAATGTTTTGAAAGGCAACCCTACTTTCCTCGTTCCATCTGACATCTACATCCTTCTTGAGCATCTTGTTCAACGGTTTGGCTATCTCAGCAAAGCTTGAAATAAACTTCCTCACAAAATTAATTTGCCCGAAGAAAGATCTCAACTCCTTTTTACTACCCGGGAGAGGCAAGTTTTGGATAGCTTCTATCCTTTCTAGATCAATGGATATACCTTCTTTTGAAATGATGTGACCAAGTAGTCTTCCTTCTCATTACTCCAAAGATGCATTTTTTGGGATTTAAAGAAATTCCATGCTCTCTACATCTTTGAAGAACCTTTTTCAAATCCTTGACATGGTCTTCTCTTTTCTTTGAAAATACTGGAATATCATCCACATACACAATGATACACTTGCCTATAAGCCCTTTGAATGCATAGTCATGGCGTGTTGAAATGTTGCACCAGCATTTAACGATCCAAACGACATTCTTCTATAGGCAAATGTCCCCCATTTGGTTGTGAAGGCTGTTTTCATCCCGTCATTGGGATGAATAAGAATTTGGTTATATCCAAAATATCCATCAAGAAAAGACATCATTTCAGATCCATTCACTGTTTGTAAAATTTCATCAATGGATGGCAATGGATAGTTATCCTTTTGAGAGGCCTTGTTAAGATTTCGAAAATCTATACATAGCCTAATCTCTTCGCTCTTCTTTCTTACTAGAACGAGGTTAGCAACCCAGGTTGAGTGCCTAATAGGAAAAATAATCTTTGCTTCCAATAATCTCTTGACCTCCTTTTCTATTAAGGGCTCCAATAGCGGGTTAACAACTCGTTGTCTTTGTCTAAAAGGCTTGGAGTTTGGCTTTAGAGGGATGGTATGTGTAATGACGTTTTGGTTGTATGTTTTCAATTCGTTATAATTCCAAGCAATGCAATCCACATAGTGTTTTAGTGCATGTATTATATTTTCTCTTTCTTCAGTTGTACATGCCTTTGCGATGTACACTTCTTGTGGATTGTCTGCACTCCCTAGATTAATTAGATCACATGCATCTTTGGGGAGTGGAACCTTTTTTTCTTTTCTAGCCTTGTATCCCATATCGAAAATTTTCTCCAATGAAACTATGTCTTTAGGTATTTTGTTGGATTGACATGTAGTTTCACTTTCGTTTTCTGCTTCTTCTTGCCATCTTTGCTCCTCATCAATCACCTGGTTTTTAAAAATACCTAAGTTCGTGACAAATTTGAATATGTGTCTGTCATTTTCAAAAAATTGGAAATTCTTGACATTATCAGGTATCGATGGACAAGGAACTAATTCGATGGAGAACTTTTTACACATTTTTATATCAACTGGATTTAACATGCCTACGGCGACTACAAGAGAATCTGCTATGCGATTTCCTTTTCTAGAAATAAGGGCTATATTGAAAGTGTCGAATTCCTCAATGAGGTCCATTACCCTAGTTCTATAAAGGCTCAGTCTCTTATCGCAACATGTATATTTCCCTTTAATCTGTTTGACTACCAGTTCAGAATCTCCCAATACTTTCAAGCATTTAACCTTTTTTCTCAACGCCAGTTGTAAGCCAAAAATCAGTGCTTCATATTCTGTCGTGTTGTTCGTGCAAGGAAAATGCAGTCTATAAGTAGCCAATAATGGTTTACTTCTCGGGCAAGTGAGATTGACTCCGACTCCTGCTCCCTATTTGGATTTGGATCCATCAAACCTAAGAAACCCTATGAAATTATTTCCCTCAAGAGAGCTACCATGAAATGTTTCCCTTTTAGGCTCTTCGGTAGCTTCTTCAACATCAAATGCATAAACCCCCAACTCTAGTTTAGAAAACTAAACTTCATTTGGCTTATTAAATTCTTTTATGATTTCCTTAAGCCTCGATTCATTTTCTACTCTAATTTGATTCGTGATTCCTTTCCAGGGTAGCCACATATGTGAGCAATCAGTTGAAAAATAGCCGTTCAAATTTTTCATCCAATCCCTTACAAGTAGCATTCCATATCTACTTGGAATATTAACAACCAGAATGTCGACCACTTGTTGGACCCTGGGTTTAGAATTTAGTTGAATTTTGATATCATATAGGGTCCCTACCACATTTACCTCAGATCGGTCCAATTGCAAAACCTTGCATTTGGATGAAACAACTTGTAGACCTAGCATTTGACATATCTTTGAAGGCATGAGATTGCTCGTGGCACCCGTGTCCACCAAACAATTATGCAAATTCTTACCAGCAATTCTCAGAGTCAATAAGAATGGCAGGACATCCCGTCTCTCCTTTCGTAAAATCAAATGAGACTCAACTTCCTTTCCTTTCCATACTTTATTAGGTGAGTTCAGAGCCTTTATCAATGCTTCTTTTTGGCCAGGCAACCTGGCCGCTTCTAGGAACAAAAGGCTTGATTTGGACTTCTTTAGATCCTCCACTATGTCATAGTTTGATTTTTCAAGTTTGACTGTCTTCTACATGTCATTAGATGTTTCTCTTCTAAGTGGAGGAAGAGGATTATTATCTGCCTTAGTATCCGAAGGAAGGATAGAGTTATTTGGTGGTGTTGATGATGTTTTAGGGGCTTTAGATTTACTTCTCAAATGATATCCATGATTCCCCTTTCTAAACTCTCGAAAAGCTTACACCTCCTGTTCCAAAATTTCATCTTCTTCTTCCTCACTCTCACCTTCTTGATGGTATAAAGTTTCCACCACCATAATGTTATCATCTTGATGTTGGGGTGGACCCTCATTTGGCACAAGTTCTAGGTCATCTACTTGGGATTGGAGACAATGAGTGTATCTAGCAATTTTAGGACAATTCTTCTCATTGTGCTCTTTTGTATTGTGCAATCTGCACCCCTTTTCCCACGCAAAATCAAAAAGATTCAAAAGGGAACTGGATTGACTGGGTCCTGTAGAAGTATCTAGTTGATTGGAAATAGGGGCAGGTACTCCTCCATTGTTTGGCTTTGTGTTCCAATGTCTCCCTCTATTGTTAAAATTTTGATTTGAGTGAGGGGCATGGGACTCATACTTCTATTTTTGAACCATGTCATTACTCATTTTATGAACTATCTTCTTGAGCTCTTCAACATCCGAATAAATCTCTTTCGGTGGAGCTACATTATTGTTAGTTCCCGTTGGGTTTGCATAATTCGTGGGATCTTGATTTAACATTTGAGTCATATTTTGAGGAATTTGATTCATATATGAATTTACACTTTGGATCGGAGTTGGATTTTGGAAAGTAACTATAGCCTAAGAATTAATCTGGCTGGTTCCTTGCATAGTCGATTGACTATTTTGCAAAAATGCGGGAACGGGTGGAATGGATGTGATCGGTTGGATCAGAATGGGTGCATAGGTAGGTGCTGGTGGATATGATTGTTGATATGGGAAAGCATTCATGTTTGGCATTTGCGGTACCATGATCTAATTTACCATGGGAGCTTGACCATATGGAGCATATTGTCCCATCATAGGCATCTAGGGAAACCCATAGCCTTGTGGTGTCATTTGCTGCTCGATGGTCATAGCTTTTTTGTAAGTTAGGGTGAGCATGGTGACTTGAGGATTTTGCCTAGCAAACATCACTGTCATCGGATCCAATGCCCCAAAATAGATTTGTAAGGCTACTGCGGGGTCTATGGCAAAATGTTGCACTGCTCTATTATAACATTTTTGGAATATCTGATTAAAGGTTCTGATTGGTTCACCCTGGCCCCTTTTGCATGTAATAAATTGATTGTAGATGGTTGCGGGATCCAAAGGTGACCTAAACTGATTGACAAAGGCATTCTTCATTTGTGTCCATGAATTGATCGAGCCAGTAGGTAGGCAAATATACCATTCATAGGCTGTTGGGTCTAGGCTCATGGGAAAAATTCTGCAAGCCACATCTTGATGTTGAACTTGCAATCTTATCAGAACGTCCCTATAGGCCTGGATATGCTCCTATGCAGTCCTTGGGCCATCTGGTTTATATTTGGGCAAGAATATTTCTATGTTCTTACGGATTTTATGGATATCCCCTGCAATATTCAAAGGAATATTATTAGCTCCATACCAAGGAGTTGTCGGAGGTTGGGCCATCTGATTTAAGATTGATGAGGATAACCCTACAAGAGCGGTGGAAATGGTACTGACAATAGGTACGCTAGGGGCAATTGATACCACCGGTGTAGTTCCGCTCGAAGTTCCTGAAACAGAAAGATCTTTTGTGACAAGGCTATCTAGTAGGTTCACAGCTTGCTTGGTTTTATTTTTTGGAGTACAAGTGAGTGTAAGGTCATGGAATATGGTTTCCCCAGTTGTTCTGGACCTAGTTGCAATCCGACGTGATGGGTCCAGCTTGCCTGACGAAACCTCGGTACCTCCAATAAAACCTGCAGCACCAAAAATGCTACGGTTTAGTCGTTAATGAGATTTAAGAAATAATTTCAAAATTGAATCAAAAACACATTACTTCTATATGAAAATCAAAATAAAGTAAACCAATTCGGCCCTCCTTCTAGCGCCAATCTGTTGAGTGGTATTTTCACCCGATTGTGAAAACACACTCTCCAATAGGATTTGGGTTCCAAATCCCCTCTTGCAAAGAAATCAAACAAGTAACTTCTCCAAGGTCTCCGCTATGTTAGCATTTTGCACAAATAATATTTTTCAATTTGAATGCTTGAAATACCTTAGTGATTGTAAGTAATTGTAAACAAGGGGCACAGCTGGTTTATTTTATTTGACACTTCAATGATTGTTCGTTTGATCCGAATGAATTCGAAGTGAATCAATGATAAAACTATTTTGTTTTCAGACTTTGGTAGATTTTCAATTGTTTATTTGAATGACTGTAATTAAAATAAAATTAAATTTCCTGTGAAATAAAAATGCAAAAAAATAAAGAAGTGAAAATAAAATGAAAAGAGAATGGAACTCAAATACATTCAGAAACTGGCAATCCTATTCGACAAAACCGAAGATAATGAGGTTTTCTGCATACAACCTAACCTATTGAAATTGCAAACATGCACAATCCAGATAAGCTAAGTGCTGGTTTCTGGGGTTTTAACTGTGATTTTCAGATTTAGACATTTGCATGAAGCAACCAAGAAAACTTACATTAAACTTTACCTATAAGCCTAAAAATCTGAAAGGGGGAAAAATGAACATTAAATCTAGCATGCAGAAAATAACTCCTTCTTTCTTGTCAACGAGATGTAACTCTCTGTAATTCTGTATTAAAGATAATGTATCAGTTTACAAGAACAGAATGTTTCTAGTTTTAACAAAACCGGACAAAAGTGGAAGAAAATGCTCCAAAAGTAGGCCCATAATGGCCTATCACCTTCAGCTCTACAACTTTGCTCGTAGCGGTTGCAGACCTCTGTACCTGTCCTGTGCTTCTGCTTTTAAACTTTCTGGTGCGGTTCTCTATTTTGCTCTGTGACCCTTCATTTCATTTCCTAGATTTTTTTGTTTCGTCTTCCCCGACTCTTCATTATTTCTAGCTTTTGTTCGAGCGTCGAAACATTTGATTTTCTTTGCTAACTGTAACCGTTCTGTAACCCTTACACCTTTATGCCATGTGTTCAATGCTTCCCTGCATGTTCCATAATGGCCCCCTGTAAATCGTGACAAAAAATAGCATGTCGCGATATCGCGACATTTTTATGTATGTAGCTTTGCTCCTCTACCTATATCGCGAAAATGAGACATGTCACGATATCACAAAATTTTTCTGTCAACAGCCTTGTTCGTCATCATGCATCGCGAAAATGAGACATGTCGCGATATCGCGACATTTTTCTGTCAACAGCCTTGTCCGCCTTCATGCATCGTGAAAATGAGACATGTCGCGATATCGTGACATTTTTCTATTTCGGGCCGAGCAGATGCAACCTGTCGTGAAATCACGACATTTTTCTCTTTCGAGCTATGCAGATGCAACCTGTCACGAAATCATGACGTTTTTCTCTTTTGGGCTGTGCAGATGCAACCTGTCGTGAAATCATGACATTTTTCTCTTTTTCGGGCTGTGCAGATGCAACCTATCGTGAAATCATGATGTTTTTCTCTTTTTTGGGCTGTGCAGATGCAACTTGTCATGAAATTGTGATGTTTTTCTCTTTCGGGCCGTGAGGATGCAACCTGTCGCAAAATCGTGACACCTTTTCATTTTGCTGTGTTTTGCTGTACTTAACCGCGAAAATGTGACATGTCGCGATATCATGACACTTTTATTCCGTACTATCTCATTGCTTTCTGTCGTGAAATCATGACACTTTTTCCTTCCATACCATCTCGCTGCTTGGAGCCGTGAAAATGCGACCTGTCGCGATATCGCGACGTTTTTTCTCTACATTCATTTTGGCTACTCTCGATCACAAAAATGCGACATGTCACGATTTTGCGACACATTTCCCTTGCTTAGCTTGTCAGTCACCCTGAATCGCAAAAATGAGACATGTCACGATTTCGCGACATTTTTCTATCTTCACCTCTGTGGTCGTTGATAGATCGTGAAAATGCAACCTGTCGCGATTTCATGACAATTTCTTTCATTTTTTCCTTCCTCACTTTTATGCCGTGAAAACCTAACATGTCGCGATATCGTGACATTTTTTCTCCTTGCCCTGTTTTGACTGCTTTGACCGTGATTTCATGACATGTTGTGATATCGTGACAATTCTGGCGCCTTATCTTCTCTCTCCTCTATGAACCACGATTTCATGACATGTCACGATATCGCGACGTTTTCGGTCAACACTTCTTCCTGCCTGCTTTAACTGCGATTTCATGACAAGTTGCGAAAACATGACATGTCACGAAATCGTGATAATTTTTGTACTTGGCTGTTTTACCCATCAAACATCGCGAAAACACATGTCACGATATCGCGACAACTTTGAGTCTTCAACTTAATTCTTTGTCCTGCATCGCGAAAATGAGACATGTCACGATATCACGACATTTTTGGCATCTTGTTTTGTTTGACCGCCTTGACCGCGATTTCACAGCACGTCGCGAAATCGTGACATTTTCTCATCCTACTGCATTTTGTTGCTCTTGGCCGCAAAAACGCGACATGTCGCGAAATCGCGACACTTTTCCGTTCCACTGTACTTCGCTCGTCTGAGCTGCGAAAATGTGACATGTCGCGATATCGCGACAACTTTTCATTTCTGGCCACGACAGAGCAACATGTCATGATATCACGACAAATTTTCATTTCTAGCCATGACGGAGCAACATGTCACGATATCGCGACAAATTTTCATTTTTGCTTTCTTCTTTGCTCCTTTATATCTGGGCCACTACAATCTTCTTGGAAAGTGTGCAAAAAAGGGGGTCCCCAATTTTGGGGTGTGTTGTGGAGCAACCACAACAAGTGGTAACAAAATGTAAATGTCATCACTCTCCAAGTGGGTATCTAAAGGAAGAATGTTCCTTTGCTTTTATTTTGATTATTTTTGTGGTAATTATCGATGCCCTTGGCTAGGTTCACATAGTGGTGGGGATGGAAGAGGAGGAGGTCAGATTTGGCCATCTAGTTGAATAACTTGCACTCACTCTCTCTACTCACAATGTCCTATGCTAATACTAAATGAAAGAATCAAGCAAGAAAAAAACTCAATATTTTTATTACTTTAAAATCATATTTAATATAGATATAACCTCCTATGAGGTGTGAATGTTATAATTATCTGACATGATTGTGTCATTATTTATTTCACACTAACACAGTTAGCAACCACATGAGCACCAAATGCTTGGCACTAAAGTGGTCATGGGGAGAAAATGGTTTCACATTGGTGTCATAGTAGGAGTTGGCAATGACATGTCTAGTGAGGAGTCAAGACAGGCACCAAGATTGAAGCTTTAAAATATTTTTGGCATCATGCCTTGAGGAACTCTAAGCAACATTAATTTGCTCATATTAATAAAATAATTTATGAAGTTCAATTTCTTATAGGTAAGCTATCAAAAAGATATTATTAACTTATTAGCAATAATTAATTTAAAGATTTACAATTATCATCATATTAAAGAATAATTTATTTTTCCCAAGGGAGACAACACAACGGTTTGGGATTTGGTTCTTCTTCAGGAGGTCCAAGGTTCAAACTGTGGTGTGGGTGAGTGGATGAGTGTGTGAGGGGGTGGGTGTGTTCATAAATAATAATAATAATTTACTTATTTATTAAATGGCATTAGTTCAACTTTCAATGGGGTTCAAGTTCAAATCTTGGCCAGCAATACATGTATAATTGTCAAATTGTTGTAATATGATGTAATATGAATAAGGACTATATGATCATAATATAATATGGGTTAGATCATATTTCAATTGCATATAACCACTTAAAAAATAATAATTTATCTATTTAATCCCAATGAGTGTGGTCTATCGGCAAGGACGCCACTTACATTATCCATAGTGTGGTCTATCGGCAAGGACGCCACTTGCATTATCCGTAATGTGACCCGAGTTCAATCCTCATGATAGATATGTATAAGAAGTATTACTCAAAAAAATATAAATATATATCTATTTAAAAAAGTCTATTTGAAACGCAAATTCATATATAAATGCCTTAACATTCTCTTTGAAGTTTATATAAATCTTAGAGTATGGCTAAAGATAAAAACTTTAGGACTATAATTTAGAAGTCTAAAATTCAAATCAAATAAAAATAAAAAATTTCACCATATACCTAAATTTTAATTGAATAAATAATATGTTCTATAATTTTCTATTATATAATTAAAATTTAATTAAATAAACATATAAAAAAAATCCTTATACACCATATACCGGAGTCTAATTAAATAAATACAAATAATTTTCTATAAAAATTATTTCATATAAGTTAGAGGTGCTGACATGAACGTGACACTCTTTCGCATTGGTAGTCTTTAAGAGAGCCTTTATAAAAAAATAAATCTGAACAACCAACCTATACTTTTAGGTTTTATAAATGCAACGAACCCAACTGGACATGGAATTCACTCATTTACGCCATCCACGTGGGCAGATACTTTTGGAGGACTGAACGTCCCTGGCACGTCAAAGTAACAGGTATCTTAAATAGAAATATAACCTTAATATGATTTCTTGAAATTTATGTCATTAGATAGCTAGCATTGACTAGCAGGTACAATCCAAGTCTGTGACAAAGGGGAAGTCACTTTGAAAGTATCAAATGTCAATGATCATATGATTTTAAAAATTTGTGGTTTAACCCCTATATTCAAACCGTTAGGTTTTTTTTTTTACAATCTTCCAATATCTACTACGAGACAATTTGATTCTATTGTATGCTAATTGAATGAAGCCTACCTTTTAGCTATATTAGATTAACAACTAGTAAGATGTATAGATCTTTTTAATCTGATACAATAACTTGTCTTAAAGATGATAGTTTAATGTTGATTTGTCTTCTTTAATTGGTGATAGATGTCATTAAAATTAATGTGAGAGGGATATAGCACCTATTAATTATTAATACCCTGGCTTGTAATGTTATAGACGGATAATAGTGTTTAATGTTGATTTGTCTTCTTTAATTGGTGATAGATGTCATTAAAATTAATGTGAGAGGGATATAGCACCTATTAATTATTAATACCCTGGCTTGTAATGTTATAGATGGATAATAGTGTTTTCAATTGATAATTTGTTTGGTTTTTTTTTTTTTTTATGTTTGATCATAAAGTGGAAGTGCTATAGATATATTATCCATTTTATATATTTATCATTCTCTAACTTGTTTTATGAATGAAGGAATTTTATAGGCTTGTGATATGAATGGATTGCAATTTTCCTATCCATGATTAGTCGCACTGCATTCTTACATATTGAACATTGTATATAACTCCTCTTATGTGGAGTAGTCACAAACTATGTTAGAGAGTCTTTGAATGGTAAGCCACCATATACCTATTTTGGATCAAGATAGCACCTAGTGCATAGTCAAAAAATTTGGTCTCTAACTCTAACGATTGTGTCATGTTAGGCATGACTAATATTATTTTGGAACAAAGACAATTTTTTAATTCATTGAATGTTTATTGTTGTTATGAATTCCATTGGAACTTTTCCTTTCCATGTATGACTTGCTTCAATGGCCAACAATGTGAGAGAACCCTAAAACAAACCTACATTAGATGTTGAAGGGGCCAATAAAGCTAAGTTGTATCTAATTCTTAAGTGTTGGGAATGATAGATCTTTTTGGGGTCAATATGAACTCCTTGCTAGTTAATCAAGTAACCCAATTGAGAGATCTTACACCAAGGGTACACTTGCTCACATTAGATTGAAGCTTATTTTGGCATAAGTTTTCCAAGACTTGGTGCATGTGCTAGAGGTGTTCTTCACATGTCTTGTTGAACATGAGGGTGCCATCTAGATAGACAACCACAAAGGATCGTATGAGTGGACAAAAAATGTTATTCATCAAGCATATGAATTTTGTTAGGGCTTAGGTCAAGTCAAAGGTATAACTAGTCACTCATAGTCCTTGGATCTTATAGGTTGTCTTCCACATGTTTGGAAGATTGATAAGAATTTGATAGCAGTCAGATTAGAAGTCAATCTTGATGAAGTATCATGCCCCTTGGAGTTGGTCCGATAGGTCTTTAATGCAAGAAAAAGGATATTAGTTCTTGATGATGATATTGTTGAGAATATGATAGTCAATACATAGATGTTAAGTACCATCTTTATTTGATGCCAACACAATGGGACTATTAAATGGCAATTAGCTAGGCTAAATATTTTCCTAGTCAATCACTCCTATATTTGGCATCAATCTTATCATTCTCTCATATTGAACAATAATACAAAGGTTTTTGGGAGTGTTGAACTTGAGATCAAGTTGATTTGATGCTTCACTAAGTAGTGTAGCTAGACTCCTTTTGGGTTCCTAAAAACATCAATATATGGACAGGATAGAGTATCCATCTATTGCAATATTCTAGAGTGTTGTGGTTGGAACGACAAAGGTAAACTTCTTTATGGCTTGTTTATGGGTTCAAACCATTAGAAATACAAAACTTTGTGTATATGAGATAAAATTCTAATGTTTCTTGAGTAAAACCAATATTACCTTTTTTTTTAGTAGGCACTCAATAATCGTATAGGTCATCTCTTTGATGTGCATCAACCACTGCTATGAATAGGCTTAGTAGATCGCCTTACAATCAAATATGTAAGATCTTCCCAAAAATATATCACAAATATCTAGTATCACCACATCACATATGATTATGTCAAGCATCACTTTGATGCTATAATCGAGGGTGCATTGGCACTGAACCTCAATACCTTGCCTGGTAGCAGCTAATCCAGAGAGTAATACTGACGATGTGTTGTAATATAGAGGTCAAGGCACTTTACTATATCTTGCATGATAATGTTTTGTTGGCTCCTAGTATCAATGATGATGTGGAGGGGCTCTTCTTTCACTCAACATGAATATGGAAGTTGTACTCTTATTCTTTAGAGGGAACATAACTTGAGCCATTAAATGCCCATGGTGTTGTAGAGCTTAGGCATGTGCTATCTCCTCTTGTTCTACACCGGATAGGTTGACCAATCATTTTTGTCTATATGGACCACCAATATCTTTTGTTCATCCAAAACTCTAAATTATTGAGTGTGGGTCTTATGATGGTTGCACCATTTATCGTATTTCTTTTGCTTACTTTTTTCTAGGGCCAACATGGATAATTTAGAATGTCCCTTAAACATGGGAAATTTAGGCAAGTGAGCATTTGGTAGCTTCAATTTTGGCACTGAAGTCCATTGTGAAATGATGACCAATCCATTTTACTTGGCTTTTAAGTTTCCTTTAGTTTTGGTATGAGACAATTTAACTATGCTAAATAATTGACAGGAAGGAACTTCTCTTGAACCAAAGATGATAGTGCAAGGTATTGACATATTTGAGTACCAATTGTCTCTCATTTTATTTAATGCGAAGGTGATTGAGAAGATCATGGAAGGTATCAATATCCTATGGTAAAAGTTGAACTTTGTGTTGTCACAGATGTCAAAAATGCATGTACTTGTCTTTGTAATGGTGCAAGGGATATAATTGCTCATGAACTAGCTAGTTGAAGCTTATCTAGGAAGAGATGATATCCCCTAACTCTTCAATTCTACTGCTAGTGGCTTCCCACCAGTTAACAACCAATTTTGATATTTTTAAAGCCACAAAATCAATATTATTAGTATCAAATAACCAATCGGCAATGTAGTATGCCTTTAAGCCTTTGAAACCAAGTGCCTAACTAATTGACATTGATCCAACCTAAGAATAGGGTTATGCATAAGGGTTCGGACCTAAAATATATTTATAAAAATGGGGTGAATTAGTTTTGAAATCCAAAATTCTTTATAATTTCAAGGTGAAAAGGTCCCCTATTATTAGGGGTAATATTGGAGATTTAAACTTAAAATGGTCCAATTATTATAAAATTGGGATGAATCTACCCAAAAAAAATTACACCCAAAATTTTTGGGCTAATGGGTCCCAGTCAAGGGTCTCCAATATTAGCCAATTCCAAATTAAAAAATCTAAATATTCGTTAATTAACGATGATTAGCCACTATGCATAACCCTGCCTAAGAAGACTAGAATGTTGATGCTAGTCTACACCTTATACAGGGTTAGTAGTTCTAGGAAAGACTCCCAATTGAAGCATAAGATTCCAAAAAGTTTCAAGTATAGTGGCTCTCTATTTATTCAAAGAATATTGAATCAAGTTCTTGACATCTTAGGTTTTGGTCTCATGTTGAGATGTTGACTCCATTATTACTTGAGTTCCTTTGTAGGGGTAACATTCTTTAAGGTACTCAAATACAAACTTGGTGTGATGTCTTGCTTATTATACCATGAACGCTTATGAAAAGGCATCTAGTGATGGAATGCATTGAAAGTTCTAATACAGGGTAAGAGTGTATTAAAGGTATAATATCGTAAAAACAGTCAAGGAGCAAGTGAGGAGTACCTCGTATTTACCTCTTTGGTGGATCAAAAACTCTAATACCAACTTGATCTATGTGCTAGGGACCCAGGATAGTTTATAAGAAGACAACTTATAGGACCATATAGTGACACCTTATAGGCTATAGCCAAAGTGATGTTGTTATAGAAGCTTTGGGCATACTATTTGGTTGAAATGTACCTTAATAAACTTACACAAAAGAATGTTACATAAATATGTTGCAAATACACATAGAACTAGAAATAAAAACTCTTGTATTGATCATGATATGTCATTATAGAGGTTGAATACAAATGATATTGCAAAGAGCAAGGCACTGTATTTTATAGAGATGCGATAACAACAACAAGAAACCAAAAAGTATATAAGAAGCATGTTAGATTCTTAGTTTCCCATACGAAAATAATTCCTATGCTACATTTATATAAATAGCGTACAATATTACAAATAAGCTAGAAGGTGAAATGCTTCAACTTTTAGCATGTTTTGTCCATATAAAATAATAACCAAGAATTTGTTTCTTGTGTCTTAGAAATCTAGGTGTTGGTTCTTGAAATAGGCATACGACTAAACTGGTCTAAAATAGTTGTAATAGTCTATTAATGGTTATTTGTGATGGTTTCATTGATAGTCTATTGTACTTGCACAAGTGCTAGCCAAATGTGCACCAAATATGTGGTGCTAAAGTGGTCATGGTACTAAAGTGGTTTGACATTGGTGTAATCTTAGTACCATAATAGGAGTTGATGTTGATCTATATAGTGAGGAGTCTAGATAGGCACCATGAATAAAACTTTAAAATAACTTTGGTAGTCTATATAGGTACCAATACTAAAGCTTTGAAATAACTTTGGCATCATGCCCTTGCCTTGAGGAACTTTAAGCAACCTCGACTTTGCTCATATGAATAAAATAATTTATGGAATTCAATTTCTTATAAGTAAGTTATCAAAAAGAGATTGTTAACTTATTAATGATAATTACTTTTAAAATTTATAAATATCATCCTATTAAAGAATTATTTATTTATTTATCAAATGACAATAGCTCAATTGGTTATATTCCTCATCTTTCAAGGAGGTCCAAGTTCAAATATTGTCCAACAATATATGTATAATTGCTAAATTATTGTAATACTACTATGTGGTCATGATGTAATATGAGTGGGGGCTATGTGGTCATAATATAATACAAGTAAAAAAAATTCAATCCCATGTAATCATTTTTTAAATAATAATTTATTTATTTAAAAAAAAAATCTTTGAAATGTAAATTCATGAATAGATGCCTTAATACTCTTTGGAATTCATATAAACATTGAGTAGGTTTAACGATAAAGACTTTAGAAGACTAGAGGTCTAAATTTCAAATAATATAGATATAGGTTTGTACACAATGTAATCAAAGTATAATTGAATAAATAATATCTTCTATAATTGTACACCATGCAACTAAAGTTTAATTTTTTTTTCTTAACAAGCCTAAATTCATTCATAAATACCTTAACATATTCTCAATGGAAATAAGTTTATACACCATGTAACTAAAGTCTAATTGAACGAATAATATTGTTTTTTTAACAAGTTCAAATTCATACACAGATGCATTAACATTCTCTTTGGAATTCATGTAAACCTTGAGTAGTGGGACTAACAAAGGCCAAATTAGAGGTCTAAATTTCAAATAAGATATAAATAAGTTTGTACACCACGTACCTAAAGTATAATTGAATAATCAATATCTTTCGTGATTATACACCATGTAACTAAAGTCTAATTTATTTTTTTAACAAGTTCAAATTCATACATAGATGCCTTAACATTATTTTGATGGAAATAGGTTTATAAACCATGTAATCAAAGTCTAATTAAATAATTAATATCTTTCATATGTGTACACCATGTAACATAAGTCTAATTTACTTACTTTAAGGAGTTAAAATTCATGCATAGATGTCTTATTATTCTCTTTGGAATTCATGTTAGCCTTGAGTAAAACTTGTTTCAATCCCGTGTAACCTTTGTTTTAATAATAATTTATCTATTTAAAAAAATATTTGAAATGCAAATTCATGCACAAATGCCTTAATACTATTTGAAATTCATATAAACCTTGAGTAGGGCTAACGATAAAGACTATAGAAGACTAGAGGTTTAAAGTTCAAATAAGATAGAAATAGGTTTGTACACCATGAAAACAAAGTCTAATTTCATCAACAGCCAAGTGTCTAATTTCATCACTCAAAATCCCAATGGCCAGCAATGGAAATCTATTCCGATTGAAAATCTCAATATTGCTTGCAAAAATGTGGTTGTAGCCTTAGCAAATATTCTCAGAGTGTACGTGATCGCAAGAAATCAACCGAGAGACACTCTTGTTTGGAATATCTGTGAAGACGAGTAATTTTCAATCAAATCAGCATATTACATCCAAGGTCCTCTTGTTGCCCAGTGGCCCCTTGCAAAGTTTGTGTGGCCCAAAAATTTGATTCCCAAAGTCTCCATTTTTTCGTGGCTCACATCCCAGAATAAAATTTTAACTATAGATTACCTTATAAAAAAATGTATGTTCATTCCAAATTATTGTTGTCTTTTCAACTCTAATTGGGAATCTACCCAACATCTATTTTTGGAATACCCCTTTTCCAAGTCTATCTTGAATGCCCTCTTTGAGATTGTCAATGTTGCTTGGGTCCAACCGCCTTCCATTCCTCTCCTCTTTGAGCAATGGCTCAATCCATTTGTCAACTCTCAGATCAAGTTCCTTTGGTCTATTTGCCTCCATTATTACCTTTGAAAAGTTTGGTTATAACGTAATAACATAATTTTTAATTATTGTAATAGATACCATAAGTCAAATTTTTCATGTATCATTTTCTTTGTATCAAAAATGCTCAAATGGTGTCATCTGAAGAGTGTCCCAAACCTGGTATTGAAACCCATATATGTGCTTTCTTTAAACTTAGTCACATTTTGGGTAGAACCTCTAAACCCCAAGTGGATAGATCAAGCATCAAATGGACCTCCTCTCCTCATGGCTGTGCAAATCTCAATTTTGATGTCACAACAAAAGGAAACCCAGGTAGGGCGGGTAGTGGAGGTATTATCAGAAATGACAGAGGAGAAATTCTCATGGCATTTGTAGAGAATGTTAGAATCCAGATAAATAATATGGCTGAGGTGAGAGCCCTCCACCAAGGACTAATGGTGTTAAGTGATCTTGATATTGACCAACTCATTATTGAAGGAGATTCCTTGCTTGCCATTAACTGGCTTAAGAGAAACCAACATCCATCGTGGAACATCAACAACATTGTCGATGAATGCAAGAGAATATTGAGAAAATATTTGAATGTCACCATTCAGCACGTGTACATGGAAGGTAATAAGGCATCTAACATGTTGTCTAACAAAGGTTTCATGGAGCAATCCTTCCTTGTGTGGTGAATAAACTTTCCATCGAGGCTCATGCATGATAGCAGTGGAGGTAAAATTTATCTTATTTAATATGGTTAATAATCTTGGTCAGTTATTTAGGTCCACCAACAATCCAAATATGATCTATGTATATCCCTTACCTCTTGGAAGGTGTAGCATCTTGGGTCTTTTTAGTAGTTTCCAAAATTGAAAAACTCTCGTATTGGTGGCAGCGATGAAGAGGTAAATGTTAACCCTGATTAGATAGTGTAAATAACCTAGATCTTGCTTTCAGGTCTTTGTCTTTCAACATCTACTTAGTTTGTGGTTGTATGTCTTTAGAAGGGTCTTTTGGGAGTGCTTTTCATTTATTTGTTTGTTGTTCAGTTGTGCTGGTTTCCAACCTATTGGTTTCTATTTCTTTTGGTGATCCCTTTTGGATTCCTAGTTTAGCTTTGTAAAAGGTTTTGGGTCCTTTCAAAATCCCTCCATCAATAAAAAAAAAAGTCTAATTGAATAAACATCTTCTATAATTGTAGACCATGCAACTAAAGTTTAATTTTTTTTCTTAACAAGCCCAAATTCATGCATAGATGTCTTAACATTTTCTCAATGGAAATAGGTTTATACACCATATAACTAAAGTCTAATTGAATGAATAAAATATTATTATTTTTAACAAGTTCAAATTCATACATAGATGCATTAACATTCCCTTTGGAATTCATGTAAACCGTGAGTGGGGATAACAAAGGCCAAATTAGAGGTTTAAAGTTCAAATAAGATAAAAATAAGTTTGTACACCATGTACCTAAAGTCTAATTAAATAATTAATATCTTTCATAATTGTATACCATGTAACTAAACTCTAATTTATTTTTATCTATTTATTTATGTTAACAACCTCAAATTCATGCATAGATGCCTTAACATTCTTTATAATGAAGTAGGTTTTTAAACCATGTAATCAAAGTCTAATTGAATAAATAATATCTTTCATATTTGTACACCATGCACCATAAGTCTAATTTAGTTAAGCCGAACGACATTTGGTGTAATGGCAGTTGCCTGGTTATTATCATCCATGTGGTAGTTGTCTGGTTATTATCATCCATGTGGTTGTGAGGTCGATTCCTCCCGTTTTTGCTCGAAAAGAGCTTTGATATTTGTAAACGATGTTCAATAAAAAAAAAATCTAATTTAGTTATTTTTAAGGAGTTCAAATTCATGCATAGATGTCTTATCATTATCTTTGGAATTTATGTTAACCTTGAGTAGGGCTAATAAAAAAAAATTAGAAGGGAAAATTACAGGTCTTGAGCTCAAATAAGATGGAACTAAATTTGTACATCAAGTAACCAAAGTCTAATTGAATAAATAATATCTTCCAAGTTAAAGGTTTAAATTTAAAATAATATAGAAATAGGTTTGTACACCATATAAGCAAAGTTTAAAGTTTAATTTTTTTTTCCATAATTGTACACCATGCAACCAAATATAAAGTCTAATTTTTCTTTAAAAAATTTCATTTACACAACCACGCACACACATCTTATCATGGTTTGAGCACGGGTCTCCTAAAAGAGATCCTAAGACCCTAATTGCACTATCCCGACACAAAACCCTAACAATTACACTGTCCTAAAGGGTTGGAACCAAAGTCTAATTGAATATATATTGAATGAATAATGTTTTTTTGATGAACACACACCCACCCCCTCACACACTCACCCACACCACGGTTTGAACTTTGGACCTCCCAAAGAAGAGCCAAAGCCCAAACCGTTGTCATATAACTAAAATCTAATTAAACAAACATATTAAATAAAGAATATTTTTTTATAAAAATTATCTCATACAACCTATTCACTTTTAAAAATTAATTTATTTTAATATACATTTTTAAACTATAATAATAACATAAATGGAGGAAGTGGGGAGGTTGCCAGGAGGAGTAAGTGTTAGAGATTCTATCACGGGTGAGTCTACTATGAATTTTGAGTCTGATGTCACGGGTGAAGCTGCTAAGAATATTGAATCTGATGTTAAATATGTGAATGTGAGTGGGGTCACAAGGGCGGTAGCTAGTCAGAAGCTATCATTCAGTGAAGTGGTGTTAGGAGAAATAAACAAAACTATTCATGTGGGCTCGGCATTTGACATTACAGGTAAGGAGGTTGTAAATGGTGTTGTTATTGTTAAAATTACTCCAAATCAGGGCATGTTTGAAGCATTATGTGGGGGAGCAAGTTAGATTAAAAGCATGTGCAATTTTTTTTGTCGTTGTTGACTATGCAGTTTTACCTTCTATAAAGTTCTTTGATGGGTGATTGAATAATGTGTTGAGTGGTATTTTCACCTAGCTATGAAAGTACAACTCTCCTTTAGGATTTGGGTCCCAAATCCCCTCTTGCAAAGAAGTCAAACAAACAACTTCTCCAAGGTCTTCGATGTATTAGCATTTGCATACGTGTATTAGTAATCTCAAATAAAGATAATCAATTTAAATGCTTGGAACACCTTAGTGATTGCAAGTAACTGTAAACAAGGGGCAATGTTGGTTTATTTCACCATGAAACTTTAGTGATTGTTCATTGTTGTTTTTCTTTTTTTAGATTTTGATATTTTTTAGATGTTCATTTTAAATAAATTAAACCTTCTGGAAAATAAAATAAAATGAAAAAGAAATGCAAAAAATTAAAAATAGAACACATTCAGTCTGATGCTATCCTATTCCGACAAAACCGAAGATATGAGGTTTCCATGCATGCAACCTAACCTATTGGACCTGCAAAACATGCACAATCCCGATAAGCTAAGTGTCGGCTTCTAAGGATTTGAATGAGGTTTTCAGATTTAAGCATTCGCATGCAGCAACCAAGAAAAACTTGTATCAACTACATTTACAAGCCTAAAATCTGAAAAGGGAAAATAGACATTTAATCTTGCATGCAGAAAATGACTCCTTCTTTCTTGCCCATAAGATGCAAATTTTTGAAATTTTTTGTATTAAAAATTTGTCATTTTACAATAAAAAAATCTCTGGTTTTTCTCAAAACCAGTAAAAGGGGAAGAAAAGCACTCCACAGCAGGCCCAGAATGGCTAATCACCCTCAACTCTACAACCCTGCTCACAGCAGTTTCTAACCCCATACCAATATGTGCCTCTGCGTTTTATACTTGCTGGCAAATTGCTTCTCCTTCCATGATGGTTCATTTCGTTTCCCAGATTGCATCATTTCGTATTCCCCGTCTCATCATTATCTTTGACTTTTGTTCGATGTCTTAAACGTTTAATCTTCTCATGCTAACCGTAACCCTCTCGTAACCCTTACACCTTTATGCCACGTGTTCGGCGCTTCTCTCCATGTTCCATAATCGCCCCCTGTAAATCATGACCAAAAATAGCATGTCGCGATATCACGACATTTTCCTGTATGCAACCTTGTCTACCTTCATGCATAGCAAAAATGAGACATGTCACGAAATCGCGACATTTTTATGCTATCGGGCTATGCAGATGCAACCTGTCACGAAATCACGATGTTTTTCTCTATCGCTGGGTTTTGTTGCACTTAGCCGTGAAAATGCGACATGTCACGAAATCGTGACATGTCGTGAAATCGTGACACTTTTCTCTTCTGCACCATCTTCTGATTTCTATCATGAAATCGCGACAATTTTTCATTTTGTACCACTTGGCCGCTTTCTGTCACGAAATTGCGATGCTTTTATCTTTCAGGCTACCCAGCAGCTTTCTATCATGAAATCGCGATGCCTTTCATCTTCGTATCCCTTGGCTGCTTCCTATAGCAAAATCGTGATGCTTTCTCTTTATGTACCATATTGATGTTTCCTATCACGAAAATGTGACATGTCATGATTTCGTGACAACTTCTGCATTGACTCTTCTCTTGCTGCCTTGCACCACGATTTCACAACATGTCGCGATATCGCGACATTTTCTCTTCATGATGCATTCTGATGCTCCTAGTCGCAAAAATGTGACATGTCGCGATATCGCGACAAATTTTTATTTTAAATCGCGACGGAGCAACATGTCGTGATATCGCGACAACTTTTTATTTTCGGCCGCGATGGAGCAACATGTCGCGATATCGCGACAACTTTTCATTTTCGGTCGCGATGGAGCAACATGTCGCGATATCGTGACAACTTTTCATTTTCGGCCGCGACGGAGCAACATGTCGCGATATCGCGACAACTTTTTATTTTCGGCCGTGACGGAGCAACATGTCGCGATATCGCGACAACTTTTTATTTTCGGCCGCGACGGAGCAACATGTCGCGATATCGCGACATTTTTTCTCCTTTGTGAAATTTTGCTTTTTTCCTTGATTTTTTAGCATCTGGGCCACTGCGGTCTTCTTTGAAAGCATGCAAAAAAGGTGGGTCCCCAATTTTGGGGTGTGTTGTGGATCAGCCACAACAAATGGCGACTCTACTCGTCAAATGCTCCCGAGCATTTTGGTGAGAACCCAACCTGAAATATACAAGCTTAGATACAGAGCGTCGGCACATAAAAGATAAACAAATACCGATAGATCAGAAATACATGAAACATCAGAATCATTAAGTATCAGCTCGGTGTGTGCAATGTGTTTTCATTCCCTATCATTTGAACTTGATCAACATTCCATTGTCAGTTTCACTTATGATTTGTATGCAAGGCTATGAATGATTTGTGCAGGATTTGATGCATGATGAAGATGCTAGAGATATAACAACCTCGCTTTACAAATGCTCAAACCTTCTAATATCATGAACAAACATATTAAAGATGTCAAACCCTCTTAGGACCAAATATATGTGTACTTGAATTAATTTACTAGATCCCAAAGTTGGTTATGTGTCACTACCATCTTGAACCCATGTGCAAGTGTAAGTGAAATCAGAACTTTGGGGAATAGGATTCCCAACCTAAGCGAGATGGGAATTTAACCCTATCCTTACTATTTCGATTTGGAGTTCATTACCTCATCTTGAACAAAATGATTTAACCTCGTTATGGATGAAATGGTCAGGCTAGTCTATCCTTTTGAGCAATCAGTGGTCTTGCTTTTAGACAAGACATGTTGCCACGCATGAGCATACTTAACCCCATAATCCATGACTTGGCTTCATTCATTCTCTTCTCTCTTTTTTTTTATTTCTTGGACCTTTGGGATGACTACCCATCCTTGCTAGGGACATGTAGTACGATCCCTCCAATCCAATATTAGGATGAAAATAGAAAAATATTCTTATTTCTTGGACCTTTGGGATGACTACCCATCCTTTGCAGAGGACAAGTAGTACGATCCTTCCAATCCAAGATGATAACATGAAATATGGAACATATTAATTTTATTTTTGTTTCTTGGACTTTTGGGATGACTACCCATCCTTTGCAGAGGACATGTAGTACGATCCCTCCCATCCAAGTTTTATGATTTAATGAATGATGGGAGCTTTGGGGAATCAGATTCTCAACCTAGGTAAGATGAGAATTATGTCCTATCCTTACTACTCCATGAAGGTCAAATCAGAGCTTTGGGGAATTGGATCCTCAACCTAAGTTCGATGAGGATTTAATCCTATCCTTACTACTCTGGTTTTAGACTTTAAGCTTGATGGAAGTGGTAAAAACCACTGTTTTAAGGATTATGTTGCATGATAGGATAGACATGAAATATTCTTTTCACCCCACCTTTTCATCCAAGTATGGTTTTGACCATTTTGCTCAAGATTCTTCTTTAATGTGCATAGAACGTGCTTGGTTCAAGATAGTTCGGGCATCAGTTCCCAACCTTAGGATCCTTTTAATATATGTTATGTAATAACCCTAAGAGGATTCAACACCTTCTCAATAATTGCCCATGAAATGAAAATGTAACTGAGATGACATGTATATGCAATGTGGAATGTGACATGAGATATGAATGCACTGCTTCTTTGTGGAATATATCACCTATTTTACCATAATGTGCAAAACTGACAACTTCATGCATCACAAGTTCCAAACGATATTATTTAATATGTTTGTGTTACTTGTGGAGCTTTCTACAACACAATTCCAATGTTTCATATTCTCCCGATCTTAGGCATAAGTTGACATCTCAAATTTAATTATTTTTTTTTTTTTTATTTCAAGACAAACCAAACATGTCAAATGAAATCAAACACACAACTTAAATCCAAACCCAAATAGCAATCCCAAAATGAAACTTGAAAACACAAACCAAAACCAAAAACCAAAATCTATATACAAATGTACAATATAATACAAGATGATGCAAAGCTTGGACTATCACTTTCCTGGATCCCAAACATGATTAGAACACTTCAAAAAAAATATAATGTGATATGCATGCCAAGTGTTGTAGGAATCCAACAAAAACAATATTAGACCACACCATGCACCAACTTTTAACTTCCCTTGCTCACCCCACCAATTAGATTTAATTCCATTAGTACTCTCATAGGTGAGCGTTAAAATACTAAAATGATTAGACAATAAATGATATTCAATTTTATCTTGTCTATTCTTGAAAGTATCCATTTCATAGTTCGATTCATGATTTAGAACTAGGCTCTCTTTATCCAAAATGAGACTTTGTAAGCAAGAGCCTATTTCTAAAAATTTTAAAGCCAAATCATTTTCCAAATTTGTAGGCCAATCAAATTTGTGTAACAGTTTGCAAGCATCTAGGATATTTACCAAATTGAGATCATTAGGAGCTTTTATCCTAGGTTCAAGAATTAATTGTTGATGAATTTGATTTAGCAATTTAAATGCATCAAGCTCCTTTTCATTCATTAAAGTAATGTTATCAAAGGTGTGGTTAGGAATTAATCCTTGTTCTTCATTCACCTTCAATGGCATTTCATCATAATGTAGCACTTGTTCTTTCTCCATGATTTGTTTATCAAAGGCACCAAACTTAGGTACCCAATTGAACACGTGTCCATCCCTTTCAAACCATAAGTCTTGTCTATCTAGGGGTGGGTTAACTAACATATTTCCATGATCAATCACTTGGGTTGTTTTGGATAACGTGGGATTTTCAATTGGATCATCAATGATATCAAACCCAAATGATTTAGGTTTTGTAATTTTCTCATTTTGAAATGGCATAATCGTTGTAGCACAAGTAAGTGGATCAAGAGTTTCAACTTCTTTTCCTTCAAAGGAATCTAAAGCAAGTGACTCTCTTTCTTGATTCATGATTGTAGAATCCTTATCATGCTCCAAAATTTGATGAGATTCGAATTTCTCTTCCAAAACTTTCTCAAATTGTATAGGATTTATAGTATCCTCATGTGAGGAAGCAATTGAGTTATCCTGCATATTAATTGACACAACAAGTTTGTTAGAAGATTTAGATTGATAATATTCTTCCCATTTCTTCCACGAATCATAGTAATCATCTTCCAAGTTCAAGTTGTGGCGTTCAAGTATTTCTTCTTCATCTTCTGATTCATCAACCTGTTTCTCATCCAACTCATCTTCACCTTCCTTAGATGGTCCCGTTATTTCCAAAAGTGGGTTATTTCTTGAATTCAAATTGGTAAGGCTATCATAATCCAAATTTGTAACCCATGATTCAATTTTATCACAATTTGGAAGGTGTGGATCCTCTTGGTCATCACTTTCGAGAGCATCATCCAAAGTGTCTTTCGAGAACAAGTGGTGAAATTCGATTATGTCTTCAACTTCATTTGTTGATTTTATTTCAAATTCATTTTCAGCCACTTGTGATGACTTAGGAGCTTCTACAATGGGATCGATTTTTGAATTCCGTGTCATATAGTTGCTCCAATCCTTTGCAAGTACATCTGCCCAAATCATATCCACATAAGTTTGTTCATCCAAATACTCCTTTTTGGGTAATGATTCTGGATATTTATTTTCCAAAACAAGATGGTGATTATTTGATTCCAACTTCTTGTTACCCATCCATAGAATTTCTTCTCCAAAATCTTCATGCTCTTCAAGACATTTCGAATAGGTATTCACTTCAACGTGAGTCACCTCAAAATTTCTTGTATCATTTGAAGAAGCATAACATGAAATATCATTAAGATCGACATTACGAATTTTCTTCTTAGGATGATTTGGATGCATACATTGATGTGCTCGTTTTTGTGATGGAACATGCCTACATACCTTCTTAACCACTTTCTTTTGCTCTTTTACTTTCGATACGAACTCTTTGGGTTGAGTGGTAGAAGTAGTAGGATTAGTTGGATTGATATCCATGGACAAAGCTTGAACATTTGTTGCAATGGTTCCATGAGTGACCACATGATTCTCTAATTGAGGCATAGTTGGATGGATGGAAGTACTTGTATAAGCACACGTGGGAGCATAAGTTGGTATGGTAGGATAAAGTTGATTGTAGGGAAAAACATTTGATATCAAATTTTGTTGTGCCCATGCTTGATTTACCATCGAGGCTTGATTGCAAGCCCCTAGTTGTCCTACCATAGTTGATTGCTCCATTCCATAACCTTGTGGCCTCAATTGTTGATCTACAATCATAGCTTCGATGTAGGCCGATGCAAGATCAGTAACCAAGGGATTCATCCTAACAAATATGGCAAACAATGGATCCAATGCTCAAAAGTATATTTGAAGAGCACCACTTTCCTCAATAGTATAGGGAGAAATTAGTCTCGCATAAAGCTTTTGAAACCTCAAGTTGAAACTTCTCACTGGCTCATTAGGTTCTCTTTTGCAAGAAGCAAATTGTTGAAATATCGTGAGAGGATCAATGAACAACCTAAATTGATTGATAAAATTATCTTTCAATTGAGTCCAAGATGTAATAGAACCAACGGGTAAATTGATGTACCAATCATATGCCACCTCATCTAGGGTTCCAGGAAACATTCTACATGCCACATCCTCATGTTCGACATTCCATCTGACTAGGATATCCACATAGGCTTGAATATGTTCCTCGGCTAATGTTGGACCATTGTGTTTAAACTTGGGCAAATGCTTTTCTACATTCTTGGGTAAATCATGAAAATCTCCACTAATGTTCAAAGGATTAGCATGTATCCCATACCACGTTCCTACAGTTGTAGCCATTAATGAAACTCAGAGAATAATTTCAAAACCAATTTGTTAGTCATGAATAAAAGAAGGAACCATGACAAAGCAATATTCTAAAAATGTAAATTAGTTTCGATTCACCGGATCGCATATGCGCAGGTGAAGAGCATACTCCTAGTGTTGTAGGCTTTCCGATTCACAAGATCGCATTACACGCAAGTGAAGAGCATAATACCGACAACCAATACATTTTAGACAAAATAATTCCTTACAAATGAGCATGAAATGACTAGCAAATATCAATCATGTTAGCATCAACCAAGCAATGTATCCATTAAAATCAAATGAAAGTAATTGCATGGAGACAACCTCGTTAGTCAAGAATTTTTTTTTTTTTAAATCCAATCAAGACACATTATTCCTGTATGAACAATCAAAAAATGTTAGAACAATGCATAGCAATTCATGTCCTCCTTTTAACAGTACAATGTTGTATTGTTAAAAGAGGGCTAAAGATAATAACCAATAGGGCATGAAATATTCAAAATTTAAATCCCTATAGCATTTAAATCACACTTGAAATAAACCGGTTCAAGCCCTCCTTCTAGCGCCAAAATGTTGAGTGGTATTTTCACACACTTGTGAAAGTGCACTCTCCTTTAGGATTTGGGCCCCAAATCCCCTCTTGCAAAGAAGTCAAACAAACAACTTCTCCAAGGTCTCCGCTGTATTAGCATTTGCATACGTGTATTAGTAATCTCAAATAAAGATAATCAATTTAAATGCTTGGAACACCTTAGTGATTGCAAGTAACTGTAAACAAGGGGCAATGTTGGTTTATTTCACCATGAAACTTTAGTGATTGTTCATTGTTTTTTTTTTTTAGATTTTGTAATTTTTTAATGTTCATTTTAAATAAATTAAACCTTCTGGAAAAATAAAATAAAATGAAAAAGAAATGCAAAAAATTAAAAATAGAACACATTCAGTCTGATGCTATCCTATTCCGACAAAACCGAAGATATGAGGTTTCCATGCATGCAACCTAACCTATTGGACCCGCAAAACAAGCACAATCCGGATAAGCTAAGTGCTGGCTCCTAAGGATTTGAATGAGGTTTTCAGATTTAAGCATTCGCATGAAGCAACCAAGAAAAACTTGTATCAACTCCATTTACAAGCCTAAAATCTGAAAAGGGAAAATAGACATTTAATCTTGCATGCAGAAAATGACTCCTTCTTTCTTGCCCATAAGATGCAAATTTCTGAATTTTCTCGCATTAAAAATTGGTCATTATACAACAACAGAATCTCTGGTTTTTCTCAAAACCAACAAAAGTGGAAGAAAAGCACTCCAAAGCAAGTCCAGAATGGCTCATCACCCTCAGCTCTGCAACCCCGCTCGCAGCGGTTTCCGACCCCGTATCAATATATGCCTCTGCGTTTTATACTTGCTGGAAAATTGCTTCTCCTTCCACGACGATTCGTTTCGTCATCCCGATTTCATCGTTTCGTATTCCCGTCTCATCATTATCTTTGACTTTTTGTTTGATGTCTTAAACGTTTGATCTTCTTCGTGAACTGTAACGCCTCTGTAACCCTTACACTTTTATGCCACGTGTTCCATGCTTTTCTGCATGTTCCATAATGGCCCCTTGTAAATCGTGACCAAAAATAGCATGTCGCGATATCGCGACATTTTCGTATGCAGCCTTGTCTCTTCATGCATAGCGAAAATGAGACATGTCACGAAATCGTGACATTTTTCTCTTTTGGGCTATGCAGATGCAACATGTCGCTAAATCATGACATTTTTCTCTATCGCTCTTTTTTGTTGCACTTACCCATCATTACACATGTCACGAAATCGTGACACTTTTCTCTTCTGCACCATCTTCTAATTTTGTCATGAAATCGTGACAATTTTTTTGTACCACTTTTCTGAAATCCTGACGCTTTTTCTTTTCACTCTTCATGAAATCGGACACTTTTCTCTTCGTATCCCTTGGTGCTTCTTACAAAATCGTGACGCTTTCTCTTTCGTACCATCTCTTTTGTCTGAAAATGACATGTCGATTTCACGACACTTCATTACTCTTCTCTTGTTTGCATCGGATTTACAACATGTCGTGATATCGCGACATTTTCTATTCATGATGCATTCTCTATGCTCCTAGCTGCAAAACGCGACATGTCGCGATATCGCGACAACTTTTTATTTTCGGTCGCGATCGAGCAACATGTCGTGATATCGCGACAACTTTTCATTTTTGGTCGCGACGGAGCAACATGTCGTGATATCGCGACAACTTTTTATTTTTTGTCGTGATGGAGCAACATGTCGCGATATCGTGACAACTTTTCATTTTCGGCCGCGACGGAGCAACATGTCGCGATATCGCGACAACTTTTCATTTTCGGTCGCGATAGAGCGACATGTCGTGATATCGCGACACTTTTTCTCCTTTGTGAAATTTTGCTTTTTCCTTGATTTTTTAGCATCTGGGCTACTGCAGTTTTCTTTGAAAGCATGCAAAAAAGGTGGGTCCCCAATTTTGGGGTGTGTTGTGGATCAGCCACAACAAATGGCGACTCACTTGTCAAATGCTCCTGAGCATTTTGGTGAGAACCCAACCTCGAAATATACAAGCTTAGATACAAGCGTCAAGCACATAAAGATAAACAAATACCGATAGATCAGAAATACATGAAACATCGGAATCATTAAGTATCAGCTCGGTGTGTGCAATGTGTTTCATTCCCTATCATTTGAACTTGATCAACATTCCATTGTCAGTTTTACTTATGATTTGTATGCAAGGCTATGAATGATTTGTGCAGGATTTGATGCATGATGAAGATGCTAGAGATATAACAACCTCGCTTTACAAATGCTCAAACCTTCTAATATCATGAACAAACATATTAAAGATGTCAAACCCTCTTAGGACCAAATATATGTGTACTTGAATTAATTTACTAGATCCCAAAGTTGGTTATGTGTCACTACCATCTTGAACCCATGTGCAAGTGTAAGTGAAATCAGAACTTTGGGGAATAGGATTCCCAACCTAAGCGAGATGGGAATTTAACCCTATCCTTACTATTCTGATTTGGAGTTCATTACCTCATCTTGAACAAAATGATTTAACCTGTTATGGATGAAATGGTCAAGCTAGTCTATCCATATGAGCAATCAGTGGTCTTGCTTTTAGACAAGACATGTTGCCACGCATGAGCATACTTAACCCCATAATCCATGACTTGGCTTCATTCATTCTCTCTCTTTTTTTTTATTTCTTGGACCTTTGGGATGACTACCCATCCTTACTAGGGACATGTAGTATGATCCCTCCAATCCAATATTAAGATGAAATGGAAAATATTATTTTTATTTCTTGGACCTTTGGGATGACTACCCATCCTTTGCAGAGGACATGTAGTACGATCCTTCCAATCCAAGATGATAAGATGAAATATGGAAAATATTAATTTTATTTTTGTTTCTTGGACTTTTGGGATGACTACCCATCCTTTGCGAGAGGACATGTAGTCAGATCCAATTTTTATGATTTATGATGAAAATGATGGAAATCGGATTCTCAACCTAGGTGAGATGAGAATTATGTCCTATCCTTACTACTCCATGAAGGTCAAATCAGAGCTTTGGGGAATTGGATCCTCAACCTAAGTTAGATGAGGATTTAACCCTATCCTTACTACTCTGGTTTTAGGCTTTAAGCTTGATGGAAGTGGTAAAAACCACTATTTTAAGGATTATGTTGCATGATAGGACAGACATGAAATATTCTTTTCACCTCACCTTTTCATCCAAGTATGGTTTTGACCATTTTGCTCAAGATTCTTTTTAATGTGCATGGAATGTGCTTGGTTCAAGATAGTTTGGGCAGCATTTCCCAACCTTAGGATCCTTTTAATATATGTTATGTAATAATCCTAAGAGGATTCAACACCTTCTCAATAATTGCCCATGGAATGAAAATGTAACTCGAGATGACATGTATATGCAATGTGGAATATGACATGAGATATGAATGCACTGCTTCTTTTGGAATATATCATCTATTTTACCATAATGTGCAAAACTGACAACTTCATGCATCACAAGATTCAAACGATATTATTTAAATGTTTGTGTTACTTGTGGAGCTTTCTACAACACAATTCCAATGTTTCATATTCTCCTGATTTTAGGCATAAGTTGACATCTCAAATTTTCTTCTTTTTTTTTTTTTTTTTTATTTATCAAAACAAACTAAACATGTCAAATGAAATCAAACACACAACTTAAATCCTAATCCAAATAGCAATCCCAAAATGAAACTTGAAAACACAAACCCAAACCAAAACCAAAATCTATATACAGTACAATATAGTACAAGATGATGCCAAGCTTGGACTATTACTTTCCTGGATCCCAAACATGATTAGAACACTTCAACAAAAATATAAGGTGATATACATGCCAAGTGTTGTAGGAATCCACCAAAAACAATATTAGACCACACCATGCACCAAATTTTAACTTCCCTTGCTCACCCCACCAATTAGATTTAATTCCATTAGTACTCTCATAGGTGAGCGTTAAAATACTAAAATGATTAGACAATAAATGATATTCAATTTTATCTTGTCTATTCTTGAAAGTATCTATTTCATAGTTCGATTCATGATTTAGAACTAGGCTCTCTTTATCCAAAATGAGACTTTGTAAGCAAGAGCCTATTTCTAAAAATTTTAAAGCCAAATCATTTTCCAAATTTGTAGGCCAATCAAATTTGTGTAACAGTTTGCAAGCATCTAGGATATTTACCACATTGAGATCATTAGGAGCTTTTATCCTAGGTTCAAGAATTAATTGTTGATGAATTTGATTTAGCAATTTAAATGCATCAAGCTCCTTTTCATTCATTAAAGTAATGTTATCAAAGGTGTGGTTAGGAATTAATCCTTGTTCTTCATTCACCTTCAATGGCATTTCATCATAATGTAGCACTTGTTCTTTCTCCATGATTTGTTTATCAAAGGCACCAAACTTAGGTACCCAATTGAACACGTGTCCATCCCTTTCAAACCATAAGTCTTGTCTATCTAGGGGTGGGTTAACTAACATATTTCCATGATCAATCACTTGGGTTGTTTTGGATAACGTGGGATTTTCAATTGGATCATCAATGATATCAAACCCAAATGATTTAGGTTTTGTAATTTTCTCATTTTGAAATGGCATAATCGTTGTAGCACAAGTAAGTGGATCAAGAGTTTCAACTTCTTTTCTTTCAAAGGAATCTAAAGCAAGTGACTCTCTTTCTTGATTCATGATTGTAGAATCCTTATCATGCTCCAAAATTTGATGAGATTCGAATTTCTCTTCCAAAACTTTCTCAAATTGTACAGGATTTATAGTATCCTCATGTGAGGAAGCAATTGAGTTATCCTGCATATTAATTGACACAACAAGTTTGTTAGAAGATTTAGATTGATAATATTCTTCCCATTTCTTCCACGAATCATAGTAATCATCTTCCAAGTTCAAGTTGTGGCGTTCAAGTATTTCTTCTTCATCTTCTATCAACCTGTTTCTCATCCAACTCATCTTCACCTTCCTTAGATGGTCCCGTTATTTCCAAAAGTGGGTTATTTCTTGAATTCAAATTGGTAAGGCTATCATAATCCAAATTTGTAACCCATGATTCAATTTTATCACAATTTGGAAGGTGTGGATCCTCTTGGTCATCACTTTCGAGAGCATCATCCAAAGTGTCTTTCGAGAACAAGTGGTGAAATTCGATTATGTCTTCAACTTCATTTGTTGATTTTATTTCAAATTCATTTTCAGCCACTTGTGATGACTTAGGAGCTTCTACAATGGGATCGATTTTTGAATTTCGTGTCATATAGTTGCTCCAATCCTTTGCAAGTACATCTGCCCAAATCATATCCACATAAGTTTGTTCATCCAAATACTCCTTTTTGGGTAATGATTCTGGATATTTATTTTCCAAAACAAGATGGTGATTATTTGATTCCAACTTCTTGTTACCCATCCATAGAATTTCTTCTCCAAAATCTTCATGCTCTTCAAGACATTTCGAATAGGTATTCACTTCAACGTGAGTCACCTCAAAATTTCTTGTATCACTTGAAGAAGCATAACATGAAACATCATTAAGATCGGCATTACGAATTTTCTTATTAGGATGATTTGGATGCATACATTGATGTGCTCGTTTTTGTGATGGAACATGCCTACATACCTTCTTAACCACTTTCTTTTGCTCTTTTACTTTCGATACGAACTCTTTGGGTTGAGTGGTAGAAGTAGTAGGATTAGTTGGATTAATATCCATGGACAAAGCTTGAACATTTGTTGCAATGGTTCCATGAGTGACCACATGATTCTCTAATTGAGGCATAGTTGGATGGATGGAAGTACTTGTATAAGCACACGTGGGAGCATAAGTTGGTATGGTAGGATAAAGTTGATTGTAGGGAAAAACATTTGATATCAAATTTTGTTGTGCCCATGCTTGATTTACCATCGAGGCTTGATTGCAAGCCCCTAGTTGTCCTACCATAGTTGATTGCTCCATTCCATAACCTTGTGGCCTCAATTGTTGATCTACAATCATAGCTTCTGTGTAGGCCGATGCAAGATCAGTAACCAAGGGATTCATCCTAACAAATATGGCAAACAATGGATCCAATGCTCGAAAGTATATTTGAAGAGCACCACTTTCCTCAATAGTATAGGGAGAAATTAGTCTCGCATAAAGTTTTTGAAATCTCAAGTTGAAACTTCTCATTGGCTCATTAGGTTCTCTTTTGCAAGAAGCAAATTGTTGATATATCGTGAGAGGATCAATGAGTAACCTAAATTGATTGATAAAATTATCTTTCAATTGAGTCCAAGATGTAATAGAACCAACGGGTAAATTGATGTACCAATCATATGCCACCTCATCTAGGGTTCCAGGAAACATTCTACATGCCACATCCTCATGTTCAACATTCCATCTGACTAGGATATCCACATAGGCTTGAATATGTTCCTCGGCTAATGTTGGACCATTGTGTTTAAACTTGGGCAAATGCTTTTCTACATTCTTGGGTAAATCATGAAAATCTCCACTAATATTCAAAGGATTAGCATGTATCCCATACCACGTTCCTGCAGTTGTAGCCATTAATGAAACTCAGAGAATAATTTCAAAACCAATTTGTTAGTCATGAATAAAGAAGGAACCATGACACAGCAATATTCTAAAAATGTAAATTAGTTTCTGGTTCACCAGATCGCATATGCGCAGGTGAAGAGCATACTCCTAGTGTTGTAGGCTTTCTGATTCACAAGATCGCATTACACGCAAGTGAAGAGCATAATACCGACAACCAATACATTTTAGACAAAATAATTCCCTACGAGTGAGCATGAAATGACTAGCAAATATCAAACCTGTAACGTGTTAATAATCATGTTAGCATCAACCAAGCAATGTATCCATTAAAATCAAATGAAAGTAATTGCATGGAGACAACCTCGTTAGTCAAGAAATTTTTTTTTTTTTTAAATCCAATCAAGACACATTATTCCTGTATGAACAATCAAAAAACGTTAGAACAATGCATAGCAATTCATGTCCTCCTTTTAACAGTACAATGTTGTATTGTTAAAAGAGGGCTAAAGATAATAACCAATAGGGCATGAAATATTCAAAATTTAAATACCTATAGCATTTAAATCACACTGAAATAAACCGGTTCAGGCCCTCCTTCTAGCGCCAAAATGTTGAGTGGTATTTTCACCCACTTGTGAAAGTACAACTCTCCTTTAGGATTTGGGTCCCAAATCCCCTCTTGCAAAGAAGTCAAACAAACAACTTCTCCAAGGTCTCCACTGTATTAGCATTTGCATATCGTGTATTAGTAATCTCAAATAAAGATATTCAATTTAAATGCTTGGAACACCTTAGTGATTGCAAGTAACTCGTAAACAAGGGGCAATGTTGGTTTATTTCACCATGAAACTTTAGTGATTGTTCATTGTTTTTTTTTTTTAGATTTTGTAATTTTTTAATGTTCATTTTAAATAAATTAAACCTTCTAAAAAATAAAATAAAATGAAAAAGAAATGCAAAAAATTAAAAATAGAACACATTCAGTCTGATGCTATCCTATTCCGACAAAACCGAAGATATGAGGTTTCCATGCATGCAACCTAACCTATTGGACCTGCAAAACAAGCACAATCCGGATAAGCTAAGTGCTGGCTCCTAAGGATTTGAATGAGGTTTTCAGATTTAAGCATTCGCATGCAGCAACCAAGAAAAACTTGCATCAACTACATTTACAAGCCTAAAATCTGAAAAGGGAAAATAGACATTTAATCTTGCATGCAGAAAATGACTCCTTCTTTCTTGCCCATAAGATGCAAATTTCTGAAATTTTATCTGCATTAAATATTTGTCATTTTACAATAATAGAATCTCTGGTTTTTCTCAAAACCAGAAAAAGTGGAAGAAAAACACTCCACAAAGAGCCCGGAACGGCTAATCACCCTCAACTCTGCAACTCCGCTCACAACGATTTTTGACCCCGTACCAATCTGTGCCTTTGCGTTTTATACTTGTTGGCAAATTGCTTCTCCTTCGATGATGGTTCGTTTCGTTTCCCAGATTGCATCATTTCATATTCCCCGTCTCATCATTATCTTTGACTTTATGTTCGATGTCTGAAACGTTTGATCTTCTTCGTGAACTGTAATGCCTCTGTAGCCCTTACACTTTTATGCCACGTGTTCCGCGCTTTCTGCATGTTCCATAACTGCCCCCTGTAAATCGTGACCAAAAATAGCATGTCGCGATATCGTGACATTTTCCTGTATGCAGCCTTGTCAACCTTCATGCACAGAAAAAATGAGACATGTCGCGAAATCGCGACATTTTTATGCTATCGGGCTATGCAGATGCAACCTGTCATGAAATCGCGACGTTTTTCTCTATCGTTGGGTTTTGTTGCACTTAGCCGCTAAAATGCGACATGTCGCGAAATCGCGACATGTCACGAAATCGTGACACTTTTCTCTTCTGCACCATCTTCTGATTTCTGTCGTGAAATCGTGATAATTTTTTGTTTTGTACCACTTGGCCGCTTTCTGTCGCGAAAGCGCGACGCTTTTATCTTTCAGGTTGTCCAGCTGCTTCTTGTCGCGAAATCGCGACGCTTTTCATCTTCGTATCCCTTGGCTGCTTCCTGTCGCGAAATCGTGACGCTTTCTCTTTTCGTACCATCTCGTTGTTTCCTGTCGCGAAAACGCGACATGTCGCGATTTCATGACAACTTCTGCATTGACTCTTCTCTTGTTGCCTTGCACCGCGATTTCACAACATGTCGCGATATCGCGACATTTTCTCTTCATGATGCATTCTGATGCTCCTAGCCATGAAAACGCGACATGTCGCGATATCGCGACAACTTTTCTTTTTCGGCCGCGACGGAGCAACATGTCGCGATATCGCGACAACTTTTTTTTTTCGGCCGCGACGGAGCAACATGTCGCGATATCGCGACAACTTTTTATTTTCGGCCGCGACGGAGCAACATGTCGCGATATCGCGACAACTTTTCTTTTTCGGGAGCAACATGTCGCGATATCGCGACAACTTTTCATTTTCGGCCGCGATGGAGCGACATGTCGCGATATCGCGACACTTTTTCTCCTTTGTGAAAATTTTGCTTTTTCCTTGATTTTTTAGCATCTGGGCTACTGCAGTTTTCTTTGAAAGCATGCAAAAAAGGTGGGTCCCCAATTTTGGGGTGTGTTGTGGATCAGCCACAACATAATGTTTGGGAGAAAAAATTAAATGTGCAATTATATCTCTATCGTATGCTCCAAAAAGGATTATTTCTAATTGTTTTTAATACTGCTGAAATGCAAACAAAAGTTGTAAATAAACAGTTCTGGTCTGTAGGGAATTCGGTGTTTAAGGCAGTGTCGTGGTCTCCTGAGCTTTTGCATGAAGAAATTTTTTTTGTATCTTACCCTAAATGGATCATCATTAAAAATTTCCCACCTATTTTATGGGGTCTTTTGCCTTATTTTCTAGCACCATTTGGTAAAACCCTGCATGTTGAAGAAACAAAAACTCCGCTTATGCATATGGATGCTAGGGTTCTTTTGTCTTTTACTCCTAGAGTTGATTTTCCTCATGAACTGGAATTGGATTTTGGTGTGTTTAAATTTGTATGTCAAACAAAAATCTTGGGGGGTGAATGCGTGTTTTATTTGAAAAAATGAGGGTCATCTACGGAGAAGTTGTCCAGTCTTGATTGCCCGCAAAAGGGCTTCTGGTGTTGTTCCTACTGTAGGGAAAAATACTGAAAATGTGAACAAAAAGTATACTAATTTTACAAAAAAAATTGAGCTGAATAGTTCTTTGTGTGGTTTTGGGGCTAAGGTTGATTTGAATCCCTTTTCTTCTACTGTAAATAAGAATTTTTTTGGGTCTGTATTTTCTTCTCCTAGCGGCACTTACCTCACTCATAATAATACTATTTTTTTTTTTAAAGCCAAAATAATATTTTGAAGATGTCTGAACCAAATGTGTTGCATGATATTATCATCATGGATAAGGAGGCTATTATGGGGGATATTTTAAACTCTAATAATAAGTTCATGGATTCTAACATGAATGTTGAGAATGTAAATTCTAATGGGTTAAATAAATATGTTAGTTCTACTCCATCGGATAGTGAGATGTTTGGGGCCCAATTGGTCACCCAGTCTGTTTTTAAGGGTCTTGTGGTTAATAGTAGGTGGATGGTGGATTGAGCAATGTTAGTCTTGAGGGAGGGCATATTCAATTTGAAGGCAATTTAAGTGCTCAAAATCTTGCTTTGGCCACACTTAATGCTAAGGCTATGGAGTTTCATAATAACAAGGCATTAACTAAAGTGGATTCCATAAATAAAGTTGAGAAAGATAACAGTGATGTATTCTCTGATGCAGACACTCAAATTAGTAGTGATTTTTTAGGTTCTTTATGTGAGGGATTTGTAGAAGAAATTGTTGAGACTAATAACTTAGGATGGAAGAAAATTGAAAAGAAGAAGAGACATCATTCCTCTAATATTAATAGTTGTGGTAAATCTCTTAGAAATTTTGAATGCCTTGCCAGAGCCAATAATTCTTCTTCTGCTAGTAATAATGACATTTAAGTGTTTAAGTTGGAATGTTAGGGGTATTGAGTCCCCTAATAGAAAATATTTAGTTAGGAATTTTTTAAATTTTGCTGGACCTCTTTTTTGTGTTATGCTCCAAGAGTTGAAAGCTAACTGGGTTTAAGCTTAGTACAACTTTAAGAATTATTTGGAAGGATTCTTCTTCTTTCTAAACTGATCATTTTCCAGGAAGAGGTGGAACTGCTATCTTGTTATCATTAAAATAGTCTTTGAAGTTTTTTATCCATGGTTGTTCTCCTTCCAATTATGTTGTTTGGGTCATTCTAAATAATAAAAATTTTGTGTTTGGCTTATGTCCTATATATGCACCTAATGAATATAAAAACAGATGTATTTTGCGGTAGTGGTTAGTGGGTTTACCTGCTATTCCGTGGATAATTATGGGAGATTTTAATATGGTGGAACATATGGATGATAAGCAGGGTGGGGTTAATTTTGAATGGAAAGAAGAAGAACATTTTTTTTGGCATAAATTTAAGGCTCAGTTTTCTCTTTGTGATCTTCTATTGGGTCAACATTTAACTTATCCTGGGTTATGGTATACTTGGTGTAACATGCAGAAAGGAAGTAATAGGATCTATTGTAGGTTGGAGAGAGATTATGTTAATGATACTTTTTCTAGTTTGTTCTTCTTTTCTAATGACAACAAAGTCAATGTCCTTCCTAATGTCTTCTCTGACCATTTCCCTATCATGGTTAATTTGAGAATGATTGGTGATATGAAGAGGACAATAAATAAATATGATAAGTTTATTTTAAATACTTCATTATTAGATGTTCTTGATTGTTCGTATGCTATCTTTACAGTCAGGGAAATCAATAGGGTGTGTTTGCACCATAACTCTGCTATTGATAGGTGGATTCTAATGTTCTGAGTTGTATTAAAATATTTTAGACTATTGGTAGATTAAAATCTAAGGCTAGTAAAAGATCTACATTACTGTTGAATGAGAAACTTTTACATGTTGAATATGCTCTCCAGATTCAGCCTAATAATTTGGATTGGAAATTAGAGTTAGTCAAAATCAAAGAGGAGCTTAGAAAAGTGCAGGTTAAGTGAATTCAAGGCCAAAGAATTCGATCTAGGATGAATTGGTTGAAGATGGACAATAAGGGCACTAAGTTCTATTTTAATTATCTAAAATAAATGTCCCCTAAAGAGTATATCAGCAATATCTTTGATGGGAATCAGTAGGTTTGTGATGTTGAGAGAATAAAAGAATTATTTCATCAATTTTGCTCTCACTTGTTCTCTTTGAAAGACAATCCTTCTCAGAGGAAAGATAGAGAAAACTGTTGTTCTCTTATTCTTAAAAATATTAATGAATAGGAGGCTGAGCTTTTGGACAAAGATATCACTTGTGAAGAAATTAATCAAGCTATAAAAGTTATTAGCAGTGATAAAGTGCTTGGACCTGATGGCTTGACTATTGGATTTTATAAGAAATATAGTTCATGGATTTGTGGGGACTTAAAAAAGGTTTATGAGGAGGCCTTTGAGTCAGGTTATCTTGGTAATGTTATCAATTCGAGTGTTGTAAGACTTATTCCTAAGGATTGGTATAAGACTCTTATAAAAAATTGGAGGTCTATAACTCTTTTAAACATTTCATATAAGATTTTGGCTAAGTGTTGGCTCTCAGACTGGCTGATATTTTGCCTAAATTCATTAATTTCACTCAAACGAGATTTATTAAAGGCAGGTATATTTTGGAAAATTTTATAACAGGGTGGGAGGCCATGGATTGGGCTCATAGGTCAGGACAGAGGATTGGAATGATCCTTCTTGACTTTGATAAAGCTTATGATAGAATAGAATGGGGATATATTTTGGTTGTGTTGTATGCTTTTGGTTTTCCAAGCAATTTTTGTTGGATGGTTAATACTCTTATGTCCGATGCAATGACAAGGATTGAAGTAAATGGGATTTTATCTGATACCATAACTCTACAAAGGTCTATCAGGCAGGGTTGTCCCCTTGCTCCGACATTGCTTGTAATTGCTAACGATATTCTTTGTTATCTGTTGATAGATAACTCTCTTGGTCGTACTATTCATGGTGTTAATTTACCTTCAACTCATGATCTCATTAATATGCAATTTACAGATGATACTACTATTTTTGTGGAACTGGTTGAGGGTAATTTTATAAACTTGTTTCATAAACTTGACTTATTATGTAGTGCTTATGGAGAAAAACATTCCAAAGCCAAATCTAAAATCTTGAGCTGGGATGATAATCCTCCTACTTGGATTAATAAATTTGAATTGCAATGGTGCGGGCCCAATACTCAAGTTAGATATCTTGGGATTCCTTTTGTTGTTCAGCCTAATCTAAGAAACATGTGGAGTTGGATCAAGGAAAAAGTTGTTTTAAAACTTGAAAAATGGAGAAAGAGACAACTTTCTTTGGCTAGTAGATTACAGATTTGTCAGAAAATTCTATCTTCTTATATTGTTTACTATGCTTCTGTCTGGTATTTTAATGCTAATCAAATTTCTAAGATTTAGAAGTATGTCAAACAGTTTTTATGGGCAGGTTATTTTGGTATAAAGAAAAAAACATATGGTTAAATGGGATTGGGTTGCTTTGAATAAGTCTAAAGTGTAAGTCTAAGTTTCAATTAACCTTAGATTAGTTAGGCCAAAGGTAAAACAAATGACACGAATAATTAAAGCCAAAAATATATTCAATTAACCAACTAAAAACATACATTAACTTAAACCTTATATAGGCTTAGAACAGGCGCTAAAGTAGGGAAGGGAAGGTGGAGGAAGATCGGGGAGTTTAGAGAGAACGGAGGAGTAGGAGGTGGAGTGGGAGGTGGCAGCGAGTGTGGGGAGAGGAAGGGAGTGGAGTGATAAGGGAAAATGGACGGCAAGAAAGGAGGAAGCTGAGTGGAGGGATAAGGAGAAAATGAAGGAAAGGGAGAAGGAATATCATGCCGACCATCCAAGCAAGATTAGCCGACAAAAGGTGAGTGTGTTCACACTGGGCTTAGAAAAACTAGTTTTTTCTAAGCCTGTTTTAAGCTAAGTCCTGTTCACACTTGCAACATTCTCCCCCTTAAAGTTGAGAGAACTGACTATACAGTCTCTAGCTTTACAAATTGAGCTTTAGCCAGCGCCTTGGTGAAGATGTCAGCGACGTTCTCCAAAGTGTGGCAATAGTGAAGCTCAACAATATCAGTTTCCACCATATCTCGGATGAAGTGGTACTTCATATCAAAATGCTTGGATCTACTATGGTGGACAGGATTGTATGCCAACTGAATGGCACTGATGTTGTCATAGAATATTCGAGTTGGACCACTTTGCTGCTCTCCAATCTCTTCTAATACCTTTCGGAGCCATAGAGCTTGAGTACTAGCATGAGTCACCGCTATATACTCAGCTTCTATTGAAGATAGTGCTACTACTGTCTGCTTCTTGGAACTCCAAGTTATTAGGCCTGAACCAAGACTAAAACAGTTACCCGATGTGGATTTTCTATCATCAATATTGCTGCCCCAATCACTATCACTAAAGCCTTCAAGCTTGATAGTATCACATTTGTAGTACTGGATTCCAAAATCCAATGTACCCTTCACATATCTCAAAATCCTTTTAGCTGCCTCGCAAATGCAGCTCGGATGGATTAGACATAAATCTAGAAACAAGAGATACAACATACCGAATGTCTGGTCTGGTGTTGGCGAGAAACATCAAACTCCCAACAATGCTTCTGAAAGTGGTCACATCAACTTTCGGTGCTCCATCATCCTTGCTTAATTGGATCCCATGTCCAATTGGAGTTGCAACTGATTTGCATTGCTCCATAGCAAACTTGTGAATCATATCTCGAGCATACTTAAGTTGACAGATGAAGATCCCTGAATCTGTTTGATGTACTTCCATTCCAAGAAAGTATTTCATCAAGCCAAGATCCTTCATCTCAAATTCTCGCATCATGGAGTGCTTGAACTCCATGTTAACTTTTTCATTACTACCCATAAAAATGAGATCATCCACATACAAACAAACTATGAGGATGTCATTTCCTTGATTCAGGTAGTAGAGCGTGGGTTCATTTTTGCTTCTGATGAACCCATAATCTTTAAAGTACCCATCAATGCGTGAGTACCAAGCTCTCGGTGCCTCGCTTGAGGCCATAAAGAGCCTTCTTCAGCTTGTAAACAAGATGTTCCTTGTCTTTCTCTTCAAATCCCCGTGGTTGCTCAACATACACTTCTTCTGTCAAGTAACCATTTAGAAATGCACTCTTTACATCCATGTGTTGGACTCTCCATCCCTTGTGTGCAGCTAAGGCAAGAACTGTTATGATAGTCTCCTGTCTGGCTACAGGAGCAAAAGTCTCTTCATAATCAATTCCATATTTTTGAGTAAATCCCTTTGCAACTAATCTCGCCTTGTGCCTCTCAATGCTACCATCAGCATTAAACTTGGTCTTGTAGACCCACTTACATCCAACACGTTTCTTTCCTTTAGGAAGCTTCACCAACTCCCAAGTGTCATTGTTTTTTATAGAGGTGATCTCCTCTTTCATGGCATCTTGCCAAATATTTTGAGTACAAGCCTTCTCATAACTAGAAGGTTCAAGTTGTGCATTAGTTAACAAAGCATAGTTAACTAAATCTCCCCTAGGTTCCCGCTGGGAAACATCATCACCATACAAGTGCATATTTTCTAATCTTTGTAGAACAAAATTCATTTCACTAGCTTGACTCCTAGTGTATCTTTTTGAAAAATTCTTATCCAACATCTGATATGATGGATGATTCTATAGAGTTCTCTTACCTCTGGATGGAGAATCGATGTCCATTGGTGAGGAACTTACTGATCTCTGTGGAGAAGGACTTGGTGAAGAAGTTGAATCAGAAGATGAACCTGGATCTCTGGGAGGAGACTGCTTACTTTTCTGTGGTGTCTGTTGTTGCACCTCCTGAGAACCTACATCACTAGATTCATCATCACTAAAAATCTGAGGCTTACCCCATTCTCCCCCTTCATCAAAAATCACATCCCCTGGAAAGCACAAACTTTCTTGTCCTGGGATTGTAGAGTCTATAAGCTTTTGTATTCTCACAATATCCTACAAAGATGCATGCCTGACTCTTTGGATCGAGCTTCTTTCTAAGCTCATCAAGAATGTGAGAATATGCCAACGATCCAAACACTCTAAAATACTTAACATTTGGCTTTTTACCATACCAAGCTTGGTAAGGTGTCTGTCCTTCCAAACTTGAAGTAGGACTTCTGTTCAAGATATGTACGCTGGTCCTGGCTGCATCCGCCCAATATGAATTAGTCAAATGCTTCGTCTGAAGCATAGACCTTGCCATCTCCACAATGGTGCGATTCTTCCTCTCTCGCGACACCATTTTGTTGTGGAGTGTAGGCAGTGGTGAACAGCCTCTTAATGCCATGTTGCTTACAGAAATTCAATAACTCATTAGAGGAGTATTCTCCTCCTCTATCTCGATCTAAGACATTTTACAAAATATCTACTCTCACTTTCAACTCTTATTTTGAAATCGACAAAGCATTCAAATGCTTCATCCTTATATTTCAAAAAATATATCCAGGACATTCTAGTAAAATCATCAATGAAGAGTAGGAAGTAAGAGTTGTTACCAAGACTCTTGGTCTACATCGGACCACAGATGTCTGTATGCACTAGCTGGAGTGGATAGCTGGCCCGCCATGCTTGTCCATGAGGAAATTTTGATCGGGCATGCTTCCCAAGAGCACACCCTTCACAGACTTCCTTACTATCCTGAACTTTAGGAAGTCCGGTTACCATCGCTTGGGAAGTTAGCATTTTCAAACTAGCTGAATTCAAATGACCATATCTCAAGTGCCATAGGACACTTGGATTGGAAATAGCAACATTTGCTAACTTATCTCCCCCTGGCTGGCCAAACTTTAAAGGAAACAATCTATTCTTTGACATTGGCACTTGTGTAATGATTCTATTACCATTATTTTTATCAAAAATAGTGCATTTACCCTCATCAAAAAGCAACTTGTAGTTCTTTTCTAACATTTGACCAACACTTAAAAGATTGTGTTGAAGATGGGGTGTGTAATAGATATCACTTACATGTTTGACGCCTTCTTTAGTTGGAACTGCCATTGCTCCAATGCCTTCAACTACCAATGATTTATCATCTCCCAATTTGATGCTGGATTTGTATGAGGAGTTTAGAGTAGCAAAGAGCCCCTCTTTGCCACTCATATGGTTTGAACACCCAGTGTCCAAGATCCATGTATCATTCATGTTCTGATCCGCATGACCATAAGAGAGAAAGAGATTTGTGGCCTCTTCCTCTTCTCCAAAATTTCCAAACCGACTGCTCTCGGTCGCTACTAGTTCCTTGTGAAGTCTTTGTCCAACAGATCACGAGCATAATGGCCAAGTTTGCCACAGATTGTAGCAAGATTGTTTTGACTTATCTCCTCCTTTGCCTCTTGCCCGATTGTTTTCCTCTATTTTGTTGTCCTCCTCTATTCTGTTGTTCACCTCTGTTTGAGAATCCTCCTCTGTTCTGATTTCCTCCTCTGTTAGGAGTTCCACCTCTCCCGATTATTTTTGCCTCTACCTCGATTTTGTCCTCTGCCACGGCCTCTACCTCTGCCTTCTTGTGAAGCAAAGGCTTTATCATCTCCTCCGTAACTTGTGGAAGGAGTTTGTTGTAACCTCTCTTCATGTGAGAGAAGTGAGCCAATTAGGGATTCAAAAGACAGAGAAGTTAGGTCTTTGGATTCTTCTATAATGATGGCTATTGAATTCCACTTAGGAAGAAGTGTCCTCAACACTTTCTTCACTATAACTTCAGGCTTTACATCTTCTCCTAAAGTGACCATCTTATCTACTACGGCTTTCACACGCACGTAGTAATCACCAACCTTTTCACTCTCTTGCATTTTAAGAGTCTCAAACTCTCGTTTCAAGGTTTGTAGTTTAACTTGTTTGACTTGGTCACTACCCCTATAACTTTCTTTTAAAGCATTCCAAGCAGATTCAACAGTTATAAAAGAAGCTATTCTAGGGAAAATACTTCTATCAAGGGCGGCTTGGATATGATAAAGGGCGGAAGAATTATTCTTCTGTGCTTCCTTTCTAGCCCTTTTATCAACAACACTCAAAGCGGCCCATTCAGCAGCAGTAGGTTCAGTATATCCCTCTTCAATCACATCCCAAAGACCTTTGCCTATCAAAAGAGTTTTCATTTTAATTGACCAATACTCGTAATCACCACCATTGAACTCAGGGATTGGTAGACTAGTATTGGAAGCCATATTAGAAAGCAAACTTTTATTGCAACTTCAAACAAGTAGTACAAAGAAGTACAAAATAGATCTCTGATTTACTGATTTAAATCAAATCTAGCTTTCTTAATATGCTCACTGATTTGGCGGTCTTCTTCTCGAGGATCACCCAAAACTGGAAAGGTGAAATTGTCTGCTTCGTCGTCACTAATTATAATGACTTTAGGTGCTGCTGCTGGTTCATAACTTCTTTTAAGAACATTTCGTTCTTCAATTGCAGGTTTCACCTCCACTGGTTCTGCTTCCTCTTCTTCTTCTTCTTCTTCTTCTTCTTCTTCTTCTTCTTCTTCGAATCAAGAGAGCGTGGTGTATAGCTCTCACTTGTTTCTACTTCAGGCACTGTAGGTGTATAACTGTCACTTGACTGTCCTTCAGGTACTATTTCAACCGTCTCGGATTCAACTATCCTTTGCCCGAAGATATTATCTTCAGAATCTGCCTCGTAGCCAGAATCTGGTTTCCTCTGATGAGCAATCACTTGATTCTCTAATTGGCAAAACACTGTATGAAGTCCATACCGCTGGACTCTCCCGTCAAAGGAATCAGGAGTCTCTCTTCTCAAAAGAGAGAGTAATGCATTATAGCATCCGGTTGACCGGATCATCTACCCAGAATTACACCGTATGAACTGGGTTACAACTTAGTATGATGCCAAAAATAAACTTTTTATATCAAAAAAAACTTTGCACCCTTTTAATTTAAAAAAAAAAAAATCTAAAATTTGTTTTAATAAAGATTTTTAAAAAAATTAACAATATCCTATATATATTTTTAATTATTATTTTTTAAATGAAATGGATATTTAAAAAACAATAATAAAAAAAACATATATAGAAATTATAATTTTTTAAAAAACCTTTAAAAAAACAAATAATAAAAATTTAATTAAAAAATTAACCTTTTTTTTGAAACCCCCGCTGGGATTCGAACTGGTAACCTCTGCTGTATTACCCGACAGACTTAGCCACTGCACCACGCGGCTGCTGGTGATGTACAAGGTAAACAATGCAAACTTAAACCTTGCGAATAAACAAAAAAATTTTACCCCGACGGGATTCGACCCCGGTCTCTACTCTGCAAGGCGGGGACTTTCACCGCTAGGCCACGCTAGTCGGACGAGATAGGAGAGGAAGGAGGTTCTTCTTATAACGAGGGGAAATATACTTTTAAAAAAAAAAAAATTTTTTTTTTTAGTCCCACATGCAGCGGGCAAAGAAATTTTAAGGCTTTATCAAAGCCTGCAAACCGACTTAGGTCGATTGCCTTCGGGCAATCGATCCACCAATCCTTTTGCCCGTCTAATGACCAATCAAACGCCGCCACGTGGCACACCGGAGCCTTCGACCATGTCAGCCACCACGTCAACACGCATCCACGTCACCCGTCCACTCCCCACTCCTCGTCCACGTCCCCCACGTCGCCTCGATCCACATGCTGTCAACTCCACCGCCATGTCAGCGTCCAGTCAGCTCCTGGTCAGCCTCGATCCACATGCTGCCAGCTCCATCGCCACGTCTCCTCCTCCCTCCATGTCACCATCTCCACTCCATCCGCTCCTTGAGATCCATGTGCTCCTCGAGATCCACCCTCCTCTCTCCTCCTAGATCTATGCGATAGTAACTCCTTGGGATCTGTGTGCTCCTTGAGATTCATGTGATTGCTACTTCCACCGCTCCTCAGTATCCATGCCTTTAGCTTTCGTGCCTTACCTCGGCCCTCGGGATCCGTGCCCCTCGCTCTGATACCAGTGTAAGTCTAAGTTTCAATTAACCTTAGATTAGTTAGGCCAAAGGTAAAACAAATGACACGAATAATTAAAGCCAAAAATATATTCAATTAACCAGCTAAAAACATACATTAACTTAAACCTTATATAGGCTTAGAACAGGCGCTAAAGTAGGGAAGGGAAGGTGGAGGAAGATCGGGGAGTTTAGAGAGAACGGAGGAGTAGGAGGTGGAGTGGGAGGTGGCAAGCGAGTGTGGGGAGAGGAAGGGAGTGGAGTGATAAGGGAAAATGGACGGCAAGAAAGGAGGAAGCCGAATGGAGGGATAAGGAGAAAATCAAGGAAAGGGAGAAGGAATATCATGTCGACCATCCAAGCAAGATTAGCCGACAAAAGGTGAGTGTGTTCACACTGGGCTTAGAAAAACTAGTTTTTTCTAAGCCTGTTTTAAGCTAAGTCCTGTTCACACTTGCAACATAAAGATGGGTTGGGGTTGGTTGATTTACATAAACAAAGAATGACACTAGATGTCAAATGGATTTTGAAAAGTATTAATGGACAGGAGCCATGGAAAGCTTTAGTTAGGCATAATATTTGCAATGTTGTTCCTAACAGATCTAAGTTTTTGCATGGGCTGCATTTTTTTGATATTCTTTTTGATACTTTTGATAACAAGCCTTCAGGTTCAGATGTTTTTAAAAGCCTTTGGAAGGCTTGGTTACAGGTCAGATATAAATTTGAAGGTTGGTTTCAGCCTATTGGTTCTTAAATGAGAATTTTTAATAATTGTTCTATATGGTGGAATCTTAAGCATAACAATAAGGTCCTAGCTCATGTACAGGGTTGTTCAGCTTGTAAATGGACTCGAAAAGGAATTATTTCTTTTAACCATATTTTGTGTGTTGTTGGATTAAAGTCTTGAGATTATTTGAAGCAAGAATTTAGTATTCTATACTCTCACTACAAGACTTATTCCATCATCTAGAATAATTTTAGAAAGTTGGTTGATCCTATTTTTGTTGATAATGAACAACAGGTTATTGATTATATTTGCTGGAAATATGGCTCCAAATTTTTGCAATCCAAGCCTAAACAAATTTATATTATGCTTACTACTACGGATATTATTTTTGACCATATTAATCATAATGGAGTATGGATTAATCTCTTAATTATTATGCTCATACCCTGCAGTGCATTTGGTCCAGACATCTTGAGCCTAAAAAGTATTTTTTCAGATGGCTATTGTTACTTCATAGGCTGCCCATTGTGGTTGATCCTAGTATGGTTGTTATATGCTCTTTATGTTGTGTTTCGGATACCATTTCACATATTTTATTTGAATGTGTTTATGCTAAGGAGATTTGGATCATGTTTTGTTCTAATATTCATGGTTGGGACTGTAGTTCTGCTTTGGGTAAAATACAAATATTATGTAGTCATATTCAGCAGTTGCATAAGTCTTATAATATGTTCTGGTTATTTCTTTCCACTAAGATTTTATTGACGATTTGGAAATTTCATAATGATGAACTCTTTCAGCAACATTACTGAGTCTCATTTGAGACTCATACAATTTAAAATAATTTTGCAGGTTAACAGGTTGATATGTGAACTTGAAGATCGGTTACAGCCTAAGAAGATGCATGAAAATCTAATTCAAATAAATGACAATATTTGGACTACTAGTTCTTTATTTCAAGACATTAAGGAGTCTGATTTCTTCCTTTGATTTTATAATTTTGTCACTATATGTAATGACTTGCATATTAAAAATAATTTTAGTCATGATGGTCAGTCTTTGTAGTAGTTGCTAGAATTTTTGTTGGTATTCCAACCTTATAATGCTCTTCTATATGTGACTTATTGTATTATGTTTCTAGTTTTTTATTTATAATATAAGTATCAGATGTTCAATTCAAAAAAATCATAACATAATCATTGAATCTTAGTGGTATAAGTATGTTTTTTAATAAAACCAAAATGACACACCAAAAAACACTCAAACATCACCAACCCACCTACCCCTTTTGAATGTTATTATTTATTCTCCTCAAACCTTTGTTTGTTTTGAAGGAAACAAACCTTTATTTTTTTGAAGGAAACATTTCCAATCCAAAAAGTTGGAACATCCTCCTATAAGGCTTCCTCATTTGGAAGCACACTTTTTTAAATTCAAAACCATAAATGAGTAGTGTTGTTTGTGAATATTGTTTGTGTGTTTAATCAATTGTTTAATTGGTATACAAAAAAATGGCCTTCTAGATAGTAAAAATAAACTCTTGGTTTTGGTGGATTTTGATCTCTTAACCTCTACTTTAAAATTTCTTACTTTCTTTCAAAATGCCAACTCTACTACTTAATTCCATATACATGGAAAAGGAAATTTTTGCTTTTAACCCTTGAAAATAAAGGTGATTTTTTAAAGTAAAATAGGTAACCTGCATAATAGAACCTAACACCTCCAAATTCGGCATTTAAGGTTGCTCATATGCCAATATAGCTTGTCACCTTTGTGTTTCTTCTTGATTCTACAAACAAAATTGGTGTCACTGGGTTTGAAAAATATCAACGGTCTTTATTTTAGGTTGTTTTTGCTTGGGAACCTTGGGCACCATAATATTCAACACTTTGTTATCCATGTTGGCGCTCACCACCCTACAAATCCATTTACTACCATTGAAATAATTGGAGTAGGCCACTCATTGTTTATTTTTCAATGTTAGTCATGATCTTTGAAGTATTCATTATGGTTTTCTTATGGACGTCATTTTCTAACATTAACATCAAACCTCCATCATTGGCATGTTACCATTAAATGACGAGAATTTTATAGCTCGCTCTACAAATTTGGGGTTTGAAGTAAATGGTCTTAGGCACGTCATCACGGACAATATGTTATTACCATATCCTCCAATGGCTATGTTGTTATTGTTGCTTCAACAACATGATCATCTTCGACTAGTAGTGAAAAATACCATCTCCTAAGTATACATAAAACATGAACATAACACAAATGATGATGAAGAACGAGGGAAAATTTGAGTAGTGGCAACAAAATGTAAATTTCATCACTCTTCAAATGAGTATATAAAGGAAGAATTGTTCCTCTGCTTTTCTTTTGATTATTACTATAATTATTATTGATTGACTTGGCTTGGCTCACATAGTGGTGGGGATGGAGGAAAAGGTCAGATTTGGCCATTTAGTTGAATAATCCACACTCACTCTCTCTAATCACAATATCCTATGCTAATACTAAATGAAATAATCGAGCAAGAAAAACATCAATCTATTTATTACTTCAAAAGCATATTTAATATAGATCAATTACATACAACCTATAATGAATCAAGATAAAGCATATTTAATATAGATCAATCACATACAACCTATAATGAATCAAGATACTATTACATATCAAGAAATATTATTACGAGGAAATATTATTATGAATCAAGAAATATGGTGTAACTAATATAACCTCCTATCAGGTGTAAATATTATAATTACCTGACACAATTGTATCATTGTTCATTTCACACTCACATAGTTAGCAGCCACATGAGCACCAAATTCTTGGTACTGAAGTGATCATGGAGACAAAATAGTTTCACATTGGTGTCATAGTAGGAGTTGGCAATGACCTGTCTAGTGAGGAGTCAAGATAGACACCAAGATTGAAGCTTTAAAACAATTTTGACATCATGCCTTGAGGAACTCTAAGTAACCTCAATTTTGCTCATATCAATAAAATAATTTATGAAGTTCAATTTCTTATAAGTAAGTTATCAAAAAGATATTATTAACTTTTTAACAATAATTAATTTAAATATTTACATATATTATCATTTTTTTGATTTGGTTAGTATGAGAAACCCCTACGACCAACTCACAGGGTACAAATATCATCATATTAAAAGAATAATTTATTTATTAAATGACATTATTCAATTGATTATATTTTTCAACTTTCAAGGGGTTCCAAGTTCAAATATTGCCCATCAATACATGTATAATTGTCAAATTGTTGTAATACTACTACATGATCATGATGTAATATGAATAAGGACTATATGATCATAATATAATATGGGTTTAGGTCATATATGAATCTCATATAACCACTTCTTTTCTTTTCTTTTTATTTACATGGTGGAATTGATAGCTATCACGAATTCAGGTAGGTTGTCCAAATTTTATGGTCGTCACAGTATTCTGTGATGTTTGCCCCAGAAGCTGCCACACAGATCTTTGCGCAGTCCGCCCCTATAACCACCATGCCACAATCATTTTAAACCTTTTACGTCGCTGAAAGCACCAAGAAAGGGACAAGCATTCAGTTTGGGAGGCCCGAGATTTGAACCTTGGACCTTCGCCCCCTTATGGGGTTTGGATGAACCAATTGGTCTACACCTCGGACCTCATATATAACCACTTTAAAAATAATAATTTATCTATTTAAAAAAATCTATTTGAAATTGCAAATTCATATATAAATGCCTTAACATTCTCTTTGAAATTCATATAAGTCTTAGAGTATGGTTAAATATAAAAACTATAAGACTATGATTTAGAGGTCTAAAATTCAAATCAAATGAAAATAAGTTTGCACACCGAAAGCACGAGGATACGGAAACAAAAAGGAAAAGCCAAGATGCGATGCAAACGAAACAAAAGATAACGCTAAATCCTATGAATTGAAAGTGCATGAAAGGAAAGAGGCATAAACGAATCGAAACCAAATAGAAAGCCAATATGGAAGACAACCCTTTTTATTAATATGTTTCAGAACTCGGTTACAATCCGCCTCCTCCATTTTTAGGGGCTAGGAGCGTTAAATGTGTTCTTGTCACATCAACATATGGTATTCCTTCTTCCGCGTGCCCACATGTAAAATGGGCGGACCAAACATCGCCGCCGCTTGCGTTGATGAGTCTTGACTCCTTGCTGCTCCTCTAATGTCGAGATCCTACGTTCAAGGAAATAGAAAATAGTCAGTAGCACCTGTAGATAAAATGAAACATGCAATCCCCACGCCTTCGATTAGCACATGCAAAATATGAATAAAACGATAACTGAAATAGATCCAAATGAACTGAAAACTTGACAGGGGCATCAAAACATCACAAGGAAGGCACTGCAAATGGAACAGTTGGAAAATTCGCCACAGATTCGTATTCGCTCCGGGGCGGGACGAATAGACCTGCAACAAAGTGTTAAAAAGCACAGTCCCAAATGTCACATCCGGGAAGCTCCAAATCACCTGCAAAGTTGGGGGTTAGCTAAATGGGGGTATTTTGGGAAGACCCAGAAGGTCAGATTTTCCCAATTTGGCCTCTATCACCAGGAATTTGATGATGCTACCTGCATGTTAGTAAAGGCGGGAAATGATAAAAACATGATCAAAAATGCTCAAAACGATGTGAAATTTAAATGACAACATATCTAAGCAGTATAGAATCAGATGCAAAAATAATAGAAAGGAAATCTACCATATATTTCTAATCACTCCGAGGTGGGGCGATTAGGACTACGACAGTTTGGGGGCGCCCGAGGGCAGGACGCCCATCGTTTGGGACTCTGTTTCGGCACCAATCCACTTGGGATGGGTCCAAAACCTCTTATGGGGTGGTGTCGGAAAATTTGGTGGGATATTGTGGCCAAATGTTTGGGTTTGGGTCCGGATTTGCGCTTCCAATAATCACCCAATAACCTCCCTTCCAAAAGAGAGATCAAGGATGTAAAGGCACAAATCAAAAGATGGGTGAGGATATAATTTGGCAGCACTTCATTGCTCAAAAGGCTCCTCTTTGTCTCTCTTTTTTGGGTGAGAAGACTCACCAATTTATAGACCTAGGGTCTCTCTCTTTGAATGCGCATGCGAGGGCGCCACTTGAGTTGCTTGTCCTATTTTGAGAGAAAATATTATTCCCTGATTTAGAGTCTCCTTGCATGAGGCCTCCAAAATCAAAGACATGCATGACTGAAGTCTCTCTCCTTGATTTGAAGTCGTTCCTCGCAATTGCATGGCCTGAAGTTATAGTTAACTGGCGGACCTATCGAGGTTTGAATTTTTGCTAGTCAAACCTGCTATTCGCCCCACCCTAGGGCGAATGCTGATAATCATCCCTGGGTGGGACGAATACCAGTTTGTAATCATCCCAGGGTGGGACGAGTAGGGAGCAAAGTGCCAAAAAGGTGCCAAATTGACCTTTGACCTTCCAAACTACTTTTGGGAGTGGTTAGGACCATTGTTTAACCTCTGGGGGCTGCCCTAGGGGCTGTGTGTGTCAATGCGATCGGTGCTTGTTGTCACATAATCGGATTGGTGTTGTTTTGGTGTCTACAGATGCCCCTTTTTGGGAAGCATTGTGCAAGGTGCAATGCTGAGCAAAAATAGATAACCAAAGCACTAATGATTAGGGTTTCTCAGTAACCTAACCAACTCTTGATGCCCCAAGTATGGAAAGGGCATGCATTCTTGAATCCTTGCTTTTGACGAGCTAAGGAGCTTAATTCAAGTGTTAACCTTTTTCGGTGAGGTGTTACTTGATCTTGGACATTGATTGAGTCATGAATAGGCAAAGGGCGCAACCTTTTGTCTATGGGAACCTTGAGTTCATGATTCATGAATGCCAAGTGTTTGATCAGCTTGTGATTATTGCTTGTTTGCTGCCCCAAGCAGGGGCGTGATTGTCTTTGTCAATGATCCTTTGAATGCGTGCCATTTCCTTGATTGGGTGTGTTTTTGTTGATTGGTGACTAAGTGTGACTACCCCCTCAAGCGACGAATCGATGAGGGAATGACCGACATGAGAAAAGTGACGAGTCGCTTGACCCAAGATGACTTATGTAAGGGTGCCTTCAGTTGTTTTCCGTTGAATGCTTAAGCAGTTTCCGAACATTCTGACCTATTTTTGGTGGGTTTTAACCCTTTTTGTGACGCATTTTGGAGCTGAAATTGTCAAAAATTCATCCTCCCATGGAGCGGTCCGGCTATGGTAGCCTTATTAGGGAGTAGGATAGTGACAATTTGTGACCCCAACGTCTATTTTGGATGCCAAGAATGTCAAGCGCAAAGGCGCCTTCGTTCGGCAATGTTATTGCTATTTTTGGTTGGGTTTTGACCCTTTTTGTGACGCCATTTGGGGATGAAATTCTCGAAAATCCGTCCTCCCGTGGAGCGGTCCAGCTATGGTAGCCTTCTTAGGGAGTAGGATAGTGAGGATTTGTGACCCCGACATCTATTTTGCATGCCCGAAATGTCAAGTGCAAAAGCACTCTCATTGGACAATTTTATTGCTTTTTTTGGTGCATTTTTGTGCAGTTTTGTTGTTTTTGAAATTTTTGCTCTGTAATCATCCCTAGGTGGGACGAATACCAGTTTAGTAATCATCCCAGGGTGGGACGAGTGCTAACTAGAGTGCTCATCCTAGGGAGGAACGATTATAGGCTCAAAAAGCCTATTTAAGGGCCAAAACTAGGTTTTGGGCTCATTTGCATTTGTTTTTCCTAGCGATTTGGAGCTCTGAGGAGGAGGAGGTCAATTCTACGAAGCGAAGCGCTACCAAATTTTCCTACCACCATGAGTTCATGAACCGGATCATCAAGCGATAGAGCCGAAGCGAGACCAGTGAGTGCTCTTCCTCTTTATTGTTTGTTTGCGTTACAATTTTAAAACCGCAATTTATTTGTTTTTCTTTTGTATTTTGTTTTTCAAATTAAAAATGAAACCCTAAATAAAATTGTTATGTTATTATGTGTGAATTTTTGTTGTATGGCTTCATTAAAACTTAGGTTGAAACCCTAGTGGAAACCATGTTGATTTTGCATTTGTGATAAACTAAAAGAAACCCTAGTCTAACAAAAATCAAAACTTAGCTTAAAAACTTAGGTTAACCCTAGTTAAACAAAGATCAAAAGTTAGTTTAAAACTTAGCTTAAAAACTTAGTTTAGAACGTAACTTAAAAACTTAGCTTAACCCTAGTTTAACAAAGATCAAAACTTAGGTTAGAAACATAGGGTAAAACTAGCTTAAAAACGTAGCTCAACCCTAGTTATTTTTTTGTTGTTTTTGTTGTTTTTTAATTTATCAGTTGACCTTTAGAGTTAAAAACCCTAGGAACTAAAAACATTTTTTAATTTTTTTGTTTTTTTTAATTTATCAGTTTAGAGTTAAAAACCCTAGGACTGAAAAATATTTTTTTAATTTTTTATTTGTTTAATTTATCTTTAAGTTAAAACCCTTTTTTTAATTTAAGTAAAAACAAAAATAATTTTTTTTTAATTTATCACTTAGAGTTAAAAACCCTAGGACTGACAAATTATTTTTTGAATTTTTTTTTGTTTTTAATTTATCATTTAGAGTTAAAAACCCTAGAATTACGAAAATTATTTTTGAATTTTTTGTTTGTTTTTAATTTATCGTTTAGAGTTAAAAACCCTAGGACCAAAATTATTTGAATTTTTTTTAATTTATCATTTAGATTAACCTAGTTTTTTTTTTTTTTTTTTAATTTATCAGTTTAGAGTTAAAAACCCTAGGACTGACAAATTATTTTTTGAATTTTTTGTTTTGTTTTTAATTTATCAGTTTAGAGTTAAAAACCCTAGGACTGACAAATTATTTTTGAATTTTTTGTTTGTTTTTAATTTATCTTTAGATTAAAACCATTTTTTTTTTTTAATTTATCTTTAGAGTTAAAAACCCTAGGACTGACAAATTTTTTTGAATTTTTTTGTTTTTAATTTATCAGTTTAGAGTTAAAAACCCTAGGACTAAAATTTTTTTGAATTTTTTAATTTTCATCTTAGATTAAAAACCCTAGAATCGACAAATTGTTTTGAATTTTTTTGTTTGTTTTTAATTTATTAGTTTAGAGTTAAAAACCCTAGGACTAACAAATGTTTTTTGAATTTTTTGTTGCTCATTATTTGTCTATTTTTAGTTGTACATTGTTTTATGCATTGTTGTATATTCATGTTATTGTTGTACAATTTTTCATGGTTTTAATGTTTTTGTTTTGTTTTCTTTTGCAGGTTGTGAAGAGTCGGTACCGTGTGCCTACAGTTTTCACTGAAGCACGGGAGGCACTGACTTTGGATGACTGGGAGTGGCTTGATGCCCTTGGGCTCAAGCAGGTGACTCGACTAGAGCCTATGGTCGGGGATCGGGCCTATCTGATGGCCCTGATCAACTTGTGGGATCCTCGGACCAACACCTTCCATCTCCCAACAAGGGAGATGACAATGACCTTGGAGGATGTCTATCGGATTCTATGGATTTCGATAGACGGACTGTCGATCAGGACGACATCGCGGGATCAGAGGACAGTGTTGACACGATGCTTCGGGCATGGGGAGGAGTTGGGTGTGGATAGCCCAGTGGAGAGGGCAGAGGGTGACTGCCAGATTGGTGGCATTTTGGTTCGATGGTGGTTAGAGAGGGGTGTGTTGGGAGTGAGGCATGTCATACTGATGGGCCTCATTTCCAACATGTTGCTACTCGACTCTTCGGGCGTGAGGTTCCCGTGGAACCTGTTGGAGGTGGTGTTCAGGTTGGTGGAGTGTCCGACGGAGGCACCGATGATCATGAGATGGGGACAGACTCTGCTGGCACAGCTCTATGATGAGTTGTACGAGGTCCGCTATCGGAGGCGAAAGGGGATTGGATGTAGCTATCTATTGCAGTGCTGGGCTTGGCAGCACATAGCGATGGAGAGGTCGATGGGGTTGCCATGGATGACTCAAGCAGAGATGGTAGACCGAGAGATCGGATATGGGGCATTATGGTGGAGGTCTGAGGAGCAGGGACAGAGTCGACGGTGGGCAGGTGTCGTAGGGCACTATGTCGATGCCTTCGCTCGGCTTGCTCCAGGGGAGGTGTTCTAGCACCCCTACCGGGACTGTCCAGCCTGGCTTGAGGCTGGAGAGTGGCTCCGATGGGTTCATAGGGGGAGGTGGCTGATTGGGTGGCATGGGACCGAGCAGGAGTTCTTCCCATATGGTCGGGTGACACGATAGTTTGGGGTGCACCAGGGGTTTCCTGGTGAGCCCTTGATCTATCGACATCGGGGGGACGAGAGGACCTTGGCCTAGTCGATCATTGAACCACTAGGTGAGGATTCAGATACAATGATTGACATCCCTGACGTGGATGACATCGGGGTGATACATCGAGTATGACCAGTGGTGGACACTATAGCGATGGCGAGGAGAGGGACCACTAGGAGGCGCAGAGGTAGTAGCAGTAGGCGATGAGGGTGGAGAGGCACCAGGAGAGGGTTGGGGAGTTCCACTCGAGGATGCAAACATGGTAGAGGTGGATGATTTGGGTGAGGATTTTGGGGTTTCAGATCAATCAGAGATGCAGGACGTCCCAAAGTAGTGGGAGCCAGAGCAGGCTACTATCCTAGATATGCCAATGCACCAGGCAATCTCAGAGGACATGGAGGCGAGGCATCACACTGAGAATGCATGATTGGAGGGGCTACTATAGAGGTGAGATGAGGAGCTAGGGGATGCTCTATAGGAGAGGGATCTCCTACGAACTCAATTGGTTGAGCAGGAGAATGCATTTGCTACATACCATCGATGGGATGGGGACACGGATGCTGCATGGGAGAGGGATCTTCTATGGATGCAGCTAGTAGAGAAGGAGAAGGCATTGGTGCAGCATGATGATGTAGTAGCTTTGTACCATCGATGGGAGGTAGAGTGGTTTTGACATTGGATGGATTTGGAGGGAGAGATTATCCACCTCGAGGGGTGGATACCTGAGCCCTCTAGAGGTGGGTCTTCACGTCGGATGAGGGGCAGCGATACTAAGCAGTCAGCATCATCTTATCATAGGCGATTGGATGAGGGGGGTGCTAGTGGGCATGATGCGGGGGCGAGCAGCAATCGCCCTGAGAGGTCCCATAGGACCCACACCATGGGGGTAGTTCCCGTCGCACCGATCCTACGTGATCATGGTGGTCGATGCCCTAGGCTTGGGGGTTTTTGAGTTTTTGCTTTGTTGCGAGGTCAGAGGACCGGTTTATTGTAGCCTACAGGCATTTTTGATGATATATATATAGATGACTTTCTTTGTGTTTATACACTTGTCATGGTTTGTTTTTATATTTATGCACAATTATTTATGATGATGTATGCATGTGGTATTATGAATGCGATGTTTCTAATTATATGATGTATGCATATGGAATGAATGAAATGAGTTGTTGATAACTTGTCGATGGCACCATAGACTGTACAAGATTTACTAGCTTTCTATACTTATGTGATGGCTTTGTGGAATGACTTTGCATGTGATAACTTTGTTTTTGTATTTTTTGTATTATCTGATGGTGATGTACGTAATGAAATGTACCAGTTGTTTTAAAATGTAGTTAAGCTTTTTTGAGATTCAGATATTTTAACTAACTAGCCAAGACTGTACATTTATCTTGCAAGACTTTTGAACAAGGTATAAATCAGACTTGAGTTTGACCAAGTTATTTCACATCCCTGTGTGTGCAATTGAGTTCGTTTATGTGGTATTTGTCAGGATACCGCCAGTGCCAGATAGGCTATCAACCAAACCTGTATTGAGGATCACCTAATTAGCTCCACTAACTCCGTTGTTGTATTTAGTAAGATTAATCCATGGGACAATCTAAGGTACCATAAGCTAGCTCATCCACATGCAAACATTGGTCTGCTCACATGCAAAGCTAATGTGATAGACATATCATCATGCATTTAGGATACCGCCATTGCCAGGTAGGCTATCCACCAAACCCGTAATGAGGATCACCTAGATGGTTTTTGAATGCTGAGAATTCCAAGGATTCAAGTTCAGGATTTTTTTATTTGCTCAACGTGTTAGGATACTTGCTCGTATACATAGTGATGAAAATCATGGTTTATTTTTCTTCTTTTTGTTTTTCTTTTTGAGCAAGGATTTTGAATAGTGGTGATAACCACTATTATTTGATTTTGCATTTTGAGCTTCGTAAGGTTGAGCTTGTAGGTTTTTGGCTTATGAATGACATTGATCCTTTTGGCCTTGGGGATGACTACCCATCCTGTTCAGGGACGTGTAGTACGAATCCTTACGACTTTGGGAACCAAAGGGGATTAGGGATATTATGAAGTAAGGGCATTGATATTTTAGGCCTTGGGGATGACTACCCATCCTTGTCAGGGGTGTGTAGTATGAATCCTTATGACTTTGGAGACCAAAGGTGATTGGAGATGTTCATGATGATGGCTTGTTGGGATTTTGTTTTTGAATGGCATTGATCCTTTTAGGCCTTGGGGATGACTACCCATCCTTTTCAGGGACGTGTAGTACGAATCCTTACAACTTTGGGGACCAACGATGATTGGGATTTTTGCTAGTGGTGAAAACCACTATTTATTAGGGGGAATTGATGGGGAAGAGCTTGTCCTTTTGTCAATTCTCAGCACTCTTGAACCATTCGCACAGGGGGATGAATAGGCTAATCTTTCACCTATGGTACCCTAGACTGCTTTGTAGTTTTCATCTTCCATTCACACAACTTGGGAATTATTTTATGTGTTTTAACTTGTGTAGGGATGTTACATAACGAGGCGTGATCCAAGTAAAACTTTCCCTTGTAAAATCTATTTAACTTTGTACAATTTTTGGCTAGAAATTTAAAGACAAGTTGAATGACGAAAACCCTACATACATTAGGAGACAACTGACTATGCTAAAAATGGGGATGGTGTTATTCTGGATGTATGTGTTTATAAAATGGATGGAATGTGGAAAATGAAGGAATTGTCGAGCAATTACAGTCTATGGTGTTTGGGACATGTATGACCAGCAAATATGCAATGTATGGATGCGATGCCTAATGCAACTTATATTTTTGTATTTTGATTTTTACGAGTATGCATGGAATTGAGATGCAATTTTTTTGTTATTTTTGATGATTTTATTGTTTTTTTTTGTTTTTGAATATTTATTTTGACCAAGCGATTATGGTAACCCTTGGAGCTTTTGGTTTGACCAAAGGGTTTATGGATACCTTTGGGGCATTTTTGAGGTTGACCAAGCGATTGTGGGAATCCTTGGAGCTTTTGGTTTGACCAAAGGGTTTATGGACACCTTTGGGGCATTTTGAGGTTGACCAAGCGATTGTGGGAATCCTTGGAGCTTTTGGGTGGACTATGGCTCTCTAAATGTGGAATGGCCTCAAATGACTGATGTTCAAGGGTTCTAGTTCCTTGATTCCTTCAAGAGAGGTGAGCCGGTATGTTCCAGGTCCTATTTTACTATCAATCACATAAGGACCTAACCATTTTTCTATGAACTTGTCCCTTAGATGGGGCGACAAATTAGAATTCTGTTGGTTCTCTTTTAAGACCAAGTCACCAACCTGAAAGTCCCTTAGGTGAACCTTCATGTTGTATGCTTTCTTAAGTCGCTCTTGATAGATACGTAAATGCTCGAGAGCATTGATGTGTCGTTCATCGAGCAACGTAAGTTGGTCTAACCGGGCCTACCATGCAATGTCATCATCGATGAACTCTTGCATTGAAATGCACAAGGAAGGGATTTCCAACTCGAGAGGCATGACTACCTCGGAGCCATACACCAACGAAAATGGAGTTGCCCTAGTGGGCGTCCGAATGCTAGTGCGATAAGCCCATAGGGCAAGCGGGATTTGAATGTGCCAATCCTTATGACTATCTATGATGGTCTTTTTGAGGATGGTGACTAGCATTTTGTTTGATGCCTCTGCTTGCCCATTTGCCTGTGGATAATAGGGTGTTGAAAAACTATGCTGAATTTTGTACTTTGTTGTCAAAGCATGCACATCTTTATTCTTGAATGACGTCCCATTATCCGAGATGATCTTGGATGGAATACCAAAATGACATATGATGTTATGTAAAATAAACTCCGCAATGCGGGTTCCAGTCGTAGAGGTTAGCGGAATTGCTTCCACCCACTTGGTGAAGTACTCTGTGGCCATTATGATGAACGTGTGATGACCCGATGACGTAGGGGAGATCTTTTCGATTAGATCGAAGCCCCACTATGAAAAATGCCAAGCCGATTGGATCGGTTGCAAGGCCTAAGAAGGTACATGTGTCAAATTAGCATGGTGTTGACACTTCACGCACTTCTTTACATATGCGCAACAATCTCGCTCTAAATATGGCCAATAATAGCCCATGCGGAGAATGCACTTTGCGATGGCCATACCATTGAAGTGGCCACCGCATGTACCATCGTGGGCTTGGGTGATCGCCCAAGCGGACTCCTACTGGTCCAAGCAATGGAGGAGGATTCCTTCATAGCTTCGACGATACAAAATGTCTCCTAGCAAGACATGTTTTGCCGCTTTCTATTTAAATGATCTTTTTGTGGCTTGTGTCAATCCAAGTGGGAGGTTACCTAACTTAAGGTAATCCCTGATGGGTGTGTACCAATCCTGCTGATCAGAAACCTCGATGGTATGAATGGCCAATCCCTCTTGAAGTTCATCCCTAGCAAAAGCTGAGTGGGAAAGAACTTGTAAAAATAGCGTTGTGTTGCTATTAAGAGGGGTCGGGGAGAACAAGGACCCCAGTTGGCTTGAGTCAGACAATCATGGATTCGAGAGAACCTATCCTGAGATGGTTCAATCTGGATCAGGTGGATTCCTGGCATTAGGTTAGAGCTTGCATGCTCCATCATGGATTGTGATAATGTTTTGACTTGAATGGTTGTCATCTCACCGAAAGGGTCTTACGGGATTAGTGACCCCAAGGAGGCCATAGTGTCCACAAAATGATTCGATGATCGAGGGAGTGCCTCGATGTCGTACCATTCAAGTTATGCCAAGAATTTGTCCACAAGGGCTTTGTAGGCCTGTAGAACTGGGCATTTACATTGGAATACCCCTTTGAATTGATTGACAATTAACAACGAATCACCAAAGATGTTTAAACGTTTGATGTTCATGGTGATTGTTGTTTGAAGACCTATGAGCAAGGCTTCGTATTCTGCATTGTTGTTGGTGCATGAGAAGTCTAATTTAAATGATAGAGGCATTGGAGCCCCTTGCGGTGTGAAGAATACAATTCTCGTGCCACCTCCTTGCTCACATTTAGAACCATCGAAGAATAGGGTCATGTCGACCTGTGACTCAGGCTCATTAGAATCTGGCGATTCTGAAACATGGAAGACCCCATCATCCGGTAGTTCTACGGTCAGAGGCTGATCATCTTCAAGAGGAGCCTCTGCTAGTTGATCGATGATGACTTGACCTTTTATGGATTTCTGTCCAATGAATTCTATGTCAAACTCCATCAACAACATGATCCATTTTATCGTGCGGCTACTATGATAAGTATGACTCATCATGTATCGCAATGGATTCTCCTTAGACACAACATACATCGTATTGCTGAGCATGTAGTGGCATAGCTTTTTGGTAGCAAACACCACTGCCAAGCAGAGCTTCTCAACGTATGCATAGTTAAGTTCATAACTGACCGGGGTGCGGCTAAGATAGTAATTAGCCTATTCTTTGTGTAGTTCATTTTTTTGGGACAGCATGGCGCCCAGTGCCACCTCAGTAGCTGAGATGTATAAGTAGAATGACACTCCTGGTCTAGGTGGTGCCAATACTGGTGGTGAAGCCAAGTATTGTTTAATATCATCAAAGGCTGACTGGCACTCGTCATCCCAGTGAAATGCTACCCCCTTGTGCAATAATTTATTCATGGGTCGGCACTTGTCAGATAGCTGCGCTATGAAGCGCTTGATTGACGCGACCTTTCCATGCAAGCTTCTGAGCTGCTTGATGGTAGTTGGGGGAAGCATTTCAAGGATTGCCTTGACTTTGTGTGGGTCTACCTCGATTCCTCATTTGGAGACTATGAAACCCAAGAGCTTTCCAGATGTGATGCCAAATACGCACTTCTTGGGGTTTAGTCTGACTTTATGTTCAATGAGGCGATCGAGGATCTTGCTTAAGTCATCGAGATGATCTGGGCGCAAAAGAGATTTGGCCAACAAATCATCCATGTAATCTTCCAAAGTTTTATGCATGTGATCATGGAAGATGTATGTCATGGCACGTTGGTAGGTGGCGCCAACATTTTTAAGGCCAAAGGGCATGACCTTATAACAAAATGTCCCCCAAGGCATTGTGAACGCCATTTTTAGTTGGTCCTCGAGATTGATACGAATTTGATTGTATCCTGAGAAACCATCCATGAGGGAAAGCATTTCATGGCCCGTTGTAGCATCTACCAATGCATCGATGCTAGGCAAGGGGAAATCATCCTTAGGACTCGCTTTGTTTAGATCTCAAAAATTGGTGCATATGCGAATCCTCCCATCGAGATTTTTGATGGGCACCATGTTAGACAACCATGGTGGGTAATCCATGCAGATGACAAACTATGCATCCAACAACTTTTGTAGCTCATCTTTGACCATTAAGGCTACTTATTGGATGCATCTTACATAGTTTTTGCTTTACTGGCTTGACTGTCGGATCAAGCGTTAGATTATGCATGACTAGCTACGGGTCTAGCCCCGGCATGTCTTTGTAGGACCATGCAAAAACCTCCTTCTTCTCTTTGAGAAGGGCAATGTAGTCGGCTTGCTCTTCGAGGGATAGACTTACCCCCAGCTTGATGATTTGCAAATTCATTGGATCAGAGCCGATGTCTACGTCAGTCGTCTCCTCGACTGACATGTGGGACCCGTCCTCCAACTGGTGTGGAGTTGGGATCAAGTGGATATCATTTGCTGAATTTAGATCATCGTTTGGAACGTCGGGTTCCTCTTCAACATGGAAGACATCCTGAGTCTGTCCTGGGGTGAAATGGAACATCCCACCACAAGGCCAGTACTCTGATGGGGATGGCGGTGTGTCAGCATGATCCCAGTCTATAGCATCTAGGTCTAGATGCAATGACCATGTTGGGTCGGTTGGATTATGGATGGGGGTGGTTAAATCAATGGAGATCATGTTGATGAAATGATTTTGGTCTCCATTACCATGGGTGTGGTTACTCGGACATCCTAGGTGATCTTTGTGCTCCGGATCTGGCTCTGTAGGTACTGGCACAAATGGATCGGCCCTATGTGCGGATAAGAGGATAGGGTCTACCCTAGGCACTGATGGCTCTATAGGGTCTCCAGGTGGAAGATGTTCTCTGTATACCTAGAGTGGCGGGTGCAGTAATTGGTCCAACTATGCCTGGTTGAGGTGCCACCTATGCCTTGGCCCTATGTGTAATTGTTCAAACATGTCATCTATGTCCAAGGGATATTGCTGCTATCGCATATGATTGAGATAAGCCATCTCAGTTTCATCTTCATAATCACTGTCGAAGATCCAAAGGCCTTCGTTGGCTCCAATAGCTGTTTGCGACATATGAGGCTCATCTTGCTCGAGCAAATTAATGTGGTCCCATCGAGGTTGTTCCGCTCTCTGCGGGGGACCTGATTCTCTTGAGGTGGCATATGCTCAATTGGAGCATCCAAAGGGAACATTGTCAGGAAGCTCTCCTGATAATCATCCATGGGAGTCACTTGTGAATGATTGCTATCAGACTCGAAAGGATCCCAAGGTGCTACCTCATACTCTGACTCATCTTCTAAAGACCCTTCTTGGTCTTGTCTATATCCCTCTTGTAGGTGAGTCCTCGAACTTTCTCCCTTTTTGATCGAAGGGAAAGGGTTGTTAAGGTCAACAAGGTTGGTTGTTAGCAATGGGAGATAATCCCCCAATGTATATGTTGTGTTAGGATTGGCATATGGATCTAATGCCAACCCATCCTTGTTGCCTATCCCTAGGCCTTGCATGTTCTCTACCAAGATGTCCAGGGGCAAGGGGTGGTTGAACCCTACTCTGACTTGTCATACGACATTTGATATCTTGGTTGGCAAAGAACACGCACTCCTTGCTCATACCTGCCCAACCCATATCCATGCCAATTACATTGGCCAAGATATCTCAAAGCGAAATCTGGGTTGGACAAATAGTTGACGTCCTCAGCAAAGGGCTCTTCATCTTCGTCTTCTTGCATGTAAGGTTCAATGCCATTATCCAGGCCCCCATAAACAAAGTTTGTCCGATTGGGTGGGTAGCCTAGAGGAACCACAGAGCCGATGGGGAGTCGAGGTCTCCCCATGTCCTGCATGGACTCAAGTGTGGGTGTTGCTACAATGTTCCGCACTAGATACTCCCCCAGGCCCGTGTTGGCCATCTCAACGGTGATCATTGGCGGTTGAGGGGGAGCGAATGGGAGTTCTTCTAGAGTCCACTCCATGTAGGGTGAACTAGGCATCTCGACTTCCATTCGGCTAGGCATCTCTTCGGTAGAGATGGTTGAGACTAGGGGTGGTTCCTCTTCTAGGGGTTTCTTTCCCTTGTCCTTTGGTGTGGCCACCGTAGGTGGCATCATTGGTGAAGGACCAGATGAGGAAGATGGACCCGGTTGGGGATTTGATGGACTTGTCAATGGGGATGCCTACAGAATCGGACCCTGGTTAGATGGATTCAACTAAAAATCCAAATGCGTTGATGGAAGGGTCGATTGCGGCATTAGTTGCACCGTATTGCAATACTTGAAGGGCTCTAAGTCCATCGGGACTACATGCACCTATCCTTCAAATGTATACTTTAGGCACTGATGAGCTATTGAAGGGACACACTTCATGTCCCTGATCCAAGGCCGACCCAAGCAAGATATTATAGGCCATCTCACCTTCCAAGATGTGGCACAATGTATGAATAGTCTTTTGTCCCACTTGGATGGGTAGGACAATTGTGCCAACCATCGAGCATATCGCATCATTGAATGCTCGAAGAGTATAGGTGGAGGCCACGATGTGAGATGTCGACAACTTCAGATGTTTCAATGCTACTGTTGTAATGATATTATTGGATGAGCCAGTGTCCACCAACACCCTCTTATACGGAATCCCGTTGACCCATGCAATGACGTGCAGGGGTGGATCCGCCACATCACTAGTCACTGATTTCAATTCATCTTCTCTAAAGGTGATGACTGGTTCTGTACATTGTTTTACATGTCCCACAAAGTTGTTGAAAGAATTTGCTTCATGGGGCTGCAGCTCGATGGCTTTTAATATCTCCATTAGAGCCTCCCGATGGGGCGTTGATTGTTGAATGAGCTCGTATATGGAGAGCCTAGCCGACATGGTCCTTAGACTTTGGGTAAGTCTAGTCCGAATCGTGGCCACTGGTCTAGGCGGGGGAGGTTGCGTAGGGTGTTGTTGAGGTTGTGACGTCGATGGAACCTCTCCTGTGGCCATTGCGGGGGCAGCTCCTGGGTACCTCTTGTTCCTAGTCACTATGCTTATCATCCCTACATACCCCTGCATGGGGCAATTTTGTGTCACCTCATTGACTTGAAGGGGTTTTGCCTATGCATCATGGGTAGGCAGGGGGTCTCTGAAGACTCCCATCTGTTGGTTGTTTGGCGCTACGGGGTTGTCCACTGCCAACGTCTTGTTGTCGATTAGGTCTTGCACCAAGCCTTTAAACTTCCAACATGCATTAAGGTCATGTCCCTTCCATCTATGGAACCTACAGTACAAGTCCTCCCTGTACCCCTTAGGCTTTGGCGCATTGGGGTCTATGGTTTGAATCTCGGGCAGGTTGATCAAGTTTGCCATTGACAAGCGGTCAAACAGGGAGTCCCTGGACTCTGTGTAAGGTGTGAATTGTCGCCTAGGGTGACGCTACTGATTTTGTTCTTGCCTCTGATTTTCTCTATCATAATTGTTAAGAGGCACCGCCTGATAGTTAGCCTTTTGAGGTTGTGTTGCTTGTGCAGGCTTAGGGACGTTTATAGCAACCTGATTGACCGTAGTGGGTTTCTATTGTGTGGTCCCTATTTTGGTGTTCTTAGACCATTCTTTCTTCTTTGGCTTGGCAATCTCGCCATCCTGTATCTTGATCTCCTCAATGATTCTAGCTTGCGCCAGAGCTTCCTCTAAAGTGGCATATTGCTACAGCTGCAATAGCATGGAGATCGATCTCAAACAGCTCTTTGAGAACATTTGGGTCAGGTCGGACATGGGAGGGAGGTAGGGCAGCTTTGAAAGCAACGTCCTCCATCGATTCCCATATGCCACCATGGTTTCTTCCTCATACTTCCTGAGGCTAGCTAGGTCGCTTAGTGATGCCTTTTTCTTGGTGTTGAAGGTGAAGCGTTCGAGGAACGCGTCCACTAGCTGATCCAAGTTACTGATGCTATGTTTTGGCAACTGAGTGAACCAATCCGAGGCAGGGCCTACGAATGTGGTTATAAATGTTCTTAGCAACAAAGCATCATTGTCCTGAATGCCAAAGCATTGGCTCAAGAATCTAGTCACGTGCTCTTGGGCATCCTCCTCCCCTCTAAAGAGTGCCAACTGGGGCAGTTTAAAGTGTTCAGGGTATGGGGGTGCCGACACTGATGGATGCACAGGGTGACTACAGAGTTGGCGTAAAGTGGGCTTTTGGGGCCCAGAAGTCTTGGTCTCCATAGACTCTAAGCGCTCTAGCAGCACTTTATATGCATCGAAGGATTTGATCTCTTCCTCCTTAGTTTGCTCCCATTGTGGGTTGTGGGGAACTTGAGGCCTATGGAGGGGTAGCCGGACAGCATCCCCCCTACCTTGGTAGGGCATTTCAGCCCACTCTTCTTCTTGCTCATACTCCTCATAGGCTTCTTGAGGAGTTCCTAGGTGAGACCTATAAACATGGGTGGGTGCCCACGGAGGGTGCCCATCATTGTTTCTAGGAGTGGCCTCTCGCTCAAGTCTAGGAGGTCTTGGAGGTAATATTTGATAAGGTCACGGGGACCTATCTCGCACCAAGGGGTTGTGCCTCTCATACACTTCTACTTTATGCGCATGAGGGGTTGGGACCTTCTCAGGCACAGTGTTATGAAGCAATTCGGTTATCTGATGCTGAATGCGCTCTTTGCTAAGGTGATACAGATGCTCTAACTATTGTTGATCTTGCCTGAGCTACATGATTTGTGCTTGGTGGGTGGCATGTGTGGAAAATTCCAAGTCAATTTGTTCTATCATCTTATGTTTAGGAAGCCTAGATGCCTCTCCTACATGTCTATCTCGGTCATGGTGATCCGAGATCCCTATGGGTTGCTTTCCTCTATCGAGGTTAGTGACATTCACCCGAGGCTCTGGCCTCATTGGGTGATCTTGATACATAGCAGGTGTGGAGGTGCATTGCTCCCATGCTATGTATTGCTCTTGAGGAATGTAGTGGTCTTCCTCATACTCCCTTTCATATGTGTGAAAGGGGCGGGCAGAATTGGCTTGCCCTATCTGGAGAGCCTTGTGCTCTAGATTTTGTCTAGTGTTTCTAACAGTAATAAGGGGTAAAGGAGGGATGACAAAATCATGTGGCCCCTCCTTATGGACCCTATGTTGCTCTAGTGCTTCATCACTAGGCCACTCATAATGAGCATCTAAGGGAGGCCTCCTATCTATGTTGAGTGCCATGTGTAGGTCCTCCTCTTGAAAGGATCTATGTTGAGTGGGGGTGCCCCTCAAAGAGGTGCCTCTATAGTCCTATTCTGTAATGGCATGATGTGGACTATCTTGTGTGTCAGGCCACCAAGGTGGGATGACCAAGTCCTCAGGACTATATCGGAGGTGACTTGTCCCCCTTTGTGCACTCTCTGCAGCTCCTGCCCATGATTGGGCTCGGCTACGAGTGTACACCATGGTGATGTTTACCTAAATATGTGTACATTTTTATCTCTTTTAGGATTTCTTATGCTACACTAAATAGAAAGGATCACACACAATCAAAGCAATGATTATCTCGTTTAAAGATTAAAAGTGTGCCCTAAATCTGGTTTAGTGTGTTTTGATTTTTGTTTTGAAAGCTTTTGTAAAGAACATTTAAATGCAATATGATGGCTCTTATGACTCCCAAAAATGGTCGCCCCTTCGATATACCATTTCCAGGCTGATATACCAACCTCTCTATATACCCGCCCTTACGTGAGGGAAACTATTGGTACGTGAGAGCAGATGGTACGTGGAACATAGGCGGTACGGAAGGGGAATCACTCTATTTATGACACCTACCATAGAAGACTTATCCTCATGCACTGGGAATCACCCCAACTACACTTGGTCAGCTTTCATCAAGATTTACGTCTAGCAATAGTCACGATCGGGGTTATGTATGCAATATCTCAAGCCAAGGTGGTGATGAAATCCACCGTTGGTCTTGCTCAAGGGTTGGGGTTTTACGACCAACTCCTTGTTGTTTTAAATTACCACGTGGTGTGTGGGGTTCTTTTTAATTTGCATAAATGAAGGAAACAAGCATTCAAACTCTCCTATGCAAGCAAATAACCAGAAAATAGAAAGCAAAAAATGACAGAAGGTGTTTAGGACCCCTACCTCTTCTCTGCCCAAATCGGATGTCTCTGAATTTCTGTCCTAAAATTGCACAGAGAGCTATTCATCCCTGGGTGAAATGAATAATAGAATTGTATTCATCACAGGGTGGGGCGAATGCCCATTCATCCCTGGGTAAGACGAATTCCAGCTCTGTACTCGTCATAGACTGAAACGAACAACAGTCCAACGTTTGAAAACTTGGTACCTACAAGCAAAAACAAGCAAATTTTGATCAGAAATTTAATCTTAAAATCAAGGGATAGAGGTCCCACCATGATCGCCACTGAAAGCATGAGGATACGAAAACAAAAAGGAAATGCCAAGATGCGATGCAAATGAAACAAAAGATAACGCTAAATCCTATGAATTGAAAGTGCATGAAAGGAAAGAGGCATAAACGAATCGAAACCAAATAGAAAGCCAATATGGAAGACAGCCCTTTTTATTAATATGTTTTAGAACTTGGTTACAATCCACCTCCTCCATTTTTAGGGGCTAGGAGCGTTAAATATGTTCTTGTCACATCAACAGATGGTATTCCTTCTTTCGCGTGCCCACATGTAAAATGGGTGGACCAAACATCACCGCCACTTGCATTGATGAGTCTTGAATCCTTGATGCTCCTCTAATGTCGAGATCCTACATTCAAGGAAATAGAAAATAGTCAGTAGCACTTGTAGATAAAATGAAACATGCAATCCCCAAGCCTTCAATTAGTACATGCAAAATATAAATAAAATGATAACTAAAATAGATCCAAATGAACTAAAAACTTGACAGGGGCATCAAAACATCACCAGGAAGGCACTACAAATGGAACAGTCAAAAAATTAGCCACAGATTTGTATTCGCTCCGGGGCGGGACGAATAGACCTACAACAAAGTGTCAAAAAGCATAGTCCCAAATGTCACATCCAGGAAGCTCCAAATCACCTGCAAAGTTGGGGGTTAGCTAAAAGGGGGTATTTTGGGAAGACCCAGAAGGTCATATTTTCCCAATTTGGCCTCTATCACCAGGAATTTGATGATGCTACCTGCATGTTAGTAAAGGCGGGAAATGATAAAAACATGATAAAAAATGCTCAAAACGATGTGAAATTTAAATGACAACCTATCTAAGAAGTATAGAATCAGATGCAAAAATAATAGAAAGGAAATCTACCACATATTTCTAATCACTCCGGGGTGGGGCGATTAGGACTGCGACAGTTTGGGGGGCGCCCGGGGCAGGACGCCCACCGTTTGGGACTCTGTTTTGGCACCAATCCACTTGGGATGGGTCCAAAACCTCTTATGGGGTTGTGTCAGAAAATTTGGTGGGATATTGTGGCCAAATTTTCGGGTTTGGGTCCGGATTTGCGCTTCCAATAATCACCCAATAACCTCCCTTCCAAAGAGAGATCAAGGATGTGAAAGGCACAAATCAAAAGGTGTGTGTGGATGTAAAATGGTAGCACTTCATTGCTCAAAATGCTCCTTCTCTATATCTTTTTTGGGTGAGAAGACTCACCAATTTATAGACCTAGGGTCTCTCTCTTTGAATGCGCATGCGAGGGCGCCACTTGAGTTGCTTGTCCTATTTTGGGAGAAAATATTATTCCCTGATTTAGAGTCTCCTTGCATGAGGCCTCCAAAATCAAAGACATGCATGACTGAAGTCTCTCTCCTTGATTTGAAGTCGTTCCTCGCAATTGCATGGCCTGAAGTTGCAGTTAACTGGCGGACCTGTCGAGGTTTGACTTTTTGCCAGTCAAACCTGCTATTCGCCCCACCCTGGGGCGAATGCTGATAATCGTCCCTGGGTGGGACGAATACCAGTTTGTAATCATCCCAGGGTGGGACGAGTAGGGAGCAAAGTGCCAAAAAGGTGCCAAATTGACCTTTGACCTTCCAAACTGCTTTGGGAGTGGTTAGGACCACTGTTTAACCTCTGGGGGCTGCCCTAGGGGCTGTGTGTGTCAATGCGATCGGTGCTTGTTGTCACATAATCGGATTGGTGCTGTTTTGGTGTCTACACACACTATATAACCAAATTTTAATTAAATAAAAAATATGTTTTATAATTTTACATCATGTAATTAAAAGATATTATTAACTTATTAGCCTTAATTAATTTAAATATTTACAACTATCATCCTATTAAAGAATAATTTATTTATTTATTGAATGACATTAGTTCAATCGATAATATTCCTCAATTTTCAAGGGGGTTCAAGTTCAAATCTTCACCAGCAATACTTTTGGAAGTTACATTAGGTAAAAAATGTTTTTACCACAGTGAAAGGGTGGACTTACCTTTTACCTCATGGACGGCGGAGTTTGGACGGCATGGGCGGCAGAGAGAACTCAAATTCAATTTCCTTTTCTTCTTTCCTCCCTATTTTCCTTCTCCCTATTCTCTTTCCCCTAAGTTAGGCGTATGGTTAATTAGCTCCTATTTAAACTTTGTAACCTGATTATTATTGTTAATGGTTAATGCTCATTTGATTTTTATTGTTTCGACTCTTTGGTTTCTAACCCTAAGCTCCTGATCTCAATATCTGGTATCAGAGCAGGTTGGAAGCGAAGCTGGTGGGCGTTGTCGAGGCAGGCATGGATCTCGAGGAGGAGGTCAGCCCGTAGCACGTGAACCGAGGTAGGCACGAATCTCGAGGAGGTCAGCCTAGCCCGTAGCATGTGAACCGAGGTGACCTTGGAGGCACAAAGATCGAGGAGCAGACAGAACCAGAGACGTGGACACGTGGCACGAGGAGACCAGACTAGACCAGACACTGACACGTGGCATGACCAGACAAGAGCAGACCAGACTGACACGTGGCGCGAGGAGGCACGACTTGCGTGGGGAGGCAAAAGGCAGTCCCGATTGCCCGTAGGCAATCGAGAATCTACCGACGACGTTAGGCTTTTAAAGCCTACAAAAACATCCGCATAGCAGATGTGGGACTAAAGTCTCGATTTTTTAATCCTGTAGCTAGCATCGATAGGAAATAAAAGGAAGGACTCTTCCTTCCTTTCCCGTCGGATACGCTAGCCCGACTGGCTATTCGGGCCAGCGTTAAGTTGAGGCGCGGGAGGTCGCGGGGTCGAACCCCACGCGCGCCTAACAAAGTTTTTTTTGCTTATAAAATATAATATATATTTTTTATTTTCTTTTAATCATTTTTAATTTTATAAATTTATATTATATAGATAAATCTTTTTAAAAAAAAATTTAAATTTTTATCTATAAAAATATATAGTTTATAAAAATTTTGATTAAAACTAAAAAAAAAAATTATATATATTAAAAAATTTTAAAAGAAAATCTCTAGCATTCTCTTTCAAATTTGATTCTTAGAACTAGAGAAAAATTATTTCCTAAGAGGAAATAGATGTAAAAGTTTTTACGCTTTGACAGGTAAAAACTTAGAAAAATTTCCTAAGAGGAAATTGTTGTAAAAAAGAAATTTCGGGGAAATTTTCTTTAAAATATCTAGATGATCAGATCTGGTGGGTGTTATCATGCTCTATGTAGTTTGTTACTAAGAACAAACGCAGAAAATTTTGACGAGCATGTAAGAACGCTTGGACTTAACACTGTATTTTCACAATTACAAAATGCAGTAATTGCAAATCAGCGAAATCCTGAACTAGGCTACGAAGCAGATTCAGAAGATAATTCTTTTGGAAGCAGATTTGAACAATATGAGTCAATACCAATTGCTCCAGTAGAATCGAAATATACTCATTATAGTAATTCCATTGAAATTATTGAACCAGATTCACCAGAAATCATCTTAATCGGTGACGACGAGGAAGAAGTTGTAGACAATTTTGTTCACCAGGAGATAGCAGAGTCTCATAAAGCAGAATAAAGCCCTTTGTGAAAAGTTAAAATCAAGCAAGGCTTGATCTTTGTAATTTTCTTTATTTTCTTGTAATTGCACAATAATAGTAGTTTTTTGTTATTGTTTGTAATGGCATCAAACTACAATCTACCCATCCCTGAATTTGATGGGGATGATTATGAGTACTGGTCCATCAAGATGAGGACACTACTCATTGGAAAAGGCTTATGGGATATTGTCGAAGATGGCTACACAGCTCCAACGGATTGGACTACTTTGAATGCAGCAGACAAGAAAACCCTAAAGGAAGCCCAGAAAAATAATTCTTCTGCCCTATCCCTACTTCAAGCGGCATTAGTTAAAAGTATCTTTCCTAGGATTGCATCAAGCACAACTGCTAAAGATGCATGGAAGGCCTTACAAGAAGGTTTTCAAGGAAATGATAAAGTGAAGCAGGTCAGGCTTCAAACATTGAAAAGAGATTTTGAAAATCTCAGAATGAGAGACAATGAAAGAGTCGGAGATTACTGTGTAAGAGTTAAAGCAGTAATCGATATGATGCAAACCTTGGGTGATGACACAAAACCTGAAATAGTGGTGAAGAAAGTGTTGAGAACACTTCTTCCTAAGTGGAATCACATAGCAATCATAATCGAAGAATCAAGAGACCTTTCTACTCTCACGTTTGATAACTTAATAGGTTCATTAACTTCTCATGAGGAGAGGTTACGGGGGCACCTTCCACAAGCTATGGAGGTGAAGACAATGCCTTCACTTCAAACGAAGCCGCAGGGCGAGGACAAGGAAGAGGAAGAGGTAGAGGACGACAACAGAGAGACAGAGGCCGAGACAACTCAAGAGGAGCAAACTCCTACAAAGGAGGAAATCAAAATAGAGGACAAAATCAGAACAGAGGAGGTAACCAAAATCAAAGCGGCAATCCAGGCCAGAATGGAAATCAAGGACGAGGAAGCAACAAGTCCAAAATAGCATGTTTCAATTGCGGTAAACCAGGACACTTCGCTCGTGACTGTTGGTCGAAAACTTCACAAGGACAAAGCAGTCAATACGGTTCCTTCTATGGAGAAGAAGAAGACCCCTCAAATATTTTTCTTTCATATGGACAATCAGATCACAATCTAGATGATACATGGATTCTAGATACTGGTTGTTCCAATCATATGAGTGGCAAAGAAGAACTCTTTGCTACCTTAGATTCAAATTATAAATCCCATATTAAGTTAGGGGATAATAAGACATTGCAAGTAGAAGGCATTGGAGCCATGGAGGTTCCAACAAAAGAAGGCCTTAAAAAAGTGAATGACATTTATTTTACTCCCAAGCTCCAACACAATCTCCTCGATGTTGGGCAAATGATGGAGAGGAATTACAAACTTGTTTTTGATGAAGGTAGATGTACCATACTTGATAAAAACAATTGTAATAGAGTCATTACACAAGTACCTATGACAAAAAATAGGTTATTCCCTCTAAAATTTGGTGAGCCGGGGGGAGCACAACTTGCGAATGTAGCTATTTCAAATCCAAGTGTACTATGGCACTTGAGATATGGTCACCTTAATTCCGCTAGCTTGAAAATGTTAACTTCACAAGCTATGGTGACAGGACTACCAAAGATTTCAGATCACAAGAAAGTATGCGAAGGTTGTGCTTTGGGAAAGCACTCCAGATCAAAGTTTCCTAAAAGACAAGCCTGGAGAGCCAGTTATCCTCTTCAGCTAGTGCACTCGGACATCTGTGGTCCTATGCAAACAAAAAGTCTAGGAAACAATTCATATTTTCTAACTTTTATTGATGATTATTCCAGAATGTGCTGGATTTATTTTTTGAAACATAAAGATGAAGCATTTGATTGCTTCATAGATTTCAGAAATAATGTAGAAAAGCAGAGTGAATATCATGTAAAATGTCTAAGGACAGATAGAGGAGGTGAGTACTCCTCAAATGAATTCTTGCAATACTGTAGAGAGAATGGGATTAAAAGGCAGTTCACTACTGCCTATACTCCTCAATAGAACGGTGTGGCAGAGCGAAAGAACCACACCCTTGTAGAGATGGCAAGAACTATGCTACAAACAAAGCATCTAACACACACATATTGGGCGAGATGCTTGTTAGAACCAGGTGCATACATAATAAATAGAAGTCCAACTTCTAGTTTAGATGGTATCACTCCTTATGAAGGATGGTACGACAAGAAGCCAAATGTAAAGCATTTCAAGATATTTGGTTGTTTAGCCTATGCACATATTCCGGAAGAGAAAAGAAAGAAGCTTGATCCCAAGAGTCAAGCCTATATATTTGTAGGGTACTGTGAATCCACAAAAGGATACAGACTCTACAATCCAAAGACCCATAAAGTAATTATTTCAAGAGATGTAATTTTTGATGAAGGGGGAGAATGGGGTCATCAAAAATTTGCTAATGTAGAATCTGATTCAGCTAGTTCTTCACAGGTACAAATTAAGAATAGCAGTGGTACCCCACCACAGAGTCCTCAAAATGAATCTTCTTCGAGTACATCGAGTGGTACACCAAGTCCTAGAAGAAGTCCTTTGAAGGCACCACCAAACTCTCCAAGAAGATTTCAGAGATCTGTAAGTGCTCCAAGTCCTATGGATATTGATCCATCTTCTCAAAGGAAAGAGACTAATAAAGGAAAAAGAACACTACAGAATCATCCATCTTCTCAAATGTTGGATAGGAATTTCCAACGAAGATACACTAGAAGTCAAGCTAGTGAGATGGATGACATATTATCCAGACTTGAAAATCTTCACATGTCTGGAGATGATGAATCTCACGAACCAAGAGGAGATGTAGTCAATTATGCTTTATTGGCTACTGCACAACTAGAACCATCTAGCTATGAAAAAGCATGTACAGAAAGTATATGGCAAGATGCCATGAAAGAGGAAATATCCTCTATTAACAAAAATGATACTTGGGAGCTTGTGAAGCTACCCAAAGGTAAAAAATGTGTTGGTTGTAAATGGGTCTATAAGACCAAATTCAATGTTGATGGAAGCATTGAAAGACATAAGGCAAGACTAGTTGCAAAAGGTTTTACTCAGAAATATGGAATAGACTATGAGGAAACCTTTGCTCCTGTAGCAAGACAGGAGACAATTAGAACAATTCTTTCCTTAGCTGCTCACAAAGGTTGGGCAATACAACACATGGATGTGAAAAGTGCATTCTTAAATGGATACTTAATAGAAGAGGTGTATGTTCAGCAACCTCAAGGTTTCCAAGAACAAGGAAAAGAAAACCTTGTTTATAAATTGAAAAAGGCACTTTATGGCCTCAAGCAAGCACCAAGAGCTTGGTACTCACGCATTGATGGCTATTTTAATGAGCTTGGATTCACTAAAAGCAAAAGTGAACCAACTCTGTACTACCTCAAGAATGGAACAGACATCCTCATAGTTTGTTTATATGTGGATGATCTTATATTTATGGGTAGTAATAATAAAATGAACATGGAGTTCAAAAACTCCATGATGAATCAATTTGAGATGAAAGATCTCGGATTAATGAGATACTTCCTAGGCATGGAAGTACATCAATCGAGAGAAAGGGATCTTCATATGTCAACATAAGTATGCAAGTGACATGATCAATAAGTTTGCTATGCGGCGAGTGCAAATCGGTTACAACACCAACGGGACATGGAATCCAGCTGAGCAAAGATGATGGATCACCAAAGGTTGACATGACCACTTTCAGGAGTATGGTTGGGAGTATGATGTTTCTTACCAACACAAGACCTGATATTCAGTACGTTATTTCTCTTGTTTCAAGGTTTATGGCTAGCCCATCTGAGTTGCATCTTCAAGCAACCAAAAGAATTCTACGTTATGTAAAAGGTACATTGGATTTTGGAATCCATTACCACAAGAGTAACTCTGTGAAGTTACTTGGTTTTAGTGACAGTGATTGGGGCAGCAATATAGATGACAGGAAATCTACATCAGGGAACTATTTTAGTCTAGGTTCGGGACTAATAACTTGGAGTTCCAAGAAACAATCTGTTGTAGCATTATCATCTACTGAAGCTGAGTATATAGCCATTACACATGCTAGTACTCAAGTCCTCTGGTTGAGGAAAATCCTTGAAGAGATTGGCGAAAAACAAAGTGGTCCAACAACTCTGAATTGTGATAATATTAGTGCCATTCAGTTGGCATATAATCCAATCCATCACAAAAGATCAAAACATTTTGATATGAAGTATCACTTCATTCGAGATATGGTGGATCAGAAGATAGTTGAGCTTAAATACTGTAGCACTTTGGACAATATAGCAGATATCTTCACCAAAGGCATAGCTACAGCTCAATTTATAAAGCTGAGAGACTGTATAGTCAGTCCTCTCAACTTTAAGGGGGAGAATGTTGGAAGTTACATTAGGTAAAAAATGTTTTTACCACAGTGAAAGGGTGGACTTACCTTTTACCTCATGGACGGCGGAGTTTGGACGGCATGGGCGGCAGAGAGAGAACTCAAATTCAATTTCCTTTTCTTCTTTCCTCCCTATTTTCCTTCTCCCTATTCTCTTTCCCCTAAGTTAGGCGTATGGTTAATTAGCTCCTATTTAAACTTTGTAACCTGATTATTATTGTTAATGGTTAATGCTCATTTGATTTTTATTGTTTCGACTCTTTGGTTTCTAACCCTAAGCTCCTGATCTCAATAAATACATGTATAATTGTCAAATTGTTGTAATACTACTACATGGTCATGATGTCATATGAATAAGGACTATATGATCATAATATAATATGGGTTTAAACCATATTTCAATTGCATATAACCACTTAAAAAATAATAATTTATCTATTTAAAAAATCTATTTAAAATGCAAATTCATGATTTTGGTTAACATGGCACATTGAAGAGAGCAGGAAGCGATGAACTAGGGTTTTTGAAGCTAAGGAAAATCTAGGGCATCGGTTGGGTTTCCGAAGAGATTTTTGGGTACTATGGATCTGAAGGCAAGATTGCTGCTCTAGGAGGGTCCAATGGGGACTTCTCCGGATCCTCTCTTAGGGAGGAATAGCTCTTATGCAGATATGCTAAAATATAAATCTCCATCCAAGACGGACGAAGCTCAAAGATCTGCCTTTAAAATGCTTTTTACGGCTGTGAAAAATAGATCAACAATGCATTGAATCAATGGATGCCTGCCACAGTCCGATTCACGGCCCAAGATTGTCATTGAACCAAGGATGGTCGAAGAAACAGTCTTATACTAAGCCAATCACGATTTGATCTACAAATTCATGGGTATTCGCCCTACCCTAAATTTTTTGCACTCCTAGTTCCAACAAAATTGGGAGCCTCATGGTGAGTACTCTTTGTGGTTTATTAGCAATGGGTATTTTATTGTTAGTTTTTCTTCTCTGGCTGATAGAAACAAGGCTTTCGAATCAGAGAAGAGGAATTATGGTCCTATAGGTTTATTTGTTCAACCCTAGAGAGTGGGATTCGATCCCCGAATTGAACCCATTGCTATCCCGGTCTGGATCCGTCTGTATGCACTTCCAATGGAGTTTTGGAGTGAGCAGGTTTTGGAGATGATCGGTAATTCCCTTGGAAGACATTTGGGTGTCTCCAAAGACACAATAGAAGGGAACACAACTATTTACGCAAGAATATGTGTGGAAATGGATCTTAGCCAGCCTCTCCCGACAGAGGTGGAACTTGAACTTGTAGGACTATCATGGATTCAATAGTTGGATTATGAGGCTCTTCCCTTTAGATGCAGAGTTTACCACAAACACGGGCATTTGGCCCGATTCTGCCCAAATAATATGACCCACAAAAATGGAGGGTCCTCCAGGAATGTCGAATATTCCTAAGGAGGGTAAGGCAACAATAAACAAATAACAAGCCAATACCTCCCAAGGCAATGAAGCTTAGAGAGATGGTTTTGAACAGCCTAAAAGAAGGAAAAGGCAAAAGAAAAAATATGGCAAGGAGCAAACCCACCTCAAACCCGCCAATAGGTATGAAATATTTAAGACACTAGTGGAACAAGAGAAGAACAATTCATGGAAGGAGTGGATGGTAATAGTGAAAATAATAACATTCATGTTCAAGCTCCTCTTTCTTCTCCCCCCATCATAGAGCAGGTAATTGACCACAATGGGTTACCGCAGTCTGAGAGTGTTGGGGCATTGATAGTTCATAACCAAGAGCAACCAATGATCAAGGATGTCAGCATGGGAATAGCAAAAAAGAACAGAGAAAGGCCAAATTTAGGGATAACTCAGGTGGAAAAGAGATCAAAGAATGGCAACTCTCAAGGAGTGGGTAGAAAATCAAATAAGTAATTTCTAGCAACTCAAGGAGACAAACTGATCACTGGAGGATCGGTGAGGCCAATAGATTCTTATTGCTCTCAAGGTAACTAATGATTATACAATCATGGAATGTTAGGGGTTTAAATAGTAGAACCCATCAATCTGCTATTCGAAGACTCTTAGAAAACTGTAAAACAAACTTTTTGCTTATTCAGGAGACAAAAATGTCATTAGATCTTATGTGTAAAATAGTTAACAGAATATGGAGGGGTGCTGGTCATATGGAGGTGGCTGCCCAAGGGGCCTCAGGGGGGATTGTTACTCTTTGGAACTCTCTTGATTGGACTACAATAGAACATCTAGCCTGGAGGGGTGTTCTCACATCACATTTTAGGAATAATGTCACAGCTGAACATGTTTTAATCACAAATTTTTATGGGGCTCAAAACCTTGATGGTCAGAGGCTCCAATGGAAATTTGTGCATAACATGAGAATCTCAAGGGAATATTTAGACTAGATTATTGTTGGGGACTTTAATGCTAAATTATCCTCTAGAGATCAGGAAGGAGGAACCCCAATTTTGGACCCAGGGGATCGACTTATGATTGCTCAAGTCCAGGCTTTACACTTAGTGGATATCAAAGGCCCTAGTACCAACTATACTTGGAATAATAAGAGGAGGGAGCCACATAGCAGGAAGGTAAAGTTAGACCATTTTTTGGTTTCAGAGGAGGCATTTGTAAAATGGAATACAAAATTTCAGATTTTGGAGGGTCCTATGTCAGATCACTTCCCCATTTTTTTGGAAGGAGGGACTAAGATAGGGCAGCATCACAAACCATTTAAATTTGAGAATTTTTTGTTACAAAAAGAGGAACTTTGAAATAAAATTCCTTAGTGGTGGGAAGAGGTCCGCCTAGCCTATGGGATAGCAATGTTTAGATTCCACAAACAACTTCATCATGTCAATGCTCAACTGAAACTTTGGAGGCGAGCTAACAAAACAGACTTCCAAGTCCAAAAAGCTCATTTGGTGGCCAGATGGGATGAGGTCCAAAGAAAATTTAGGGAAGGAACAATTACAGAGCAGCTCAAAGCCGAGGATGATGCATTGCGTAAAGCGGTTGAGGACATTGACAACCAAGAGGAGACCTTCTAGAAACAGAGAGCAAGAACCACTTGGTTATTAGAAGGTGATAGAAATACCAAATTTTTCCATCGAACTGCTTGTGCTAGGAGACAGATGAATAACATGGAAGCCCTTCAAGATGAGAATGGACACTCCTTTGATACTCTTCCAGGTATGCATTCCCATGCAATGGATTATTTTTCTGAACTTTTTAAGGAAAGTATGGTGCAAGATGAAGAGGCTCAAAACGACGTTCTTGATGTCATACCTTCTGTTATCTCTGAAGAAGAAAATCAGTCCCTTCTCAAACCCATTGAAAGAGAGGAACTAAAGGATGTGGTCTTTAGAATGAGCACCGAAAAAACTCCAGGTCCATATGGCTTTCCAATTGAGTTTTTTCAGGCCTTTTGGGAGAAATTGGAGGAGGATGTAATGGCTGTTATAGAGGAGTCCAGAGGTAATAAAAGAATGCTTAAAGCATTAAATCATACTTTCATTACCTTAATTCCAAAAGGGGAGGAGGGGGTTCATATTTCAGATTATAGACCTATTGCCTTATACAATGTGATATATAAAATAATCACAAAGGTAATGGCTGAGCGACTAAAACATCTTTTACATAACATTATCTCCTCCGAGCAAGGGGGTTTTGTTGAGGGTAGACAGATCCTGGATGGGGTGGTTCTAGCTCAGGAGGCAATCCATTCAATGCAAACTTTTGGTAATAAAGGAATGTTCATAAAATTAGATATGTCAAAGGCCTATGATAGGGTGGAGTGGAGCTTCTTGGCAAAGTTGATGGCAACCTTTGGTTTCTCTCAGGATTGGATAGAATGGGTCATGAGTTGTGTCTCTACTCCAACATACTTAGTGTTAATCAAGGGTCTCCCCTCACAACCATTTGGAGCCACCCGTGGCCTTCATCAAGGGGATCCCTGCTCTCCCTATTTGTTTCTCATCTTGGCTGAAGGACTAGGTAGACTTTTCTTGAGGAGAAGATAGCAAGGTTTGCTAATAGGTATCAAGGTGGGTGAGGAAGTTTTGACTCACCTACAGTTTGTGGATGATACTGGATTGGTGGGAGTTGCCAGCTTCAGGGAAGCAAGAATGATCAGAGATACTCTTAGTGTCTACCTTAGGGCTACAAACCAAGTCATCAATGACAAAAAATCCAAAGTGGTCTTTTTAAATCTTGATCAGAGGCTTCACGATAGAATTTTAGAGATCTTGGGATTCACAAGGACTTCTCTCCCAGTGGTTTACTTGGGGATCCCTTTGCACTTCAAAAAACTAAAAATATAGATCTGGAGGAATCTTTTGGATTGTATCAAGGATAGAATCAATCATTGGTCTCAGAAATGGTTAAGCCATGGGGTTAGATTAACTTTTCTACAGTCAGTCATTCAGGCCATGCCAATTTATAAATTATCTATCCTGGCTGTCCCACATACTATATGGAAAGAGTTGGACAAGATGGCCAAAAAATTTTTATGGGAAGGAGCAAGAGGTGATAGGAAATGGGCCTTAGTTGGTTGGGACAAAGTGACCCAGCCCAAGGTAAAAGGAGGTTTGGGTATGAGAAGATCTAAGATAAATAATAAAGCTTTGGCTAGAAAGCTTTACTGGAGGTGGATTTCCCAACCAACTTCCTTATTCAGTAGAATGCTAACCAGTAAATATTTGGGACAAGTTAATCCAAATGAGGTGGGTCGTTTCCCTTTGGAAGGTACTGGATCCTTAGTGTGGCAGGCTCTCAAGTTAGGATCTTAGGTTGTAAAAGATCGATTATTTTGGAAAGTGGGGAGAGGGGAGAAGGCACGTTTTTGGTCAGATTCTTGGGATCAATACCCACCTATCATTGTCGAATTTCCTGAATTGCAACCTTTAAAATTTGCCATTGAAACCAAGGGATGGGTTCAAATTGAAAGTTATTTCACCACAAGTCATCTGGGGGATTACAAGTTTAAGCAGTTCAAGAAGTTGGATGAGTGGCCAATTTCAATCCCTCCGGATTTGGCACCCATCATGACTAAAATCTTGATAGAAATATTCCTCACCGGTGGATACGAGGAGGATGAATTAGCTTGGGGCTATGGGAGCCTTGGTGTCTACACAGTGAAGGACGGATATGACAAGATCCTTCCAGAGCCTCCCCCGCATACTTTTCAGGTTGAGGATTGGAGAAATATTTGGCATTCCAAAGGGTGGCTAAAAGTTAACTTTTTTTCCTGGCAGTTCATGCACAATGGAATTCTCACTTTTGATAATCTCGGATGTAAAGGAATCATCGACCCTTCCCAATGTGTATTATGCTACAAGAGCGAGGAAACAGCTGACCACTTGATGTTTGGGTGCTCTTTATGCTACAAGAGCGAGGAAACAGACAATCTGACCCCCCTATTTGCTAGTTAATGGTTTAGGATATTTGGCCCCATTGCAAATCTTCCTTCCTTTTGTAAGCTGGTGTTCTCTTGGATTTCGGATGGGAAAATTCCCTTCCCAAATTGTAATTGATCTTTGTTTTAATACAAGTTTTTTCAAATTTTTCAAAAAAAAAAAAATGCAAATTCATATATAAATGCCTTAACATTCTCTTTGAAATTTATATAAATATTAGAGTATGGTTAAATATAAAGACTTTGGGATTATGATTTAGAGGTCTAAAATTCAAATCAAATGAAAATAAATTTATACACATGTAACCAAAGTTTAATTAAATAAATAATATGTTTTATAATTTTATATCATATAATTAAAATCTAATTGAATACACATATTAAATAAATAATAACTTTTTTTTTTATTTGTGGAAAACATCCCAAAAGGGATGCCACTTTCGGGTAAGACCCAAGGAGGCAGGGGTATCCATTCCGCCAAAAACGCCCAGGACTCGGACCCGGCCTACCACCTTTGACATACTCAAGGAGCAAACAAACACACAAAACCAATTTAAAAATAAGTAAATAACAACAAAAATAATAAAATAAAATAAAAAACATGCTCCTTGAGTGTGTCAAAAACAAAAGCACAACCAAACACGCACAATAAGAAAAAAGAAACCACAACACAAACCACATAGAAAAACACAAGAACCACATAACAAAACACAAACAAGACAAAAACAACATAACACTACAAAGACATAACCCAAAAAAAAACATGAAAAATAAACACAACCAAAACCTAAAAAAAAAATAAATAAAATAAAAATAAAAAACAACCAACAACAGACAATAAACAAAAACAAAAAACATAGAAGACACTCACACATAAAAACACGAAATAACACAAACAAAGAGAAACCCAAGAACAAGAACGAAAAAAACACAAGAACAATAACAAAAAACATAAAAAAACAAAAAAACAAAACAACAAAAACACAAGAACAACGAAAAACAAAAAACACAAAAACAAAACAAAACAAAAGAACCCACCCACCTTAAAAAACTAAACAAAAAAAACAAAGAAGAAAAAAGAAAAAAAAAACAATGAACAAAACAATGACCTATCTAGACCAGAAGACTATTAAGGCAAGAATCAACAGAGGAAACAAAATAAAGAATAGAATGAGCTAGGGAACTAAAAAAACTGAATGAACCAAAGAGAAGCAAAAAAAAAAAAAAAAGAAGAAACTAGGTACCTTCAGAACTGGAGCCATCCAAAGAAATGATAGAAAGAAGAGCTTCCCTAATTTGAGAAGCCCACCATATAGGAGGGTGGCCATAACAAGTAAGATCACCTTTGTCCAAAGCCCAATTAGCTAAAGCATCAACACTCTTGTTTTGATCTCTCGACCACATGACTGTAATCAACTTTCAAAAATCCCATCCGGATTAACCGAATCTTCTCAATAATTCTTTTTATTCTCCAATCCACCTTATGATTCTTAGAAGGAGTCTTCAAGAGATTAATCATAAGTTGAGAGTCGACTCAACTAACACCTTTTCCCATCCAACCTTAGTAGCCTCCTGAAGGCCTCTGAGGATACCATACCCCTCAAGCAAGGTTATTGGAAAGAATACCCAAATTCTCAAGCAAAAGTAAAAACCAGGGAGCCATCTGAAAGTCTACCAATTCCTCCCACACCGGCTTTTCCAGGGTTCCCTCTAGAGGCTCCATCAGTATTGACTTTTCCAAAATCCTTAGGAGGAGGTTGCCAATTTCTAGTCCTATCCATCTTACTAATACTCACATTCCCTTTAAGTTGGTTGCCCTTAGAAGGTTTAATCTTCAATCTTTGCATCACTTGATCCCATATTTGGTGGGAGTTTTGAGGGTGATTAAGGAGTTGATGGACCGATTCAACTAAGTTGGCTATGGTATTTTGCCAAATATAGTGAATATCCTTCCTATCTTGATTAAAAATTTGGTTGTTCCTTTCATTCCAAATATTCCAAAGAAGAATGGTAGAACCCATCCAAACTAACTGCCTAATAAAATGATCAACACCCTCTTGATTAGGCCAATCCCTCCAAAGTTGTTCAAAAGTAAAAAAATTGGACCACTGTAAGCCAAGTAAAGTGGCCATTCTCCTCCATAGCTCGGAGGCTAAAGTACACTCAATAAAAATATGGTTGATATTTTCTACATTCTCTTCACACATTTCACATCTAAAAGGGCCATGAAAACCACGCTTCATAAGTTGCTCACCAATAAGCACCCTACGATGCAATAAAAGCCAATTAAAGAACCTCACCTTAGGCCAAAGCTTTTGAGCCCACAATTGAGAAAATATGTCAGAAGAATGGTTGGGATTATTATGGCATAAGGTCAAATAACCTTGAGCAACGGAATACTCACCCTTAGTAGTGTTGTTCCATCCAAAACAATCTTTTTCATGGGACCAAGAGAGGGATCTCATATGAAGGATGCCTTGGATATCTTGTCTTTGCCTTTCTGGGATTTGAATAGGCCAGTCCTCAATAGGGATCCAATATCTACCAACCTTTGAATTACCAATATGGTACCGACAGTAATTAGCCACCTTTATCCAATTAGCTCGGTGAAGCTCCTCCATCAAAGGCCTCCAATCGAGAAACTGAGTTATCAAAGGCTTGTGACCATCCCAAGAATCTGTCCAAAAATTTGCATGTTGACCATTATGAATGATCCAAAATAATTTTTTCTTTATCAAATCCTCACCAGTCTTAAGAACTGCTAAAATGGGAGAACCTTTGGTAGGAAGTTGATAGCGAACAAGGTCTTCAGGACTTTTGTTCTCAAGATATTTAGCACGGAGATTATTGGCCCAAAGAGCATTGGGGTTATGCAACATCCTCCAATATAATTTAGCAGCTAAAGCTTTGTTGTTATTAATTGAAGACCGGAATCCTAACCCCCCTTCACTCTTAGGAAGACATAAAGTATCCCATTTCACCAAGGCCCATTTTCTTTTCTCCTTAGTACCACTCCAAAGGAAACGATGACTGATTTGATCCAATTCTCGAAGAACAACCTTTGGGATATTCAAAATGGAAGAAACATAAATAGGAATAGCTTGAAGGACTGATTTTACCAAGGTGATTCTACCCCTGAAGAAAGCCACTTGTTGGTCCACTTTCCAATTTTCTTCTTGACTTTGTCCAACAACCAATTCCAATATTTATTTTTTTGCCTTTGAATATTTATGGGAATACCTAAATAAGTGATTGGAAGAGAGGTCTTCTTATATCTTAATTTATCCAAGACCATGGATTCCTGTCTAGCAGAGCAGATGAAAGAAAATAACTTTAGATTTGTCTTCATTGATCAACCGCCCAGTAGCCTTAGAAAAATAGCTAATTATTTGCTTAATATTAGAAGCTTCCTTAATAGTAGCTTTACCTAAAAGAGTAGAGTCATCCACAAATTGAAGATGAGAGATAGGTCTAGCTCCATGAGCAATGGTAACTCCCTCAAGGGTTTTGTTTTCCCTCTTTTTGGTTATAGTCCTACCCAAGCATTCAACAAGAATGATGAATAAATAAGGGGATAGCGGGTCACCTTGCCTAATACCTCTGGAAGTCGGGAAAGACCGAGAAGGCCTGCCATTGATAAGAACTAAGTAGGAAACTGAAGAGATACATCCCATAATCCAATCCATCCAATCCTTAGAGAAACCAAATTGCCTCAAAACTTTGATAAGGAAGTGCCAATCCACTCTGTCATAAGCTTTGGATAAGTCTAACCGAATGAACATAGAAGGAGAATTTTGCATATCCATGGAATGGATGGCTTCCCGAGCAAGAACTATCTCATCTACTATTTGACGTCCTTCCACATATCCCCCTTGCTCTGGGGAAATAATCTTATGCAAAAGAGGCTTCAACCTTTCTCCCATGATTTTAGTAATGATTTTGAGAAGAACATTACATAAAGCAATAGGTCTAAAAGCTGAGATATGATCAACCTCTTGAGCTTTTGGAACAAGAGTAATATAAGTTTTATTGATAACCTTCAAAATTTCTTTGGCTTTCCTGGCTTCTTCCACCACCTCTAATAAATCAACATGAAGGATATCCCGTAACTGTTGGTAGAACTCAATAGGAAAACCATCAGACCTGGGGTTTTCCCTTTTTGCATTTTAAAAACTACTTGTTGAAGCTCATTGATAGTAACGGAGCAATCAAAATAGAGTTCTCCTCAGAAGTGATAAGAGAAGGGATTGCTTGAAGAACATTTTGTTGAGAAGTCGAGTCAAGAGGAGTAGCAAAAAAAAGATTGGAAAAGTAATCAACAACAATAGAGTTCATGCCATCCCAAGTATAAACAACATCTCCAAGTATCTGAAGTTAAGGAAGAAATAAAGTTGTGAGATCTTCGAGCTAGAAGAGATTTGTGAAAGAAATTTGTGTTTCGATCTCCTTCTTTGAGCCATTGAATTCTAGATTTTTGCTTCCATAAGATTTCTTCTCTTTTTTCCCATTCCTCTAACCGAGTTGTGAGTTTAATTTCATCTCGCACTTCTCTTCTCTCGTGAGGCCATCTAAATGGATTTTCTTATTCAAATTTTCAATATGAGCAATAACTTCATGTTTTTTTTTATGAACATCCCCAAACTCTTTCCAGCTCCAAGTCTTGATTTTGGATTTAATGTATTGCGCTCTTTTGGCAAAACAGAACATCTTAGTCCCATGCCTAGGTTTACCTTCCTTCCACCATTGTTGCACACGAGGTCTGAAGGAAATGTCTCTAAGCCACATTAATTGAAAATGAAAAGGAGAGAAACTCACATTGGTTTTCCACATTTCCACCATGACTGGCCAATGATCCGAACCAACATTATTAAGAGTCTTCACTTTAGGAATGTGACCATGGATTAAGAAATTTTTAGAGAGCAAAAACCTATCCAATCTCTCCATTATACAAGCTAAGCCTTGCCTTCTGTTAGACCAAGTCATAAGGCCATTATCTCAGTTGGATATCCACAAGATGGAGGTTTGCAATATATTCGCTCATGAGGTCGGTGCTTTTGTCCAAATTTCTATTTCCCCCCATTTTCTCATCCAGAGAGAGGATGGTATTGAAATCTCCTCCGATCAAGATCCAAGCTTTAGGAAAATGAGAGATAATATGAGTAATATCCTTCCACTGTCTTCTTTTTTCCTCCAAAGAAGTCGGGGCATAAACAAGAATGCAGAGCATAATCTGGTTGGAATGTCTACTTTGAATAGCTATAGCCAACAAACCCCAACCGCCAACCATATGGTGAATAACTACCTCTTTTGGGTCCCAAAGACAAGCAATGCCACCCGAAGTCCCTTGGGAACTGAGGGAAACCACTTTTCCATCTGGCCAAATTTTACTGGCAATTAAGTCCATATCCTCCATTGACATCTTTGTTTCTTGAAGGAAAACAAGATGTGGATGATTTATTTGAATCATTCTTCTAATTTCATTTTGTTTTGAAAGACTCCCTTTGAGTCCTCTAATATTCCAAGTGATGATCTTCATTAATACTAGGGCTAAAAAAGTTGGGAAGGGCATTAATCTTACCTTCCTCTACAAGCTTTTCACCTTCTTTTACCATATGATATTGATTGGTCTTGCGACCTATTTTTTGATTGGAATCCATCTTCAATTTTTTTTTCCCTGTTTCTTGACTTATTCCAATTGAATCTGAGATGGCTTCTAACCTTGAAGAATGCTCATACACCGCCAAAATTTTACTAGATGGTTCAATGGAGTCTATATTGGGACCTGCATTATTTGAAGTTTTGACATTTGAAATATTGTTTTTCTTGTGTAAATTTTCTCCTTTTTTTTCTGTTGAAAACCTTTGATTTGTTGGTTTGTCTCTCGAGTTCTTCCCTTCATATTTAAATTGTGTTTCTAAGATTTCAGTTTCCATTATTTCCTCTTCCTCACTTGGGACATCATTTGTGGAAAGTATTTCAAACATATTAGCAAATGACTTTGATTGATCCTTCATAACTATTTTTTTCTGAGTGTTCTTCTTCTTAGGTATTTGGAAACCTGCTGAGTTTATATCTTCTTTCTTTTGATCGAGAATTTTATTTGGGCAAGCACTGGCCAAATGACCATATTCATGGCAAATTCTACAACGAAAAGGAATGTTCTCATAGTCCACTACTTGCTCCCAAGTGTCTTCCCCAAATTGTAATGTGATATTTTTAGGAAGGGGTTTGTCAAAATCCATTAAAACACAAATTCGAGCATAAATAATATGTTCAAAATTTTGAGTACAATCAGCAATCATCATAAAAGTTCCTAAAGAGTTTCCAATTGAAGAAAAAATAGTAGGATTCCAAAATTCAATAGGGAGGCCAAAGAGTCTAACCCACACGGGAGCTATAGAAGGCATCTCTTCTTCGGCTTTAAATTTAGTATGCCAGGGCTTCATGAAAAGCCCCGCCCTTCCAAAAAACCAAGGACCCCCTTGAAAAGTTTTCTCTCTATCTTCATTATTAGCAAATAAAACAAGAAAATAACCATTTGGATAAATAGAGATTTGTAACTCACCTTTAGTTTTCCAGCTTTTTGCAGCCCAGACTTTGAAAGCAGATAGACTCGGATGAAAACCCACGAACCGACAAATTAGTCCTCTTTTTTCCAAATCTTCAATGCCAATCTGAATGTTCCCCATATCAAGCTTAACAATAGGAGTTCCATCACCGCTTTAAGACATCCCGACTCTGTTTTCCTGAGATCAATCTTAGGCATTCTTAGAGGTTTATGGGAAGCCCTAATATTGATATTAGCATTGGGCTGAGGCTGTCCACCATGAAGGGAATCCCTAAAATTCATTTTTGGGACCCGAGTCTTCAAAATTCTTACCCTTGACAGGGGTTTTCACAGTAGAATTATTTTGTGGGTGCACCTTAGCACCGGATTCACTTGAGATATGAGCCATTTTTTGATCAACTCGGTTGAAACTTGTTTCGAGATCTCTTTAATCCTTGCCCTAGACGTCGTGGAAAGGTATGGTTTTCACTTTTCTTTTGAGCAACAAATTGGAAGTCGTTGTCACTCAAGTTCCAGAGTATGATCCGTTGAAAGACAAATTTCTAACCCATCTTGTATCCCCTGCAACATTTTCTCGCTAAAATATTGAGCATAAACCACAAAAATATTGGCCGCTAGGGCCCGAAGGCCCTAAAAACCAACCTTCGGAGCTGCTTGCACTCAACCCAGATGAAACCCTCGCATAGCCGCTTGCCAAATATATCGTTCACACATAGGGCTGCGCTAGGATCTGTGTTGCTCCAAATGATATGAAAATTGGTGGAGACGTTCTAGGGTTTTTCAGGCATCTACCCTCAAAATTTCAGCTCAATCCGAGTTCGGATGAGTGAGATATGGCCGAAACGAGTTCGGTAGTTTGGGCTGCTAAAAACGTCCAGCTTGTTGCCTCCTCTAAATAATAACTTTCTTATACACCATATACAAACTCTAATTAAATAAATACAAATAAATAATATTTTTTATAAAGATTATTTCATATAATTTAGAGGTAATATTTTCTATAAAGATTGATATTTTGTATAAAAATTATTTCATAAGTTGCTGGCATCACCGTGACCATCTTTGACGTGGATTTTTGTAGCACTCTTTCGAATTGGTAGTCTTTAAAGAGCCTTTACAAGCCCTAAAATTAAATTTGACCAACGTACCTATCCTTTTAGATTTTATAAATGCAACGGACCCAACTGCCACACTGAATTTACTCATTTACGTCATCCACGTTACTGAACGTCCGTGGCACGTCAAAGCAACCGGTTTCTTTAATAGAAATATAACCTTAATATGATTTCTTGTAATTTACGACATTAGATAACAGGTATCTTAAATAGAAATATAACCTTAATATGATTTCTTGTAATTTACGACATTAGATAGCTAGCATTGACTAGCAGGTACAATCAAAGGAGTTGTTTTGAAGCCACTTTGAAAGTATCAAATGTCAATGATCATATGATTTTAAAAATTCATGGTTTAGCCCCTATCTTCAAATCGTTAATTTTTTTTTTTTCACAATCCTCCAGTATGTACGAGACAATTTGATTCTATTGTATGCTCATTGAATGAAGCCTAATTTTTTTTACAATCCTCCAGTATCTACGAGACAATTTGATTCTATTGTATGCCCATTGAATGAAGCCTACTTTTTAGCAAAAGGCTTTCTAGATTAACAACTAGTAAGGTGCATAGATCTTTTTAATATGAAACAATAACTTGTCTTAAAGATGATGGTTTAGTGTTGATTTGTATGTTGTGAATTAGTGATAGATCTCAGGGATATAGAATCTATCAATTATTAACATCATGCTTTGTGATGATATAGATGGATAATATTGTATGTATCATTGTTTGGTTCTCTTTTCTTTTGATGTTTGATCACAAAGTGGAAGTGCTATAGATATGTCATCCATTTCATATATCTATGATTCTTTAGCTTGTTTTATGAATAAAGGAATCTTAAAGGCTTGTGATATGAATGGATTGCAGATTTTCTACTCATTATTAGTGGCATCACATTCTTACATCTTGAACAATTGTATATAACTCCTCTTATATGGAGTAGTCTTTGAATGGTAAGCCATCATATACCTATTTTTGATCAAGATGACACTTAGTGTATAGTCAAAAGCATTGGTCTCTAACTCTAACAACTGTGTCATGTTAGCCATGACTAATATTGTTTTGGAACAAAGACAATTTTTTAGTTCATTGAATGTTTGTTGTTGTTATGAATTCCATTGGAACTTTTCCTTTCCATGTATGACTTGGTTTAATGGCCAACAATGTGAGAGAACCCTAAAACAAACCTACATTAGATGTTGAAGAGACCAAGAAAGTTAAGTTTTATCTAATTCTTAGGTGTTGGGAATGATAGATCTTTTTTGGGTCAATATGAACTCCCTGCTAGTTGATCAGGCAACCCAAATGAGAGATCTTACACCAAGGGTACACTTGCTCATGTTATATTGAAGCTTATGTTAGCATAAGTTTTCCAAGAGTTGGTGCATGTGCTATAGGTGTTCTTCACATGTCTTGTTGAACATGAGGATGCCATCTAGATAGAAAACCACAAAGGATCCTTTGAATGGACACAAAATTTTATTTATCAAGCATATGAAGCTTAGGTCAAGTCAAAGTTATAACTAGCCACTCATAGTCCTTTGATCTTATAGATTGTCTTCCACATGTTTGGAGGATTGACAAGAATTTGACAGTATCCAGATTACAAGTCAATCTTGTATCATGCCCCTTGGAGCTAGTCCAATAGGTCATTTATGCAAGAAAAAGTATATTAGTTCTTGACAATGATATTGTTGAGCATACGATAGTCAAGACATGGACTCCAAGTACCATTTTTCTTTGGTACCAACACAATGGGACTATTGCATGGCAGTCAACTACGATAAATATTTTCCTATTCAATCACTCCTATATTGGACATTGATCTCATCATTCTCTCATATTGAACAATGATACAAAGGTTTTGAAGAGTGTCAATCTTGGATCAAGTTAATTTAATGCTTCACTAAGTAGTGTAGCTAGACTCCTTTTAGGTCCCTAAAAACATCAATATATGGATAGGGTAGAGTGTCCATCTATTGAAATCTTCTAGAGTGTTGTGGTTGGCACAACAAAGGTGAACTTCTTTGTGGCTTATTTATGGGTTCGAACCATCAGAAACACAAACCTTTGTGTATATGATATAAGCTTCTTATGTTGCTTTGGTAAATCCAATGTTGCCTTTTTCATGTAGGCACTCAAGAATCTTATAGGCCATCTCTTTTATGTGCATCAACCACTACTATGAATAGGCTTAGTAGGTCACCTTACGATCAAATAAGTAAGATCTTTCCAACAAGACATCACAAATATCTAGTAACACCACATCACATGTGATTATGTCATGCATCAATTTGATGCTATAATTGAGATTGCACTGTAATCAAACCTTAATACCTTATCTGGTAGCACCCAAGCCAGAGAGTAAGACTAAGGATGTGTTGTAAACTAGAGGTCAAGGCACTTTACTATCTCTTGCATGATAATGTTTTATTGGCTCCTAGTATCAATGATGGCATGGAGGGGATTTTATTTTACTCAACAATGAGTGTGGAAGAGGTACTCTTATTCTTTAGAGGGAATATAACTTGAGCCATTAAATTCCCATTGTGTTGTAGTGCTTAGGCATGTGATATATCCTCTTGTTCTCCATTGGATAGGGACAAACAATCATTTTTGTCTAGATGGACCACCAATATCTTTTGTTGAACCCAAATCTTTGAATTATTTAGTGTGGGTCTTATGATGGCTACACCATTTATCATATTCCTTTTGCTTGTCTTTGTCTAAGGCCTTTGATGACTTGGACTTGGATAATGTAGAATGTCCCTTAAACATGAGAACTTTAGGCAAGTGAGCATTTGGCAACTTCAATTTTGGCATTGAGATCCATTGTGAAATGGTGACTAATCCTTTTTTCTTGGCTTTTAATTTTTCCTCTAGTTTTGGCATGAGGTAATTTACCTATGTCAAATAATTGGTAGGAAGGAACTTATCTTGAACCAAATATGGTAGTGCAAGGTATTGACATATTTTAGTACCAATTGTCTCTCATTTTCTTTGATGTGAAGGTGATTGAGAAGATCGTGGAAGGCATCAATGTACTATGGGAAAAGTTGAACTTTGTGTTGTCACAAATGCTAAAAGTGCATGTATTTGTCTTTGTAATGGTGCAAGAGATATAATTGCTCATAAACTAGTTGGATGAAGTTTGTCTAGGAAGATATAAGATCCCCTAACTATTCAATTCTACTACTAGTGGCTTCCCACCAGTTAACAACCAATTTTGATATTTTTAAAGCCATAAAATCAATCTTATCAGTGTCAAAGAATCAATTGGCGATGTAGTATACCTTTAAGCCTTTAAAACCAAGATCCAAACTAATCGATATTGATCCAACCTAAGAAGACTAGAATTTCAATGCTAGTCTACACCTTATACGAGGTTAGTAGTTCTAGGCAAGACTCCCAATTGAAGCATAAGATCCCAATAATTTTCAAGTATATCAGTTCTCTATTTCTTCAAAGAATCTCGCATCAAGTTGTAGATACCCAAAACTCGCACATTGCACCTCTCCCCATTTTTGTGGTCAATCAATTTGCAAAACCTTTGAAAATTGAATAAATTGACTAAAAACACTATTCATTCATCAAAATCATTATTCATAATCCTTAGCCCCTTTGGGCTAGCTAGGCACCTTCCTACGCTTAATCTTGGGTCATCATGCGACCTCATCCCTAAATCAACCAAGGTTGAATTCCTCACCATGGTCAAAAAGCACTTTATGCTCAAAAGTCAACATTTTTTTTCAAAACATGCTTTATGGCTAATCACATTCTTAATTAAATCTAATCCTGATTTGATCTGAGCCTGCCACCTCACCTAGTCTACTTTGACTAGCCTTGCCATCCACCTCACCTATTCTAGCCTATTCTAGCCTTGCCACCTCTCATCCAGATATTTCTCTACCTCACACGCCCCTGGGTCATAAATGAAATATGGAGACTTTTGCACATAAAAAACAATTTTTAAACTGAAAGGTATTCATTAATGCCTAATGGATATTTTTATCAAGTCATCATTATTTGTGAATGGGTGAGGGATTATCTCACCCAGCCTCATTTATGAACCAGGACACCTCAGGGGACACCTATTATGTGGACACTGTTGATAAGCAACACACCCCCACTGAAAAATGAGATTCCATCCTCTTGAAAACTCTGAAATTCCATTTTTGCAGCAGGGACCCTCTAGATGTTTTTCAGGTTTTAAATCCAAATTTGCTTGCCTCCTTTTTAAAGTTGTGCTTTTTCTTGTATTCTAGCTGTGTTATCCAAGAATTCACTTTTTACATGCTAGAAATCATTCATGCTTAAGAAAATCTTGCACCGGTACCGAGAAAATCCAGAAAACAGTTGCATAATTCATGAAAAATCAAACTTTCCATTTTTGGTAGTGTCGCGATATCGCGACACTTCCATTTTCGGAAATGTCGCGATATCGCGACAGGAAAATACAAATGCAGCTAAGTCGGAAAAACGTAGCGAAATCGCGACACTTTCCATTTTTGGAAAGTGTCGCGAAATCGCTGCAGGATGAGGAGAGAGAAAGCCGGGGAGAAAAATGTCGCGAAATCGCGACATGTCGCGTTTTCGCGGTAGGAGAGAGAAAATGCATGAAAATCGGCTAAGTGCCAGAAAGGGCGCGATTTCGCGACATGTCGTGAAATCGCGACAGCTTTTGGAGAGAGAAGATGAACTGTACGGAAGGGCGCGATTTTGCGACATGTCGCGAAATCGCGACATGTCGCATTTTCACGGTAGGAGAGAGAAAGTGGGCTGAAGAGTCAAAAATCCGCCAAGTCATTTTTGTGTAGCGAAATCGCGACACTTTTCATTTTTGGAAGTGTCACGATATCGCGACATTTCCATTTTTGGAAAGTGTCGCAAAATCGCTGTCTGTCGAAGGAGAGAGAAGAGAACGTACGGACCAGCGCGATTTCGCGACATGTCGCATTTTTGCTGCTGGAAAGGAGAAAAAGTGGCTAAGTCCAAAAGTTGCAGCGATTCGCTGACGTCTCAAAATCGCGGGCTAAAAGTTGCAGCGATGCGTTGACATGTCTCAAGATCAAGGGTGAAAGTGGCAGCGATGCGCTGCATGTCTCAAAATCGCGAGGCGAAGCTTGCGGCGATGCGCTGCATGTTTCGAAGTCAGGGATGAAAAGTTGCAGCGATGCGCTGCATGTTTCGAAGTCAGGGATGAAAAGTTGCAGCGATGCGCTGCACGTTTCAAAGGCAAAGGGAGAAAATGGTAGCGACGCGCTGCATGTTTTGAGGAAGATGTACGGCCGTCGGCAAGAGGCGCGATTTCGTGACATGTCATGAAATCGTGACATGTCGCGTTTTCGCGATCGACGAGGGAAGAAGTTCCCGATGCTGGCGGTGGTCGCGATTTCGTGACATGTCACGAAATCGCGACATGTCGCAGAATTGCGGCATGAGAGAGAAAGTCATAAGTTGACCTGAAAGTGCATTCCGACAGAAAACAGAAGGCTTCCTGGGGTAGCGACACGTGTCAAAGCGTGAGGCAGACATGCAGAAGCCGACATGCAAGCTTATTTTGCGGTTTTTAATCTGTTTTAATGTTTTAAGCTTGGATTTAATGTTTATTAAAGTGCTAATATAATATTTTTGTCTTTCATACAGGATTCCATCTGGCACTTGCGGGACAACCGGGAAAGGCCATAAAGGCAAAGTTAAAGTGCGGATTTAGTCAAGGACCGCCATGCTAGAAGAGAAGATGCCGGTGAGAGCATTCAATGACAAATTTATTGCAGACTTGATAGCATGAAGATAATTTCAACACAGGGATGGCTTTACGGAGATCAGATCTGAGAGAAGTGGTGACTCATCCGGCTCACCAGCAGAATTAATGGAGGCATTTATTTGCAGCTGCGGATGAATGCAAGTGGATTTAGATTTTATCTTCTCCATTTATGGCAGCTAACTCCACTGATTTGCTGAAGGGTTAAGTTCTATCTGGACTTTGATTTTAAATGGATTTTTATTGTAAAACCCGGGTCCTAGGGTTTAAGTGTGATAATATTTAGGGTTTGAGAAGAAGATATTTTTGAAAAGATCAGGGTCTGTCCTGAGTCTATAAATACAGATTCTAAATGTAATCGCGGGAGGCGGAGACTTAGAAATAAAAGGCTTATAAGCAATTTCTTGCAAATCTTGTGAAATCCTTTGTTTCTGGACTTGGAGTTGATGTGCTTTAGCTTTTCTGTGATAGCATGGCCAGGAGCCTAATCTTTTGTAGAGTGTGATAAGTGTATCTTCTTTTGTTATCCGTTTTATTTAAAGTTTATTAGATATATGCTATAAATCTGAGTTATCAAGTTTAAATATGTTGTTAGGCTTTAGTTGTTCTTTTGTCTGCTAGGGGAAATTACAGATTTGAGGTTAAGTTTGTTCTAATTGCTTTGTCTTCACTGTGTGAGCTAGGCTGCCGATGAAAGATACCAGTTTTAACCAGCTGCCCTTGGATTTATAATTTTTTGCTAGATCTGTTTCACTCTGCCTTGTGCTCTTAGTTGAAAGTGATCTTAGACTGACTGGACACTTTCTTCTTTGATTTGTTCTGTTGTGAAGCTAGTAGCATAGATAAAATTGACAATTTAGGGTTTTACAGTTGATGTTTGATAAACTTCTCTTTTCGCCCTACCCTACCCTCTCTTTGTTTTTCGGTGAATGATCCATTTTTATTTTCTTTGTTTGTCTTTTATTTAAATCTGTCGACCCATGAGAGCTAGATCAAGAATTCAAGTTAAATCGATTGTCAACAACTTTTGCAACTCTCGAACAAGTTCAAGAACCCCCTGTAAGGTAACAGAGCGGTCCATATTGAAATCTATTTCAGAAGTGGAAAAGAGTGAATTGCCATTCGACCCAACTCTGTAACTCGCACCTTGGATAACCAGCTAGATCCTAAAGATGAGTGGGATCCGTCCCGTGGGTGTCTCCGGAGCTTCCTTGCTTCATCCTTTCCCGGGGTGTGCATGAAAGCCGGACCAACAACCTAATTGGCGCTAGAAGGAGGGCCGAGAACATCTGTTCTTAGTGCACTTGAGTTGAGAAATCTGACTGTATGTGGAACTGTAAAGCTGTATTTTATCCAAAGTCTGGTAGCCAATTTTCCCCTCCTCCTCAGCCAACAACCTAATTGGCGCTAGAAGGAGGGCCTGTTGAACATCTCGGTTCAAGTTCAGTAGTCTGTTAAGAACTGTAAAGTTGTATGTGCTGAGTCTGGTATTTTATCTTTTGAATCATTTTCCCTCCTCCTCAGCCAACAACCTAATTGGCGCTAGAAGGAGGGCTATGAACTCAGTTCAAGTATTGTAAGGGCATAACAACAACATTTGAAGGACCCACAGTGAACTCCGGCAGTTTTGTAAATTGTCAGTGCAGTTTTTAAATTGTCAGTACAGTTTTGTAAGTTGTCAGTGCAGTTTTTAAAATTGCCAGAGAAGACCTCAAGTTCAGAACAGTTTAATCTCCACTGGCAGTTATCCAGTTACAACTCAGAACATCACTGTCAGCCAAGTAATAATGGCAAATTGGTTGGGCCCCACTGCTTTGAACATTTCGGGTATAGCCCATGACTTGCCCAGAAATCCAGAAAGATACCTCCCTAGGTATAAACATGATGGGACAAGAACTGTAGAAGAACATCTGCTAGCTTTTAAAAATGCTTTAAAATTGTTAAATATACAGCATGAAGATGTTGCCTGCAGATTGTTCCCGTTCACTCTCCAGGAGGGAGCTTATGACTGGTTTTTAAACCTCACCAGCAATTCCATTACTAGCTGGGATGACCTAGAGAAAGCTTTTATATCACAGTTCGGTGAAGTGATAGATCCCAGCATTTTATATCAACAATTTTCCAGCATCAAGAAAGAGTCGGGAGAAACTGTCAGGTCTTTCAATATGAGGTTCCAAAGAGCTTACGATAGAATGACTTGCCATTACATCCCAAATGCAAATCTGGCCTTAGAAATCTACAAGAATGCATTGGATTCGGTGACCTCTATTTTCCTCAAGAGAGACATCAATATCACAACCCTGGCAAGGGCTTATAAAGAAGCCTTAATTCTTGAAAGACAGCTAGGACCTCAAATTCGAGCAGTCCTTTGATATCCTATGTTACACAGAACATGCCTGTTCCGAACCCCATTCCACATCATGAGTTAGTGCCAACATGTCATGCTCTACCCAAGGAGACTCCGTTAACTGTGACATCCACTCAGCATGTGCAAAATACGGAGAAAAGTTCGACAAATTCAAAGTGCGGGTGCTTGAACCGAACAGTTGTGATCTGGCACCACCCAAATCTGAAGTTTTTCTTGGTGAGTTAAATTTTCCTAGAGATCAAAGAAATATTGATATTTCTAGTTCACCCAAAAACAATACAACCAGGGTTTCAGATTCTTTCACTTTTCTTGAAGAGACAGAAAGTCTTGTAGAGACTCCTGTGGATGAAATGCAAGATTTTCAACAGTTCAAAATGGACGAGTTATGACTTGAGATGTGAGAGTCCAGAATCTAACAATGATCCTTCCTCATCAGAGGATGATGAAAGTGAGATTCAATCTCACTATGCAGAAGTAATGGTGAGGAGGATAACATCATTGAGGATATGAGGGAACTTAAAGCTGACATCACCCTCTATGAACTGCCTCAGATTGTTGAACAAAAGGATAACTTGATTGAGGCTTACTCTGGACCACCTGTTGGATTTCAAGAAAAGGAGGAAAAGATGGTAAATATGAATGTGGTCAGCCAACTTGGAATTGATGAACTGTCTCAACATAAGCCTGCAACTTCTGAACATAATGTCAAAGAGAAGGCTATAAACTGTGTTGATGCAGATATTGGAGTTTATAATTTGGCAACTGAAAAGGTGGGAACAGTTACAACTCTAAACCATCACAACAGTGATGTTTGGATATTGCACTTTGATGAGGTTAAATCTAAGCAAGGCTCAGGTGAAAAGGAAAATTGTAAGCATTCTTCTAGAGGGATAAAAATTGAAGTCCTGGATATTGAAGCAGTACAGCAACCACAAAATGTTCAAGTTGTTAAGAACTAGGGCATACAGATAAAACATGATTTCTTTCAGTTGTCACATAATTTTGAAGATGTGGTGGTGCGGGTCTATCAAGATTTTAAGGTATTTGATCCTGGGGGTTTTTTACATTCGGTCCTTTTGAAAGAACTCTGCAAACCCTTCAATTAGAAGCATAAACATGTTATCATATGATTTGTTATTATATGATTTGTTTAATTTGAAGGAGTTGCAGATTTGTTTTTCAAATGGGACGGGGAAGACGATAAACACAAGTCTTTCCCGAGATAGCAAATTTTTGAAGCACGATGTGGAGTGCATTTCGTCAACAGGACCTGAAAGGTAATTTTTCTAAGTTACTTGTACATGGTCCAATTTTTTTTAAGGCACCATTTCTCTGCTTTCCCAACTGCTGCATTTTTTGAGTATGAAGGGAAGTTGTAATATGTGTATACATTGTAAATAAGCTTTGAAGTTTTTCAGTTTATTTCTTTGTCAGTGCAGTTTTATTTCTTTGTCTGTACAGTTTTAATCTGTTTCAATTTAATTTTATAGCTCTGTACAGTTGCTTTAGTTGCTTCTTTTTAGTTTTAATTGGGTCTTTGTCTGTACATGTTTGTTTGTTAGATTAATCCTTGCTCTTTGTGTAGTGTTCTTTGATTCTTTTGTTGTCTCAGTTTTAATTTATTTGCTTTAGTTCTTAGTTTATTTGTTCTAGCTTAATTTTGCTACCTGTACAGTTGTGCTTTGCATCCTTTGTAAATAGCCTTGCGCTTCTTTTTCTTTCCTTTGTCTGTACAACTGTGCAGTTTTCAGTTGCTTTAGTTTATGTCTGTGCTGTTGCAGTTTAGCTTTGCTACAGTTTGGCAGTTTTAATTGCTTTGCTTTTGTTTTAGCTTAATTTTGCCTGCTGCACTGTGCTTTCCATCCTTTGTAAACAGCCTTACAGTTTATTTTATTCCCTTTGCTTGTGCAGTTTTATTTGCAGTCTGTGCAGTTTTTATTCTGTTTTGCTTTAAAGCCTGTGCCTGTCCTTGGGAGCCTGTACAAAGTCCTTTGGCTTCTGAAATTTTCTGTCCTTTAACCTTTTCCTGAGCAATCAATGAAAAGTTAGCCTGCTGAAAATTGTTTTATTCTAAGCTGATCAATCCAGCCTCAATCCAGTTTTCATGGTCATCATCATTCTAATAGAGATAGTCTGCTTACTCTGAACTGTAGAACTATTTTGTTATCCAGGATGAAGGTAGAGAGATGATTGGATTTTGTGTCTTGCTTGCCACAGTTGTTTTAATGATAGAAAAATTGCTATGCTGTTTTGTTGGAGGAACTCCCGGGGAATCCAAGAAAAGCTGGTTATAAGAGGGGACTATGGTTCATGCAATTATTTGGGTATCCACAGAGGCTATCAATGCCTAGACTGAAACAGTTCCAGATTGATCAAATGTTAAAAGAAAATTGTGATTTCCCTAAAAGCATTTTAGATATTGATATATTTCAGAGGGAGAGATATAAAGAAAAAAAAAGAGCAAAAAAGAGTTGAACAATTAAAAGAGGCAGCCAATATTAGATTCTGCCCTACAGTTGTAAATTTGGGTCGTGTAAATCTAAAGGGTAACTCTGTCTAGGCTGTAAAAGGCTAAACTAGTAAACAGAGCTCTACTCGGTTTCCCCTTTTACAATCTAGAAAAGTTGATTAATCCAAGTTCATCATTCAATTCAGTCATCCTTGAAGAAAGTTTTATACCCTTTGAAATTGCACATCAGAAATCTTCCTTGAAGTAATCCAGCCCAGTATGTCCTTGGGAAATTTTTAACAGCTTGCAGTTAGTAGTCAATTTATTGTGAAGAATGTCTGTGGCAAGGCATGATGCATGGTCTTTTTGTTTTGAAACCAGAGTCTTGGGTTCTAAAATAGTGCTACTATTTTACTCGCAGATATCGCCATTTTTTGATAAGCAACACACCCCCACTGAAAAATGAGATTCCATCCTCTTGAAAACTCTGAAATTCCATTTTTGCAGCGGGGACCCTCTTGATGTTTTTCAGGTTTTAAATCCAAATTTGCTTGCCTCCTTTTTAAAGTTGTGCTTTTTCTTGCATTCTAGCTGTGTTATCCAAGAATTCACTTTTTACATGCTAGAAATCATTCATGCTTAAGAAAATCTTGCACCGGTACCGAGAAAAATCCAGAAAACAGTTGCATAATTCATGAAAAATCAAACTTTCCATTTTTGGTAGTGTCGCGATATCGCGACACTTCCATTTTTGGAAATGTCGCGATATCGCGACAGGAAAATACAAATGCAGCTAATTCGAAAAAACGTAGCGAAATCGTGACACTTTCCATTTTTGGAAGTGTCGCGATATCGCGACATTTCCATTTTTGGAAAGTGTCGCGAAATCGCTGCAGGATGAGGAGAGAGAAAGTCGGGGAGAAAAATGTCGCGAAATCGTGACATGTCGCATTTTCGCGGCAGGAGAGAGAAAATGCATGAAAATCGGCTAAGTGCCAGAAAGGGCGCGATTTCGCGACATGTCGCGAAATCGCGACAGCTTTTGGAGAGAGAAGATGAACTGTACGGAAGGGCACGATTTTGCGACATGTCGCGAAATCGCGACATGTCGCATTTTCACGGTAGGAGAGAGAAAGTGGGCTGAAGAGTCAAAAATCCGCCAAGTCATTTTTGTGTAGCGAAATCGTGACACTTTCCATTTTTGGAAGTGTCGCGATATCGCGACATTTCCATTTTTGGAAAGTGTCGCAAAATCGCTGTCTGCGGAGGAGAGAGAAGAGATCAGTACGGACCGGCGCGATTTCGCGACATGTCACATTTTCGCTGCTGGAAAGGAGAAAAAGTGGCTAAGTCCAAAAGTTGCAGCGATTCGCTGACGTCTCAAAATTGCGGGCTAAAAGTTGCAGCGATGCGCTGACATGTCTCAAGATCAAGGGTGAAAGTTGCAGCGATGCGCTGCGTGTCTCAAAATCGCAGGTCGAAGCTTGCAGCGATGCGCTGCATGTTTCGAAGTCAGGGATGAAAAGTTGCAGCGATGCGCTGCATGTTTCGAAGTCAGGGATGAAAAGTGGCAGCGACGCGCTGCACGTTTCAAAGGTGAAGGGAGAAAATGGTAGCAACACGCTGCACGTTTTGAGGAAGATGTACGGCCGCCAGCAAGAGGCGCGATTTCGCGACATGTCGCGAAATCGTGACATGTCGCATTTTTGCGACCGACGAGGGAAGAAGTTGCCGATGCGCTGGCAGGGTCGCGATTTCGCGACATGTCGCGAAATCGTGACATGTCGCAGAATCACGATAGGAGAGAGAAAGTCATAAGTTGACCTGAAAGTGCATTCCGACGGAAAACAGAAGGCTTCCTGGGGTAGCGACACGTGTCAAAGCGTGAGGCAGACATGCAGAAGCCGACATGCAAGCTTATTTTGTGGTTTTTAATCTGTTTTAATGTTTTAAGCTTGGATTTAATGTTTATTAAAGAGCTAATATAATCTTTTTGTCTTTCATGCAGGATTCCATCTAGCACTTGCGGGACAACCGAGAAAGGCCATAAAGGCAAAGTTAAAGTGCGGATTTAGTCAAGGACCGCCATGCTAGAAGAGAAGATGCCGGTGAGAGCATTCAATGACAAATTTATTGCAGACTTGATAGCATGAAGACAATTTCAACTCAGGGATGGCTTTATGGAGATCAGATCTGAGAGAAGTGGTGACTCATCCGGCTCACCAGCAGAATTAATGGAGGCATTTATTTGCAGCTGTGGATGAATGCAAGTGGATTTAGATTTTATCTTCTCCATTTATGGCAGCTAACTGCACAGATTTGCCGAAGGGTTAAGTTCTATCTGGACTTTGATTTTAAATGGATTTTTATTGTAAAACCCGGGTCCTAGGGTTTAAGTGTGATAATATTTGCAGTTATGAGAAGAAGATATTTTTGAAAAGATCAGGGTCTATCCTAAGTCTATAAATACAGATTCTAAATGTAATCGCAGGAGGTGGAGACTTAGAAATAAAAGGCTTATAAGCAATTTCTTGCAAATCTTGTGAAATCCTTTGTTTCTGGACTTGGAGTTGATGTGCTTTAGCTTTTACGTGATAGCATGGCCAGGAGCCTAATATTTTGCAGAGTGTGATAAGTGTATCTTCTTTTGTTATCCGTTCCATTTAAAGTTTATTAGATATATGCTGTAAATCTGAGTTATCAAGTTTAAATATGCTGTTAGGCTTCAATTGTTCTTTTGTCTGCTAGGGGAAATTACAGATTTGAGGTTAAGTTTGTTCTAATTGCTCTGTCTTCACTGTGTGAGCTAGGTCGTCGGTGAAAGATACCAGTTTTAACCAATTGCCCTTGGATTTATAATTTTTTGCTAGATCTGTTTCACTCTGCCTTGTGCTCTTAGTTGAAAGTGATCTTAGACTGATTGGACACTTTCTTCTTTGATTTGTTCTGTTGTGAAGCTAGTAGCATAGATAAAATTGACAATTTAGGGTTTTACAGTTTAATGTTTGATAAACTTCTCTTTCTGCCCTACCCTACCCTCTCTTTGTTTTTGGTGAATGATCCATTTTTATTTTCTTTGTTTGTCTTTTATTTAAATCTGCTGACCAATGAGACCTAGATCAGAATTCAAGTTAAATCTGATTGTCAACAACTTTTGCAACTACTAAACAAGTTCAAGAACCCCCTATAAGGTTTACAATATATTCGCTCATGAGGTCAGTGCTTTTGTCCAAATTTCTATTTCCCCCCATTTTCTCATCCAGAGAGAGGATGGTATTGAAATCTCTTCCGATCAAGATCCAAGCTTTAGGAAAATGAGATAATATGAGTAATATCCTTCCACTGTCTTCTTTTTTTCTCTAAAGAAGTCGGGGCATAAACAGTAATGCAGAACATAATCTGGTTGGAATGTCTACTTTGAATAGCTATAGCCAAAAAACCCAACTGCCAACCATATGGTGAATTACTACCTCTTTTGGGTCCCAAAGACAAGCAATGCCATCCGAAGTCCCTTGGGAACCGAGGGAAACCACTTTTCCATCCGGCCAAATTTTACTGGCAATTAAGTCCATATCCTCCATTGACATCTTTGTTTCTTGAAGGAAAACAAGATGTGGATGATTTATTTGAATCATTCTTCTAATTTCATTTTGTTTTGAAAGACTCCCTTTGAGTCCTCTAATATTCCAAGTGATGATCTTCATTAATACTAGAGCTAAAAAAGTTGGGAAGGGCATTAATCTTACCTTCCTCTACAAGCTTTTCACCCTCTTTTACCATATGATATTGATTGGTCTTGCGACCTATTTTTTGATTAGAATCCATCTTCAATTTTTTTTTCCCCGTTTCTTGACTTATTCCAATTGAATCTGAGATGTCTTCTAACCTTGAAGAATGCTCATACACTGCCAAAATTTTACTAGATGGTTCAATGGAGTCTATATTGGGACTCGCATTATTTGAAGTTTTGACATTTGAAATATTGTTTTTCTTGTGTAAATTTTCTCCTTTTTTTCTGTTGAAAACCTTTGATTTGTTGGTTTGTCTCTGAGTTCTTCCCTTCATATTTAAATTGTGTTTCTAAGATTTCGGTTTCCATTATTTCTTCTTCCTCACTTGGGACATCATTTGTGGAAAGTATTTCAAACATATTAGCAAATGACTTTGATTGATCCTTCATAACTATTTTTTTCTGAGTGTTCTTCTTCTTAGGTATTTGGAAACCTACTGAGTTTATATCTTCTTTCTTTTGATCAGGAATTTTATTTGGGCAAGCACTGGCCAAATGACCATATTCACGGCAAATTCTACAACTAAAAGGAATGTTCTAATAGTCCACTACTTGCTCCCAAGTGTCTTCCCTAAATTGTAATGTGATATTTTTAGGAGGGGTTTGTCAAAATCCATTAAAACACAAACTCGAGCATAAATAATATGTTCAAAATTTTGAGTACAATCAGCAGTCATCATAAAAGTTCCTAAAGAGTTTCCAATTGAAGAAAAAATAGTAGGATTCCAAAATTCAATAGGGAGGCCAAAGAGTCTAACCCACACGGGAGCTATAGAAGGCATATCTTCTTCGGCTTTAAATTTAGTATGCCAGGGCTTCATGAAAAGCCCTGCCCTTCCAAAAAACCAAAGACCCCCTTGAAAAGTTTTCTCTCTATCTTCATTATTAGCAAATAAAACAAGAAAATAACCATTTGGATAAATAGAGATTTGTAACTCACCTTTAGTTTTTCAGCTTTTTGCAGCCCAGACTTTGAAAGCGAGATAGACTCGGATGAAAACCCATGAACCGACAAATTAGTCCTCTTTTTTCCAAATCTTCAATGCCGATCCGAATGTTCCCCATATCAAGCTTAACAATAGGAGTTCCATCATTGCTTTAAGACATCCTGACTCTGTTTTCCTAGGATCAATATTAGGCATTTTTAGAGGTTTATGGGAAGCCCTAATATTGATATTAGCATTGGGCTGAGGCTGTCCACCATGAAGGGCATCCCTATAATTCATTTTTGGGACTGAGTCTTCAAAATTATTACCCTTGACAAGGGTTTTCATAGTAGAATTATTTTGTGGGTGCACCTTAGCACCAGATTCATTTGAGATATGAGACATTTTTTGATCAACTGGTTGAAACTTGTTTCGAGATCTCTTTAATCCTTGCTCTAGACGTCGTGGAAAGGTATGGTTTTCACTTTTCTTTTGAGCAGCAAATTGGAAGCCGTTGTCACTCAAGTTCAGAGTATGATCTGTTGAAAGATAAATTTCTAACGCATCTTGTATCCCCTGCAAACCACAAAAATATTGGCCGCTAGGGCCCGAAGGCCCTAAAAACCAATCTCTGGAGCTGCTTGCACTCAACCTAGATGAAACCCTCGCATAGCCGCTTGCCAAATATATCGTTCACACATAAGGCTGCGCTAGGATCTATGTTGCTCCAAATGATATAAAAATTGATGAAGACGTTCTAGGGTTTTTCAGGCATCTACCCTCAAAATTTCAGCTCAATCCGAGTTCAAATGATTGAGATATGGCCGAAACGAGTTCTGTAGTTTGGGCTGCTAAAAACGTCCAGCTTGTTGCCTCCTCTAAATAATAACTTTCTTATACACCATATACAAACTCTAATTAAATAAATACAAATAAATAATATTTTTTATAAAGATTATTTCATATAATTTAGAGGTAATATTTTCTATAAAGATTGATATTTTGTATAAAAATTATTTCATAAGTTGCTGGCATCACCGTGACCATCTTTGACGTGGATTTTTGTAGCACTCTTTCGAATTGGTAGTCTTTAAAGAGCCTTTACAAGCCCTAAAATTAAATTTGACCAACGTACCTATCCTTTTAGATTTTATAAATGCAACGGACCCAACTGCCACACGGAATTTACTCATTTACGTCATCCACGTTACTGAACGTCCGTGGCACGTCAAAGCAACCGGTTTCTTTAATAGAAATATAACCTTAATATGATTTCTTGTAATTTACGACATTAGATAACAGGTATCTTAAATAGAAATATAACCTTAATATGATTTCTTGTAATTTACGACATTAGATAGCTAGCATTGACTAGCAGTACAATCAAAGGAGTTGTTTTGAAGCCACTTTGAAAGTATCAAATGTCAATGATCATATGATTTTAAAAATTCATGGTTTAGCCCCTATCTTCAAATCGTTAATTTTTTTTTTTTCACAATCCTCCAGTATGTACGAGACAATTTGATTCTATTGTATGCTCATTGAATGAAGCCTAATTTTTTTTACAATCCTCCAGTATCTACGAGACAATTTGATTCTATTGTATGCCCATTGAATGAAGCCTACTTTTTAGCAAAAGGCTTTCTAGATTAACAACTAGTAAGGTGCATAGATCTTTTTAATATGAAACAATAACTTGTCTTAAAGATGATGGTTTAGTGTTGATTTGTATGTTGTGAATTAGTGATAGATCTCAGGGATATAGAATCTATCAATTATTAACATCATGCTTTGTGATGATATAGATGGATAATATTGTATGTATCATTGTTTGGTTCTCTTTTCTTTTGATGTTTGATCACAAAGTGGAAGTGCTATAGATATGTCATCCATTTCATATATCTATGATTCTTTAGCTTGTTTTATGAATAAAGGAATCTTAAAGGCTTGTGATATGAATGGATTGCAGATTTTCTACTCATTATTAGTGGCATCACATTCTTACATCTTGAACAATTGTATATAACTCCTCTTATATGGAGTAGTCTTTGAATGGTAAGCCATCATATACCTATTTTTGATCAAGATGACACTTAGTGTATAGTCAAAAGCATTGGTCTCTAACTCTAACAACTGTGTCATGTTAGCCATGACTAATATTGTTTTGGAACAAAGACAATTTTTTAGTTCATTGAATGTTTGTTGTTGTTATGAATTCCATTGGAACTTTTCCTTTCCATGTATGACTTGGTTTAATGGCCAACAATGTGAGAGAACCCTAAAACAAACCTACATTAGATGTTGAAGAGACCAAGAAAGTTAAGTTTTATCTAATTCTTAGGTGTTGGGAATGATAGATCTTTTTTGGGTCAATATGAACTCCCTGCTAGTTGATCAGGCAACCCAAATGAGAGATCTTACACCAAGGGGACACTTGCTCATGTTATATTGAAGCTTATGTTAGCATAAGTTTTCCAAGAGTTGGTGCATGTGCTATAGGTGTTCTTCACATGTCTTGTTGAACATGAGGATGCCATCTAGATAGAAAACCACAAAGGATCCTTTGAATGGACACAAAATTTTATTTATCAAGCATATGAAGCTTAGGTCAAGTCAAAGTTATAACTAGCCACTCATAGTCCTTTGATCTTATAGATTGTCTTCCACATGTTTGGAGGATTGACAAGAATTTGACAGTATCCAGATTACAAGTCAATCTTGTATCATGTCCCTTGGAGCTAGTCCAATAGGTCATTTATGCAAGAAAAAGTATATTAGTTCTTGACAATGATATTGTTGAGCATACGATAGTCAAGACATGGACTCCAAGTACCATTTTTCTTTGGTACCAACACAATGGGACTATTGCATGGCAGTCAACTACGATAAATATTTTCCTATTCAATCACTCCTATATTGGACATTGATCTTATCATTCTCTCATATTGAACAATGATACAAAGGTTTTGAAGAGTGTCAATCTTGGATCAAGTTAATTTAATGCTTCACTAAGTAATGTAGCTAGACTCCTTTTAGGTCCCTAAAAACATCAATATATGGATAGGGTAGAGTGTCCATCTATTGAAATCTTCTAGAGTGTTGTGGTTGGCACAACAAAGGTGAACTTCTTTGTGGCTTATTTATGGGTTCGAACCATCAGAAACACAAACCTTTGTGTATATGAGATAAGCTTCTTATGTTGCTTTGGTAAATCCAATGTTGCCTTTTTCATGTAGGCACTCAAGAATCTTATAGGCCATCTCTTTTATGTGCATCAACCACTACTATGAATAGGCTTAGTAGGTCACCTTACGATCAAATAAGTAAGATCTTTCCAACAAGACATCACAAATATCTAGTGTCACCACATCACATGTGATTATGTCATGCATCAATTTGATGCTATAATTGAGATTGCACTGTAATCAAACCTTAATACCTTATCTGGTAGCACCCAAGCCAAAGAGTAAGACTAAGGATGTGTTGTAAACTAGAGGTCAAGGCACTTTACTATCTCTTGCATGATAATGTTTTATTGGCTCCTAGTATCAATGATGGCATGGAGGGGATTTTATTTTACTCAACAATGAGTGTGGAAGAGGTACTCTTATTCTTTAGAGGGAATATAACTTGAGCCATTAAATTCCCATTGTGTTGTAGTGCTTAGGCATGTGCTATATCCTCTTGTTCTCCATTGGATAGGGACAAACAATCATTTTTGTCTAGATGGACCACCAATATCTTTTGTTGAACCCAAATCTTTGAATTATTTAGTGTGGGTCTTATGATGGCTGCACCATTTATCATATTCCTTTTGCTTGTCTTTGTCTAAGGCCTTTGATGACTTGGACTTGGATAATGTAGAATGTCCCTTAAACATGAGAACTTTAGGCAAGTGAGCATTTGGCAACTTCAATTTTGGCATTGAGATCCATTGTGAAATGGTGACTAATCCTTTTTTCTTGGCTTTTAATTTTTCCTCTAGTTTTGGCATGAGGTAATTTACCTATGTCAAATAATTGGTAGGAAGGAACTTATATTGAACCAAATATGGTAGTGCAAGGTATTGACATATTTTAGTACCAATTGTCTCTCATTTTCTTTGATGTGAAGGTGATTGAGAAGATCGTGGAAGGCATCAATGTACTATGGGAAAAGTTGAACTTTGTGTTGTCACAAATGCTAAAAGTGCATGTATTTGTCTTTGTAATGGTGCAAGAGATATAATTGCTCATAAACTAGTTGGATGAAGTTTGTCTAGGAAGATATAAGATCCCCTAACTATTCAATTCTACTACTAGTGGCTTCCCACCAGTTAACAACCAATTTTGATATTTTTAAAGCCATAAAATCAATCTTATCAGTGTCAAAGAATCAATTGGCGATGTAGTATACCTTTAAGCCTTTAAAACCAAGATCCAAACTAATCGATATTGATCCAACCTAAGAAGACTAGAATATCAATGCTAGTCTACACCTTATACGAGGTTAGTAGTTCTAGGCAAGACTCCCAATTGAAGCATAAGATCCCAATAATTTTCAAGTATATCAGTTCTCTATTTCTTCAAAGAATCTCGCATCAAGTTGTAGATACCCAAAACTCGCACATTGCACCTCTCCCCATTTTTGTGGTCAATCAATTTGCAAAACCTTTGAAAATTGAATAAATTGACTAAAAACACTATTCATTCATCAAAATCATTATTCATAATCCTTAGCCCCTTTGGGCTAGCTAGGCACCTTCCTACGCTTAATCTTGGGTCATCATGCGACCTCATCCCTAAATCAACCAAGGTTGAATTAATCACCATGGTCAAAAAGCACTTTATGCTCAAAAGTCAACATTTTTTTTCAAAACATGCTTTATGGCTAATCACATTCTTAATTAAATCTAATCCTGATTTGATCTGAGCCTGCCACCTCACCTAGTCTACTTTGACTAGCCTTGCCATCCACCTCACCTATTCTAGCCTATTCTAGCCTTGCCACCTCTCATCCAGATATTTCTCTACCTCACACGCCCTTGGGAGAATCTACTGACCCATGAGAGCTAGATCAGAATTCAAGTTAAATCTAATTGTCAACAACTTTTGCAACTACTGAACAAGTTCAAGAACCCCCTGTAAGGTAACAGAGCAGTCCATATTGAAATCTATTTCAAAAGTGGAAAAGAGTGAATTGCCATTCGACCCAACTCTGTAACTCGCACCTTGGATAACCAGCTAGATCCTAAAGATGAGTGGGATCCGTCCCGTGGGTGTCTCCGGAGCTTCCTTGCTTCATCCTTTCCCGGGGTGTGCATGAAAGCCGGACCAACAACCCAATTGGCGCTAGAAGGAGGGCTGAGAACATCTGTTCTTAGTGCACTTGAGTTGAGAAATCCGACTGTACGTGGAACTGTAAAGTTGTATTTTATCCAAAGTCTGGTAGCCAATTTTCCCCTCCTCCTCAGCTAACAACCTAATTGGCGCTAGAAGGAGGGCCTGTTGAACATCTCGGTTCAAGTTCAGTAGTCTGTTAAGAACTGTAAAGTTGTGTGTGCTGAGTCTGGTATTTTATCTTTTGAATCATTTTCCCTCCTCCTCAGCCAACAACCTAATTGGCGCTAGAAGGAGGGCTATGAACTCAGTTCAAGTATTGTAAGGGCATAACAGCAACATTTGAAGGACCCACAGTGAACTCCGGGCAGTTTTTAAATTGTCAGTGCAGTTTTTAAATTATTAGTACAGTTTTGTAAGTTGTTAGTGCAATTTTTAAAATTGCCAGAGAAGACCTCAAGTTCAGAACAGTTTAATCTCCACTGGAAGTTATCTAGTTACAACTCAGAACATCACTGTCAGCCAAGTAATAATGGCAAATTGGTTGGGCCCCACTGCTTTGAACATTTCGGGTATAGCCCATGATTTGCCCAGAAATCCAGAAAGATACCTCCCTAGGTATAAACATGATGGGACAAGAACTGTAGAAGAACATCTGCTAGCTTTTAAAAATGCTTTAAAATTGTTAAATATACAACATGAAGATGTTGCCTGCAGATTGTTCCCGTTCACTCTCCAGGAGGGAGCTTATGATTGGTTTTTAAACCTCACCAGCAATTCCATTACTAGTTGGGATGATCTAGAGAAAGCTTTTATATCACAGTTCGGTGAAGTGATAGATCCCAGCATTTTATATCAGCAATTTTCCAGCATCAAGAAAGAGTCGGGAGAAACTGTCAAGTCTTTCAATATGAGGTTCCAAAGAGCTTACGATAGAATGACTGGCCATTACATCCCAAATGCAAATCTGGCTTTAGAAATCTACAAGAATGCATTGGATTCAGTGACCTCTATTTTCCTCAAGAGAGACATCAATATCACAACCCCGACGAGGGCTTATAAAGAAGCCTTAATTCTTGAAAGACAGCTAGGACCTCAAATTCTGAGCAATCCTTTGATATCCTATGTTACACAGAACATGCCTGTTCCAGACCCCATTCCACATCATGAGTTAGTGCCAACATGTCATGCTCTACCCAAGGAGACTCCGTTAACTGTGACATCCACTCAGCATGTGCAAAATACAGAGAAAATTTCGACAAATTCAAAGTGCAGGTGCTTGAACTGAACAGTTGTGATCTGGCACCACCCAAATCTGAAGTTTTTCTTGGTGAGTTAAATTTTCCTAGAGATCAAAGAAATATTGATATTTCTAATTCACCCAAAAACAGTACAACCAGGGTTTCAAATTCTTTCACTTTTCTTGAAGAGACAGAAAGTCTTGTAGAGACTCCTGTGGATGAAATGCAAGATTTTCAACAGTTCAAAATGGACAGTTATGACTTGAGATGTGAGAGTCCAGAATCTAACAATGATCCTTCCTCATCAGAGGATGATGAAAGTGAGATTCAATCTCACTATGCAGAAGTAACTGATGAGGATAACATCATTGAGGATATGAGGGAACTTAAAGCTGACATCACCCTCTATGAACTGCCTCAGATTGTTGAACAAATGGATAACTTGATTGAGGCTTACTCTGGGCCACCTGTTGGATTTCAAGATAAGGAGGAAAAGATGGTAAATATGAATGTGGTTAGCCAACTTGGAATTGATGAACTGTCTCAACATAAGCCTACAACTTCTGAACATAATGTCAAAGAGAAGGCTATAAACTGTGTTGATTCAGATATTGGAGTTTATAATTTGGCAACTGAAAAGGTGGGAACAGTTACAACTCTAAACCATCACAACAGTGATGTTTGGATATTGCACTTTGATGAGGTTAAATCTAAGCAAGGCTCAGGTGAAAAGGAAAATTGTAAGCATTCTTCTAGAGGGATAAAAATTGAAGTCCTGGATATTGAAGCAGTACAGAAACCACAAAATGTTCAAGTTGTTAAGAACTAGGGCATACAGATAAAACATGATTTCTTTCAGTTGTCACATAATTTTGAAGATGTGGTGGTCTGGGTCTATCAAGATTTTAAGGTATTTGATCCTGGGGTTTTTTACATTCAGTCCTTTTGAAAGAACTCTGCAAACCCTTCAAGTAGAAGCATAAACATGTTATCATATGATTTGTTATTATATGATTTGTTTAGTTTGAAGGAGTTGCAGATTTGTTTTTCAAATGGGACAGGGAAGACAGTAAACACAAGTCTTTCCCAGATAGCAAATTTTTGAAGCACGGTCTGGAGTGCATTTCGTCAACAGGACCTGAAAGGTAATTTTTCTAAGTTACTTGTACATGGTCCAATTTTTTTTAAGGCACCATTTCTCTGCTTTCCCAACTGCTGCATTTTTTGAGTATGAAGGGAAGTTGTAATATGTGTATACATTGTAAATAAGCTTTGAAGTTTTTCAGTTTATTTCTTTGTCAGTGCAGTTTTTATTTCTTTGTCTGTACAGTTTTAATCTGTTTCAGTTTAATTTTATAGCTCTGTCCAGTTGCTTTAGTTGTTTCTTTTTAGTTTTAATTGGGTGTTGTCTGTACAGGTTTTTTTGTTAGATTAATCCTTGCTCTTTGTGTAGTGTTCTTTGATTCTTTTGTTGTCTGTGCAGTTTTAATTTATTTGCTTCAGTTCTTAGTTTATTTGTTCTAGCTTAATTTTGCTGCCTGTACAGCTATGCTTTGCATCCTTTGTAAATAGCCTTGCAGTTCTTTTTCTTTCCTTTGTCTGTACAGCTGTGCAGTTTTCAGTTGCTTTAGTTTATGTCTGTGCTTGTTGCAGTTTAGCTTTGCTACAGTTTGGCAGTTTTAATTGCTTTGCTTTTGTTTTAGCTTAATTTTGCTACCTGTACAGCTATGCTTTCCATCCTTTGTAAATAGCCTTACAGTTTATTTTATTCCCTTTGCTTGTGCAGTTTTATTTGCAGTCTGTGCAGTTTTTATTCTATTTTGCTTTAAAGCCTGTGCCTGTCCTTGGGAGCCTATACAAAGTCCTTTGGCTTCTGAAATTTTCTGTCCTTTACCTTTTCCTAAGCAATCAATGAAAAGTCAGCCTGCTAAAAATTGTTTATTCTAAGCTGATCAATCCAGCCTCAATCCAGTGTTCATGGTCATCATTATTCTAATTGAGATAGTCTGCTTACTATGAACTGTAGAACTATTTTGTTATCCAGGATGAAGGTAGAGAGATGATTGGATTTTGTGTCTTGCTTGCCACAGTTGTTTTAATGATAGAAAAATTGCTATGATGTTTTGTTGGAGGAACTCCCGGGGAATCCAAGAAAAGCTGGTTATGATAGGGGACTATGGTGCATGCAATTATTTGGGTATCCACAGAGGCTATCAATGCCTAGACTGAAACAGTTCTAGATTGATCAAATGTTAAAAGAAAATTGTGATTTCCCTAAAAGCATTTTAGATATTGATATATTTCAGAGGGAGAGATATAAAAAAAAAAAAGAGCAAAAAAAGAGTTGAACAATTAAAAGAGGCAGCCAATATTAGATTCTGCCCTACAGTTGTAAATTTGGGTCGTGTAAATCTAAAGGGTAACTCTGTCTAGGCTGTAAAAGGCTAAACTAGTAAACAGAGCTCTACTCGGTTTCCCCTTTTACAATCTAGAAAAGTTGATTAATCCAAGTTCATCATTCAATTCAGTCATCCTTGAAGAAAGTTTTATATCCTTTGAAATTGCACATCAGAAATCTTCCTTGAAGTAATCCGACCGAGTATGTCCTTGGGAAATTTTTAACAGCTTGCAGTTAGTAGTCAATTTATTGTGAAGAATGTCTGTGGCAAGGCATGATGCATGGTCTTTTTGTTTTGAAACCAGAGTCTTGGGTTCTAAAATAGTTCTACTATTTTACTCGCAGATATCGCCATTTTTTGATAAGCAACACACCCCCACTGAAAAATGAGATTCCATCCTCTTGAAAACTCTGAAATTCCATTTTTGCAACAGGGACCCTCTAGATGTTTTTCAGGTTTTAAATCCAAATTTGCTTGCCTCCTTTTTAAAGTTGTGCTTTTTCTTGCATTCTAGCTGTGTTATCCAAGAATTCACTTTTTACATGCTAGAAATCATTCATGCTTAAGAAAATCTTGCACCGGTACCGAGAAAATCCAGAAAACAGTTGCATAATTCATGAAAAATCAAACTTTCCATTTTTGGTAGTGTCGCGATATCACGACACTTCCATTTTCGGAAATGTCGCGATATCGCGACAGGAAAATACAAATGCAGTTAATTCAAAAAAACGTAGAGAAATCGTGACATTTCCATTTTTGGAAGTGTCGCGATATCGCGACATTTCCATTTTTGGAAAGTGTCGCGAAATCGTTGCAGGATGAGGAGAGAGAAAGTCGGGGAGAAAAATGTCGCGAAATCGTGACATGTCGCGTTTTCGTGGCAGGAGAGAGAAAATGCATGAAAATCGGCTAAGTGCCAGAAAGGGCGCGATTTCGCGACATGTCGCGAAATCGCGACAGCTTTTGGAGAGAGAAGATGAACTGTACGGAAGGGCATGATTTTGCGACATGTCGCGAAATCGCGACATGTCGCATTTTCACGGAAGGAGAGAGAAAGTGGGCTGAAGAGTCAAAAATCCGCCAAGTCATTTTTGTGTAGCGAAATCGTGACACTTTCCATTTTTGGAAGTGTCGCGATATCGCGACATTTTCATTTTTGGAAAGTGTCGCAAAATCGCTGTCTGCCAGAGGAGAGAGAAGCAGAACGTACGGACCAGCGCGATTTCGCGACATGTCACATTTTCGCTGCTAAAAAGGAGAAAAAGTGGCTAAGTCCAAAAGTTGCAGCGATTCGCTGACGTCTCAAAATTGCGGGCTAAAAGTTGCAGCGATGCGCTGACATGTCTCAAGATCAAGGGTGAAAGTTGCAGCGATGCGCTGCGTGTCTCAAAATCGCAGGCCGAAGCTTGCAGCGATGCGCTGCATGTTTCGAAGTCAGGGATGAAAAGTTGCAGCGATGCGCTGCATGTTTCGAAGTCAGGGATGAAAAGTGGCAGCGACGCGCTGCACGTTTCAAAGGCGAAGGGAGAAAATGGTAGCGACGCACTGCACGTTTTGAGGAAGATGTACGGTCGCCAGCAAGAGGTGCGATTTCGCGACATGTCGCAAAATCGTGACATATCGCATTTTTGCGGCCGACAAGGGAAGAAGTTGCCGATGCGTTGGCAGGGTCACGATTTCGCGACATGTCGCGAAATCGTGACATGTCGCAGAATCACGACAGGAGAGAGAAAGTCATAAGTTGACCTGAAAGTGCATTCCGACGAAAAACAGAAGGCTTCCTGGGGTAGCGACACGTGTCAAAGCGTGAGGCAGACATGCAGAAGCCGACATGCAAGCTTATTTTGTGGTTTTTAATCTGTTTTAATGTTTTAAGCTTGGATTTAATGTTTATTAAAGAGCTAATATAATCTTTTTGTCTTTCATGCAGGATTCCATCTGGCACTTGCGGGACAACCGGGAAAGGCCATAAAGGCAAAGTTAAAGTGCGGATTTAGTCAAGGACCGCCATGCTAGAAGAGAAGATGCCGGTGAGAGCATTCAATAACAAATTTATTCCAGACTTGATAGCATGAAGATAATTTCAACCAGGGATGGCTTTATGGAGATCAGATCTGAGAGAAGTGGTGACTCATCCGGCTCACCAGCAGAATTAATGGAGGAATTTATTTGCAGCTGTGGATGAATGCAAGTGGATTTAGATTTTATCTTCTCCATTTATGGCAGCTAACTCCCCTGATTTGCCGAAGGGTTAAGTTCTATCTGGACTTTGATTTTAAATGGATTTTTATTGTAAAACCCGAGTCCTAGGGTTTAAGTGTGATAATATTTGCAGTTATGAGAAGAAGATATTTTTGAAAAGATCAGGGTCTATCCTAAGTCTATAAATACAGATTCTAAATGTAATCGCAGGAGGTGGAGACTTAGAAATAAAAGGCTTATAAGCAATTTCTTGCAAATCTTGTGAAATCCTTTGTTTATGGACTTGGAGTTGATGTGCTTTAGCTTTTACGCGATAGCATGGCCAGGAGCCTAATATTTTGCAGAGTGTGATAAGTGTATCTTCTTTTGTTATCCGTTCCATTTAAAGTTTATTAGATATATGTTGTAAATCTGAGTTATCAAGTTTAAATATGTTGTTAGGCTTCAGTTGTTCTTTTGTCTGCTAGGGGAAATTACAGATTTGAGGTTAAGTTTGTTCTAATTGCTCTGTCTTCACTGTGTGAGCTAGGTTGTCGGTGAAAGATACCAGTTTTAACCAGCTGCCCTTGGATTTATAAATTTCTGCTAGATCTGTTTCACTCGCCTTGTTCTCTTAGTTGAAAGTGATCTTAGACTGATTGGACACTTTTTTCTTTGATTTGTTCTGTTGTGAAGCTAGTAGCATAGATAAAATTGACAATTTAGGGTTTTACAGTTGATGTTTGATAAACTTCTCTTTTCTGCCCTACCCTACCCTCTCTTTGTTTTTCGGTGAATGATCCATTTTTATTTTCTTTGTTTGTCTTTTATTTAAATCTGCTGACCCATGAGAGCTAGATCAGAATTCAAGTTAAATCTGATTGTCAACAACTTTTGCAACTACTGAACAAGTTCAAGAACCCCCTATAAGGTAACAGAGCAGTCCATATTGAAATCTATTTCAAAAGTGGAAAAGAGTGAATTGCCATTCGACCCAACTTCGTAACTCGCACCTTGGATAACCAGCTAGATCCTAAAGATGAGTGGGATCCGTCCCGTGGGTGTCTCCGGAGCTTCCTTGCTTCATCCTTTCCCGGGGTGTGCATGAAAGCCGGACCAACAGACACCTCACCATTGCCACCTTGCATGGGACACCTCATCCCCTCCCTCTCACCTTGTCCAAGTCTATAAATAGAAGACCATTTTCACCTTTTCATAACAACCAACTTTTGCTTATCGAAACTCTGCTAAAATTACTACAACCATTGCATCCATCACACATCCATTGTATACCCATTACAATTAATTTACCTATTTCATGATGTTCCATTGTGATTGAGACAGGTCAATATTCCCCTAAAAAGTGCACTTTATGAAGGTGACCTGCACAAAAATCAAAGAAGAAGTTGTTCCAAGACAACCATAAAAGTCATCTTGTAGATTCGGTATGGAAAGGACAGGTTCGCACGACCCTGTGTGAACCTCCCGATCCTACAAGCACAAAAATCATTGGATAAGGTAAGTATATCTTAATTTAGTATTTTTATGTCATTTTTAATAGCTATGTTCATATTTTAAGTCGATTTAGTGAGTCATTTGTCTTCATAACCACTAGGTTTGAATGAGGCAGACCCCCTAATGGTCTAACAAGATTTTACACATCCAACGGGTGCAAAGAATACATCCAACCAACGGTGGCCCATGAGCAAGAAGCCCACCTGCACTGAGGAACACAAAAGGATGAATCTTGTTGCTTTTGTACCAATCCAAAAGGGCTTCCTTAGGGAAGACCCCATTGTAGCCTTTAGGGCAAAATATGTAAAAGGATATCAAAATTTGTAACCCCTTTTTATGATTTCAATAACAAAATGTAGTAGATTCTATGATATTGAATGAGTGTTATAGCATCTTTTTGTTGCTTGGTTGCTTTGTCGCGGCCAAAAGGGAAAAATTGTCGCGATATCGCGACATGTTGTGATATCGCAACATGTTGCATTGTCGCTGCCAAAAGAGAAAAAATGTCGCGATATCGCAACATGTTGCTCTGTCATGACCAAAAGGGAAAAAGTGTCACGATATCGCGACATGTTGCTTTGTCGCGGCCAAAATGGAAAAAGTGTCGTGATATCGAGACATGTATTTTCGTGGCTAAGAGCAACAAAAGGAAGCAAAGAGGTAGAACTGTCACGATTTTGCAACATGTCGCATTTTCGCAATGCAAGAAGAAGAATCAAGCTGAAGACATAGAAATGTCACGATTTCACATGTCTCATTTTCGCGACGGGAGGCAGCTAAAGAGCAAAGTAAGAGACGAATGTCACGATTTCATGACATGTCTTATTTTCATGGCGGGAGACAGCAAAAGAGCAAAGTAAGAGATGAATGTCGCAATTTTGTGACATGTCTCATTTTCGCGACTAGAAGCGGTAGAAGAGCAAAGCAATAGACAAATGTCACGATTTTGCGACATGTCTCATTTTTGCGGCTGAAAGTAGCAAAAAAGCAAAGCAAGGAAAGAATGTCATGATTTCGTGACATGTCTCATTTTCGCGGCTGGAAGCGGTAGAAGAGCTGAAGACATAGAAATATCATGATTTTGTGACATGTCTCATTTTCGTGGCGGGAGGCAGCAAAAGAGCAAATTAAGAGACAAATGTCGCAATTTCACATGTCTCATTTTCGCGGCTGGAAGTGGTAGAAGAGCAAAGCAAGAGACGAATGTCACGATTTTGTGACATGTCTCATTTTCGCGGCTGGAAGTGGTAGAAAAGCAAAGCAAGGAAAAAATGTCATGATTTTGTGACATGTCTCATTTTCACGACGGGAGGCAGCAAAAGAGCAAAGTAAGAGACAAATATCACGATTTCACGACATGTCTCATTTTCACGGCTGGAAGCGGCAGAAGAGAAAAACAAGATACGAATGTCACGATTTTGTGACATGTCTCATTTTCGTGGCTGGAGGTAGTAAAAGAGCAAAGCAAGGAAAGAATTTCATGATTTCATGACACGCCATTTGTAAAGGAATAGAGTATATTTTTGGCAACTAGGGACATGCATTGACATCAGGTGCCGATTTCTGAAGAATGGTCTGTTGATTATAACCTGGTAGGTCCGGTGGATGATTGCAGAATAACAGGCTCATCTAAAATTAGCTAGAAGGAAATCTATCCAATCTATGAGAAATCCATTGTGTATTATTAGAAATAGCAGATGATTACTTGTAAAATAAGTAAGATATATTTAGAAAAAGATACTCTTTTAGGGTATATATAGGGGTGAGCGACTCTAGAAAAAGGGTCGACTCTTGGACGTTTACAAGACTGAATGTACGTACTTCGAATACAAGCAATAAAATCACATCTCCCATTGGCTTCTAGTTCATATCGTGCAAGTGTATGTATTAATGTTCTTTATTTCTGCTTACAATATTGAATTGTAAATTGAGTCTGTTCTTATATCTAAACTTTCGCAATACATAAATCATATTGTTAGAATAAGAATCTAATATATATTCATGTTAAATGAAATATTAGAAGTCATATATGGAATTATATAATTTCTGCATGGAAATGTGTTTAAATGTGATGGGGAGCCAAGATTTAACAACAAGAGAAAACTCAATTTTATTCAGAGAACATGGAAATATTACAAAGTACAGAAGGGAAATACAATGCAGTCTCAATCTACGTCTTTCCAGCCTGCTCAATCCTTCCAAAAAATCCCTATTTATAATCAAAGATTCTTGCCGTAACCGTCGTTCGCAACCACCCCTGTAACCGTCGCAACGGTTTTCTGGAACTGCCTTAACGGTTTCCTGGAACTGCCTTAACGGCTTTTGGAACTGCCTTCTCTTTCTAGCCAGGTCACGAAAATGTGACATGTCACAATTTCGCGATACTTTTTTGCCTCTGGTTCACTTCTGCTAATGCGTCACGATATCGCGACGTTTTTCTGCTTTTGGTTCTCTTTCTCCAATGTGTCACGATATCGCGACACTTTTCTGCTTTTGGCTCTCTCTCGCTAATGTGTCGTGATATCACGACACTTTTCTGCTTTTGGCTCTCTTTCGCCAAAGTGTCGCAATATCGCGACACTTCTTCGACTTTTGGCTTTGCTTGCCAAAGTGTCACAATTTCGTGACACTTCTTCGGCTTTTGGCTTTGCTTGCCAAAGTGTCGCGATTTCGTGACACTTCTTCGACTTTTAGCTTTACTTGCCAAAGTGTCATGATTTCGCGACACTTCTTTGGCTTTTGACTTTGGCTGCCAAAGTGTCACGATTTTGCGACACTTCTTTGGATTTTGACTTTGGCTGCCAAAGTGTCACGATTTCGTGACACTTCTTTGGCTTTTGGCTTTGGCTGCCAAAGTGTCACGATTTCGTGACACTTCTTTGGCTTTTGGCTTTGGCTGCCAAAGTGTCGCGATATCGCGACAACTTTGATGTCGCAATATCGCGACCATTTATGTTGCGCTTGCCATGGTTCAAAATACGTTGCGATATTGCGACGACTTTTGTGTCGCGATATCGCGACCAATTTTATACTTAGAGAAATTTTGCAAACTTTCGAACTTTTTTTTCTTTTCGGTGATGCAAGATTGCTATGCTGCCCTGGATGCTCCTTCATCAGACACCCGGGGTAGATTTTTTTTAGAAGTGATCCTCACTTTTGGGCGGTCAGAGGAAAACCCAAATGATCAACCTCTGATTTGGACAACCATGTGGCATCTTTGATAGGTCGGTTCTTCCACTTGACCAAATACTTTGAATATTGCCTGTTTCGGGTACTTCTGCCTTCACGAGTGTTGAGTATGTCAATTTCTTCTTTGTCTGGAGTGGATGCAGGAATGTTCCATAGATTCGGACTGGGTGGTTCACTACAACTTCCTGCATGATATTTAACCAAGTCTAAAATATTGAAGATAGGTGAAATATTCAGTTCACTGGGTAGATCAACTTCATAGGCATTACCTGAATCTCATTTACCTATGATCCGGCATGGTACAAACTTCTTCATCTTCAACTTATTGTATGTTTTCCAAGGAAAATTTTCCTTACGCAAATGAACCATGACTTCATCCCCTACCTCGAATTCTTTGAAACGTCACTTCTGATCTGCTCTGGCTTTGTATGAAGCATTCATTTGACTGATATGCTATTGTACCTCTTCATGTAAAGTCTTCATGTGTGCTACAAAGTCTTCAGCTTTAGCACTGCACTTGTCTGCTTTATCCATCGGTCTTAACTCAGAAGCGTTTCTCGGGCTGTACCCATGCACAATCTAGAATGGTGATTTACCAGTACTGTGATTGACAGAATTGTTGTAAGCAAACTCAGCCTATGGTAAAATCAAGTCCCATCCCTTGGGTTTATCTCCTACCAGACATCGTAGAAGATTACCCAAACTTTTGTTGACTACTTCGATCTGTCCATTAGTCTGCGGGTGGTATGCAGAACTGAATTTCAAGTCTATTTTCAGCTTCTTCCATAGGGTTCTCCAAAAATAGCCCACAAATTTGGTATCTCTGTCCGAGACAATGCTTTGGGGTAGACCATGAAGTTGGACTACCTCCTTGAAGAACAAGCCGATAATGTGAACCGCATCACTTGTCTTCTGACATGGAATAAAATGGGCCATTTTTGAAAACCTGTCAACAACAACAAAAATGGCATCATTTCCACGTTGTGTTCTTGGCAGACCAAGAACAAAATCCATGTTGATGTCCTCCCATGGTCTCTCTGGTACAAGCAATGGCTGGTACATTCCTATATTCTGGTTGACACCTTTTACCATCTGGCACACTCTACAACCCTACACAAATTTGGTAACATCTTACTGCAACTGTGGCCAATGGTAATTCTCACTAACGAGAGCAATGGTCTTATCTCGACCAAAATGCCCTGCTAGTCCTCCGCTATGCTTCTCTTTGATCAAATTTTCCCTCATGGAACTTCGTGGAATGCACAACTGATTCTGTCAAAACAACATCCCATCTTGGATCATGAAATCCAACCACTTAGTGTGATCCACAGTAGTAGGAGACACACATGCTGTCCATGCCTCTGCAAAATTTGGATCTGCTGGGTATAAACTCTTGAGTTCATCAAACCCAACAACCTGCACTCTCATTTCTATCAAAAAATTATGCCTTCTACTCAAGGCATCTGCAACTCTATTAGATTTGCCACTTCTATGCTTTAGTACAAAGGTATAACTCTGCAGAAATTCAACCCACTTCAAATGTCGTTGGTTAAGTTTACCTTGACTATTTATATACTACAAAGCTTGATGGTCAGTATATAAAACAAACTCTTTGGTTAGCAAATAATGTCTCCATTTCTTAAGAGCCTGAATTATAGCATAGAATTCTTGAGCATAAACAGAGTATTTCTTTCTAGCATCATTCAATTTTTCACTAAAGTATGCAACAGGTTTACCTTCTTAGCTCAACACAGCTCTAATGGCACTGCCATTGGCATCACAGTCAACCTGAAACACTTTATTAAAATCTGGAAGTGCCAGAATGGGCTGTTCTGTCACTTTCTTCTTCAATATGTTCATACTGGTATCTACCTTGGTAGTCCACTTAAATTCTCTCTTATACCCTCTCATAGTTTTTGTTAGAGGTGCACAAATACTGCTAAAGTCTCTAATAAACTTTCTATAGAAACTTGCAAGACCGTGAAATGATCTTACCTCTGTTACATTCCTTGGGGCAGGCCATTCAAGGATAGCCTTCACTTTCTTAGGATCCATTTTCAGACCCTCCTCTGAGATGACAAATCCTAGGTATATCAACTCTTTCTGTACAAAACTGCACTTCTGTATATTTATCAATAACTGCTCCTCATGCAGTTTTTCAAAAACTATCCGAACATGCAACAAATGTTCATCCAAAGTTTTACTAAAAATCAGAATATCATCCAGATAAACTATCACAAACTTTTTTAGGAAGTCATGCAATACCTCATTCATCAGCCTCATAAATGTACTGGGTGCATTAGTCAATCCAAATGGCATAACTAACCACTCATACAAACCCTCTCTGGTTTTAAAGGTTGTCTTTCATTCATCACCCTCTCTAACACATATCTGATGATATTTGCTTTTCAAATCAATCTTAGTGAAGTATTTAGCTCCACTCAAGCAATCCATTATATCATCCATTCTTGGTAATGGAAAGCGATATTTAATAGTAATTTTATTAATGGCTTGGGAATCAGTGCACATTCGCCATTCGCCATTCTTCTTTGGTGCAAGTACTACTGGTACTACACAAGGGCTCAAACTTGCACGAATCAAACCCTTCCTCAACAATTCCTGAACTTGTCGGTTCAACTCTTCATTCTCAACAGGAGACATTCTATGTGTTGCCTTGTTGGGTAAGCTAGATCCTGGCATTAAGTCAATCTGATGACTAATCTTCCTCATTGGGGGCAAACCCTCAGGCACATTATCTGATATAATATCAGGAAATTTTGCTAACAAATGTTCAACTTTTGCTGAAATGTTAGTAGTATCTTCTCTTTTTACAGTAGGAATTAATGCATAACACATTGAATCCCTCTTTATACCATCCACAAATTTTTTGCCATCTACTAAACAAATTCTAGCATTATTGCATACCTTTTCCTCAACCTCCTTCAATGGCTTCAGTTTGTGGCGTACTCCATATTTTTTCAGGGAATAGGTATTTGCATGTTCATCATGCGCTGCACGTCTATCAAATTGCCATGGTCTTCCAAGCAACAAATGGCAAGCATCCATCGGCAAAATATCACACAGGACCTCATCCTGGTATCTTCCAATTTTGAACTTGACCAAGCATTATTCACTGACCAATGCTCTATGATCCTTTTGCAACCACACAATCTGGTATGGATGCGGGTGCTGTCTTCTTTCTAGCTTTAACTTAGATACCATTTCCTCAAAAACCAAATTATCTATACTACCATTATCAATAAATAATATTATAGATTTTACCTGAACATTTGCATCTCATGCGGAATAGGATTTTTTGCTGATCTGGTTCCTTCTCTTCATTCAACAAAGTTCTCCTTGTGATCATCACTTCTCCGTGCTCTGCTTCTTTAGAGTGCTCGGATTCAACACCATCCTCAACAACCATAGCTCTGGCATTACCTTCAAGCCTTCTGTTTGGTGCTTCTTGGTGTTTGGGACACTCATATGATTGATGCCCTTCTTCTCTGCAATTAAAACAGGTTCCACGGAATCTGCCTCTACCATATTCGTGTCCACCTCTTCCTCATCCCCTTTGATAATCATTGTTCTGATTACAGGGTCTGTAAGCATTTTCCTCCTTTTGTTCCTGGCGATTGCTGGTTTCACCAGTCTATTTTTTATCATCATATTTTCCTCCACTGGTTCTTCCACCAGTTCTTCCACCACGACCTCTTCCTCTTTGCTTGTTGTCAAATCTGTGATTCAGTTTCTCTTCCACTTTCAGAGCAAACTGGTAAGCATATTCAATGTTGTTCATTCAAACCAGACTCAATTCTTCTTGCATGCTGGTCCTCAACCCATTAATGTAACGGGCTACTCTTTCTTTATTTGCTTCTGTATGGCCAGTTCTGATAGAAATTTTAAAAAATTCTTCTATATATTCTTTAACGATTTCTTGGATCGGCGCAAACTCCGCATTTTTCTCGATGAGATCTAATTCGTAATCTGCTGGAATAAACTGCCATTTCAGTTTTTCCACCATTCGATCCCACCTGGTGATATTTTCTTTTCCTCTCTAGTTTATTTCCAGTTGCACTCCTTTCCACCATATGCCAGCATGGCCTTTCAATTTTGTTCTGGCAAATTTAATTCGATTTGGATCTCCAACTTCCTCATATTCAAAATATTCCTCCATGTCATTAATCCAGTCGATTAATTCTTCTAGATTTAAATTTCTAGAATAAGTGGATACATCTAGCTTCGGCCTTTTCCCAATCTGAGAAATAGCTTTAATCATTCGTGATTCTGCGGCACTCATTGCTTCCTCTTCTTCTTCAGACGGGTCTTCAACTCCATCATCATCACTGTGGTCTTCTCCTCTTGGCTCTACTCCTCTATGCAATTCTTCTTGCAAGGCCAAAACTTGTCTCTGTAATGCTTGAAAGTCTCCTTCAGGAACCACGTTCCTTCCAGCACCATGATTTCTTCGTGGTGGCATTCTATCTCACAGTTTCTCAGAACCCATAACCCCAGATCCTGGTGCAAGCTACCTCACGTTCGGCGCTCTGCTCACACACTCAGAATCTTGCTGCTCTGATACCACTTGATGGGGAGCCAAGATTTAACAACAAGAGAAAACTCAATTTTATTCAGAGAACATGGAAAGATTACAAAGTACAGAAGGGAAATACAATGCAGTCTCAATCTACGTCTTTCCAAATTGCTCAATCCTTCCAAAAAATACCTATTTATAATCAAATATTCTTGCCATAATCGTCATTCTCAACCACCCCTGTAACCGCCACAACGATTTTCTAGAACTGCCTTAACGGTTTCCTGGAACTGCCTTAACGGCTTTTGGAACTGCCTTCTCTTTCTAGCCAGGTCACAAAAACGTGACATGTCACGATTTCGTGACACTTTTCTGCCTCTGGTTCACTTCTGCCAATGTGTCGTGATATCGCGACGTTTTTCTGGTTTTGGTTCTATTTCTCCAATGTGTCGCGATATCGCGACACTTTTCTGCTTTTGGTTCTCTCTCGTCAATGTGTCATGATATTGCGACACTTTTCTGCTTTTGGCTTTCTTTCACCAAAGTGTCGCGATATCGCGACACTTCTTCGACTTTTGGCTTTGCTTGCCAAAGTGTCGCGATTTTGCGACACTTCTTCGACTTTTGGCTTTGCTTGCCAAAGTGTCACGATTTCGCGACACTTCTTCGGCTTTTGGCTTTGCTTGCCAAAGTGTCACGATTTCACGACACTTCTTTGGCTTTTGGCTTTGGCTGCCAAAGTGTCACGATTTCGCGACACTTCTTTGGCTTTTGACTTTGGTTGCCAAAGTGTCATGATTTTGCGACACTTCTTTGGCTTTTGGCTTTGGCTGCCAAAGTGTCGCGATTTTGCAACACTTCTTTTGCTTATGGCTTTGGCTGCCAAAGTGTCACGATTTTGTGGCACTTCTTTGGCTTTTGGCTTTGGCTGCCAAAGTGTCGCGATTTCATGACACTTATTTGGCTATTGGATTTGGCTACCAAAGTGTCACGATATCGCAACAACTTTGATGTCGTGATATCGCGACCATTTATGTTGTGCTTGCCATGGTTCAAAATACGTCGCGATATCGCGACGACTTTTGTGTCGCAATATCGCGACCAATTTTATACTTAGAGAAATTTTGCAAACTTTCGAACTTTTTTTTCTTTTCGGTGATGCAAGATTGCTGTGCTGCCCTGGATGCTCCTGCATCAAAATGCTTTGGATAGAAGTAAGTAAATCCATCTTTGTTGTTGTCTAATCTGCACCATATAAAAGTTCTAGCTTAGGCTATATTTCCCTTATCTCTTGTTCCCATTTTCTCTAAAAAACTCAAAGGAACCAGCCTTCTCTGGAGACTAGATAGATGATCTAAAGCAATATCTGTCTATTCAATGTTGGCAAAGTCTAAGGCGCAACACTAGTAACCAAAGGTAGATTTTGTTCCAACAATTTTTGGCATGCCCGATGGGACCAGCAATCCCACAGTATTGTATAAGTTTTGGTGTTTTACCTTAAGAGCCTTTTTGTTTAAAAATATCAATAAAAACCACCTGGCGACTTCGTTGCAATTTAGACCATAAAAGAAAGACCTTGTCTAAAAACCTTCTAGTTATATAGCCATATGATAACCAGATCTTGATCTAGAAACTCTGAAGAACCTATCAAGTTCTTTGAACTACATCTCGAAAGCCTAAAAGCACACCCTATGCTAGCCGCATGATCAAATCTGCCCAAAACCATTAGCACCTCTTTAACACCTATTGTAGGAGCATCTGCAAGCAATCCCATAGTGATTGTAACTCCTTTAGCAATCATGGCAGTCGCCCCTACCCCAGCACATCTTGTGTGGAATCACACTGGCCCTTTGAACTTGGGAACACACCACCAAATTCCACAAGTTGCACTAAAAGCATTACCAACCTTTGATGGAATAGGCAAAACAGCAGATGAGCACTGTTTAGATGTATCATCGCTAGCATCTGTTTACAACATCACTCAAGAAGATGTAATGGTCAGATTGTTGATTATATATTTGAAAGGAAAGATGATCTATTGGTACAGAGCGCTTTTCATTGGATCCATTACTTCTTGGGCAGTACTGGTCGGCCGTCTGGTCGATGAATTTAATATACATGTGGATCCTTTCACATTTTTGAATCAATTCACTGTCATTGAGAGGCATCCACAAGAAGAAATCCAAGATTTCAACATCGGATTTACAGAACTCGTGATAGAGTATCGTAAGGCCTAAATCCCATGGAAGAACAAGCTATATGCTATTATTTAAGGGCTTTTGATTCAGATCTCAGTATGATAATAAGGCAATCCCGTGTAACCACTTTTCCTAGGATCTATCTAGAGGTAGCAAAGGGTGAAACTGATCTCATTGCTACAAAAATATATCCATCAAAGAGTCTATTGCCAATTTTACCAGAGCTTTCCCAAGCATCAATTTCTAAACTACCTGTACTATCATCAATGTAGGCCCTCACAGCTATAGCCACACCTCCTACATTCCTTACATTACCAGCTACACCCCTTGCATTAGCTCCCCCCAGTGATCAATACACGACTATAATTGATACAATGAAGACATTGTCAAATGAAATGACATCCATGAAAAAGAGAGAGGCTGAAAGGAATTTTTTGTCAAGGAGGTTCCCTCAGGTAACAAGAGATGCAGCACAATCAAGCAATAGGGGACAAGAGAGACCGAGAACGGTATATACAAATGAGACAGTGGAGGCAGAGGAGCCTCCCACTGATTCTAACTTTTGGTGTACTACATGTAACGATCCACATGGGGAAAGTTCATGTATGATACACCAGCATTATGTACAAAGTATAGCAATTGAAAAGAGAAAAGAAAAAATGAAAGGCCATGTAAATATAATTAGGGAGAAGGACCACAAATTCATGATGCCTACAATAGAATAGGTTTTAGTTTTGACAAGATCAGGTAAGAAACCACTGCAAGCAGACCCTAAAGAGCTTCAGCCATTGAATGTTTCCCCTGCTCCCAAGGAAGTTCCCAAAGAAACTCCTAAGGGAAGTCTCCCTCAGGAAAGAAAATATCAGTTTCTAGCCAAAATTCAAGGGCAAGAAACACACAAAGAATTTATTCCTCAAGGGGAAAATGAAACCCAAGAACAGGCTAGGGAAAGGTTGAGGTTCCCATCGCTGACAAAAAGACAAAGAACTGAAGCTACCTAGGGATGTAAAAATAAATATAAAAATTTTGCCAAAGAAAGAGAAAGAATAGTTGATTCACATACATTCAGTATAGTAGAGGAAATGAAAAAGACTCCTTCTAAGGCAAGTATGCATGATGCTCTTCAAATCCCAGGTCAAATCGATCTCCTACAGGAATCCCTAAGAACAATGAAAAATGGAGGTGGGACTGCATCATCTTCAAAAATGGTTCTAAAGAAATTGATGTCTGCCACTGGTAAGAACAGGCCACCACCCTTTTATTTTTCCCTTCAAATGGAAGGATGGGTTGTCCACAATTGCATGATAGATTCAGGCGCTACTACCACTATGATACCCAAAGCAGTATGTGATATTATGGGAATAGAGTACACTAGGAGCAGCGCAGGCATCCTACAGTTAGATGGTACTCCAGTAAAAATTGTATGAGTGATAAAGGATATTCCCATACGGCTGCATAAAATGCCTCAGATGATAGCCATACAAGAGGTAGTAGTCGTAGACTCGGAGCCATATTTTTGTATGTGTCTATCCAGAGAGTTCACAGCAAAGATAGGAGGATACTTATCCTTATATTATTCTCATTTGGAGATACCTTTCAAAGGTATAAGGGTCAATATTTTTAACGAGAAACCATCTAAATTTCATGTAGAAAATATTGGTGAAACTGACCGTGTAAATATGATGACTGAAGAAACAATAGAAGAAGATCTAATGGAAGAGACATTAGAAAAGCTCCAAGCTGAGGATGATTTTTCTCTACAGAACTTTAATGCCATGATAGAAATAGAAATAGGAAACTATTCTATTTAGAAACAAAAAATAAAATTGATACCCTCCCTAGAAAAGGATGGTTCTGTGAATCAATTGTGGAAGCTTTTCTTTGATGGGGCTAGGTGCAATAATGGAGATGGTGCCGGAATAGTTTTGATTTCTCCCATCGAAGAGGAAAAGGTTTTCTCTTACAAGTTGACTTGGAGTTGCTCCAATAATGCAGCAGAATATGAGGCCCTGTGCTTAGGGTTAAGAAAGGCTGAGAAATTGAGAATCAAATAGTTACTCATCTATGGAGATTCAGAACTTATTGTGAATCAAGTCACCAAAAAAGGTATAAGTAAAAAATATTATTTGAAGGCTTACAGGAACGAAGTGTGGGATCTCTTAGAGGCCTTTGAGGGCCTAAATATAAAGTTTATCCCTAGAGAATAGAATACCCATGCAGATTTGTTAGCTTCAGTAGGAGCTAATTTTTGTCCTGTAAGTAATGTTATTCAAAAGTCTAAAACTGTTAGACTTATATACGAGCCTTCGAGTGCTCGATAAAAATATTTTCTGGCAAGTTTTTGAAAATGATGAAAAAATACTTGATTTCTTAATCCATGAAATGAATTGCTCAGCCAACCAGGATCTGCAAGATGAAGAGGAAGAGGATATTATTCAGTTAAAAAACAATCATATTCCTAAGGGTCTCATCACCCTCGAAAGCCTGTTTGATAACAATGATAGAGCAGTTGGTCAAAAAATCAAGGTCAATAAACGAAGATACAAAGATGTAGAGTTGGAGCCAGGAAAAATGATTAAGGTTGGAATTAGTTGTACAGAAGAGGAAGTGAACCAGATCAGAGAATTATGTAAAAAATTCCCTAACATCATAGCTTGGGTGTATAGTGATCTAAAAGTGTACAATAAAGATGTTATTCAACATACCATAGAATCAAAAGAAGGAGCTAAGCCTTTTAGGCAAAAGCAAAGACCAGTGAATCCGAAGATAGAATCTTTGATGAAACAAGAACTGCTAAAACTCCTTCGAGCTAAAATAGTATACCCTGTTAAACACTCCACATGGGTGGCAAACTTGGTACCAATCGGGGAAGAAAAATGGAGATATCGGATTGTGTGTAGATTTTAGAAATCCGAACAGAGCATCACTCAAATATCATTACCCGCTAACTCAGATTGACCAAATTCTACACACAGTTGCAGGAGTTATGCAGCTCTTACAGTTAGAAGAACAAAGAGAGCAATCATACAATCACAATCAGAAGCATATGGCAGATACAGATGGATTGGCTCTTCCTATCACGGTGAATGCATTTCACCTAAAGTTATATTTTTGTTGAGAAAGCAAAAAATTAATTATATGTATAGTATAATATAAGTATATTCAGACAATATTTGTAAATATTACCATTTTTTGGCCTTAACAAAAAAAATTTCAATCACAGCCAATCAGAAGTCAACATTTTTTTTGAATAGAGATACTAAGGTATAAAGGGAGTTTTGACGAGGTAATGTTCACGTTTAATCTAAGTGCATTTTCCTATGTTCTTTGTCTTTCTCTGAAATATTATTTTTACAACTGCGTTGTTGACTCCGTTTCCCAATGGATAAAGGCCTGGTTCAAAATTTTTGTGAGCAAAAAATTCCCCGAAAGGCGCCAAGAATGTTAGTCAAAAAGTGACTAACTATAGAAAAACATCTGATGCTCCTTTTTGCATATTTTCCAAGAAGACCGAAGTGGCCCATATGCTAAAGATCAAATAAATGCAAAACACCGCAAGGAGGAAAAAGTGTCGCGATATCGTGACATGTTGCATTTTCGTGGTCCAAAGCAAAGAGAAAGAGCGAGGAGGAAAAAGTGTCGCGCTAAAGCGACATGTTACATTTTCGCGGTTCAAAGCAAAGAGAAAAAGAAAAGGGAAAAAGTGTCACGATATCGTGACATGTTGCTTTGTCACGGCCAAAAGGGAAAAAGTGTCGCGATATCGCGACATGTTGCTTTGTCACGGCCAAAAGAGAAAAAGTGTCACGATATCACAACATGTTGCATTGTCGCTTCCAAAAGGGAAAAAGTGTCGCGATATTGCAACATGTTGCTTTGTCACGGCCAAAATGGAAAAAGTGTCGCGATATCGCGACATGTATTTTCGTAGATAAGAGCAACAAAAGGAAGCAAAGAGGCAAAAGTGTCGTGATTTCACGACATGTCACATCTTCGCGATGCAAGAAGAAGAATCAAGCTGAAGACATAGAAATTTCACGATTTCATGACATGTCTCATTTTCGCGGTAGGAGGCAGCTAAAGAGCAAAGTAAGAGATGAATGTCATGATTTTGCGACATGTCTTATTTTCATGGCGGGAGGCAGCAAAAGAGTAAATTAAGAGACGAATGTCACGATTTCACGACATGTCTCATTTTCACAGTTGGAAGTGGTAGAAGAGCAAAGCAAGAGACAAATGTCGTGATTTCGTGACATGTCTCATTTTTGCGGCTGGAAGCGATAGAAAAGCAAAGCAAGGAAAGAATGTCACAATTTCGCGACATGTCTCATTTTCGTGGCTGGAAGCGACAGAAGAGCTGAAGACATAGAAATGTCACAATTTTGTGACGTCTCATTTTCGTGACGGGAGGCAGCAAAAGAGCAAAGTAAGAGACGAATGTCACGATTTCGCGACATGTCTCATTTTTGTGGCTAGAAGCGACAGAAGAGCAAAGAAAGAGACAAATGTCATGATTTCGTGACATGTCTCATTTTTGCAGCTGGAAGCAACAGAAAAACAAAGCAAGGAAAGAATGTCACGATTTCGTGACATGTCTCATTTTCGTAGCAGGAGGTAGCAAAAGAGCAAAGTAAGAGACGAATGTCATGATTTTGCGACATGTCTCATTTTTGCGGCTAGAAATTGCAGAAGAGAAAAACAAGAGACGAATGTCGCGATTTCATGACATGTCTCATTTTTGTGGTTGGAGGCAGCAAAAGAGCAAAGCAAGGAAAGAATGTTGCAATTTCATGACACGCCAGCTATAAAGGAATAGAGTATATTTTTGGCAACTGGGGACATGCACTGACATCAGGTGCTGATTTCTAAAGAATGGTCTATTGATTATAACCTGGCAGGTCCGATGGATGATTGTAGAATAACAGGCTCATCTAAAATTAGCCAGAAGGAAATCTATCCAATATGCGGGAAATCTGTTGTGTATTATTAGAAACTACAGATGATTGCTTGTAAAATAAGTAAGATGTATTTAGAAAAAGATACTCTTTTAGGGTATATATAGGGGTGAGCGACTCCAAAAAAAGGGTCAGCTCTTGGACGTTTACAAGACTGAATGTACGTACTTTGAATACAAGCAATAAAATCACATCTCCCATTGGCTTCTGGTTCATATCATGCAAGTGTATGTATTAATGTTCTTTATTTCTGCTTACAGTATTGAATTGTAAACTGAGTCTGTTCTTATATCTGAACTTTAGCAATACATAAATCATATTGCTGGAATACAAATCTAATACATATGCATGTTAAATGAAATATTAGAAGTCATATCTAGAATTATATAATTTCTGCATGGAAATGTGTTTAAATGCTTTGGATAGAAGTAAGTAAATCTGTCTTTGTTGTTGTCTAATCTGCACCATATAAAAGTTCTAGCTTAGGCTATATTTCCCTTATCTCTTGTTCCCATTTTCTCTAAAAAACTCAAAGGAACCAGCCTTCTTTGGAGACTAGACAGATGATCTAAAGCAAGATCTGTCTATTCAATGTTGGCAAAGTCTAAGGCGCAAAACTATTAACCAAAGGCATATTTTGTTCCAAAAATTTCATTCTGGCATGCCCGATGGGACATCCATCAAGTAGTAGCTTAATCACCTTCTAAAATAAAATTGTGGCCCATTTTTGTATGGTAGGTAGCTGTCATCTTTGAAAAACCCCCAAACCAAAAATGCCTTGAAAGCCATCTTAGGCCAAACCACAAAAGATTCACTGGTGCACTAGTGAGTCTCCAAAGGGAGTAGAGAGTACACACTTGGGTGTGTAAATTCCCCCAATCTACCTCAAACTTGATACTTGATACCTAGGTATTTGTTCCAAACAATGATAATCAACGACAAGGTAAGTCAACGGAGGTTAAGAGCCTCATGTTTCTAGGGATTGCATGCCCTCATACCTAGACCATAAATTATCTCTCGCCATGACATATGCAAGGTTAGAGCATCCTTGTATTTTTGTGTGGAAAATCAGTAGCTAACTTACTTTCCTATCATTTACTTTCTTTAGGTATATGCAAAATATTTTCAAGGTTTTTGTTGTTTTGTTAAGCTTAAATTGACTTTCTGGAACTTTCTGTGTAGGTACCTGTGCTAGAACACTCTAGAAACTTCAAAATCATCATCAGGACCCCAAAACTAGTCATTCCATCCTCGAATATTGGTTTGCAAAACCCCATGCAAACCACCTATTAGAAGACTGGTTTGTACCTCGAGATACGAATATTCCAAATTAACATAGTTTTATAACAGAACACACGTGAATGCAGGTATTGTGTGAAATGTTTTTTTTCCTATATTTTGAGGCTAACTTTTCCTATTGGGCTACAATTCCATAAAATCGCATCTTCTTGTTTGCTTTAGTTAGATTTACACCTGCTTTCTAGCTTAGGTTCAATTTCAAAAAATTTCCTTCTTGTCATTTTCCTTTAAAAGTACCTAGTTATCTTCAATTTTAGTAGTTTCTTTTTTTTTCATTTCCTTTCAAAAACACCTAGTTAGTTTCAATTCCGGTAATTTCCCTTCTAGTCATTTCTCTTCAAAAGCAATTCATTCGATTTCCCTTTTGCAAATCAATAGATCAAATTTGTTTTTGTGAGAAAGCAAGTAAGTAGATTTAATTTGAAAAGACATACTAGCATAGCTTTGTTTTGAAAAGGCATTTAGAGTAGATTTGCTTCTAAAACAGTATTGCACAAACAAACACCACACACTCACGTCCCATTTTTAATGGTGTAAGGAACTGGATTTCATCTCTAGTATAAATTGGATTTCATCACCAATTCAACACCAGAGTGCAGTGAGGTTTGGGTTCTGCTCTCCACTAGCTCACCTCTAGTTTTAGTCACCATAGTATCCTCTAGGTGGATCATTTCAGCATTAATACTTGGTTGATCCTTCCCACTTCGAGTTTTGGTTATCCAAAATTCATCACTAGAAGGTGTAGTTGATCGTTACTGTGCATGCCTTAAAGAGAGGTCCAAAATCCCCTTTACCACAAGGCTTTTCAAATAATTAGTGGGTGTAGTTGATCATTACTGTGCATGCCTTAAACATGAGGGTTAAGCGAAAGCCTTTATTAGGGCCGATAGCATCACATTGATAGCGTGACATCTTTTTGTAATATTTTATTGACTCATCAGAGCATTTTGAGTACCCCTTTTGGATACCATTTTACTGTACTTGATTCTATCTAGGTAGCCATTTGCTCATTGGAAACATAGTTCTATTTTGTGCACTCTTGGGTGTTGCAGGAGGTCTATGCTACAACATACCCATTTCAAGTAGCATTCACCCACTTCCCATGGTTTGTTCTTAGGGTGGATACATACTTTCATCAAAACACACAAAAACCAAAAAGAAAGAACATTTTCTTATTGTTGAGTCTCATGAAAGTGGTTACAACAACATATCAAACTTGCTATAACTCACTCCTCAGTTGTTCCATAGTTTCACTTTCACGCTATACACTACACAGTCTATTTTTATGTAGTTTGCACGCCCTAGTGCGACCTTCCTACACTCAGATATATTCACATGATTATGTGTGAAACTTAGCTTCTAGGCTACAAAACTGCACCAAATAGGTCTACACATCACACAAAGGGTCTCCACAGCAAAAAATCCATCCTTTTTCACTATTTCTAGTGGTTCGCATGACCCTGTACAAACCTTTGGTTGCAGAAGTGGTTCGCACGATCCCATGCAAACCTATTTTTTAGGTCCCAAATTTCTTGAACAACACATAGACACTCTCCACAACACATATATATTATCTATTTCTGATTTTTGCAGTTCGCACAACCTCGTGTGAACTTCTGGTCTTAGAAGTGGTTCGCACGACCCCATGTGAACTTATGTTTTTGAGAATATATAGCGTTACATTCATCCATAGATATTCCTATAGTCAAAATTTCACATCTTTTGGCTATTACACACTTTTGCACACATCACCATACCAGTTACACATAGTCATATGCATGAATTCCTTCGACGTGCTACTGAGGCTGCTCAATGGACTATCATGATCACAGGTACCTCTACTTCTCAAACCACTGATCCACATTTTGAGTCTAAGCATATTACTTCTATTGATCCACCTAATTTTTTGATTGGGCCTTCTGCCCCTAGCATTAGTCCTATGTCCTATGTGGCATCTTCTGCTCCATCCCACCTCTTAGACGAGACCTTTGAGGATACCCCTCCTTTGAAATATTTTTCCTCTCCTAATCCCCCATCCACCTATTGACAACATGTCATCTATACTCCCCTTGGTCACCCCATACCTATTATGGTGGTGTACAAGTCCACTCCACCCTCTTCACCATCTACCACCCATCCCTTTCTAGAGCATTCTCTCATCCACTTTTGGGAGATGACTTTTATCTTGTCGTTTCCCAAATCATGTCTTATGTCGTTACCACTATCCAGATGATCGGTATGATATCTACACCTCCTTCCATGCCACCTCCTACCAAACCATCACAAATCCCATCATCTCAGTAGACTTTCTGAGTTACCAACCCTCATCCCAACTGCTATCATCACTCACACTATAGTACTTTTCACATCCATATTAGTTCTACCAAATTTTATCATCCCATATATCCCATCCCTCGTTGCAGGTTCATTTGCAATAGGTATCATCATCATCATAGCTTCCTCCTTTCACACCATAGTTTGCTTTCCATACACCCACTAGTTATCCACAATTTTCATCATATGGATCCCCATCAACCCCTTACTCAGCATTTCAATTATCGCCTTCACCTTCCTTTTGACCTCCATCGCTAAACCCCGCTTATCAAGGTCATCCATATTGATATTCGGTTCAACCCAAGTCCCTGCTTTCCATACCCTTTGTACCACCTCCAACCTCATCAATTCCTACCCCATCTTCAAACTAGTCCGATTTCACCACACCTGCATCTCTTCCACCCCCATCTTCTACACCACCCACTTTCTTCACCTCACCACCCATAAGGTTCTCTACCATTACTTCTTAGGTGCAATCAATTTTTCAATATGCATAATAGCAACATGTGTCCATACCTACCCAATAGATTCTAGGGTATTATGATCAGCAACAACAGTCACTCACCTTTTAATCTTCCTACGTCTCACCTCATCCATCTCAGGTTTCTATCCCATAATATCAAACCATGTCAGCACCTGATCCATAGTAGGTTGCTTACTATCATTAGTGGGAAGAAAAATAGTTACAATATCCACCACATTTAGATTATTTGCAAATTTCATCACATCCATTTCCTACATCCACATCATCACCTCCATTTCCAACTCCACAAAATACTACCACAGTGCTCATGCAAGAACAAATTTGCACATTAGATTTGCACACAATTGGTTATGGGCCTAAAAAACTCACATATGATGAGTTGTGCAATGAACCAATTCACCCTTTTGTACCTATCCATCCATATACTTACAGATTTGAGATACCTAAATTTGACAAATTTAAAATTAAGGAATATCCTAGAGAGCACCTCAATAATTACCATTTTTCTTGCTACCAATTGCATGGTAGTGATCCCCTTATGCTTTTCATGTTTGCACTTTCTCTTTGGGGACAAGCATTAGATTGGTACAATCATCTACCTTGCCACAACTTATTCACTTTTGAACAATTGGCCAATATATTTCTTAATAATTTCTCAATAAATATCAAAACCAAGCTTACCTTGTCCGATGTCTATGCTTTACACCAGTATGACGATGAGCCTTACTGATTTTGTCACTCGTTGGAGAGTGGTCATTCATGATATTGCCTTTCATCTCCCACCTTCAAAGCTCATCAAACTCTTTTCTAAGAGTTGTCACAAACAAATATCCCTAACAATGCAGATTCATCAGATTCAGACATTTGAGGAAGCCATTACCCAAGCCAAGGTTATCGAGGGCATCAAGGTCCACATGGGTAAAATCAAGCTTCAGAAGAAACCATCCTACCTTACTAATTACCACTTTAATCACCCACTATAAATTCCACCCACTACCAAACCACCTCAAACCAATCAGGTACTCCTAAATTCTCCATATCTACCATCGTAATTTGCATCCGCTCAATCCCCACAACCCATGCCTCTACGACCTCCTCAAAAAGCATACCAAGTCAATCCTCCACTACTTCCCACTCCATATCCAGGAAATCCTCCACCACCATCTAATACACATCAAGGTCACAATATACATCCATCTCACGCTCCCCATAATTGGACACCTTTATCTGAGCCAATGCCCACTTTATTCTACAAATTACATGAAGGAGGTCTCATCTCTTTGCCAAATTTCCAACCTCTTGATCCAAACCTTCCTCTCCCATGGGACCACAATCCATAATATTTTTTTTATTTCCATTGCCAGCATGGCCACACTCTTGATTCATGTTGTATTTTTTGCCATACCATGCAAGACCTTATCGATCAAGGCACCATTCAAGTCTCAAATCCCCTCAAACTGCAAAATCAAAACTTGTGGATATATCAAAATCCATTACCTGATAATGGTGGTAATCTACCTAAAATTGATCCATGCCAAGTAAATTATGTCAATTGAGGTCCTTCCCAGTAGGTATTTTTGGGTATGATCAACATCGCAACCCGCAATCAATGCTATCCACCCCCTATTGCCGCCCAACAACCCTCCACTTCTCAGAAACCACCTACTACAACCTCATCTAATACCCCATCAATTCCTCCACAACTACCTCAAAATGTCATCACCATCTGTGGTAGTATTTCCCATCAGTTCCACATAACCCCTTTAAGGTTATCCATCTATGACCTCCTACAAAAATCCTAACCTCACTATAAATCCCTTTATTCTATCCTTCGCTTTCTCGGTCTCGAGACTCATGATACAAATGCATTTGCCAACATTTTTTGCAATGTTAAGAGATGCCTACAACCTTCTATCAACTTCCATGACCATGAAATCATAGAAGTTGTAGGCGAGGGAGCGGATCCCCCATTACATATTCATAGCTCCATCAACATTGTCACCTATAAGCGTGTTCTCATTGACACTGACTCATCCATCAACATCATTTCTACCATCGCTCTTGGCCATATTTGCCTTCCTCCTTCCCATCTAGCCACTCCATCCATGGACCTTCAAGCTTTTGATGGCTCCATGCATCCCACCCTTGGTACCATCATCCTTCCCATCAAGGTTGGTACCAAAACCATTTCCACTCTCTTCCATGTTATCAAAGGCGAGATGCAGTACAACATCCTTTTGGAATGCCCTTGGATTCGGTACATGTAATGCGTCCCTTCCACACTTCATCATTGTATCAAGTATATCCATAATTATTTGGTCCACTGCATCCCCACTGATGGTGATCCATTCAAATTCTATAACATTATCACCCTTCCACTAGGTCCACCCCTATCATCCATGCAATTCACCCCTACCCCATGCCAGTATTTAGACAACACCTATCCTTCATATTCACAATCACATCCTACACATGACCTGAGAAACATCACATCCACCTCTTCAAATCCACCTTAGCCTCCAAGTGCCCTAACTATTCCCACATTTTCACATTGCCCTTCTCCATCGTTCACACCATTTCCCCCATTTACCTTTTCCACTACACCCTTTATCCCTTCTTCATCCAATAACCCACCTATTCTTCCCACACCTCCTCCATATTTCCACTACTTTGTGCACCATTCAACATTGACATGGGTAATATCTAGTTCACCTACCACAATATCTATCCCCACTTCTCAATTCACCCATGCCAGTCATCCCATCACTGGAACACCTGTTTAGTTCTACGAGTGGACACATCATGCCACTTGCCTTGATGACTAGTTAGCTCAATCAGATCCTCCTACTTCGTCCCCTTCACCCACCAATTCACCTCCATATTTTCCACCATCCAGGGAGTCCTCCCCTCAACCTAAGCATATAGACCCTCCTCATGTTTCTATACTCATGACTACACTAGGTCCTGATGAGTATCATATAAGTAATGCTCAAGTTCTTCCTTCTAACATCCAGTCCAGCCGTTACTTTGGTCGACCTCATGATGTGCCATTGACTATTGTGGTAGTGGTCCCTCTTAGTTCTCTTGATAATTGCACAAAATTTATATATAGGGGCCTTGATTCATCCATAGAACCTCCAACGCCACCACTACCACAAACCAGATTTTGTGGTAACCTTGACCACATGTCCAATCCTAATTTTACCTAGCATTATCTGTGTATGTATAACTGGTATGGTTATGGTCTTAGGAGATATGAATAGGGGTGTTGCACCCATATTAACCCTCCCTCACATAAACCTGTCGATTGATTAGGAATTGGTTACCATCCTCCAACAATTAGTACCCTTGAGCAAGAGTTGCAAAATCTAGATCTTGATCCTATCGACCTTCTTTATGATGAGGAATTTGAGCTTAATTTATCGATAAATAGTTCTTCACCTCATTCCAAAATCAATATTCCATCTGCATTCTTTTCACTATCTCCACCACATGAGTCCCTCTCCCCTCATGAAGTTGAAACCCTTGCTCATCACTTCACCACCTTATCACTCGATCTACCCTTGCCTGATGATCCGCCTTCCTCACCCCCACACACTATTCCATTTTTCCCTATTCAAGATATGGTTCTACCTTGTGGCCCATATTCTCATTGCCCTTCCCCACCTGTGGTGTTAAACATAGGTCATCACCAACCTTTTCTAGATTCATTGCTATCCTCGTATGATTCATCACCACCTTCATCACCTACATCCACCTTATCTAGTGCCTTGGTCAACATAATTTCTGTTGACTTATATGCTCTGCTATGATATCCAAACCATCCCAATTACATTCCACCTCTTGTCACTGATTTTATCAATTTATATGATATCTCCTCCACTCCCTCAGATGTCGAATTCCTTCCAGCACCTCAAATGCTGTAATCTACAAATGCACATTTGCCTTCCATTCCACCTCATCTCCCATTGATTAATCATATAAATTCTAGCTTCTTGAGTCCATCGATGACCTTCACCTCATTCTCACACCTGCCCAAATCCATGATGGTTATCACATGCTTGTCGAGGACACTATTGAATTTGACATTGGTAATGATCCGAAACACCCTCACATCGTTTACCTCATCGCTAGCCTATCTAAATAAGAATGTGTCCTTACTAATTTTCTCAAGTACTACATTAAGGTATTTGCATGGTCCTACATGGATATGACTGGCCTTGACCCATCATTAGTTGTGCACAACCTTATCCTGGATGACACTGCCAAACCTATCAGGAAAAATTTGTGTCGCATGCACCCCATCGTTGCTCTTATGGTCAAAGAGGAGTTATAGAAACTCTTCGATGTGGATTTCATACAGCCTATCGATTACCCTAAGTGGGTATCAAACATGGTTCCCATATAAAAACCCAAGGGAGGTTGTAGACACTAAAATTTGGTTAATCCGATTAAGAATCCACAAACAATAATCAAATTGGCATCATATGGACCCTTGGGCAGCCCTCAGGAGGCTCATAGTGGTTCTAGCCACTTTGGAAAGGTTTTTGGAGGCTACCAGCCCAATTTTGGTAGGTTTTGGTCCAAAATTAACCACCGTCCCATCTTGGGATGGTGGTATATTCCCACCATCCCACCCTGGGACGGTGGTGAGCCATCGTCCCAAGGTGGGACGGTGAGCAGGTTTGATCTAGAAAAAGTCAAATATGGGCCAAATGGCACCCAAAAACTGCCATTTAGCACATCATATGGAGCATGCAAGTTAGAGGGCATTGAAAACTTATGACACACTTCTTAATGGAGGCACAAAATGGAGTTTCTCTTCCCCCTCCAGTGCATACCTCCATTTTGACAAGTGGTGCCTCCTGCCATGCATGCCCTTGCATGCCTTTTTGCACATGAGCCCCTTTGGGCTATAAAATGGATACATGGTCCACATAAAAACATGGATAGGAGTTCTAGGATATGCAATGGAGTGCTGTCAATATTTCCCCTCACCTTATTGCACCTTTTTTCCCTCGGAATCTCTCTTTTGCCAAGGAGGTTACCGAGTGACTTCAATAAGGTAATCCCAGCATAAATTTTCCATCCAGGTGAATTTCTTCACCAAAATCAATTAAAACACACCTTATATTGTTTAGGAACATCTTATAGTGATTTTGGTAGCAAAAATTAGCTATAATTGGTGGGTATCCCCTCCTAGGGTTCTCCCCAAATAGTTGCAGTCACCATCGTTTCCCCTTGGGATGAGGATAAATTATTACACAATTTCATTACTATTTTTAATTTTTATTTTTCTATATTATCCCATGATGCTACAGTTCAAATTTAATATGGTTTGAAGTTAAATTGACAAATTTATAGCATTTTTAAGTTTTTACAGGCTCGTAGGGCCCATCCGGGCACCCCAATTTGATGCAGGTGGATATGGGCCTCAATTTGAAACTTTAATCATATGGGTTGTCTTGAAATGTAAATTTATACATACTATCCAAATTTCATGATTTTTGGGTATGTTTAGGTTCGGGATTTGTTTATCTTCTTCTTCGTAGGTTGCAGGTGGGTGGTGTAAAATTGAGGGGTCTACATATGCAATTTATGATATTTTTTTGGTGATATCCTCTCAAAACCTCCTATTTAATATCTCTGAAAATTTTCAAGTCATTTGGACATGTTTTGATATAGTTTTAATATATGCACTATTTTACCCCTGTGGGGATTGCATGTTTTCACCATACACCCTTGCTATTTGACCCCTTTGGCTTCCTTGTGTGTAGTTTCAGGTTCTTAGAAGGCAGCGTGATAGCATTGGCATTGGCCCGATCACCTCGATTGTGGGTATGAGAAAAAGCACTGGATGTGCACTCTGATTCCTTGGAGGAATTGATCCTTGGGCACCCCAAATATTGTAAAAATTGTATCACCATTTCAGCCCTCAAGGGGATTTATGTGTAACCTTGGATATGATCCACCCAATTAATAAATAAGAAACTATTGGATGCCAAGTTTGTCATTTTTGTAGACTATCCACCATGGTTGTCCAACATGGTCCCCGTAAAGAAGCCTAACAGGAGGATTCGTATTTGCACCAATTTTTGAGACCTGAATAAAGTGATTCCTAAGGATTATTTTACTTTGCCAAGCATAGATGCCTTGGTATATTCCATCGTGAGACACAAAATTCTCTCCCTTATGTATGGTTTCTCTAGGTATAATCAGATTCGTATCAACCCTAAAGACCAGCTCAAAACGGTGTTCACAACACCTTGGGGAATATTTTATTACAAGGTCATGCCATTTGGTCTTAAGAATTTTGGTGCCACCTACCAGTGTGCCATGACATATATCTTCCATGAATACATGCATAAGATTTTGGATGATTACATGGATGACTTATTGGCTAAATCTCTATTACGTCATGAGAACCTAGATGTCTTGTGTAAAGTACTCGATCGCCTTATTGAATATAATGTGAGACTAAATCCCAAGAAGTGTGTCTTTTGCGTCACATCTTGAAAGCTCTTGGGATTTATAGTTTCCAAACGAGGAATCGAAGTGGACCCTAACAAATTCAAGGCAATCCTTGAAATGCCTCCCCCAACTACCATCAAGCAGCTTCATAGCTTGTAGGGGAGGATTGCATCCATCAAACGCTTTATAGCATAATTGTCGGACAAGTGTATACCCATGAACAAACTTTTACACAAGGGGGTCAAATTCCACTAGGGCGATGAGTGTCAGGATGCCTTTGATGCAATTAAACAATACTTGGCTTCACTACAATTTTTAGGTCCACCTAGACCAGGGGTGACATTCCTATTATATATCTCAGCTACTGAGATTACATTGGGTGCCATGTTAGCCCAAAATAATAAATTTCACAAGGAACAAGCCACATATTATCTCAGTTGCACCCTAGTGAGCTATGAGATCAAGTACGCATACGTTGAAAAGTTATGTCTAGGAGTGGTTTTTTCTACCAAGAATCTATGACACTATATGCTCAGCCACACTATGTATGTTGTATCTAAAGAGAATCCATTGTGATACATGATGAGTTGTACTTATCATAGTAGTAGCACAACGAAATGGATCATGTTGTTGATAGAATTTGACCTGGAATTCATAGGACAAAAGTCAATCAAAGGTTAGGTCATTGTTGATCAACTTGCAGAGGCTCCTCTCCAGGAGGATCAGCCTCTTAGCATGGAGCTTCCCGATGATGGAGTCTTCCAAATATCAAAATCGCCTGATTCTGATGAGCTTGAGTCACAGGCAGATATGACTCTTTTCTTTGATGGCTCCAAATGTGAGCAAGGGGGTGGCACAGGAATCATTTTTTTCACACCACATGGGGCACCCATACCTCTTTCAATTAAATTTTATTTCCCCTATACCAACAATAATGTCAAGTATGAAGCCTTGCTCATAGGGCTTAAAATGACTATCACCATGAAAATCACCAAGCTCAACATTTTTGGTGACTCCTTGCTCATTTTCAACCAAATCAAGGGAATATTCCAATGCAAGTGCCTAGTTTTGCAAGCCTACAAAGCCCTTATGGACAAATCCCTAGCAAAATTTGAATGGTATGACATCGAGGCACTCTCTCGATTGTCTAATCGTTGTGCGGATACAATTGCCTCTTTAAGATCCTTGATTTCGTAATACTCCACAAGGGAGATGACAACCATTCAAGTCAAGACACTATCACAATTAGTAGTTGAGCGTGAGAGCACTCAAGACATACCAAAGTTCCACTTGATTCAAATAGAAACTCATCAAGAGATATTCTCACACATTCATGAGCACTTGAATCATGTCGCTTGGAGTACTATGTTCCCCCAAACCCATTTTGATAGCAGCACAATGCTATTCTTACAAGTTCTATCCTAGTCTACATTTGCTCAGGATGAACTTCATAAGGGACAAGTAATTCATGCAATCGAGGCTTCCACATAGCAGGACTGGTCCACACCAATTAGAGTACCTAAAGCTCGGTAACCTCCCTCATGGGTTCACGCACACTACCAAAAGGACATTTAAATGGAAGGAAGCAAAGTTTGTCTTGTTAGGAGACATCCTATATCATCAAAGATATGAAGGAATCCTCCTTCATTGCTTAGAGTATCAAGAATCAACTTGAGTAATGGCCCAAGCACATGACGGTACTTGTGGTGGCCATTTTAGTGGTATGGCCATCGCAAAGTGCATTCTTTGCATGGGTTATTATTGGCCAACTTTAGAGCAAGATTTTTGTACATATGTGAGGAAGTTTATGAAATGTCAACACCATGCTAACTTGACACATGTACCTTCTCAGGCCTTACAATCGATCCAATCGGCTTGGTCATTTTTGCAATGGGACTTGTATTTAATCGAGAAAATCTCCCCTACATCCTCGGGCCGTCACACATTTATCATCATAGCTATCGAGTATTTTACAAAGTGGATGGAAGTAATCCCCCTTACCACTACGATAGGACCCCGCATAGCGGAGTTCATATTGCATAATATCATTTGTAATTTTGGTATTCCATCCAAGATCATTTCGGATAATGGAACATCATTCAGGAATAAATATGTGCATGCTTTGACAACAAAGTATAACATCCAGCATAGATTTTTGACACCCTATTATCCACAAGAAAATGGCCAAGTAGAAGCATCAAACAAGACATTAATTGCCATATTGAATAAAATAGTCAAAGAGAATCATACCGATTGGCACATGCAAATGCCACTTGCCCTATGGGCTTATCGCACTAGCATTCGGATGCCCACTAGGGAAACTCCATTTTCACTAGTGTATGGTGTTGAGGCAGTCATGTCTCTAGAGTTAGAAATCCCATCACTACGCATATCCATGCAAGAGTTTATTGATGATGATACTGTGTGACAAGCTCACCTAGATCAACTTACGTTGTTGGATGAGTGTCACATTACTATGCTTGAGCATCTACATGTGTATCAAGAGTGGCTCAAAATAGCCTACAATATGAAAGTCCATCTTCGAGACTTTTAGGTTGGTGATCTTGTCCTAAAAGAGAACCAATAGAATTATAGCTTTCTGCCCTACCCTCAGGACAAATTTACGATAAATTGGTTAGGTCCCTTTGTCATCACTTGTCAAATAGGGCCTAGAACTTATTGCCTAGCTTCACTTGAAGGTGTCAAGGATCCTGAACCCTTGAACATCCTTCACTTGCAGCTATTTCATGCTTACAGAGTACCCAAAAGGCTCCTAGCAATTTCTCACCATCTAGGTCAAGTAAAACTGCTCCTAGACTATCTACGATCATCTAGGTCAATCCTAAAAGCCCCAAAGGCATCCATAAGCCCTTTGGTCACAACCAAATGTCCCTAGGCAGTCGTAGACACTTTTTAAGTGTCGACACATGTCTAGGTCACCCAAAAGGCTCCTAGCAGGTTTTCATCATCTAGGTCAAGTAAAAATGCTCCTAGACTATCTACGATCATCTAGGTCAACCCTAAAAGCCCCAAAGGCATCCATAAGCCCTTTGGTCATATCCAAATACCCCTAGGTAGTCATAGACATTTTTTAAGTGTCATCGCATGTCTAGGTCACCTAAAAGTCTCCTAGCAGGTTCTCATCGTCTAGGTCAAGTAAAAATGCTCATGGACTATGTACGATTGTCTAGGTCAACCCTAAAAGCCCCAAAGGCATCCATAAGCCCTTTGGTCACAACCAAATATCCCTAGGTAGTCGTAGACACTTTTTAAGTGTCACCACATGTCTAGGTCACCCAAAATACTCTTAGCAGGTTCTCACTGTCTAGGTCAAGTAAAAATGCTCTTGGACTATCTACGATTGTCTAGGTCAACCCTAAAAGCCCCAAAGGCATCCATAAGCCCTTTGGTCATAGCCAAATACCCCTAGGTAGTCGTAGATACTTTTTAAGTGTCGTCGCATGTCTAGGTCACCCAAAAGGCTCCTAGCGAGTTCTCACCATCTAGGTCAAGTAAAAATTCTCTTGGACTATCTACAATTGTCTAGGTCAACCCTAAAATACCCAAAGGCATCCATAAGCCCTTTGGTCACAACCAAATGCCCCTAGGCAGTCGTAGAAACTTTTTAAGTGTCGTCACATGTCTAGGTCACCCAAAAGGCTCCTAGGGGGTTCTCACCATCTAGGTCAAGTAAAAATGCTCCTGGACTATCTACGATCATCTATGTCAACCCTAAAAGCCCCAAAGGCATACATAAGCCCTTTGGTCATAGCCAAATGCCCTTAGGCAGTCATAGATACTTTTTAAGTGTCGTTACCCATCTAAGTTACCCAAAAGGATCCTAACAGGTTTTCACCGTCTAGGTCAAGTAAAAATTCTCTTGGACTATATACGATCATCTAGGTCAAACCTAAAAGCCCCAAAGGCATCCATAAGCCCATTGGACACAACCATATTCCCATAGGCAGTCGTAGACACTTTTTAAGTGCCGTTGAATATCTAGGTCACCCAAAAGGCTCCTAGCGGGTTTTCACTTTCTAGGTCAAATAAAACCCTCCTAGACTATCTATGATCATCTAGGTCAACCCTAAAAGACCCAAAGGTATCCATAAGCCCTTTGGTCCTCCCCAAACATCCCAATGGCCCCCAAATAAGCCCATTGGTCACATGTGTATACATATCAATAAAAAATTCAAAAACATCATCAAAATACAAAAACATTGCATCGCATTGCACTTTCATACATATATATCAATGAAAATTTCAAAAAAAACACATCATCAAAATTTCAAAAATTCAAAAATATCATCAAAACATCAAAATTCAAAAATATTACATCACGTGACATTGCATCCCATTACATTTTATCGTCGCTTGCATTTAGGCATATTCATCATTAGAAATTTATATTTTAGAGTTGCTCATACATATCTAGAACCATGATGGTACATTACTTACCGCTCAAAATCAATGTTGTGAAAGTACTAATAGTTCAATGTCGCAATTATCATTTTCATCCACATTTTTCATGTTTCTATAATCGTGTCTATTCCATGCACTTAGCCATTTGTTTTAGAATGTCAATAGGGTTTTCGATCACTCAGCCATATCTAGTCTCTACTTAGATTTTGTAGAAGGCTAGCTTGATTTTTACGAGTAAAGTTTTGCATTGATTATGCCTCGTGTACATCATATCCTAAGCATAATTAATCATTAACAATGCAATTTTTGCACAAATACAGATGAAATCCATGAAGTGGTATAGGTTAGCTTAAATGAAAAGGTCATCCTACTCATCCCCTTGTGCGAATGGTTCAAGAATGCTGAGAGTTGGAAAAAGGACAAGTTCTTCCCTACCCAATTCCACCCACAACAATAAGTGGTTTTTCCCCCATTTTTGCCATAAAAATACCACATTTTCACATGTTTGCAACAGTCTAAATTTGCAAACCCCCACAAAGCAAAAATTCCAAATACAAAAATACAAAAATCAAAAAGTGCACATGTCAAAAAGCATAAGAAATAGTGATCCCCATCGCTCAAAATTCAAATCCCTTGCCCAAGAGAAAAAAAAAAAACTCAAAATAAACAGTGATTATTATCACTAAAAAGAGAAAAATAAACAATGATTCTTATCACTTCATATGAGAGCAAGTATCCCAATAAAATTCAAGAAATTAGGGAGTCAAACTTGAATCCCTAGAACTCTCAACATTTGGAAAACCATCAGGTGATCCTCATTACAAGTTTGGTGGATAGCCTATTCGTCAATGGTGGTAGCCTACTGCATGACGATATGTCTGCCATATTAGCTTTCGGGTGTGTGTAGACTAATGTTTGCATGTGGATGAGCTAGCTTTGGTAATCTAGATTGCCTAGTGGTCTAGTCATACTTAGTACAAAACCTACAATGGTGGCATTCATTTGGTGATCCTCAGTACAGGTTTGGTTGAGCCCCTACTTGGAACTAGTGGTATCCTTATGCATCTCACAGGAATGAACTCACTTGCATACACAGGGATATGAAGTACTTTGGTCGTCCTAGCAGATTCATACCTTGTCAAAAATTCTTACATGGTTAGTATGCAACTTTTTATAAGTTGACTAGAGTGTTTGAGTCTCGTGAAAACCTCATGTGCATCTTATAAACATCATGTCATTCATATCACCTCACCACATTCATTTCAATTATAGTATTCACATATCCATTATATAAGTCTCATGACAACATTACATATGAGTTAGTGCAATATACATCATCTATGGTGCTAGCATAATAGAGCATATAGTCTACACATTTTTTTTTTCAAAATCAATAAATCATTCATCTCACTATACATCCATGCATGTATAAAATAAAATCAAAATCACAAAATATGCATACATAGGCATTCATCATCATTACATAAATCAAATTGCATACATTTGCATACATTTCATAAAACAATAAACACATGATGGTAAACCACATAAAAATCTCATATACATATATATATATATGTGTGTGTGTGTGTGTGTGTGTGTGTGTGTGTGGGACAAAAAGATACATCATGTTGCCCATAGGCTACAATAAAGTGAGTCCTCAAACTTCACACTGCTAAAGCATCAAAAACAAAAACACAAAAAGAGTCATGTGAGCCACTACCATGGTCATGCAGGACTGGTACTACGACTCACACTCCCACCTGCAATAGGAGTCCTCTATGAACTCCCATATCTACTACCACCTGCCCTATTAGATATCCACCTAGACCCTAGTGCATCCAACCTAGAGTAAGATTGTCCTATCCTACTATGGTGACTCTGGTACGAACCACTGGCACCTGCATCATCCCGAAGACAACCACCAAGGTGCACTACCTCAGTCTCCATCTCATCCATATAATCCTGCCCCCATCGATACCATGCTTGGTAATTCTCCACCACATAATGGAGTTGTGTCACCTCTGCCTATAGCCTAGTCACCTCCCCACTGTTGGAATCCTCTCGTGTAGGGCTTTGAGATCGTAGTTGTACCCGAAGAGATGTTATCTCAGCCTGAGCCACCTATACCTTAGCTCGTTGTGTTGCTAGCTCTATTTGTACATCATACACCTATTTCCATAGGAGATATATCTCCTGCCTCACCCTAAGTAGTTCATAATGTAGCTCTACCTTTGTGTCCCCTAGTGCCATCGATGGTGCCTGCACCTCCTCATCCCCAACATCGTCATCCCTTAGGTCACCTCGATATCCTAAGTCCAGGAGATCTGCATGCTTCCTTGCCATGTGTCCCTGCCAATCACCTACCTCACCCTGGTCCTCACCAAAAACCTCCTGATGTGCCTCCCTAGCTGCACCCTTCCTCAGTGGCCCCTCTCCATGCCACTAGCCTATCACCCACCAAGAGTCATGCTCCAATGTAGTCCCAGCATCATCCACATCTAGAATGTCTACTACAGGATCTGTATCCCATGCCACTGCCTCTACCATCAGCCATTCTAATGTCCTCTCATCCCTGTGATGTTGATAAGGTACCGACTCACTAGGAACTCCCTAGAATATCCCAAACTATCACATCACCCAAGCAAATAGGAAGTACTCCCACTCCGTGACATGTTGTCCAACTAGCCACCTACCTTATCGCACCTTGCAAAGCTATACAGTAGCATTTGCCCACTCTGGGCAATATTTGTATGGCCTCTAGAACACTTGGCCTACCCTAATTCATGAGAACAGATCTGCATAGTAACCGACATCGCCTGTGAATCACCAACTCTATCCCCTCTCCTACGCCCTCTACCATTGGATGCCATATCCTATCTCCCTATCTTCCAGCTATGTCTGAGTCATCTAGGGTAACCCCTGTGGTTGCACCATAGTTATGTGCTACCATCCCCAACACTATAGTAAAAATCTACACCCAACACCCTTCCACCGATAATAGCGGATCTCATACAACTCATCGTAAAGTTGTGCCAATAGTGTAGTACCCCATGCCATCACCAGTGGCTCCGCCATAGTACACCTCACCAGTGCAAACACTATCTCCACCAGGTTCCATGGGAACCTCACTCTAGAAGAGTCAGGTAATAACATATTGGATATGAGCATAATGAGTAGTATATGCCTCACCCCCAATACCTTCACCTCATGTCATAATCCTACTAGCATACCCCCCTTCAAGCAATCTAGCTCTGTCGTCTCTAGATCATAACTAAAGTACCTCTCGAGCATTGCCTGTCTTTGGTCTCGTGGTGTTGTGTGGATCAGTCGTAATTCTATAGGAATTCAAATAATCTGATAGAAATCCTAAAGCATCATTGTCATCTCCCCAATGGGTAGGTGGAAGGTATTGGTACACGGATCCCACAGATCAATCAGGGCAGTCAGATATGCACGGTCTCCTATAACAGCCTCTAACCGGGTCACCTGCTTGAGGTCGATGACATCTAGACACTCCCTGTCCTCTATGGTCAAGGCATCCCTCATGGAATCAAATATAGTAGGTACTTGATACTGAATCTTCACCACCTGACAGGGATAAGCAACTCAATAATACAACTCCAAAATGGCATCAAATGGCCCCTAAAACATTCAAAAGAAAAGACTCAAAATGGCCCCTCTTTGAGGTTTGTTTGTGGTCATTCCCTGTAGGAATTTACCCCAAACCTATGGCCATCCCATAAATGGTTTGCCTATGACCAGCACACACTAGTCATCCCACCTAGGGATGACTCCAAAAAATTGGGCTCAAAAAGGCATTTTGGGCCATCAAAAATAGCAAAAACAATGCAAAATTGGACCTATAAAATGCAATCTAATTGCACAAAAATTTGGGTAAAACATAAAATTTGGTACATATCTCATAAATTAGGTTTAATTACCTACAATTTAGTTTGATATGCTTCCAAGTCAAAAACATACCATAAAAGCAAGAAAATCAACTCCTAACACTAGGAAAATGCAATAAGAGAGACTTGGCGTACCTGTCTCGCACCGATCCTGCATTGGCTGAGTCTATCCATTAACTCATGGTGACTTTGGGATGAATTTTATAGTGCTCCCCTTCTCATAATCACTCTCCTGCTCCTCACCTCTAAAACTGCCAAAGAAAACATGCACAAATGAGCCTAACCTTCATATTTTGGCTTTATATAAAGATGCATGTGTCACCATCGTACTAGGGTTGTATGAGTGCACATTTGTATGACTGTGCCACCCTAGGATGGTGGTATAACATGCCCTTGTCCCACCCTAGGATGGTGGTAGCAAAAATAGGCCAAAACAACCAAAAATAACCCAAAACAGTTCCAAAACTACATCAAAATAGCTCAAATTGGGTCTAAATTTCACATAGATCACAATGCAACCCTAAGGATCCTAGGAGGGATGGAAAAGTTGTTAATTCATGCTCTAATAAGGCCATTGTAGCTGGACCGCCCCCTGGGCATGCAATTTTCATCTCCTTTCCTCTAGGAAAACTCAATAAAGTCACCAAAATCCTCTCCAAATTGCCCTATTTTTCAAATGACAAAACTAAAGGTAAGCATAACACAAGTCAATTTGGTCAAGCGACTCATAACTTTTCTCACTGGTCATTCTCTCATTGACTCGTCACTTGAGGGGGTAGTCATACTCAGTCCAATCAACAAGCACACACTCAATTGTGCGAATTGCGTTCGTTCAACGAATCTTCAATAAAGGCAATCATGCTCCTACTTGGGACATCAAACAAGCGCACAATATGACATCATAATGCTTTAAATTATTAGCATCATGAATTAATGGGCCTTAGAATTTCATTATAGACAATTTTCAAGCATAGGCACGCTTATTTAACGATTCAAAAATAAGGATTCAAGAACACACGTCCTTTCCATGATTGGGGCATCTAAAGTTGGTTAGGTTATCGAGTAATTGTAATCATTTAGTATTTTGGTCATCTATTTTTGCTTAGTGTTGTGCTAAACACAATGCATCTCAAAAAGGGGCATTTATAGACACTAAAATATGGTTAATTCATTTAAGCATCCATATACAATGATCAAATTGACATCATATGGCCCCTTGGGCAGCCCTTAGGAGGCTCACAGTGGTTCTAGCCACTCCGAAAAGGTTTTTCGAGGCTACCGGACCAATTTTGGGAGGTTTTGGCTCAAAATTCACCATCGTACCATCCTAGGAAGGTGGTATATTCCCACCGTCCCACCCTGGAACGGTGGTGAGCCATCGTCCTAGGGTGGGACGATGAGCAAGTTTGACCCAAAAAAAGTCAAATTTGGGCCAAATGGCACCCAAAAACTGCCATTTAGCATGCCATATGGAGCATGTGGGTCAGAGGGCACTAAATCCTTATGACACACTTCTTAATGGAGGCCTAAAATGGAGATTATCTTCCCCCTCTAGTGCATGCCTCCATTTTGACAAGTGGTGCCTCCTCTCATGCATCCCCTTGCATGCCTTTTTGCACATGAGCCCCTTTGGGCTATAAAATGGATACATGGTCAAAACAAAAAAATTAAAAGCAGTTCTAGGATATGCAATGGAGTGCTGCCAATATTTCCCCTCACCTTATTTAATTTTTTTTCCCTCAAAATCTCTCTTTTGCCAAGGAGGTTACCTGGTGACTTCAAGAAGGTAATATGAGCATAACTTTTCCATCTGGGTGAATTTATTCACACAATTTGATTAAAAAATACCTTATATTGTTTAGGAACATATTATAGTTATTTTGGTAGCAAAAAATGGCCGAAATTGGATGGTATCCCCTACCAAGATGCCCCCCAAATAGTTGTAGTCACCATCGCCCCCCTGGGATGAGGGTAAATTATTACAAAATTTCATTAATATGTTTAATTTTTATTTTTCTATTTTATCCCATTATGCTACATTTAAAATTTCAGGTGATTTGGAGTTAAATTGACAAAGTTATAGCATTTTTAAGTTTTTGCAAGCTCGTAGGGCCCATCCGGGCACCCCAATTTTATGCAAGTGGATCTGTGCCAAAATTTGAAAATATAATCATATGGGTTGTCTTGAAATGTCAATTTATTAATAATTTCCAATTTTCATAATTTTTGGATATGTTTAGGTTCGGGATTTGCTTGTCTTCTTCTTCGTAGGTTGTAGGCGGGCAGCGCAAAATCGAGGGGTCTACAAATGCAATTTCAAATATTTTTTGGTGATATCTTCTCAAAAAATCCTCTTTAAAATCTCTACAAATTTTCAAGTAATTTGGATATGTTTTGATATATATTTAATATATGCACTATTTTGCCCCTGTGGGGATTGCATGTTTTCACCATACACCCTTGCTATTTGACCCCTTTGTCTTCCTTGTGTGCAGGTGCAGGTTCTTATAAGTAATTGTAAAGGAATATCAGACATCATATATTTAAGATACAAGCAACGATGACATTGGCCCGCTCACCTCGATTGTAGGTATGAGGAAAAGCACTGGATGTGCACCCTGATTCCTTGGAGAAATTGATCCTTGGGCACCCCAAACATTGGAAAAATTGTATCACCTTTTGAGCCCTCAAGGGGACTTCTGTGTAACCTTGGATATGATCCACCCAATTAATAAATAAGACACTCATTTATTTCATTCTGTATTGCTTGGTATTGCTTCATTTTCACATGCATGCTCCCGTTTGATGCTCATGTGCAAGATGGGATAGATACATATATTGTTTCTCTTAATTAGGTGCACAAATTTTCCCTAATTCATAGGTATCCACATTTGAACTTATTTAAGGAATCTTAACTTATTTCAAGGACAATTTTCCACTCCCTAATATTGACATGTTGGTTGATGCTACAGCCAGACATGAAATATTGTCACTCATGAACGACTTTTCGGGTTATAATAAAATTCATGTCAATCTATATGATCAACATAAGACTTCTTTCATGACCCCTTTGAGGATATGTTTTTACAAGGTCATGCCTTTTGACTTCAAGAATGCTGGGGCAACTTACCAACGTGCCATGACCTACATTTTCCATGACATGATGCACAAAACTATCAAATACTACGTTGATGACCTTATCACCAAATACAAAACCTGTAGTCAACATCTTGAATACCTGTGTCAAATATTTGATTGTATCTTGTAACATAATTTCCGATTAAATCTGAAGAAATGTGTCTTTGGTGTCACCACTGGTAAAATATTAGGTTGTATCGTTTCATAAAGAGGTATTGAAGTAGATCCTACCAAAGTCCAAGCTATCATTGGCATACCTTCCCCTACGAATCTCAAATAGCTATGCAACTTGCAAGGAATAATTCAATCTATACAGTGATTTATCGCCCAAATTTCAGATAAGTGTCAGTTGTTCAATAATCTTCTCCAAAATGGGGTTTCATTCAAATAGGACGATAAATGTCAAACCACCTTTGATGACATCAAATCATACCTTACATCTCCATCCATCCTCATACCACCTCATCCATATTGTCCTTTCCACTTATACATTTCTGCTATTGATGTCACATTGGGTGCTCTCCTCACTCAAAAGAATGAAATGGGCCAAGAACAAGTCGTATACTATATCAGTCACACATTTATTGATTATGAGACATGATATGATTACATGGAGAAACTTTGCCTTGTCGTTGTTTTTACCATCTAGAAGTTGCAACATTACATGATTAACCATACTACCTAAGTAGTTTTTTGTGATAACCCACTTCGCTACATGATGGGTAAGAGCTACCACAATAGTCGAACAACCAAATGGATCATGCTCATGGAATTCGATCTTGAATTCATTAGTCAAAAATCTATCAAGGGCCAAGTCATTGTTGATCAGTTGGCTGAGGCCCCTTTACCTAATGATGCTCCATTGCTTATCCAGCTTCCAAATGATTTTGTCTTTCACACAAGCAAAGCAAAAGAGCTAGTGGAACCTTAGCTTGTTGTGCTGCTAGCTCTGCCTGTACATCATACACCTATTTCCATAGGAGATCTCTCTCATGCCTCACCCTAAGTTGCTCATCTCATAGCTCTACCTCTGTGTCCCCTAGTGCCATCGGTGGTGCCTGCACCTCCTCATCCCCAACATATCATCCCTTAAGTCACCTCGATATCCTAAGTCCAGGAGATCTACATGCTTCCCTGCCATGTGTCCCTGCCAATCACCTGCCTCACCTTGGTCCTCTCCAAAAACCTCCTGATGTGCCTCCCTAGCTGCACCCTTCCTCAATGGCCCCTCTCCATGCCACTAGCCTATCACCCACCAAGCGTCACGCTTCGATGTAGTCCTAGCATCATCCACATCTAGAATGTCTACTACAGGATCTATATCCCATGCCACTACCTCTACCATTAGCTATGGTAATGTCCTCTCATCCTCGTGATGATGATAAGATACCGACTCACTAGGAACTCCCTGGCATAGCCCAAAATATCGCATCACCCAAGCAAACAAGAAGTACTCCCACTCTTTGACATGTTGTCCAACCATCCACCTACCTTATCACACCCTGCAAAGCTATATAGTAGCATCTGCCCACTCTAGGCAATATTTGTATGGCCTCTAGAACACTTGGCCTACCCTGAGTCGTGAGAACAAATCTGCATAGTAACCAACATCGCCTGTGACTCACCAACTCTATCCCCTCTCCTATGCCCTCTACCATAGGATGCCATATCCTATCTCCCTATCTTCCAGCTATGCTTGAGTCATCCAGGGTAACCCCTATGGTTGCCCCATAGCTATGTGCTACCATCCCCAACACTATAGGAAAAATCTACACCCAACACCCTTACACCGATAACAGTGAATCTCATACAACTCATCATAGAGTTGTTCCAGTAGTGTAGTACCCCATGCCATCACCAGTGGCTCCGCCATAGTACACCTCACCAGTGCAAACACTATCTCCACCAGGTTCCATGGGAACCTCACTCCAGAAGAGTCAGGTAATAGCATATTGGAGATGAGCATCATGAGTAGTGTATGCCTCACCCCCAATACCTTCACCTCATGCCATAATCCTACTAGCATACCCCCCTTCAAGCAATCTAGCTCTATCGTCTCTAGATCATAACTAAAGTACCTCTCGAGCATTTCTTGTATTTGGTCTCGTGGTGTCATGTGGATCAGTCGTAATTATATAGGAATTCAATGAATCCTATAGACATCCTCAAGAATCATTTTCATATCCCTAGTGGGTAGGTGGAAGGTATTGGTACACGGATCCCACAGATCAATCAAGGCAGTCAGATATGCACGATCTCCTATAACAGCCTCTAACCAGGTCACCTGCTTGAGGCTAATGGCATCCAGCCACTTCGATTCCTCTGTGGTCAAGGCATCCCTCATGGAATCAAATATAGTAGGTACTTGATACCAACTCCTCACCACCTGACAGGGATAAGTAACTCAATAATACAACTCCAAAATGGCTTCAAATGGCCCCTAAAACATTCAAAAGAAAAGACTCAAAATGTCCCCTCTATGAGGCCGATTTGTGGTCATTCCCTATAGGAATTTCCCCCAACCCTATGGCCATCCCATAAATGGTTGGCCTATGACCAGAACACAGTAGTCATCCCACCTAGGGATGACTCCAAAAAATTGGGCTCAAAAAGGCATTTCGGGCCATCAAAAATAGCAAAAACAATGCAAAATTGGACCTATAAAATGCAATCTAATTGCACAAAAATTTGGGTAAAACATAAAATTTTGTATATATCTCATAAATTAGGTTTAATTACCTACAATTTAGTTTGATATGCTTCCAAGTCAAAAACATACCATAAAAGCAAGAAAATCAACTCCTAACACTAGGAAAATGCAATAAGAGAGACTTGGCATACCTGTCTCGCACCGGATCCTCCATTGGCTGAGTCTATCCATTGACTCATGGTGACTTTGGGATGAATTTCATAGTTCTCCCCTTCTCATAATCACTCTCCTGCTCCTCACCTCTCAAACTGCCAAAGAAAGCATGCACAAATGAGCCCAACCTTCATATTTTGGCTTTATATAAAGATGCATGCGTCACCATCATACTAGGGTGGTATGAGCACACATTTGGATGACTATGCCACCCTAGGATGGTGTTATAACATTCCCTTGTCCCACCCTAGGATGGTGGTAGCAAAAATAGGCCAAAACAACCCAAAATGACCCAAAACAGGTCCAAAACTGCATCAAAATAGCTCAAATTGTGTCTAAATTTCACATAGATCACAATGCAACCCTGAGGATCCTAGGAGGGATGGAAAAGTTGTTAATTAATGCTCTAATAATTCCATTGTAGCTGGACCACCCCTCGGGCATGCAGTTTTCAGCTCCTTTCCTCTAGGAAAACTCAATAAAGTCACCAAAATCCTCTCCAAATTGCCCTAATTTTCAAAGGACAAAACTAAAGGTAAGCATAACACAAGTCAATTTGGTCAAGAAACTCATAACTTTTCTCACTGGTCATTCTCTCATCGACTTGTCACTTGAGGGGGTAGTCATACTCAGTCCAAATCAGCAAGCACACACTCAATTGTGCGAAATGCGTTCGTTCAATGAATCTTCGATAAAGGCAATCATGCTCCTACTTGGGGCATCAAACAAGCACACAATATCACATCATAATGCTTTAAATTACTAGCATCATGAATTAATGGGCCTTATACTTTCATTATAGACAATTTTCAAGCATAGGCATGCTCATTTAACGATTCAAAAATAAGGATTCAAGAACACACATCCTTTCCATGATTGGGGCATCTAAAGTTGGTTAGGTTATCGAGTAATTGTAATCATTCAACATTTTGGTCTTCTATTTTTGCTCAGTGCTGTGCTGAACACAATGCATCTCAAAAAGGGGCATCTGTAGACACTAAAATATGGTTAATTTTTTTAAGCATCCATATACAATGATCAAATTGACATCATATGGCCCCTTGGGCAGCCCTTAGGAGGCTCACAGTGGTTCTAGCCACTCTGAAAAGGTTTTTGGAGGCTACCGAACAAATTTTGGGAGATTTTGGCTCAAAATTCACCACCGTACCATCTTAGGAAGGTATTAGATTCCCACCATCCCACCCTGGAATGGTGGTGAGCCATCGTCCCAGGGTGGGACGATGAGCAAGTTTGACCCAAAAAAAGTCAAATTTGGGCCAAATGGCACCCAGAAACTACCATTTAGCATGCCATATGGATCATGCGGGTCAGAAGGCACTGAAGCATTATGACACACTTCTTAATGGAGGCCTAAAATGGAGATTACCTTCTCCCTCTAGTGCATGCCTCCATTTTGACAAGTGGTGCCTCCTCCCATGCATCCCCTTGCATGCCTTTTTGCACATGAGCTCCTTTGGGCTATAAAATGGATACATGGTCAACACAAAAAAAATAAAAGGAGTTCTAGGATATGCAATGGAGTGCTGCCAATATTTCCCCTCACCTTATTTCACCTTTTTGCCCTTGAAATCGCACTTTTTCCAAGGAGGTTACCGGATGACTTCAAGAAGGTAATCTAAGCATAACTTTTCCATCCGGGTGAATTTATTCACACAATTTGATTACAACACACCTTATATTTTTTAGGAACATCTTATAGTGATTTTAGTAGCAAAAAATGGCCGAAATTGGATGGTATCCCCTCCCAGGATGCCCCCCAAATAGTTGTAGTCACCACCGCCCCCCTGGGATGAGGGTAAATTATTACACAATTTCATTACTATTTTTAATTGGTATTTTTCTATATTATCCCATTATGCTACAATTAACATTTTAGGTGATTTGGAGTTAAATTGACAAAGTTATAGCATTTTTAAATTTTTGCAAGCTCGTAGGGCCCATCCGGGCACCCCAATTTTATGCAGGTGGATCTGTGCCAAAATTTGAAAATATAATCATATGGGTTGTATTGAAATGTCAATTTATGAATACTTTCCAATTTTCATGAGTTTTGGATATGTTTAGGTTCGGGATTTGCTTGTCTTCTTCTTCGTAGGTTGCAGGCGGGCAGCACAAAATTGAGGGGTCTACAAATGAAATTTTTGATATTTTTTGGTGATATCCTCTCAAAAAATCCTCTTTAAAAGCTCTAAAAATTTTCAAGTAATTTCGATATGTTTTGATATAGTTTTAATATATGCACTATTTTGCCCTTGTGGGGATTGCATGTTTTCACCATACACCCTTGCTATTTGATCCCTTTCACTTCCTTGTGTGCAGGTGTAGGTTCTTATAAGGAATTGTGAAGGAATATCAGACATCATAGATTTAAGATACAAGCAGTGGTGACATTGGCCCGCTCACCTCTATTGTGGGTATGAGGAAAAGCACTGGATGTGCACCCTGATTCCTTGGAGGAATTGATTCTTGGGCACCCCAAACATTGTATCACCTTTTGATCCCTCAAGGGGACTTTTGTGTAACCTTGGATATGATCCACCAAATTAATAAAGAAGACACTCATTTATTTCATTTTGTATTGCTTGGTATTGCTTCATTTTCACATGCATGCTCCCGTTTGATGCTCATGTGCAATATGGGATAGATACACATATTGTTTCTCTTAATTAGGTGCACAAATTTTTCCTAATTCATAGGTATCTGCATTTGCACTGATTTTAGGAATCTTAACAAAGCTTATCCCAAGGACAATATTCCACTCCCTAATATTGACGTGTTGGTTGATGCTACAGCCAGACATGAAATACTGTCACTCATGAATGACTTTTTGGGTTATAATAAAATTCATGTCAATCTATATGATCAACATAAGACTTCTTTCATGACCCCTTGGAGGATATTTTTTTACAAGGTCATGCCTTTTGACCTCAAGAATCTTTGGGGCAACTTACCAACGTGCCATGACCTACATTTTCCATGACATGATGCACAAAACTATCGAATACTACGTTTATGACCTTATCGCCAAATCCAAAACCTGTAGTCAACATCTTGAATACCTGTGTCAAATATTTGATCGTCTCTTGGAACATAATGTCTGATTAAATCTGAAGAAATGTGTCTTTGGTGTCACCACTGGTAAAATATTAGGTTGTATCATTTCATACAGAGGTATTGAAGTAGATCCTACCAAATTCCAAGCTATCATTGGCATACCTTCCCCTACGAATCTCAAATAGCTATGCAACTTGCAAGGAATAATTCAATCTATATGGTGATTTATCGCCCATCTTTCAGATAAGTGTCAGTCGTTCAATAATCTTCTCCAAAATGGGGTCTCATTCAAATAAGACGATAAATGTCAAACCACATTTGATGACATCAAATCATACCTTACATGTCCATCCATCCTCATACCACCTCATCCATATCGTCCTTTCCACTTATACATTTCTGCTATTGATGTCACATTGGGTGCTCTCCTCACTCAAAAGAATGAAATGGACCAAGAAAAAGGCGTATACTATATCAGTCACACATTTATTGATTATGAGACATGATATGATTACATGGAGAAACTTTGCCTTGTCATTTTTTTTACCATCCAAAATTTGCAACATTACATGATTAACCATACTACCTAAGTATTTTTTTGTGATAACCCACTTCACTACATGATGGGTAAGAGCTACCACAATAGTCGAACAACCAATTGGATCATGCCCCAAATGGAATTCGATCTTGAATTCATTATTCAAAAATCTATCAAGGGCCAAGTAATTGCTAATCAGTTGGCTAAGGCCCCCTTACCTAATGATGCTTCATTGCATATCTAGCTTCCAAATGATTTTGTCTTTCACACAAGCGAAGCAGAAGATCCAGTGGAACCTTAGCTTGTTGTGTTGCTAGCTCTGCCTATACATAATACACCCTTTTCCATAGGATATCTCTCTCCTACCTCACCCTAAGTAGCTCATACCATAGCTCTACCTCTGTTTCCCCTGGTGCCATCAATTGTGCCTGCACCTCCTCATCCCTAACATCATCATCCCTTAAGTCACCCCGATATCCTAAGTCCACGAGATCTACAGGCTTCCCTGCCATGTGTCCCTTCCAATCACCTGTCTCACCCTGGTCCACACCAAAAACCTCTTGATGTGCCTCCCTAGTTGCACCCTTCCTCAGTGGCCCCTCTCCATGCCACTAGCCTATCACCCACCAAGCGTCATGCTCTGATGTAGTCCCAACATCATCCACATCTATAATGTCTACTACAGGATCTGTATCCCATGCCACTGCCTCTACCATCAGCTATGCTAATGTCCTCTCATCCCCATGATGTTGATAAGATATCGACTCACTAGGAACTCCCTGGCATAGCCCAAACTATCGCATCACCCATGCAAACAAGAAGTACTCCCACTCTGTGACATGTTGTCCAACCAGCCACCTACTTTATCACAACCTAATAAACTATACAATAGCATATGCCCACTCTAGGAAATATTTTTATGGCCTCTAGAACACTTAGCCTACCCTGAGTCATGATAATAGATCTACATAGTAACCGACATCACCTATGAATCGCCAAATCTATCCCCTCTCCTACGCCCTCTACCATAGGATGCCATATCCTATCTCCCTATCTTCCAGCTATGCTCGAGTCATCCAGGGTAACCCCTATGGTTTCCCCATAGCTATGTGCTACCATCCCTACCACTACAACAAAAATCTACACCCAACACCCTTTCGTCGATAGCAGCGGATCTCATACAGCTCATCATAGAGTTGTGCCGATAGTGTAGTACCCCATGCCATCACCAATGGCTCTGCCATAGTACACCTCACTAGTGCAAACACTATCTCCACCAGGTTCCATGGGAACCTTACTCCAGAAGAGTCAGGTAATAGCATATTAGAGATGAGCATCATGAGTATTATATGCCTCACCCCCAATACCTTCACCTCATGCCATAATCCTACTAGCATACCCCCCTTCAAGCAGTCTAGCTCTATCGTCTCTAGATCATAACTAAAGTACCTCTCGAGCATTTCTTGTCTTTGGTCTCGTGGTGTCGTGTGGATCAGCCATAATTCTATAGGAATTAAAAGAATCTGATAGACATCCTCAAACATCATTGTCATCTCCCTAGTGGGTAGGTGGAAGGTATTGGTACACGGATCCCACAAATCAATCAGGGCAGTCAGATATGCATGGTCTCCTATAACAGCCTCTAATCAGGTCACCTGCTTGAGTCCAATGGCATCCAGCCACTCCCAGTCCTTTATGGTCAAGGCATCCATCATGGAATCAAATATAGTAGGTACTTGATAACGACTCCTCACCACCTGACAGGGATAAGCAACTCAATAATACAACTCCAAAATGGCCTCAAATGGCCCCAAAAACATTAAAAAAAAAAGACTCAAAATGGCCCCTCTTTGATGCCAGTTTGTGGTCATTCCCTACAGGAATTTCTCCAAACCGTATGGCTATCCCATAAATGGTTTGCCTATGACCAGTACACATTAGTCATCTCACCTAGGGATGACTCCAAAAAATTGGTTTCAAAAAGGCATTTCGGGCAATCAAAAATAGCAAAAACAATGCAAAATTGGACCTATAAAATGTAATCTAATTGCACAAAAACTTGGGTAAAACATAAAATTTGGTACATATATCATAGATTAGGTTTAATTACCTACAATTTAGTTTGATATGCTTCCAAGTCAAAAACATACCATAAAAGCAAGAAAATCAACTCCTAACACTAGGAAAATGCAATAAGAGAGACTTGGCATACCTGTATCGCATCGAATCCTCCATTTGATGAGTCTATCCATTGACTCATGGTGACTTTGGGATGAATTTCATAGTGCTCCCCTTCTCATAATCACTCTCCTGCTCCTCACCTCTCAAACTGCCAAAGAAAGCATGCACAAATGAGCCTAACCTTCATATTTTGGCTTTATATAAAGATGCATGCGTCACCATCATCCTAGGGTGGGACGAGCTCACATTTGGATGACTGTGCCACCCTAGGATGGTGGTATAACATGCCCTTGTACCACCCTAGGATGGTGGTAGCAAAAATAGTCCAAAATAACCCAAAATGACCCAAAACAGGTCCAAAACTACATCAAAATAGCTCAAATTGGGTCTAAATTTCACATAGATCACAATGCAACCCTAAGTATCCTAGGAGGGATGGAAAAGTTGTTAATTCATGCTCTAATAAGGCCATTGTATCTGGACCACCCCCCAGGCATGTAGTTTTCAGCTCCTTTCCTCTAGAAAAACTCAATAAAGTCACCAAAATCCTCTCCAAATTGCCCTATTTTTCAAAGGACAAAACTAAAGGTAAGCATAACACAAGTCAATTTGGTCAAGCGACTCATCACTTTTCTCACTGGTCATTCTCTCATCAACTCGTCACTTGAGGGGGTAGTCATATTCAGTCCAAATCAGCAAGCCCACACTCAATTGTGCTAATTGTGTTCGTTCAACGAATCTTCGATAAAGGCAATCATGCTCCTACTTGGGGCAGCAAACAAGCACACAATATCACATCATCACGCTTTAAATTACTAGCATCATGAATTAATGGGCCTTAGACTTTCATTACAAACAATTTTCAAGCATAGGCACGCTAATTTAATGATTCATAAATAATGATTCAAGAACACACGCCCTTTCCATGATTGGGGCATCTAAAGTTGGTTAGGTTATCGAGTAATTGTAATCATTCAACATTTTGGTCATCTATTTTTGCTCAGTGTTGTGCTGAACACAACACATATCAAAAAGGGGCATCTGTAGACACTAAAATATGGTTAATTCATTTAAGCATCCATATACAATGATCAAATTGACATCATATGGCCCCTTGGCCAGCCCTTAGGAGGCTCATAGTGGTTCTAGACACTCTAAAAAGGTTTTTGCAATTTCTGATATTTTTTGGTGATATCCTCTCAAAAACTCCTCTTTAAAAGCTCTGCAAATTTTCAAGTAATTTGGATATGTTTTGATATAGTTTTAATATATGCACTATTTTTCCCCTATGGGGATTGCATGTTTTCACCATACACCCTTGCTATTTGACCCCTTTCGCTTCCTTGTGTGTAGGTGCAGGTTCTTATAAGGAATTGTGAAGGAATATCAGACATCGTATATTTAAGATACAAGCAGCGGCGACATTGGTCGGCTCACCTCGATTGTGGGTATGAGGAAAAGCACTGGATGTGCACCCTGGTTCCTTGGAGGAATTGATCCTTGGGCACCCCAAATATTGTAAAAATTGTATCATCTTTTGAGCCCTCAAGGGCACTTTTGTGTAACCTTGGATATGATCCACCAAATTAATAAAGAAGACACTCATTTATTTCATTTTGTATTGCTTGGTATTGCTTCATTTTCACATGCATGCTCCCATTTGATGCTCATGTGCAAGATGGGATAGATACACATATTGGTTCTCTTAATTAGGTGCACAAATTTTCCCTAATTCATAGGTATCCGCATTTGCATTGAATTTAGGAATCTTAACAAAGCTTATCCCAAGGACAATTTTCCACTCCCTAATATTGACATGTTGGTTGATGCTACAGCTAGGCATGAAATATTGTCACTCATGAATGACTTTTTTGGGTTATAATAAAATTCATGTCAATCTATACGATCAACATAAAACTTCTTTCATGACCCCTTGGAGGATATTTTTTTACAAGGTCATGCCTTTTGACCTCAAGAATGCTGGGGCAACTTACCAATGTGCCATGACCTACATTTTCCATGACATGATGCACAAAACTATCGAATACTACATTGATGACCTTATCGCCAAATCCAAAACCTATAGTCAACATCTTGAATGCCTGTGTCAAATATTTGATCATCTCTTGGAACATAATGTCCGATTAAATCCGAAGAAATGTGTCTTTGGTGTCACCACTGGTAAAATATTAGGTTGTATCATTTCATAAAGAGGTATTGAAGTAGATCCTACCAAAGTCCAAGCTATCATTGGCATACCTTCCCCTACGAATCTCAAATAGCTATGCAACTTGCAAGGAATAATTCAATCTATACGGTGATTTATCGCCCAACTTTCAGATAAGTGTCAGTTGTTCAATAATCTTCTCCAAAATGGGGTCTCATTCAAATAGGACGATAAATGTCAAACCACCTTTGATGACATCAAATCATACCTTACATCTCCATCCATCCTCATACCACCTCATCCATATTGTCCTTTCCACTTATACATTTCTGCTATTGATGTCACATTGGGTGCTCTCCTCACTCAAAAGAATGAAATGGACCAAGAACAAGTCATATACTATATCAGTCACACATTTATTGATTATGAGACATGATATGATTACATGGAGAAACTTTGCCTTGTCGTTGTTTTTACCATCTAGAAGTTGCAACATTACATGATTAACCATACTACCTAAGTAGTTTTTTGTGATAACCCACTTCGCTACATGATGGGTAAGAGCTACCACAATAGTCGAACAACCAAATGGATCATGCTCCTCATGGAATTTGATCTTGAATTCATTAGTCAAAAATCTATCAAGGGCCAAGTCATTGTTGATCAGTTGGCTGAGGCCCCTTTACCTAATGATGCTCCATTGCTTATCCAGCTTCCAAATGATTTTGTCTTTCACACAAGCAAAGTAGAAGAGCCAGTGGAACCTGAATCCATCGTTGATTTAACACTCTTTTTTGATAGCTCCCATTGCATGCATGTTGGGGGTGTAGGAATAGTCTTTTTCACACCACAAGGGAGCCACTCCCCTTTTCCTTCAAATTAGGCTTTTCTTGTACCAATAACAATGTCGAGTATGAAGCTCTTATCCTAGTCCTAAAGTAAGCAATTTCAATACATATCTAGTGCTTGGACATATACGGTAACTCCCTCCCCATTGTAAACCAAATCAAGGGAGAATGGCAATATTATTGCCTAGTCCTTCAACAATACAAACAGGTAGCTGAAAACTTGTTGGCCCAATTTGAGTGGTATGACACCACTGCTACTTCTTAATCTAAAAACCACTTCGTCAATACCATGGCTTCTCTAGGCTCACTCATTCCACAAAATCTACTTTCTGACACAACTCACATGTCCATTCACACCCTTTTCCATTCCACCATTTCCAATAATCTGCCTCCTTGTAATTATGGCATCAATATCATCGAAGTTCAACCGCATGACCCATGGTTCTCCCAAGTCGAGGATTACATTAAGCTCAATATTCTACCACCTGATCTAAATCATACTCACAAATGAGCTTTCAAAATGCATACCATTCGCTACACATTGCTAGGCAATATCCTTTATAAGCGAAGTTATGATGGCATTTTATTGCACTGTCTTGAGCCCTTTGAAGCCCAACACATCACCTAAGAAGCTCATGATGGTAGTTGTGGCGACCACTTCAGTGGTATGGCCATTACCAAACGTATCTATGAATGGGCTATTACTAACCCATAATGGAGCATGACTGTTGTGATTATGTCAAAAGTGTGTTAAATGCCAACATCATGCCAATATTACACATCTGCCTTCTCAGGCTCTGCAACCTATTCAATCAATATGGCCCTTTTCACAATGGGGTTTGGATATCATCGACAAAATCACACCCACTTCATCTGTAAATCATAATTTCATCATCACCACAACTAAATACTTTACAAAATGAGTTGAGGCCATCCCATTAGTGAAAATAACCGGTCCCAAAATTGTTGATTTTATCACTCAACACATCATTTGTCATTTTGGCATCCCATCCAAGATCATATATGATAATGACACAGCATTCAAGAACAAGAATGTTCGTGCATTATGTGAGAAATTCAACATCCAACATAGCTTCTCTACTCCATACTATCCATAGGGTAATGGCCAAGCAGAAGCTGCAAATAAAACCATTTGCACTATTCTTTGCAAAATTGTTGCAGAATCACACCGTGATTGGCACAATCAGATACCATTAGTATTATGGGTATACCGCACAAGTATCTGCACTTCAACTAGGTCAAACCCATTTTCCCTTGTATATGGTTTTGAAGCCATCATGCCCTTGAAGCTCGAAATCCCATCCTTACGAGTTTCTATGCAAGAATTCATTGATGATGATACAACCCATCAAGCCAGGATAGATTAATTAACCCTTTTGGATGAACGTTGCATTAATGCCATTGAACATACCCGTGTCTACCAAGACCATCTCCGATGTGCCTAAAATTCTAAGATACACTAACAAGAATTTTAAGTTTGAGACTTATTCCTCAAATAAAACCAACAAATTACTAGCCAACCGCATCATCTCTGTGACAAATTTGCACCCAATTGGCTAGGCTCTTACATGGTTACTCAAAATTTTTGATCTGGGGGATATCTCCTGGCCATGTTGGAAGGTATCACTAAACTTGATCCCATTAACATTATTCATATGCAAGAATTTTATGTCTAAGTGTAGGCATTTGAGCTCACCATTGCTTGTACATATGTTTATAATCCAAAGCAAAAATCAAATCAACAAAAATAAAACAAAACAAAACAAAAAAAATAATATTTTTGACATTTTGTGACATTAACTCCAATTGCATTTACAATCAAATTTGCTTCACATGCCTCATTCTTTTATTCCTTCTTATTCTTCTCCCCCTCTTCTATAATGAATGTTGTATGGTCATGCTTCGAGTGGCTACATACTGTTCATCCTTCTTCTTATTTTCCCTTCTTATTTTTCTTATCTTCTCTTCTTCTAGGTTACCCATAAGTGTTGTATGGTCACGCTTTGAGTGGCTACATACATTTGATAGGTTTATTTTCTTATCTTCTTCTTATTTATTTTATTTTCCCTTCTTTCTTCATTCTTTTTCATTCTTCACCCATTACTCTCTCGCCCACACCGTCACCCCATTCCACTATCTATAATACTAGGGCAACCTTGCATATAAATTCTTGCTTTTTACATTCATACATGCATATGTACATAATCATTGTAAATACCGTACTCAGGGAATTAAACATGCACATGCTAGCTTACCAATTTGATGCCTAAAACCACTTTCAGGAGACAGGATTATTGAAATATTTTGAGTGTTTTACCGATAAATAGTTATATAATCAACCACCATCCAAAGTTGGCACATTTCAAAAACATTTCCAAACTTCCCTTGGTTACCTTGTTCTCATTCTTGGATTTACTTGCATGTCCTACACACTAATTACATTTTGGAAATAGGATTGGCTACACGGTATACACGTTGATGCCTAGTGAAAATCACCATGATCATCATATCATTCACATTATTTATCTTGAACCTGAGTATTGATAAAAGGACAAGTTACAAAAGAAAGAGAAAAAGGGCAGAAAACAAAAGCCAATGCCCACAAAAAAGAAGAAGAGAGAAACAAACAAGAGAATCATAATCCAAGGGTAGAAAACAAAATAAAATGCCTCAAGAGTACTATACAAAAACTTGAATCCCTACATTCCTTAGGTCTTTACTGATGAGCTAGCTTATAGGCTAAGTTACCATGCAGTTACAGATCGTTCTTTTTTAGAATGTTAAAATGAACATCACTTTACACACACAAATCTAGGATTGAGGTCTTGTTTACCAAGATAGCCTAGAACCTGTTCAAGAAGTTTGTTCAATTAGTCAATGGGCTTGATTACTTACAAACTGTAGTATTCAAATATCCTCAATACAACCTTCATATCCAACTTCCTTAGAAAAATGGAATGGATTAAATTATATGATTATTGCAACGATGCATATGTTGTCCCCAAGCAACTCGTTTACACATTTTGCATTATCATCCTATGCATACTCATTTTACATTATTTTATAATGGAACCTCATATTTATTTAAGCATTTAACCATTCCATTCACATGTAATTATCTACTACCGCATCTACATTAGTCATGTATCACCATCAACAAAAACAAAACAAACACAAAATGCAATTAGACACAAATACTGTAGAATCACATGTACATATCTATATATATCAAAATAATGCCATCAGGTCATAATAAAATATATGGGCACCCTTGCAGGCATGACATCACATGACTATATCATATCTGTACATATCACTATCAAAAATTCCATATGGCTACAATGATTTGTGCATCCCTACTAATACACGAACTCCCAAAAAAACAAAGCTCATCATCATGTACATATGCCAAAATATAAAATAAAAGAGTCAATCCTCACTGATGCTATCCCATAGGAGTTTCCCCACTCCCCTTGTCCATCGGAGTTGACTTTGTGGTCATTGTCTGCATTGACTACACATATCCCACCTCTGTTGTTGTTGCTACCTCCACCCATGTAGGTGATCCCATCCCTACTTCTTGAGATACTGCAAGTGCCACCACCAGCTGCATCTGTCCACCCACTAATGAAAAACTCCACTATGACTACTTGTGTGATAGTGAAACTGAGCCAAAGTAGAAGGGAATAGGTTTCCCTTATATCATCAATTCCCCCTCACACTTCATCCTCTTCGCAACCTCCTTCATGTTGGAGGCTATCAATACCTTGTTTGCCTACTACAAATGCCCAACCTATACCCGTGCTACCTCCAACTATGGTACTATCACTGCTAACCCCATAATATCCTCCTCCACATGTGCCTTAGTAGCTAGTACCTCGTGCACACTCTGCTCCATCTCAATAACCTGCACTCGATGGCTATCCTTAATGACCTTTGTCTCATCTCGAGCCTCATCCAATAACAACTACAGTTGCTCAGTGGCCTCGATCATCTCATCTTGCTCCCCTCAAAAAGTGTCAAACTTACCCCTCAACATATCCCACTCAATCCTTAGCACCTCCATCTCCTCAGTTATTTTTTGTATCCATACCCTAGTCTCATCCCGCTCCTCTAAGGTGACACTCAAGTCTACATCTACCTCCTTCTTCTCCTCTATCACTGAGCGATCAGTGCCCTAATCCAACTCGATGTCAATAATCTTATCTCTAAGCCTCTTCACCTCCTACCTCAATACCACCACCTCACCCTCCATAGTGATAGCCTCCAAATATCTCCCAAAGTCAAAATCATTTGGCTCTCCTCCCATATACTTGCCAATCACTAGTGACTCATCAGATGCATCATCACCAATATCCATAACTAATACATCCTCCATCACCTCTGAGCCACCTGTCATACCCTCGTCTCTCTTTGATTATGGCCCTATGCCACTATGGCTCACTAGTCTATCCTGTTCATCCTAACGTGGCATCACCTACCTGACCAATCAATATAGCTCCACCTCCTGATCCTCACCTGACATAGGTGATCCCATATCATCCTAGTCCCCCACATGCCCTAGTGATGCTGCTCTTGCCCCACCTGGTAAATCTCTATCAGGTAGCACTCTTGCTGCCTCTACCCATCCATCCACTACACCATGCATTGGCTCCCACTCCTGTATTGACCACCACACATCATAATCTGGTGTCATCCCCATGTTTTCCACATCAGAGACAACTAAAGGCTCATCTATCATCAAATCTAGTGGTGGCACCATGTGTTATAGTCATGTGTCACCCTCTACTCTATAGATCATTACAAGTAGCTCTGGTAACCCTTATTGTAATCCAAACTGACACTACACCCGAGAAAATATGAAGTACTCTACCTGTGAGAGGTACTTCTCCACCACCAATAACCCTCGATAGATGCACACTAGCTGCTCCACATCCTCATCCTAATCAGACACTCCTCACCATGGTCTCCATCTTACCTTCTCCATAGTCAGTCTCCCCAACTCCTCTCGGTGATACAGTAGATCACCCTCACATACCCTCTAATGCCTACTCTCCCTATTCACCCTCCACCTCATCACATAGGGCACATCCTTCCCATATTTTTCATGTGCCTTATATGGCAAATCAATAGGTCTTAAAATCAAAATGTGCTCCTAATCCCATATCTATAGTAATGAGCTCACACTGATACATGTACTCAATGTCCTCACCACCACATGTAACTCTCAGTACACTTGTTCTAGCAATGTAAGCACCCCCACATATACTATATTCCTCTCCACCATATCACACACAATGCCCATCATGTTCCAGGGGAATTTCACCCTCGAAATGTCTGGTAATGCATGACTAGCTATCAGCAACATCGCCATCGCATGGCGATTTGAAAGAAGCTCCTTCTTCCAAAACCCCATGTAATCCACTCCCTTCTTTTCCTCCATGTCCAAACACTCTCTCCAAAATCCCATATTGTAAATCCTTATCCACCATCATCACTGTAATACCCTCTATCGACAACTGATAGATGTGGTAGATGTCCTCCAAGGTCATTGTCATATCCCTTGTAGGCAAGTGAAAGGTGTTCCTATTTGGATCCCACCTCTCACACAAAGCAAAAATGTATGCATGGTTCATGTACACCTCATGCATCTCCCACACACCATACAACCCCATTGTCTGCAACCACTTCCCATCCTCTGCACTCCATACATCCTTCAATACTTTTCGACATTTCTACAACCAATGTCTCACAAATATCTTATTCACTTGTTACAAAAAAACATGTCCCAAATGACAAATCATGTATATAAAATCAACCCCCTTTTTTATTTTTTATTTTCACATGTACATATGCATGACCAAAAAAAAAACAAAAAACAACTGGTTTGCACGACCCCGTGCGAACCACCCAGTTCACACGACCCCATGCAAACCTCCAAATTTTCATTATTTTTGCACATGTGTGTACACCATAACATCCATGTTCCATACATACCATGCACACATCCAAAAAATGATAAAAATATGTCGAAAATGCAAAAAAAAATCATAACCCTCCCACCCATGTACGCAACACAAGGAAGTCAAAACAAGGTCAAAATAGTCAAACAAAGACAGATCTAGACATCCATTTGGCTTATTAGATGCCCCCACTTGTCATATTTCACATGCATGTAATATTACACCCCATCCCACTCAACACATCCTTTGTATGCTTCCCCACATACACAATAATCACATATAAAAACAAAAAGCACATCAGGATACCCATTTCCCCCTTTTTGCACAAAGTGCACATATTTTTCCTGCCCCATGCATGCACATCAAATTTATGGCATTTTAAAACAAAATTTTACTTTTTCAAAACCCTAGGCAAGCACACGCTAATCGAGAGAGAATAAAGTGCTTACCTTTGGTGTTCCCACCCCCATGCTCATACTCACTGATATGCTAGCCATATCGTCTTGTCCGACCCGTAATCCGACATTACTCTATTTTGTTCTCTCCTCTCCAACCACTTTTCCTTCTTATTTTGCATGAAAATGATGTCAAAACATCATTTTCCAACTTAAAAACATTCATTTGCATAGGTTTGCACCCCACACATGTGAACCGATAGGTTTGCATGACCCCGTGTGAACCTATCCTTCCTACTCCAAATTGCATCACTTGCATTCAATTTCATCAAAATTTCTTCCAAATCATTATTTTTGCTAATTTTCATGCAAATAATATTCCATTTTATTCTTCATAATCATCAACCATTTCATCGTCAATTTTTGTCTCCTTCATCGTCAATTCATCGCTTGAGGGGGTAGTCATCCAAAAAAAATAAAAAGTTACTTTACACATGATCAAATAAGCAAAAATCCAATCACAGATTCAACATCTGCCTAAGAAAAATTTTTCTAACGATTATCTCAAGACCAAAATCTTAATACAAAAATAAAGTAATGTTTGATAAATTTTAAAACTCATTTTCTTGTAGACACCTCATGGATTCCAATTTTCATAGTGGCAGTTGTAATACCACTTATGAATGAAGCTCCTAAAAGTTCTACCTTATGGCTCCAACGATTTGTCAAATTTTGTCAAACGAGCTTATCAATCAATCAAAAAGCAAAAATTAACAAAGGTATTTGTTTTGTCCAAATTGAAACATCTTCAATTGATCACAGTGCAAGTTAATCTTATGTCTTCCTACAAAAGCAATTCATAATAAACCACTTTTTATCAATGTGTCTCTCTCACAATCATCAAAAAACCATAAATCGTAAATTCTTTACCTTCCAAATCATTCCATCAATTCTCATCATCAGTTTTTGTACTAAACCATGTTTCACACAATCCAGTACAAAAAGGGGTAAACTATAGACACCCAAAGGTTGCACATTGCCCCTCTCCTCATTTTTGTGGTCAATCAATTTGCAAAATATTCGAAAATTGCATAAATTGGCTAAAAATACTATTCATTCATCAAAATCAATATTCATCATCCTTAGCCCCTTTGGGCTAGCTAAGACCCTTCCTACACTTAATCCTGGGTCCTCATGCGACCTCATCCCCAAATCAACCAAGGTTGAATTCCTCACCATGGTCAAAAAGCACTTTATGCTCAAAAGTCAACATTTTGGTCAAAATATGCTTTATGGCTAATCATATACTTAATTAAATCTAATCCTGATTTAATTTGAGCCTGCCACCTCACCTAGTCCACTTTGACTAGCCTAGCCTTCCACCTCACATATTCTAGCCTATTTTAGCCTTACCACCTCTCACCTAGATATTTCTCCATCTCACACTCCCCTGGGTCATAAATGAAAGATGAAGACTTTTGCACATAAAAAACAATTTTTAAACTGAAAGATATTTCTAAAAGGTGTTCAATAATGCCTAATGGATATTTTTAGAAAGTATTCATTATTTGTGGATGGGTGAGGGATTATCTCACCCAACCTCATCTTAGGTGGACACCTCACCATTGCCACCTTGCAGGGGACACCTCATCCCTTCCCTCTCACCTTGGCCAAGTCTATAAATAGAAGGCCATTTTTACCTTTTCATAAGAACCAACTTTTTCTTATCATAACTCTATCGAAATCACTACAACCATCGCATCCATCACACAACCATTGTATACCCATTGCAATTGATTTATCTATTTCACGATGTTCCCTTGTGATTGAGGCAGGTCAATAATCCCCAAAAAAGTGCACTTTATGAAGGTGACCCACACAAAAATCAAAGAAGCAGCTATTCCAAGACAACCAAAAAAGTCATCTTGCAAATTTGGTACAGAAAGGACAAGTTCACACGACCCCGTGCGAACCTCCCGATCCAAGACTGGTTCACACGACCCCATGCAAGCCTCTGCTAGAGGCACTAGAATCATTGAATAAGGTAAGTATAGCTTAATTTAGTGTTTTTATGCCATTTTTAACAGTTATATTCATTTTTTAAGCCTATTTAGTGAGTCTTTTGTCTTCATAACCATGGTATTTGACTGAGGCAGACCCCCTAATGCTCTAACAAGATTTTACAGGTCCAATAGGTACAAAGAATACATCCAACTAGCGATGGCCCACAAGCAAGAAGCCCACCTGCACTAAGGAACACAAAAGGATGAATCTTGTTGCTTTTGTACCAATACGAAAGGGCTTCCTTAGGAAAGACCCCATTACCTTCAAGGCAAAATCTATAAAAGGATATCAAAATTTGTAACCCCATTTTATGATTTCAATAACAAAATGCAGTAGATTCTATAATATTGAATGAGTTTTATAGCGTCTTTTTGTTGGTTTCACAAGTTCTTGACATCTTGGGTTTTGGTCTTAGGTTGAGATGTTGACTCCATTATTATTTGAGTTCCTTTGTAGGGACAACATTCTTTAAGGTACTCGAACACAAACTTGGTATGATATCTTGCTTCTTACACCAAGAATGTTTGTGCAAAGGTATCTAGTGATGGAATGCATTAGGTCATTTTGGGTGAAATTTTTTATGCATTTACCCACACACTCCTCTTGATAGGAAAGATAATTAAAATAAGGTTTTGAAGTTGAATATATAATATCTAGGTGATGGTTGTTGAGGATTCTGATGAAGTCACGATGAAACCTTTTAAAGGATGGGCTAGGTTGTAATGAAGGCGACAGATGCACGGTCGTAAGAGTTGAGACAAGAATCTGGTACTATAGTAAAAATATCTAAATGCTAGGTATGGTGAAGAAATGGGTCACCATGGGGACATACGATGGTCCCCAAAAGTCCATCATGAGTAAAGGATGAGATGTTCCTAAATCCCTACTAGACCATCATGCAAATTTGGCTAATTATTACCACCAACAAAGAAACGAGCATTCTTGGAGCCTAGGTGGGTTCCAAAAGCCCACTACTAGCATGATGGGTGAAAGAATAGGATCCTTGTTGATGAGCCCTGAAAATGCTCATTTTTATACAAACTTTCCATATAATTGTGGCATTTATTTTAATAGAAATATATTTTTTATGCAAATTTTATATGTATTTAACATGATATTATGTAGGTTTCCTAATATTTCTTTTGAGTGAATTATGTGTAGATTTAGTGGATTTTATAATATTTTAGCATGACTACACCGAGGTCCCATTGGAACTGGAACTTTTCGTTGTGAGGGTAAAAATATCTTCAACTGAACAGTGATGAAGCACTAAGTTAGGCGTCTGACTCCCATTTAGGTGCTCGATTCCCATTTGGCATTTGATTTTCGGGTGTTCAATTCCCATTTTTTGGTTGACTATCGGACACCTAATTCCCATTAGGCACCTGATTCACATTTAGGTACCGAATTCCATTTTGCACCTGATTCTCGTATTCCACATATAAGGCGCATGATTCCCATTGACACAGAATTATAGTGCAACCCCTATTGTTGGAAAAACAGAACGACGATTTCAGCGATGGATGTGGATGTGATTTCAGCCATGAATGCAGACCAAGGACAATGTCAATGACCATATGTCATCTATTTTTCAGAAATCATGAAAAAATCAATGTAATCAGGTAGAGCAAAATATTATACATATTATGTTTTGATCCATAATACATTGAATATATTTTGAGCTTAATGTTTCGCTTTATCTCCTTTATTCCTGCATATTATTGTAACAAAAAAATCAAAAATTGATTTGCTTTTAGAATGTAATAAGGTATGGCCACATATCTTATAAATATGCAAGCCACCCCTAAAAAATAGATCCTAAATTTTCTCTATATTTTTCCACTACAAATTTCAATACAATACATTTGAGTATTTTAATCAAACTCAACTAGCATCCGGTGAATGTCTTAATGTAGGCAATTATTTTCTAGAAGCTTGGGACCACTCTCAACAATATTCCTCCCTTCTTTTCCATATTTTCTATCATTTTAATTTATTTTCTTATTTTTTGTAGTTTAATTTAATACTATAATTTCCCCTGTTTTATGTAAATTTCTAACAAGTGTGCAATTTTTATTTCAAAGCATTTTAGCTATTTCTTTGATAATGCAAATTAGATTAGTGGTTTGGAAGATAAACAAGAACTCTAAAAAAAACAACAACACCCCCCCAAAAACCATATAATCTAAGGGACTCATCTGATTAAAGGGAGATTACAGGTATATATCATGCAAGGTTACTCACAAGTTTATGAGTTGTCCCAGGTTGACAGTTAAATGGAGGTAATTATTTATACCATAGAAAACTAACCAATATTTTACCCAACATTTTGATGTCATTTTTGGGGAGTAGCCAACTGTAATTTTTTATTCTAAAGAAAGTATGTTAGAGGTAGTTTAGGTTACTTTCTACAAAACCTCCATTTAAAATTTTGTATGAGTCCACCTAGAATTAGAGGACCAGATGGTTTTTTAATAAAGAACATAAATTTTGTTTCTCAAAAAGCCTTCATTTCAGTTGTGTCATATCTTGAGACTAAAAACTCTCCACCACCATCTCCACCTATGCATTGGAGTCAACACCCATTGTTTGCACAAGATTCTTCTAAAATAGACCAACAAAATATTAGGGGAGGATCTGAGACAGGAAGAGTTCAACTCGAGGAAGATTTACTACACCTTAAATGTTGGCAAGTAGTTGAGGAAGGGACTATTTCAAATACTAATTTAGTAATCCTTTTGGAGGATAAAAAAATGAGATAGAAGCCTTGAAAGTTGCCCTAAATGCAGCAGATGTAGAAACCTTGATAGCAGACAAGATGGTTGAAATAATAGAAGAAGCATCCACTAGTTTTTACTTCCCCATAAGAGGAGGCCACAAGATGAAATATATCTCTCCTACCCACCTTACAATATTTAGATGATTTCAATCAGAAGATCTCGACCTGTTTCTCTTCAAATTTGATGTTCTATGCAAGTTGGTAGACTATAAAAATGATGCTCAAAAATTAAAGTTGTTTTCTTCAACTCTTGATGATGCAACCTTGCGTTGGTTCATCAATTTAGGACATAGATAGATAACTACCTGGGAAGACATGAAAAACTCTTCCTAGATCAGTATTAAGACTTTGGTAGGGCACGAGACTCCAAAGAAGAAGTCCTAGATATGACACAAAAGGAAGGAGAATATTAGAGGAGTATGGATAGGTTCAAATTTAATTTGTAGAGATCTCCCCATGCAATACTAGGATACAGGTCCTTAAGAAGTATCTTCTTAAAGGGGCTTACGAATGAAGCTCTTAAAGCCTTAAACATGATTTCTAGAGGGGATATTTATCAACATCAAATATCTAATATCTGGAAGTTGTGTTGAAAATTTTCAAGAAGGAATGGTAAGTTAACCTCCAGGAATATTAAAAATTAGCCACTGTCATTAAAATATAAATAGGGAATATGCTTGAAGACCTCAAGAGTGAGACTTTGTCATCTCTGGAACTCCAAATGGATACCCTTCTACTTCAAAAAAACAAGTATGATAGTGAGGTAGCACTAGCCTATTTTTGTCCTAAATATAGGGGAAAGCACCCCAAAAATGAATGTCCTAAGAACAAAGTTAGAGTGTGTGGTGTGTGTCAAAAATATCATAAAACTAAGTTGTGTCCACAGTTATAAAAATCTATAGAGGAACCTAAAGTAACATAAACATGCTTCATGGATAATAGGAGAAATTTGCAATAATATCGTATATAAAACAACATTCCAGCAGGAATGTCATCCTATGGAGGTAGCAATTATTAGAACCGAGGTCAAGTTCAACCATCCAACATGGTTTGGTGGGAACAACAACCTTGGACTCAATTTCCCCAAGGAGAAAATCCTTACAATCCCTACCCATGGATGCCATACCAATAACCTAGACAACAGTGCAAAAATCAGAATGCTTGGAGACAAACTCCACAACATGCTACACCAATCCCACTACAACCAAGTCTGCCAGCTCCCCCTGCTTTAAGACCCACTAAACTACTGATACAACCTACTTCAAATACAAACAACAAACCACAACTAGCATACCAGATGGAGAATGAGATGTACACCATGTATAATATCAAAGTAGATTGCAGTCCTATACTATTAAGGTTAAGTAGATAGGTAGGTGTACTAGTAGCCCCTCTAGTAGAAGAGGAGTAAAGCATAGAATTAGAAAAAGAGGAATCACCTCTTATAGAAGTAGAAGAAGAATAAAAAACTATAAATAACAAAGAAGGGGTTCCACTTTTTCCAAAAGGGTTGCAGGACCAAGAAGCCAATACAATCAAAATTTTATACTATTTCTAGTTTGAAGAACCTAATAGTCACAATTCCTCTATTTTAGGCCATAATAGATATTCCTATCTACAACAAGGCCATAAGATAATTATGTCTAATAAAAATAGGAAGAAAACTAGAACAAACAATCAATTTGGTAGGACAACTAGTTGATCTTATGCTAGGAAATACCTACATCCAAAAATATTCAGACCCAGGAAGCCTTATTTTAACTATGAAAATTAGGGGCTGTATTTTACCCAATACATTAGTAGATCTGGGGGCTACCATTAATTTCATACCCAATTAAACCATGTATAAACTTAGTTTAACCAATATTACGCCAACAAAAAATATCCTTCAATTGGCAAACAAGTCAATGGTGCCCCCTAAAGGAATATTGGAATATATAATTGTCATAGTGGATGCATGAGAGTACCCAACAGATTTCTTAGTGTTACAATCCAAGTTTGGATTGTGTGGTTATCCACTCATCTTAGGTAGGCCTTGTTTGGAAATATCTGATGCCTACATAAGTTGCAAAAATGGACAGATGACCATTTTTGATGATCAGAATGTAAAAATATGATCATCCATCCACCTGCACAGTCTGTAGATTTATTGGGAGAACCTGAATGTGAAAACTAGAATATGAGTGTTTTATCAATGATTCAATCCATCATGGCACTTGATGAGTTGTAGGATGAGAGTTATGAGGATAGGATGATATCAAACGTTTTTCAATGAGAACCCTCCTATCCTCCTCTAGATTTTCCATTAGTGGGAGGTAAAGATCACCATATTCAGCAAATAGAAGTTACACCTGGGAGAGTATTAAACATAAATAATGGGTTGACATTTGAACAATAGACTAAACTAAAAAAAACATTAGTCAAACATCAAGGTGCTTTTGCTTGGGAGTATTTAGACATGAGAGGAATAGCTCCTAAAACTTGTACTCATCGAATATATCTGGAAGATGAAATAAAACCAGTAAGACAACCATAGCGTAGGATGAATCCAACTATAAATAATATTGTTAAAATAGATTTACAAAAAATCATGATTGTTGGATTTATCTACCCTATCTCATATAGTTAATAGGCTATCACCTTTGGTGGTGGTGCCCAAGAAAAATGGAAAGTGGAGCTATGTTGATTACTAGGTCACTGAATAAAGCAACCAAGAAAGACCACTTCCCCTTACCTTTCATAGATCAGGTCCTTAACACCTTAGTGGAGAAGAAATACTTTTCTTTCCTGGATGGGTTCAGTGGGTATAATAAAATTTATATTGGGGAAGAAGTCCAAGATAAGACCATTCACTTTTTCATGGGGAACCTTCGCTTAACGATTTTTACCCTTTGGTTTGTGCAAAGCACCAGCCACATTTCAAATGGCAGTTTTGAGCATCTTCTTTGATATGATTGGAGAAACTGTGGAGGTATATATTGACGATTTCATTGTATATGGTGAAACCTTTTAATAAGCCATAGAAAATTTGGAGAAAACACTTCAAGATTGTGAGGAAACCAATTGTCCCTAAGCAATGAGAAATGTTATATGCTAATGCAGGAGGGGATAGTTTTTGGACTTAACATCTCTATAGATGGGATTAAGGTAGACATGAAGAAGATAGAAGTTATCCAAAACCTGCCTACACCAAAAACTCATAAGAATATCTATAGTTTCCTTGGATCAGTTGGTTACTATAGGAGGTTTATAGCATACATTAGCAAAACTACTAAACTCCTTAGCACATTGTTAGCAAAAGATATAGAGTTTGTCTAGACAGATGATTGTGAACAAGCATTTAACATTTTGAAAGAAAAATTGACTTCTGCTCTAGTCCTGAGGGGCCCAAACTGGACCATCCCCTTTCACATATATGTAGATGCATTCAATATTGTGATAGGGTCAGTTTTAGGACAGAAATATGGTGATGAATTCTATTCCATCTACTATGTCATTAAACATCTTACAAGTGCTAAGTTCAATTATACTATCACATAAAAGGAATTCCTTGTATTCATACATGCTCTTAACAAATTTCACCACTATATTACAAGTTATCAGGGTTTTTGTGCACATTGATCATTCAACTATCAGATACCTAACAAACAAACTTGGAATTAGTGGTAGGATTATCATATGGTTGTTACTTCTGTAGAAGTTGATGTGACAATTATAGACAAACTAGGTAAGGACAATGTGGTAGCTAATTTCCTTTCCATATTGACACCTTTTGATCATTCAGCCACAAAATATCAGTTTCTAGATGAGCATTTGTTTTCTCTAATGAATAGATACCATGGTACGTAGATATGGCTAATTATTTAGCCATTGGTAAAGTATCCCTTACACTTTCACCATGTGAAAAATAAACTTTAACTGAGAAAAGCGTAGTCTTCTCATGGATTGATGGGTTCCTATTTAAAACAGGTTATGATCAGCTCATTAGAAGATGTGTTGTTGATAATGAGATTGTAGAAATACTAAAATCTTGCCATAATGAACCTTATGGTGGCCATTTTGCAAAAAAAATGACTACATTTAAAGTATTGCAGGATGGTTATTACTGGCCTTCACTATTCAAAGATGCAACCAAACATGTGAGCTAACTTGATCAATGTCAGAGGATGGGCAGACTTACTCTCAGAGATGAAATGCCACTCCAACCACATGTGCACATAGAGCCATTAAATAAATGGGATATGGACTTTATAGGACCCATTAATCCATAGTCAACAAGTGAGAGGTATATCTTAGTTTGCACTATGTGACCAAGTGGTTTGAAGTGTAGGCATTTCATGATTATAAAGAGAAGACTATAGTAGACTTCATATATTTATCTATTTTCACTAGATTTGGGGTTCCAAGGGAGATCACAACTGATCAAGGGCCTCAATTTACTTCAAATATGATTGAAGAACTCATGCAGCAATATAAAATCAGGCATAACAAAACCACTCCTTACCATCCATAGGCAAATGAGCAAGTAGAGGTAACCAACCATGAACTAAAGAACATTCTCATAAAGATGGTACAATAGCATAAGAAGATTACCAGATTCAGTGTGGACTTACATAACCACCTATAAAACTACTATTGGTTTTACACCTTTCAAGCTAGTATATGGAAAGAATGCTATGATGTCCATAGAATTTGAGATCAAAACTCTTATAACTGTTGTAGATTTAAATTTGAATCTAGATGAGGCACAAAAGGAGAGGACTTAGTAGCTTAACTAGTTGGATGAATATTAAAGATATGCTCTGCATCAGAAAAATATCATCCAAAAATAGAGGGCCAAGTGGTATGGTCATCACACTAGGCCAAAGTAGTTAAAAGTGGGAGAGTGGGCATTATTGTATGACTCTCGGTTCTAATAAAGGAAAGGTAAACTTATGCAGCACTATATGAGGCCATATGAAGTGATTGAGATTATCAATAATGGATCTATGAGGATCATAACAATTCACGACAACAACATTACATTAACAGTCAATGGTCATCAACTATGTCCATATCATGTGTCTAAGACTTATATGATGAAGTTCAGATTAGGCATGGGGGAGACCCCAGTTGATTCTAGTTTTAAAATGAGTCAGTAATATGTGGACATAGTCCACATGGTCCAAAAACAATTATTCTTTTAAAGTTCTACAATTTTCTTTCTTTAGTTGTATTTTTTTTTTGTTGGAACGATGCCCTGAGTGCAACTGTTAGGCAACCTGGGAAACCTAGGACTAACAAGCACAGGGTCCATGAACCTGCATAATATTAGCTTTCTAGGAGATTAAATACCTGTATCACTCCAAATTTTTTGCATCCTTACCTTTAGTCTATAGGATCCATGCTCGAAAGGAGGATGGGAAAAGGATGGCGCGATACCTCGGACTGAGAGGCCTTGCAAAGGTCTCACCTCTCGAGGGAGGTGTATTATGGTGATTTTTTGATGGATGGTGGGTTCACCAGGAAACGTTTGAATGGCAGTTTCCATGCCTAGGTTGGGAATTTGTTTGATGTGTTCAGTTTTAGCTTTAATCATCTAAGTCCTAGGTTTGGCCAAAATGCATCTAAGCTATTCTATATGAAATGTAGATTTAAATGAAGACAAAAACAGATTTGGACAGAAAAACAGAAAGAACAAGACGGATTAAAGACCCATACATGATCCGGATGTCTGATGAAGGTTCTAATTTTTGAAGTAGTCAGGATCTTCTGGAATTCGATAGGATCGTCTCCTATCTGATAAGATCATCTGAGATCTGACGAATTCGTCAGACAAATTCGTCAGAGACCTGCAAACAAAAAAATAGATGCAAAATACAGAGAATGCAACTATGATAACAGAGGGTAATGATATAAAATGATAGTAAGAACATTAAAATGATGATAATAAGCAAAAACATGAATGCATTATATCGATCAAATGACAATTTATGCTTTTATTATGCATTAAAGCTACATGGGTGAACTCCAAGATGCAGAATAATAAAGAATAACCATAGAATTAACTAAATGCAGAATAATACAGCAAAAAAAGATGAAGAAATGCAAACTCTAGGCACTGATTGCCCCTAATGTGAACTGCAGTCGAAATCGTCTCGAATTGGGTTGAGATCGTCCGAGATTGTACGAGATCGTCTGAGACGAACTGAGCTTGCTCCGGCTGAAAAACAATGAAGTTCCTACAAACAAACTTAAAAAAATGCGAATGCAAACAGTGTTTTAAGGTGGTCTAGTGCGTGTAGAATTCGAGTTACAGGGAATTTCAACCAGGGGGATGCTAAGGGGAAGGCTTAGGATTAAATAGGATTAGGAGGGAGGTTAGGAGGTTGGAGATCATCCCTTATTTGGGAGATCTCCAATGGGGAAGGTCTCTAACGATGCAGACACGCTTCTGCCCAGATTAGAGACGTCGTTGGAACAGAGACTAATTGTGAAAAAATAGTTTTGGGATAAGATCGTCTAGACGTCCTAGCCCAAACAAAATCGTTCGATCTGAGGCGATATCATCTGATCGGTGACGATATCGTCAAATGGTCAAAACAAACTCTAAAAATGGTGTGGGAAACAAGGAAACAAATTAAGCGACGGTTTGGGAGCAATTTTGGAGGTTAAAATTTGAATTTGAATTATTAACTAAAGTGTAATTATTAAGGTTTTATTGCACCAATTTTAGGGTGCTACATTTTGCCCCCTTTTTAGCAAATTTTCTAAATAAAATGCGTTAAAGATGAGTTCTCGATCTACGAGAAAGCAAAAATTATTCCCATTTTTAGGCGACGACTCTTGGTCGAATCATACGACAGCTTACTATGGTGCCCCCTCCGTGTTTTTACCCAAATCGAATGTTTGAGGTAAAAACGTGGAAAAGCAAAATTTTAAAATGTTTTTAATTGTGTTTTGAATAAAATTAAGAAAAATAGGGTAAAACCCTAATTCATTTTACTGTTCATTTTTAGTTTCTGGAGCTCTGTAAGCAAAAATGGTCGAGACAGCACACAGATCGACAGAGGTCCAACGCGGGCTACGGGTAAGAGTCTAAACTTAGTTTAGAATGGTTTAAGTTGAATTTACATGCTTTTTAGATTGATTTTAAATAAATTTTGAGCATCACGGCCGTTTTTGGGCCGTCGACATCATTGGGATGAAATTGTCCCGATTTCGATGAAATCATCTCAAGTTCGTCGATTTCATCGAAGGGCGAAATCGATGAAAGGGGGACGATTTCATCAAATAAGGGATGATTTTGGCTTGCGAAATCAGAGATGATTTTGCTCAAATTTGGGACGATATCATCCAATAGTGGACAATATCATAAAATTGAACTAATTTTCCTTGCATTATTAATCACTTGAGTTTTTATTAATGATTTTTTATTGTGTTGTTGTTTATGTTGCAAAGAGGTTTACTAAAGAGCAGAGAATGGAAATACGGTGGGTTGAGAGATGACTTAGCCGCTCTATCATAGGCAGAGCGGGATCAGCTGGCTTATGCCGGCTTATAGCATGTGGCAGATATGCCACAGGTTTCTACAGACATGGGGCTACTGACAGCCCTGACAAAGAGGTGGTATCCGAGTTCTTCTTGTTTTTGGTTACCCATAGGGGAGATGACTCCCACATTGGAGGATGTATGGAGGATTTTGAGGATCCCCATACAAGGACGGTTGATCACTCCTATGGCCAATCAGGGCCATGCTATGATGCGGTTGTGTGGTGATCCGAGCTTCGCCCTAGAGAAGTACGGAGTGAACATCGAGGCACTACGTCAGATGCCTGGGGCATCCAGACTCACACAAGTTTTGGCCAGAGTGGTGTTGTGCCACCAGAGTGGGTGTAGGGTACCATGGGTGCTAGCAGATGTGATCTGCAACATGCGTGACCATGGTTACAGGTTCTCTTGGGGCAGTTTTGTTCTATGCCGGCTGTACAGGATCCTACACGGGGTCATGTACAAGGGCGGCCGATGTCTGGTTATGACATCGCTACTACAAGTTTGGTGCTGGGAGCACATTGTAGTGCTGAGGCCGATAGGGCTTCCTTTGATAGGGGTTGACGAGGAGAGGCCTCGAGTTTTCTACTGGTGGCTTCGGAGAGGGGCACAGTGACGGATTGATCTGTCGATGTCCCGGAGACTACTGGATGACCTTGTCCCAGACCAGATCACCTGGAGGCCTTGGAGAGATCATCCAGGGTGGGCCGAGGACGGATAGGAGCTAGCTCGCATTAGGCGAGTCTGCTGGCTGAGGATGGAGAGGGGAGAAGTGGAGCTCCATCGGTATGATCGAGTTTTGCGACAGTTCAGTCTACAGCAGGGGATCCCATCTCTCAGGGATTACGAGTTTTTCTAGACTGTCTAGGATAACACTATAGTTAACGGGGCTCCAGATATGCAATGCTTTTGGAGTCAGGACATGGATGATGCCCCCATTCATCCAGTGGATGGAGACGATGTTGGGGTAGCCGACGACTATGATGCCTGGTATGCAGGCATCCACCCTCCTCGAATGATAAGGGCTCAGGGTCTAATTCATGCAGTTGTTCATCAAATGGGGAGGCGATGCCAGGTGGCCATTGAGGTGACACAAGGTCACAAAGGGAGAGAGCAGAGGAGACCACAGGCACAGTAGAGGTCACGACAGCGAGAGAGGAGGGAGGAGAGACCCCCTTCTCCATAAAGAGAGAGGCCACCATCGCCCGATAAGGGCAAGGGTGTTGACACTAGGGAGAGCAACGAGACAACGAATCTCCAAGTGGAGACAGTCCATCTCTAGGCATAGGTGCAGACATTGTAGGATGAGGTTGCACACCACCGAGCTAAGGTGACATAGCTCAGAGATGAGATTGCATGCCTCAGAGCACGGGGTGGAGGGGTGAGCACTCGAAAGCTAGCATGGGCTATTGCCTAGATCACATTTTATCAGACACTATACCACCATATGGTGCTAGAGGAGGAGAGATTACCACTGTCAGCTACCATCACGAATTCGATCAGGATTGGGTCGTCGAGGACTTCATCTTGATCGAAAACTAGGACTCGCAGTACCACACATACTGCGATGGTGCCACCTCGTCCACCTCAGGGCAGGGGAGGAGATGAGGCTAAGAGCTTGAGGGGTTCTCGAGGCTAGCTACTATAGATTGCACTACACAAATTGATATATAGTATTTATTATTTTTGATAGAGGATTGAGTATGCCGAGGTACAGATTGTGGCATACCGATTCGATTTTGATATGATGTATATTAGGGTTGATACAGATATATATGAGATATTTTTGATCATATGACTTGTGTCGTATGTATTTTTATGATGTTTTTAATGTTTTGATTGATTGCTTTGATGATTCATGTAATTACGTCGTTGGAAATATTATGGTTGAAATGTCATGCTTGAAAATTTTAAATGAAATAATCTGATAGAACAAATTGGTTGTTTGTGATGTGATGATTTGATAAAAAAATAAAATGGACTTTTAACAATAATTTCAAAGGACATTGTCGCTATTATAGACCATTTCATGGAGTCACCACTCACTCGGTCGTCAAGCTAATCCCGAGTATAGAAATATTGTTAAAAGTAAAAGAGTGCTTAAGAGACTGTCTTAAGACTTTGGTGCAATGGTGCAAATGATGATGATGATGGTTTGTTTTCAGAGTTTCATAAAAATAGTATGCATGAAATAATGTTTAAAATGATTTTTGCTAGGCATAAATTCCTAAGTGTGATAATTTTTTTGGATAATTCCCTAGGAATTATACCATCATTGCAAAATTGAATGTTGACATAATGACATGAAATAGTGATAATGTGCATGCTTTTTGTCAAAAAAAACATAATTGTATAATAGAATGATTTAAGTCATATGGTTTTCATGATTTTCAAATAAATGGGGAATAAAAATTGGTACAATGGTTTGCACTAGGCATAGAATATGTAGACATAGACTTATACCATCATCGTGAAATCCAAAAAGAGATAGTTTTATTGCATGGTTGATTTTTAATAAACAGAAAATATGAAGATGAGGACTTGCGCTAGGCATAAAAATTCCAATTTTGGTTTTAGAACTATACCATCGTCGCGAAAGTCGACAATATATATATATATATATATATATATATATATATATATATATATATATATATATATATATATATATATATATATATATAAAAAAAAAAATGTGTGTTTTGATTGTATGGTTTTGAAAGAATTTTTTATTTTTTCTATTATGTATGTAGTTGTCTTTATACTAAACAATTGTACTTTAAAGAAGAAAATGAATTATTCCAGACAATTTGCAAAAAATATTTCAAAGTATCTTAAAGACAAAAGTTAGATTTATAAGGAATCCCATGTGCATATGTGAGTTCATTTCCAATCTTGATTTATCATAATGATACACAAAATATCTAAAATACAAATGTGTGTGCAATTGCTATGTTCATTTACCAGTTTTGAGCAAGATAATATGATACAAGTGATTTGAATGAACCAAATAAGTGTTCATTAACCATGATGTAGATGCATATAACCATACTAGACTACTATGTAAGTCGGATTATCAAGAGCTAGCTAATCCATAAGCAGACATAGGTCTGTACAAAATAAGGTCGCTAATGTGACAGACATATCGCCACGCTAGGAGTTACCCAAGGCCAAGTAGGTTGGGCACAAACCACCTGTTATGGGGCTTACCTCACAGTTTTTGAATAATTGAGAATTCCAGGGATTCAAGCTCATCAACCCTTATTTTCTTTTCAAAGGGTAGGGAAAGGGATTTTATTGCTTTTGCTTTTGCTTTCATTTCTTTTCTTTTTGTATTTTTTCTTGATAATGCTTGGAACATTGTTGTAATGATATAAAATAACATTTTTCTTTTTCTCTTTTTCTTGAACTTTGCTTTTTCTTTTTGTTCTATCTTTGGGGATACTTGCTCGGATTGGCTGTAGAGCAAGGGATTTTTATTCTGGGTAGGGGTGAGCTTGTCCTTTTTCCAATTCTCAAAGATTCTAGACCATGTGCATGATAGGATAGCAGGGGAAACTTTTCGCTCGAGAAACCACTTCTACTATGTAGCAAAGCATGGAAATTACAAATATAATCATTTTATTGTGAAAGGATGTGCTTGGTTTAAGTAAATAACAAGATCAATTCTCTGTGCTCAAACTTTTGCCTAATTTTTGTTTACCAATAACAAGATCAATTCTTTTGCCTAATTTCTGTTTACCAAAGCACCTGCGTACCTTGATTCAAAAAAAGGTGCCCGATTTCCATGTAAGGAGGCACCTACTTTCTATTTTCACGAGTGTTTGTGCATCGTATGAATAATCTTTAGCATTGAGAATTAGCCCAAGCCACTTCAACATATCACCCACGTGCATAATTCAAACTTCACAGATAAAATTATTTTAATTTTTCTATTGAATATTTGTGCATGTTCCAAGGTCATCAGCGAACAATTTTCAAGTGAGGAATGTTTGTCATCTTGTGAAGATGTGTTTTTCTAACATTTTCTTGAAAATGTGCAAAAATTCTCAAATGTATCAAAATGCAACAACCAAAACCCAATCAAAACAAAGAGAAATTCACTGCATGGAAAATATGCTTATCATTATTTTTTCATAACGCCTAGTCACCATGAAGCATCCAATGCCAGTGAACCATAAGCGTCTGTGCATTATCCATGCACGAAAAATAATACATGTGCATGCTTAGTTTTATATATATATATATATATATATATATATATTATTTTCATAGACATATGTTTCTATAAAATAGTGCCAACACAATCCCCATTACAATACCAGCCACCCATTTATTTCCACTTGGATTTTTCCACATGTCACTACTCTGATTGGAGAAAACATTCATGGTTATCATCTACACAAAATCTGGCACATGCTTTAACAAGATTTTGCATAGATAACCGTAATTATTTCTAATTATGGTAATCAGAAACCTGCATTCATGAATGCAGGTGATTTAAAACCATGCATTGGCAAAAATCTATGCAAGAAAATAATAGAGTACTACAAAAAAACTAGGGTGTGAGAAATTGCTACAAGTAAAACTCAAAGCCAAGAAAAATTTAAACTTTGTCATGGGGGAAAATCGACCAACCATATATTGAAAAAGAGTGAGCCTACAGATTTCTCAGGCATTAATGAGGATGTATAGACATAATTCAATGCTATCAGATGGATGGAATACTGCCATATGGTCACCCAAAACTAGGATGCATAAGTAGCTAAGAAATTTGCAGCTTCTATGAGATACAAAGTTGTTTGCATGCAGGGATTATAAATTTCAGTCACCAACGAGTACATTATCGGGGTAACAGGCCTTCTCCAAATAGGATAATGCACATATAAGAAGGACAACCCCATACTCTATGTGTAATAATTATTTGGGCACCCAACACAATACCTGAAGTGCACTAGTTTGCCAAAGCAATACATCCCTGAGCTCTAGAGGTCGATATTCGAGCAAATTACTTGGTTCTTCACTTGAATGGGTAGGCTTTCCAAACTTAACTCTAACCATTTTTGTTTCCTCAACCATTTATTATATGGGGATAAGATCAATGTCCCATATTATCTTACATATGAAATCAAGGATGAGACCCACCGGTACCAGGTAGGAAAAATATCTGCCCTGTCTCAACATGGCTTGATTTTAGCCTTGGTGTAACATGCTGAGTCACACAGGGATGTAATGGTTGAGAAAGCTAAAGGAAATAATGCAATTCTTGAGGTAAAGGAAGAAGTGGAGATACCAAAATAGACTAATCGATCGGCTGATAATATGGTAGAGCAAACAAAGATCGTGCCTGCATCCTAGCTTGAGGAAAATACATGGGATGCAAGGCAATCCTCGTCCCCTATTTTTCCTCAATTTTATGCGGATGCAAGATAGGCTTCGTCCCCTATTGGCCCTTAATTTGAAGATGAGACAGGGCATGGTCCGTCAAGCCCTACTTACATGTCAATTTCCACCATATATATAAGTAGGAGTATGAAGGTATTCATGGTGGTTTATAGCTCATCGAATGATGATGCAACGATTGATGAGTTGAATAAGGATGAGTTCATGACCTAGATTTTGTGATATTTATCTATTGGGCATACTTCTCATAAATAAATACGGATGGAGGATCTACAGTAGAAGCTACAAATATTGAAAGAATAGGTATATACTTGGGAAACCAAGTATAAGGAGGAGCGAACTCTTTTTCAAGAGTCCAAAAAAGAAACTGCAGTAAAATTATAGGAGTTGTATTAGACCATCCATTAGCTGCAAAAGATTATATTGAAGTTGTAGTCATAGACCCATAAAACTAAGGCTAAACATCTAGCTAGGGCAAATGTGATAGTACAAACTAACTGGGCCATGGAATTTCCCACTACCTCTTCATATTCTAAGGATAAAATAGCCTCCTTCGGCCCTTTTCGATCAAACACGAGGAATTATAGCAAGGAAGCTAATATAGGGGACCAATCAATGGCTTCTGCTAGATATATGTCTACATAGAGGATCCCTAATTCTTGGGCAAGGACCCATACAATTATTATAGAAATTGTAACTGAAGAATCCTCCCAAAAATCCCATGCAGAAGCAAAGTAAGAAACAAATGCAAAAATGGAGGTTGAACAGCCCCATTCACTAGCTCACTCTACAGAACAGGGGTAATATCAAGATCCTAAAGTTAATATGGGATAGTCCCCAACATCTTCTTCCTTTGTAGATGCAAAGGTAAATCAAGAGGATGAAATTGAGGTCAAAGAACCTCAATTTTTAGCAAAATTTGTAGAGGAAGACACAATATAGGAAGATGAAATTAGGGCTGAAAAGCCTCAAATTTTAGATAAGCATGTAGAGGAGTATTAGGGGGTTGTAAAATCTCAGGATTCTACTCACTCTATAGTCCAAAAACTAGAAGGAGATGCAGGGATTGATCCTGAGTAGCTTTAGGTAGAAAATAGGACTTCATTAGAGGAGTCACCTACTGCATAGAATGTGATTGAAGGGTCACCTGAGCAAATTCCTACAAAGCAGGCACATGAGACTCATAAGTATCCAATTTTTGAAGGTCAAGCAGAAACAATAGCAAAAATAGTAGAAGGGGGAAATCCCCCTATTTTAGATATACCTATAGACCCTACAAGATAGCCCAAGAAGTTGAGAAGGAAGAGAAAGGTTGTAAGGGGACCTCAACAAAGACCCAAAACCAAAGTAAGGACTGCACAGCTAAAACAATCAGGTATAAATTTTGATGAAGAATGGGCAGAGAATTTAAAGTTGTTTGATGAGAAAAAACAAAATTTCAAACAGCTCAAGGCACATATCAAGGTAGATAAGGAGTATAGGAAAGCCTCCAAGAGAGTGGCCAAGGAAACTAGAAAAGAGATAAAAAAGGCATCTGAAGCTCCTCGTAAGAAAATTGAATTTGCTCGACCAACGCAGTTCTAGGATTTGTATGGATCAACAGGTGATCAAACTTCAAATATGAAGGTATATTTCATGAATATGGGACTGCTAGGTCCTATACCACCTACAAATCAGGCAACAACAAGCAAAGCTCCCCTGGTGGAAGAAGTAGAGTCTGAATATGATGTTGAACTTGAGCTAGCAATGGCTAGTTTACCCAAGGCCAAGGTTGTTGAGAAATCCAGCATTCTGTTTGGTGATGAATTTGCAGTACCAGTGGGAGAATGTTTACCCCCTCACCATCGATATTAGAAGTAGGCTGAACCATCATTCTATAAGGATCCTTCCACTTTTACTGGCTACTACTTGAGGAATGTGGAAGGGAGGAATATTTGGACAAAGGAACAACCAAGTGAAGGAGCAGGACCCAATCAGCCAACTCGGCATAACAAGCACCTAAAAAAGTAGCAATAGGAGGTAGCCACCCCCAAAACACCGAAAGGGCAAAAACCCAGAGATAAGGAAAAATCCAAGGCTGCAACCAAGAAAAGGAAGGAGAAAAATAGGGCCTATTGGAAAGTTGTAAATGAAACTGGTAATTATCAGTTTAAAGTGGCACAAAGACGCGCCAACCCTTAAGCATGGGGGGATGATGAGCCTTGAAAATGCTCATTTTTTGTATAAACTTTCCATATATTGTTGCATTTATTTTAATAGAAATAAATGTTTTATGCAAATTTTATATGTATTTAACACAAGATTATGTATGTTTCCTAATATTTGTTTTTTAGTGAATTATGTGTAGATTCAGTGGATTTTACAATATTTTAGCATGACTACGTTGAGGTCCCATATAGACCTAGTATTTTATGTGGTGATGGTAAAAATACCTTCAATAGAATAGTGATGAAGCGCTAAGTCAGGTTCCCGACTCTCGTTTAGGTGCTCGATTCCCATTTGGTGCTTGACTGTCGGGCACCTGATTCTCATTGGCGACCTGATTCCTGTTAGGCACCTGATTTCTATTTAGGCACCCGACTCCCATTTGGTGCATTATTCTCATCTTCTACAAATAAGATGCCCGATTCCCATTGATGCAGAATTACATCGCAACCCCTGTTGTCAGCAAAATAGAATGTCAATTTCATCGATGGATGCGGATGTGATTTCAGCCATGAATGTGGACCAAGGACAAATTCAACAGTCATATGTCATCTATTTTTTAGTAATCACATAAAAATCAATATAATTAGGTAGAGTAAAATATCAGATGTATTCTATTTTGATACATAATACACTAAATATATTATGAGTTTAATGTTTCGCTTTATCTCATTTATTCCTACGTATTGTTGTAACAACAAAATCATAAAGTGATTTTCTTTCAAAATGTAAGAGGGCATGACCACATATCTTATAAATATGCAGGCCACCCCTGAAAATAGATTCCAAATTTTCTCTGTATTTTTCCACTACAAATTTCAATACAATACATTTGAGTCTTTTAATCAAACTCAACTAGCATCCAATGAATGTATTAATATGGGAAAAATCTTCTGGAATCTTGGGCCCACTCAAAAGTATTCCCACCTTCTTTTTTTGGTTTTCTATCATTTTAATTTACTACCATTTTCCCTATTTTTTGTAAATTTCCAACAAGTGTGCAATTTTGATTTCAAAGCATTTCAATTATTTCTTTGATAATGCAAATTAGATTAGTGGTTTTGAAGATAAATGAGAATTCCAACGAAATAACAACACCCCCCCAAACCATAGAATCTAAGGGACTCATCTGATTAAAGGGATATTACAGGCATATACTATGTAGGGTTACTCACAAGTTTATGAGCTATCCCAAGTTGACAATTAAATGGAGGTAATGATTTATACCATAGAAAACTAACCAATATTTTGCCCAACACTTGTCAGTCGTCGGATAAATAATGGGTTAAAAAATGGGATGTGAGTGGACCCTAGCCATACCTTGAATCCCCACTGTGAAAACATGACACAAGTTGCCTAAGTATAGGACCAAACAGAGTTTTGGGCATCCCTCATTCCCCTGAAGGATCTCAAAATCATGCCCAAGGTGAGTGATGTAGAGCCCAAAAGCCCACCCTGAAGAAGATGAAGCATAGTGGATGGAGTTTCAGGTCAATAGTGAGCAGTGAGAAGATCCCAAAAGTCCATCCATCATGGAATTCTTTCCACATCATAGGATCTTTGCAGGAAGGAAAGAAACACCTCATTTATGAGGGTGCACATTGGATGGCTGGCAACAAAGATATTTAGTGCTCAGTCAGTGGATAATAGTAGGTTGAGTCTCGCATCCATCGAAGAAGTTAGATTCGAGAGGCCTAATAGTGCATTTAATTACCATTTCCTTTTAGGAGTAGGTGGATAAATTTATGATCCATCAAATTGGTCAAACAAGGTAGAATTGGTCAAAGTTCTAGATTCAAGTTGTTTTATCTACCTCCTTTTAGTAGTCGCCTTCTATCAGTAACTACAAAATATTAGAAGATATTTGTAGCATGGCTACCCCCATGGGTGCAACCACACTATCTCATCCACCACCCACCATATTGAATACAAAATTTATTGTAAAGTCTATATATTCTAGAATGCAAGTCATTCTAAGGGTCAACTCTTTAGCCATTACAACTCATATGTAAAACAATTTTATTCAAGAAATACAAGTGTATTACTATATGGTATCCAATTAGTCTCTTAAGTGTGTGAGGATTAAGGGTTTATTTTTACTAAAGTTATTTTAATGGAAATGCTTTAATTCTGCAACAATCGGGATTTCATTCTTTTTCATTTAGTAGTTTTGGAATTTGATTTCGATCAAGTGCAATATATATCAAATAAGAGTAGGATTGGTTGATTTGTTACATGGTTCACTTGTGCTTCTTATATGGTTTGAGTTTGTTGTGCATGTATTTTTATGTGTTTGAATCTTTCCTTGCTTAAGTTTTAGGTTTAGCTTTGTTTGCTTTTTTTTAGGCCCCTTCTTCCTAGGCATGTTTAGATAGGACCCCCAAGATCCATTCTTCTCTGAAGATTGACTCGTGTAGCCACCTAGCTGCATGATCACTCAATGTTGGTCAAGGTTTGTGGTTGTACAAACCTTTCCATTAGGTGGACTTTCAACCATTAGTTTTTGGTACGCTCGATGGGACTAAAGGTCCCATCCCTTTTGTTACACAAAGTTTGGTGAGTCTCTAGTCTATAATATCTATATTTTGTTCACTTGGAAACTCTACTTAGGACCAACCAAAGTCCATGATGGGTTTTCCTTTTATATTATTCTTAAAGACTAATTTTCTGGAGGACTCAAGGTTTGATGAGTAGCCTTGACCTCACTGGTGGAGAAATTATGCTCATCTAGTGACTCCAACCTAAAGAAAGAGCCCAAAATATCTGAAGGATCAATCCCATGATGGGTCAGCAAAACTATCCTTGCTAGAATGATGTAGGCCCTTCAAATATCTTGAACCTGCATGACATATTCAAACCTACCCTGGAGAGTTTTTCAAGCTACGATGGTACATAAGGATCAACATATGAGCACTACTAGGATATGACTACCTTGGTCGTCGTTCACAATATTACATCAGAAGACATTATGTTAAGGCTCCTTTATCATTCTCTCTAATGGAAGATATTTTTGTGGTACATATCTCTCGAAAGTGAAAGTATTTGCACATGGGTGGATTTGGCAGAGACACTCATTGATACATTTGATAACTCTGCAAATCCCTTCCTGTTGCTCACCCAGTTCTCGTTCGTCAAGAGGACTCATTCTAAAAATATGGTTGACTTCAATGTTTGCTTTATAAGAATGTGGAGGAGGATACCAAGTGCAATTATATCATTTCCTCCTCAAGTGTACCTATACTATGTCCATGCTTTTGATCCTGATATAATTCTACTCATTCAGTAATCGGGAGAGAAGAGGTTCTTGCAAATCTTCGAGGTATTCCAAGCTAAAAGTATGTTGATGCAAGCAAAGAAGTTTCCTCCCAGGGAAGTTCCACAACCTCTTTTGCCCTTTTCATCCTTATTGTATAGTCTACTTCCCATGAAAGTTGTGCTCAATAAATGTCAAGCTACATTGAGTAATTCCCCCTCATATTCCCAGAGGAATATACAATAAGCACAACAAAAATTGAGGATGACAATCCAGTGGCTAATCAAAAAAGTTCAAAGCATGAAAAGAGAGCTCACAACAGGTGAAAATCAAGAGCTCAATGATTGGGGATTGCACGTGCAACAACCATATATGCAGCCAACCACAAATATGGGGTTTGTTCCTAATCGGGAGGTGCCACCATACGAAGATAGACGATGGAGAGGGGATCATGTTCTTGGCTTATGTAAAAAAGATGCATGTACATTCCCCATGATGGACAACATCATTGCTTGTAGTTATCTATAGGGATATGAGAGGTAGAAGAATTAATGCTTTGGCAACCTTCCTTCTGGAGCAACAGGTGCACAAAGATACCTTAACCCTACCTACACAAATTTTAATGGTGGGAGAACAATCCCATGTTGCATTACTTCCCCATCATGACTCACCCCTCAACCAACAATGAATGAAACCCATATAAGATTCCATCTATAATCTTGGGATAACTTCAAATGAGGTGGCAATAGTATGGCCATTCTAGCCTAGATTATAATATTCTTCCTCCATCCGGGTTCTCTACTGCAACTCAATTGATATTCTCTAGATCCAAGGGGATCCAAGAGGATATTATTGTGATGATTGGATTATTTTTTGAACAATTATTATTGCTCAAAGGGATGAGGTATGGGTGGAAATGCAATCCAATTCTAATAAAGTGCAATGTCAGTATCCATCCCAGGAAGAGTCAACAATTAGAGCATGGGCCAAGGTAATAACAATAATATCTGCACAAGTGACGTATGGTCAAAGTATAGGAATTTTGAGATCGAGCATGAGATTTGGTTGGAGCTCCATTACAATTAATTTCAATGGTAGGAAGTGCCAAGTTAAGCATGAAAAGCAGCTCAAGTTTGGTGTCATTTGGTCTGGGTACTGTAGGTTCACTGGATAAGTCATAGAGGGATATCTAGCTTAGGTGTGTGAAGCACACTATAATTTTGTATAAATAGTCAATAAATAAATAAAAATTTATGATGAGTACATCATCGCTTGGTAGGTATCATCTTGTTCAAGGGTTACAAGGAAAACAGCTCCAATAGTGCATTGCCACCTGGCCTAAATACCAAAATTTATGGAGCATAAAAGAATTCCCTGGTTGCATATTGGAATCCCAACACTTCCTTCCTTCTTGTTTTCCTCCTCTCTTGTTTGTTGGTCTTTTGTTCTTTGTTGTGTTGTTGTGACTCCGTAGCCCAATGGATAAAGGTAGCAAGTACAAAAGCTTCAGATAACGCCCTTGAAAATCTATTATGGTATGAATCAAGCATGCCAGGACTCATGTAAGTAGGACAACATGTCACCCCAGCATAGGCATGAAATAATGAGGGCATCCAAAAGGTGATATTTGGCACATACTATCAGATAATCCACATCAAACCAAATATTTTATGAGCAATGTGTATATCATGGTTAGTTGGAATAATTGCTCTATATAAAGTCCCTCATATGCAACTTGGTGATTCACTGAAGGATGAGGCTAAGAGTGCAGTTGAAGTTTTTTACGATATTTTTTGATGGGTTGAATAGGTTCTTGTTGGATTACGTGAAGAAGATAGGCTATATCAAGGAAAAAAATTTCTTGGTATTTTTTCTGTTCTTGAATTAGCCTTGGGTTGTAACAGAGTATATTTATGGGAGTGTAGTCTGTGGGTGTGTCTTGTGGATAGGTTATGCATAAGGGGTTAGACCCAAAATGTACTTGTAAAAAAATGGTGAATCTATTTCGAAACCTTGGTGAATCTTGGCCAACTTCATGTAGAAGGACATGGCGAATTACCTTATTTTTGCCACAAATTATAAAATATTGGTGAATTTGACAATTTTGATTAGATCGAGTGTAAAATAGGGCTTACCCGTAAACTATGTGCAAAAAATATCTCGGATGTAGACCGGGTGTAAAACAAGGTCGAATGAACTTGGGTATAACCTAGGAAAAAAATTTAGTTTAGAGGGTGCAAAATCGGGACTTCCCAAGAGGTCACCCATTTGAGTACTACTCTAGTTGAGCATGCTTAACTATGGAGTTTTTGATGGGTTGGAAAACATCAAGTCATCTTGGTTTTTTGAATTTTTTGTTGTGGTTGTGAGGAGGTCTATATAAAAATAAAATAAAATAAAAGAGTCATTTTTATTGCTTGCCTTGAAACCCTTGAAATTCCATTTTTTCCATCTTTGTTTTCCTACACCTCACCCAGACCAGCTTTTGCACCCAGTCCCCTCCACCTCACCTCGACTAATTTTTGCACTTTGTCTTGCTCCACCTCATCCAGACCAATTTCTACACCCATTTCGCTCCACCCCACATGGACCAATTTTTGCACCTGACCCTCTCCACCTTGCCCAGATTAATTTTTGTGCCCGTTCTGTTCCACCTCACCCGAACCAGTTTCTGCACCTGGTCCGCTCCACCTCACCCAGACCAATTTTTGCACTCGTTTCACTCCACCTCACCTGGACCAATTTCTACACCCATTTAGCTCCACCTCACTCAAACCAATTTTTGCACCATACCTACTCCACCTCGCCCAAACCAATTTCTGCACCTGTTCTACTACACCTCACCCAGACCAATTTTTGCACTCGATTCGCTCCACCTCACCCAGACCAATTTTTGCACCCATCCTGCTCCACCTCACCCAGACTAATTTTTGCACTCGTTCCACTCCACCCCACCTAGACCAATTTTTGCACTCGTTTTGCTCCATATCGCCTAGACCAATTTTTGCACTCGATCTGCTCCACCTCACTCAAACCAGTTTTTTCTCCCATCCCACTCCACCTCACCTAAACCAATTTTTGCATCCATTTCGCTCCACCCATCTAGACCAATTTCTATACCCATTTTGCTCCACCTCTCCCATACTAGTTTGTGCACACAGCTTGCTCCACCTCGCTTAGACCAATTTTTGCACCCATCTTGCTCCACCTCTCATTTTGCTAATTCTTGCCTAGACCAATTTTTGCACCCATTTTGATCCACCTCGTTCGAACCCTTTTCTGCACCCATATCACTCCACCTCGCTTAAACCAATTTTTGCACCCATCCCACTCCACCTCACTCGAACCAATTTCTGCATCAATACCGCCCCACCTCGCCCTGACCAATTTTTACAATTGCCCTACTCTACCTCATTCTTATCAATTTTTTCATTTGTCCCGCTACACCTCATTGGACCAAGGTCTAGAAAGTGATCCGAATGCGAGCTAGGTGTAGAAAGTGGTCCAAATGTGGGTCAGGTTTATATGGTGCCCAATCCAGCATACGTGGACTACACTCTAATGTTTTAGTTGTATGGGTATGGTTGTCATGTTACGTTTACATACTACTATAATAGGTGAATTTTGCAGAGTAATTTTTAAAAATTATAATTTCAAGGTGAAAAGGGTCCTCAGTTTAGGTGTGAGTGTTGGCAAATTTAAAAAAAAATCGTAATATTATTATATTCACATGGAAAATCGACCCTAAAAAATTTTGTTCCCATTAATTTTGAATTAACGGATCAACATATAGGGTCCTCATTTTTTACCATTTTTTTATTTTGGAAATCCGAATAATCACCCAATTTACAAATATTTATCACTATGCATAACCTTGCTTGTGAATCAGGTAATTAAGTCTAATAGTATCATAGCACAGTCCCAAAATTGCCTTCCCTTTTGTTTCTTTGTTTTGTTGTCACTAACTCCTTCCTATGTCTTCCCTTTGTGCTTGTTGTCGTTAACTCCTCTAGTTAGTGACACATATAGTCTTCTTGTTGCTACCTCTTTCCCTCCTTTATTTTCCTCTATGTGTTCTTGTTCTTGTTTTCCATCCTGCTCTCTTCTTTTGTCCTTTTTCTCCCCTTTGGTCCCCCTTCTTTTCTTTTTCTCCGTTTTTTCCCATCTTATTGTTTGTGTAGTTCACACCCCATCATACATCATCCTCCTTTATTATGTAGCCTCCCTGGCTACTTTTATTTGTGCCTTTTCTTCTTCTCTTCCCTTTTTGAAAGTGTTTTTTTGTTAACAGATGGCTTTCTGGATCCCTGTTTCCAAAAAGTGAAAATCCCCTGTGAGTTGCCAAAAGTGTGGGGGAATTTTTTTATGCATTCACCCACACTCTCCTCTTGATAGGCAAGATTATTGAAATAAAGTTTTGGAGATAAATTTATAAGAGCTAGGTGATTTTTATTGAGAAGTTCGATGGAGTCATGATGAAACTTTTTTAAGGATGGGTTGGGCTGTAATTAAGGTGATGGATGCACAACGATAAGAGTTGATATGAGAATCTAGCACTACAAAAAAAAATATAAGTGTTGGGCATGGTGGAGAAATGGGTCACCATGGGGACATATAGTGGGCCCCAAAAGGCCATCACAAGTAAAGGATGATATGATTTCTAAAGCCCCACCATACCAGCATGCAAATTTAGCTAATTATTGCTACCAACAGATAAACGAGTATTCTTGGAGCCCAAGTGGATCCCAAAATCCCACCACCGACATGATGGGCGAAATAATGAGATCCATTATGGACATGATGGTGAATAAGTGGGATGCAAGCGGATCCTGACCAAACCTCGAATCCTCGTCATGAAAATATGACACAAGCCACCTAAGTACAATATCGAACGAAGGTTTGGGAATCCCTCAATCCCCTAAAGGATCCCAAAATCACACCCAATATGGAAAGTGATGTAGAGCCCAAAAACCTGCCCTAAATAAGATGAAGCATAACGGGCAGAGTTTCAGGTTGATAGTGAGTAATGGGTAGATACCAAAAGATAGCCCATCATAGAATTCTCGCCACATCATAGGATCTCTATTGGAATGAAAGCATCACCTCATTTATGAGGGTGCACATTGGGTGGCTAGCAATAAAGATTTTTGATGCCCATTTATTGGATGATAGCAGGTTGAGTCTTACATCCATGGAAGCGGTCAGCTTCGAGAGGCTTGAAAATGCATTTAATTGCCATTTCCTTTTGGGAGCAAGTGCATAAATTTATGATCTATTAGATCGGTCAGATAAGGCATAATTGATCAAGGGTCTAGATTCAAGTTGTATTGCCTGCTTTTTTCTGGAAGCCACATTCTATCACTGACTGCAGAATATTAGAAGAGATTTTTAGTATGGCTACCCTCGCTAGCACAACCACACTATCTCATCCACCACCCATCATCTTGAATGCAACATTTATTGTAAAGTCTATATATTCTAGAATGCAAGTCATTCTAAGGGTCATCTTTTTAGCCATTACATCTCGTGTAAAAGTTTTATATTCAAGAAATACAAGTGTATTATTGTTTGGTCTCCATTTAGTCTATTAATTGTGTGAGGATTGTGAGTTTATTTCTACTAAAACTATTTGAATGAAAATATTTTAATTTTGCAATCTAGATTTCATGCTTTTTCTTTCAGTAGTTTTGGAATTTGCTTTTCAACAAGTGCAATAGAGATCAAATGAGAGTAGGGTTGGCTAATCTATTAGATGGTTTACTTGTGCTTCTTATATGGTTTGAGTTTGTTGTGCATATGTTTTGATGCAATTGAATCTGTCTCTACTTAAGTTCTAGCTCTAGCTTTGTTTGCTTTCTTTCAGCCCCCCTTTTCCCAGACATGTTTAGCTAGGACCCCTAGGAGTCAGCCTTCTCTGGACATTGACCTGCACAGCCACCTAGTCGCGTGGTCACTCAATGTTGGTCAAGGTTTGCAGGTGCGCAAACCTTTCCATTAGGTGGATTTTTGACCAACAATATTATACAATCCAAGGGTCTCTTTTAGGTACAATGATGTATAAAGAGTCAAGGAGCAAGTGAGGAGTGCCTCATATGTGCCTCTTTGGTGGATCAAAACCTCTAATATCAACTTGATCTATGTGCTAGGAGCCCAAGATAGTTTACAAGAATACAACTTATAGGACCATCTAGTGACACCTTATAGGCTATAGCCAAAGTGATATTGTTGTAGAAGCTTTGGGTATACTATTTGGTTGAAATGCACCTTAAAAAACTCACACAAGAGAATGTTACATAAAGATGTTGCAATTACATAGAGTTAGAAATAAAAACTCTTGTATTGATCATTAGATGTCATTATAGAGGTTGAATACAATTGACGTTGTGAGGATCAAGGCATTGTGTTTTATAGAGATTCAATAACAAGAAGAAGAACAAAAAAGTAGACAAGAAGAGTCTTAGGTTCTTAGTTTCTCATATGGAAAGAAGTCCTATGCTATATTTATAAAAAAAAATTACAATATTACAAAGAAACTAGAAGGTGAAATTATTTAGCTTTTAGCATGTTTTGACCATATAAAAAAATAACCAAGAATATGTTTCTTGTACCTTAGAAATCTAGGTGCCAGCTCTTGAAATAAGCATATGACTGAATAGGTCTAAAATAGTTGCAATGGCATTTTAATGGTGATTTGTGATGGTAACATTGATAGTTTAGTGTACTTGCACAAGTGCCAACCAGATGTGCACCAAATATGTAGTGCTAAAGTAGTCATGGCACTAAAGTGGTTTAACATTGGTGTAATCTTGGTACTGTAATAGGAGTTGGTGTTGACCTATCTAGTGAGGAGTCTAGATAGGCACCAAGAATAAAGCTCTCAAACAAATTTGGCAGTCTAGATAGGCACCAAGACTAAATCTTTGAAATAACTTTCATGCCCTTGCCCTATGGAACTCTAAGTAACCTTGAATATAGTCATATGAATAAAATAATTAATGGAATTCAATTTTTTATATGTAAGTTATCAAAAATATATTATTAGCTTATTAGTGACAATTATTTTAAAAATTTACAAATATTATCCTATTAAAGAATAATTTATTTATTTATCAAATGCCATTAGTTCAATTGGTTATATTCCTCAACTTTCAAAAAGGCCCAAGTTCAAATCTTATCCAACGATACATGCATAATTGCAAAATCATTGTAATACTGCTATGTGGTCATGATGTAATATGTGTGGAAGCTATGTGATAATAATATAAGACAAGTGGAACCTATTTCAATCCCATATAACCATTTTTAAAAAAATCTTTGAAATGCAAATTCATGCATAGATGCCTTAATACTCTTTATAATGCATATAAACCTTAAGTAGGGCTAACCATAAAAACTTTAGAAGGCTAAAGGTCTAAAATTCAAATAATATAGAAATAGGTTTGTACACCATGTAACCAAAGTCTAATTGAATAAATAATATCTTCCATAATTATACACCATGTAACTAAATTTTAATTTTATTTTTATTTTTTTCTTAACAAGCCCAAGTTCATGCCTTAACATTTTCTCAATGGAAATAGGTTTGTAACTAAAGTCTGATTGAATGAATAATATCTTTGTCTTTTTGTTTTTTTAACAATCTCAAATTCATACATAAATGTGTTAACCTTCTCTTTGGAATTTTTATTTTATTTTATTTTTATTTTTATTTTTTGGGTGGGTAATAACCTCATATTCATACATAGATGCCTTAACATTTTCTTTGGTATTTCAGGTAGAACTTGAGTAGGGTTAACTATACAAACTTTAGAAGGTCAAATTAGAGGTCTAAAGTTCAAATAAGATAAAATTAGATTTGTACACCTTGTATCCAAAGTTTAATTGAATAATCAATATCTTCCTTACAGTTTATTTTTTTTTCAACTTATTTTTTTTTTGGTAACAAGCTCAAATTCATGCATAGATTTAACATAACATTCTTTCTTTTGATGGAAATAGGTTTGTAAACCATGTAACCAAAGTCTAATTGACTAAATAATATCTTTCATAATTGTACACCATATAACCTAAATTATTTTTTTAAAGAGTTCAAATTCATGCATAGATGTCTTATCTTTTTTTTTTTTTAAATGAGTTCAAATTAATGCATAGATGTCTTATCATTCTCTTTGGGATTCATGTAAACCTTGAGTGGAGCTATTGAAAAAGACTTTAAAGGGGAAATTAAAGGTCTAGAGTTCAAATAAGATGGAAATAAGTTTGCACAAGTAACCAAAGTCTAAAGTCTAATTGAATAAATAATATCTTTCAGGTTAGAGGTTTAAAGTTCAAAAAAGATGAAAATAGGTTTATACACCATGTAACCAAAGTTTAATTGAACAAATAATGTCTTTCATAATTGTACACCATATAACCAAAGCTTAAAGTTTATTTTTATTTTTATAATTATACACTATGTAAACAAATCTAAAGTCTAATTTATCTTTTTTTTATATACAACAAATTCATTTACATAACCACGCACACACATCCTGCCATAGTTTGAACTTGGGTCTTGCCATAGCTTAAACTTGGATCTCCTGAAAAAGAGTCCAAAACCCTAACAACTGTACTATCCCAACCCAAAACCCTAACAACTGTCCAACCCAAAAGCCCATTTTTTCCCCTAATTATTTATCATATAACCAAAATCTAATTAAATAAACATATTAAATAAATAATATTTTTAATAAAAATTATCTTATACAACCTATTCACTTTTAAACATTAATTTAATTTGATATACATTTTTAAACTATAACTATAACATAATCATTAAATTTTAATTATACAAATTTATTTTTTTAAACAAATCAAAACAACCCACCCAAAAACACTAAATAACTACTAACCAACATTTTTCTTTTAAATGTTATTATTATATAACATTTATTCTCCCCATTGTTCGTTTGAAGCAAACATTTCCTATCCAAAAAGTTGGAACATCCACGTATAAGACTTCCTCATTTGGACGCACACTTTTCCACATTCAAAAGTTTCTGAACCCTAAATGATTAGGCTTGAATATTCTCCTCTAGCGTTACAATTTGCATATTTCACACATCACATCGTTGGTCACACTCCATGCCTTACAAGCGTTTTTAACCTGCACCTGCAACTCACTTTTCAACTGGACTGTTCTAACCGCAGGACTTTCGTTGTGTTGAGCGTAATCCCGTTGTTTTTGTTAAGTCTAGTTCAAAGAGATGAAGTCAAAGAGAGTTTAAACTTTAACCAGACTGGGTCCGTAACTGACAATCAATAAAAGATTTGAAGGAGCATACTTTCACTTATAAATAAATAACATCATCTTCTATGAAAATTCTATTATATAACCAATAGAACTTGACTAATAGTTGCATAGTTGTCTGTACAAATGCAGCCAATTTCTAGACAGGATTTGCAGTCTTGAAAGAGACAAAACCTTATAATCCAGAGCGTCAGATCACATGACCAATCCACGTGACCCACAGCTCAACCATGTGACGCCTCGAAATAAGCGGGCCATAGTTTTCAACAAAACCAAACTGTCCTCCATTTCCTTTTCCTAAACTCCATAAGATATTTAGTGTAGACTGGAGAAAATGAAAACCAAGTACAGAATTATTGCCCACATGATATGTAACAAAGGCCAAATTTGTCTCTATCTGATATCGTACTGGTATGTTTTAATATCAAATTGGTATATTTTGAATATTTGTTAAACAAACCTAAATTTAAACCATAGAAACGATATAAATTATATTACAATATTTAAAAGAAACAAAAATTGGCTTCCATAAAAATTAATTTATAAGGAAAAAAAAACAGATCTGAGTTGATATCCACTTCAAAAACTTTTCTCTTAAGAAAAAACCGATATCACGACTTTTCTCTCCCTGCCAACCACTGCACAGTCGTCCGTGCAATGGAGAACCACCGCTCCTCGTTCCCGTCCCGACCCCGGCTACGGCTCCCTGCCCGAAACCGGTTCACGCCGGTTATCTCCGACATGCACCGCTTCCCGCCGGTTCCGCCACCAACTCCTACTCCGCCCGCTGCGCCGCCCTTGGCCTCCCCGGCGACGACCGGCTTCCCGTCGGTGAACGACAGCAACCGGCCGCTGTCGGTCTCGATCATGTGCGAGCTGAGGAACAGCAAATCCGACGGCTTGAAGTCGCTCCACCGGTGCTGGAACATCACGTCGGAGACTATTATCCGGTGCGCGAACCGCGCCGCCGCCGGGGGCGCCGCCGGTGCCGGCGGCGTCGACAGCAGCATCTCGTCGTCCGTCCGCCCCCCGGCGAGGCACCCGATCCCGCCGCTCAGCCTCCGGAAGCTCCCTAACCTGGAAGATCCGCCGCCCGTTCCGCCGCCATTTTCGTCCATTTCGCCGCCGCGCTGGACGAATACGTGGACCAGGGAAGGCGCCGGCGGCGGGGGGCGGTCGCGGACTTCCTCCATGGCGGCGGCGGAGAGGGGCGGTGCCGCCTCGGCTTCGCGCTCGAGGGAGAAGAGGAACACGTCCTCCGCCTCGACGCGGTGGCGGCAGAGCGGACACGTGGAGTGGCTTTCCAGCCACGTGTCCACGCAGTCCACGTGGAAGGCGTGCTTACACTTTGGCAGCAGACGTAGCACCTCCGGCTCGCCAAATCGGCTCAGGCACACGGCGCACTCCAAACCCTCTTTGGAACCCTGCAAATCCTTGAACTTAAACACCGGCAGCGCCTCTATCACCGATCTCTCCACCCCGGAATCCCGCCGCGAGAGCGCGCCGCCGGTCGGCGCCACCGCTCTCTCCGCTAACACGGTGGTGGCGCCTAGCTCCGGCCCCCGTTTGCAGTGCTTGGCGTAAAGCAGCAGCAGAAGCGTCAGCGAAAACATAGTCGTCAAAACCCCGATTATGACTGCGATTCCCGGGCGGAAGGTCGCGGACAAGCTCGTGCTTTCGTCTGGCGAAGGCGGCCCTCGGGGCGGAGCCGAGGCCGGATCCGTCCGCGCCACCACCTCCGACGCCAGCGCCGCCACCAGCAAATAAATGCACGCCTTCATTAATTCTCCCGCCTCCCTGCCTGATCAAGAGATCGAATCCGCTCCCTGCCACATACATTCATTCATTAGGTCTGGAGATTTCTCGGCCACGGAATCTTGGAACCTTAACATCCCTCTCAAATACAATGCTATGAACTGCAAACCATGTAACTTTATTGCATACTGTTTTCTTTGTCTTATGTTGAAAATTGGGTCATCCAACATGTGGTGGAGGCGGCGCGGACTGAAAAGGATCTGTCGGGCCGCATCGACGGTGATGGTGGGTTGCGGTGTCTTTGGATCCGGTTTGGGCCGTCGATGTTCTGCATGACGTGCAACGTTCGTTTTGGTCTACGCCTTTGCTGTAACGTCGTCTATCGAAAACTTAGTCTGTTTACGCTTTTTTTAAAGCGCAGGTTTCCCCATGGGGGGCACCTAACGTAGAACGGAACTTTAAAAATTAGGGCCTTAAATGAGGTTTTAAGGAAGTTTAAGGTTAAAAAATTGTTGCTTAGACAACTTTTTAGTCTCTAGTTTGTTTAATAAAAGCTAAATAAACGGAACTATTGATCCTTTAAACTAATGCTTACTTTATCAGGTCATTTCTTTCCAGGCTTAATCTTTTAAAATAAAAAACTATAATTTTGAAATGGATTGTTGAAGTAATACGAACGAGTGGTATAATAATGACCTTTCCAGGCTTAATCTTTTAAAATAAAAAACTATAATTTTGAAATGGATTGTTGAAGTAATACGAACGGGTGGTATAATTAGGGAACGGATGGTATAATTAGGGTTACACTTCTTGAAGGTATGGAGGCATAGTAACAAGGAGCTTCTTCCTTCCAAGTGATTCAAATTTAAGTGATCAAGATGAAACAAACATATTGTTTGGAGGCATAGTAACAAGGAGCTTCTTCCTCGTAATTCAAATTTAAGTGATCAAGATAAAACAAACATATTGTTATATTGTTAGGTGTTCCTCGAAACATTGATATGTTTTTAAGCTTTTATGCAAACCTAAATTCAAATCATGGGATGGGTCATTCCTTTCTAGGCTTGAATCTTTAAAAAAAAAAGACTACAGTTTTGAAATGGATTTTTGAAGTAATAAGAACGGGATGACATAATTAGGGCTACACTCTGTGGAGACATAATAACAGGAAGCTTCTTTCTCGTGATTCAAATCCTCAAAAACATTGATATGTTTTTGGACGTTTATCTAAACTTAAAAAATATTTTTAAAATTTATAAATTTGAATGTTTATTTTAAATCTTATCGTTATTTCAAATAAATTTGCCGAATTTTATAATTCATAAAAAAATTGTATAGTATCTACTATAGTTTTAAATTTTCCTTAAAGGATTAGGGACTCGATTTTCTTTCTCAGACATAAGATATTTTCTTGTATTTATTAATAATGATAATAATAAAATAAAGTGCAAAGGACAGAAAGGTTGACATTTTAAATCTGGCCTAGACTTTAATGAAAGGTTTAAATTATTAAATTGACAAATTTTAATCTTGTAGAACATGAGCTCACATGACACATTGTTTTATATGTTTAACCTTTACTTTATCAATATGATGTCACATAATCGGCCTTTATCAAATGTGTAAAGCAATTGATTGCTAAAGTCACTTTTCTTACGAAAGAAATTAATGAAAGCGGCATATGACTATATGGGACGAAATTTGCCCATGCGAGCATGAATCTTTGTCCAATAACAAGATTTTAATTTTAATATTAAAGTAATTTAACTTTCATATTTAAATACCAAAAAAAATTGAACATTACAAGTCAAAAAATTTTGTAGTAGAATAAGAAAAAGATAAAATGATGAAAAATAAAATTGTAAAAGAATAGTGAGGAATAGAATAATAAGACTTATTTTTCATATAGGCAAGGTAAAAAGAGAAAAACTTTCAAATTATCAAACAAGATCTAGTGAAGCAAGAGCAAACATAAAGAAAGGAATAAAAACTAAATTGGTTGAACTTCTCTACCAAACAACAAAATGATATTGGTAATATGTAGGCGAGACCAATAGCCCCTAATGATACATGATTATCATATCATGGAATATAATGGGTGCTAATGCCCCTTCAAAGTAGAGTTGTATCAAGGACTTATGTTTAAGTAATAAGCCTGATATTCTTTATATCTAGGAAACTAAAATGACAAAAGTAGTTTCAAAAACTATGAAAGCAGTATGGGTAAAATGTGAATGGGATGCTATAGATTCTAAAGGAGCGGCAGGGGGATTTTTAACCTGTTGGAATCCTTCTAGAACTTCTTGTGTAACCATTCATAAAACTTGGTATTGGATAACCTTTTTAGTCACTTGCTACTTTGCAGATATTCATTTCATCAGTATCAATGTCTCTGGACCTACAACTCAGTTAGGTAGATTAGAATTTTGGAGTGGGATTGAAGCCTTTATGAGAAATGAAGACCAAGAACCCGATTCATGATCATAGGATTTGTAATGCTATGACCAAGCTAGATGAAAAAATTGGAAGAATTAGGAAATTAACCCAAAGTATGAGAGATTTCTCAACTTTATTCAAAACAATAATCTATGGGAGGTTGAGTTTGAAGAAGACAACTCTACATGAGCCAAAAAAAATAGAGGTCGAGACCTAATAGCAAAATAATTAGATATATGCATACTCTCAAATCATTGGCTAGATGAAGGAACTTGTACTAAAATTAATACCTTAACAAGGATTGGTTCAGATCACTGGCCAATAAGAGTTAAAATGGTGGTAAGTGAATTCAAAAAAATATCATATTTTAAATATGAGCAGATGTAGGAAGACCATCCTCAATTTGTTGATATGATAGCACAAACATGGAATTCTTCAAAAAATGGTGGGTTGTATGCTCTTCCAAAGCAAATTAAATCTATGACATCTAGATTAAAAGAATGGAACAAGAACACTTTTGGAAATATTTTTTAGAAGAAAGAACTAAAAGATAAACTTTCAAAATTTCAAAAAGGTGATCATAATAATCCAAACTCAAAGGAAATGGAATTGCTTAGTGAATATCATAATATTTTGAGTAAGGAAGAGAAATTCTAGAGATTAAAATCAAGATAAACTTGGTTAAAAGGAGATAAAATTACAAAGTTTTTTCATAGGATGGCTATAGTACAAAGATCAACATCCAAAATTAGTAGAATTAAATCAATAGAAGGGGTTTGGATTGAATATCATAGTGAAATTAGAAAAGAGATAGTCTTTTCATCATAATATTCTAGGATCAGAGGAGACTGATGTTCTTAATGGTAAACTTCTTCAAGATGTACCTTTAGTTATAATGAATGAAGACAATAGGAAATTGATGGAACCTATTACTCTAGAAGAAGTTCATTTAGCTCTTTTCTCTTTTAATAAGGATAAATCCCCAGGTCCAAATGGGCTCTCTGTAGCTTTTTACCAACATAATTGGGATATAGTAAAGGATTATTTATTGGTGGCAATGGAACAATCTAGGGTAAAACAATACATACCTTATTAAAATGCAATATATCTTACCCTAATTCCAAAAAATAAGGATGTTGAATTGTTTGATTCTTTTAGAACCATAAAACTATGTAATATGACATATAAGAATATCTCCAAAGTGATGGCAAATCCATTAATGCCATTGTTAGACAAAATTATTTTAGAAGAGCAAGGAGGATTTGTGAAAGGGACACAAATTCTAGGTGGGATCATAGTAGCTCTTGAAATTATACATTCAATAGCTTCAAGAAAAAAGAAAGCAATGATCTTAAAAAAATTGATATGAGTAAAGCCTATGATAGTGTTAAATGAGATTTTTATTTTATAGTTTTAGAAAATTTTAGATTTAGGAAGAAGTGGATTAGATGGATTGAAGCTTGTGTCTCTATATTTTCTTATTCAGTGTAGGTCAAAATAATATTTTAAAGCCAAGAGAGGCCTTAGACAAGGAGATCCTCTATATTTTTATTTATTTTTTGCTATGGTAGAGGTTTTGTGTAGGAACTTAAATAAGGCTTACAAATATGGGCTTATAAGTGGACTTAAGGTTGGTAATAAAATCGATAACGTCACTCATAAATAGTTTGTAGATGATACAACCCTTTTTGGAAGGGAAAGGATAAATGAGGCTAGAGATTTGAATAACTTTTAAAGGAATATGAAAGAGCATCAGGGCAAAAAGTTAATAGGACAAAATACAAAATTTACTTCCTTAACACTCCAACTAATATCAAAGCGAGGATTTTTAGGTTACTTCAAATGGAAGAGATAAATTTACTAGCAACTTATCTAGGGATGCCTTTATTTGAGAGGATAATAAGGATAGAATTATGAAATCTAATTACTAGTAAAGTTCAAAATAAATTACCAACTTGGAAAGGTAGATGATTATCATCAACGGGTAGAGTGCAGTTAATTAAGTCAGTATTACAAGTCATTCCAACATATTATATGTCATTGTATACTATGCCAAAATCAGTTGAAAAAAGTTTAATCTATATTATGTAATCCTTTTTATGGTTAGGTTTACATGATAAAAGGAAATTTCCTTTGGTGAAATGGAGCAAGGTATGTGATGATAAAACTAGGGGAGGTCTTGGTTTAAGAGTTCTTACATATGCAAACTTAACTCTTGGTTAAAAAGTAATATGAATATTGTACAAAGAGAGCCAAAGCCAAAGACAATGGGCAAGAATTATTCTAAGTAAGTATGTTGAGCCCAATGACCCAAGTTTAATATTTACATATTTCTCTCTACCAAATGGTTTTGCTCTTTGAAATGGTTTTAAAAAATATTTGATCTAATGATTAAAGTTTTATGATGGATGGTGGGAACTAGAGAAAAAAATCTATTTGGATGGATACTTGATGTGATAAAAAACCACTCAATTTAGATCTAATTTTGAAACCTTGAATGAGATTGCTTCAGGATAAATATTATGATAGGGTTTCAAACATTTTGTACAAGGATCAAGAAGGAAGATACAAATGGAAAGAATATTTTTTTACAAGTATACAAGATATTGATGCTAGGAGGTAATTGAGTAGAAAGATAACAACTATGATTATTTCGAGGAGAGCCAAGGATAAATTGATTTGGGATTTGAATACCTCAGGAGAATACACAACAAGAAGTGGATATAATGTAAATCACAACAAAATAATAATATCACTAGAATATGGAGAGATATTTGGGATAGCCCAAGAATTACTAAAGTCAAAATATTTGTGTGGCTAGTAGGTCATATAAGAATTTTATCTTGGGATAACATTATGAAAAGGGGTTTTCATGGCCCCTCTCAATATGTTATTTGTAAAAAGGAGAGTATAGACCATCTCTTGGGATATTGTTTAATAGTCTGGAAACTATGGCAATTGATTCTTAATATGTTTGGTAAATGCATGGTGATGAATAAGAGAATTGAATAATGGTTAAAGCAATGGTAGAGCACTTATAAAAGTGGGGCTTTACAAACAATATGGGATATATCAAAAGATACAATGCTTTGGACTGTATGGCTAGAAAGGAATAGAAGAATATTTAAAGGAAAGGAAAGTAGTTTAGATTTAATGAAATGAAAGATATTTTTAGCCATATAGGAGTCTAAACCAACCCTATCAACTCACCTAGTCCCTAATATGGAAGTAGAGAGCCTTGATATATGGAGTCAATTCATTAAATGGAATTATGATGTTGGGTACAAGAGAAGAAAAAATAAGGCAAAGAATATAAAGTGGAAACCACCAAATGTGGAGTTGGTTAAATTGATTTTTTATGGAGCATCTAAAGGAAAATCTAGGACCAACAAGAGGAGGAGGAATAATTAGAAATAATAGAGGAAATGTTTTTGTCTCATTATGATTTCAATAGTGGATTTAAGACAAATAATGAAGTTGAGGCTTAGGCGGCTTTAGAAGGGTTAAGAATATGCAAACAATTGAAATGGAATAAAGTATGGATGGAAGGTGATTCTCTCATAGTAATAAATGCAATTTTGAGGAAAGCAAAGGCTCCATGGAACATACAAGAGATAATTGTGGAAATTCAAGATCTTGCTAAAGAGTTTGAAGAAATTAGGTTTACACATACATTTAGGGAAGGAAACAAATGTGTAGATAGGCTAACCAATAGAGGGGTTTTTGACTGAGGATCGTGAAGTTAAATTCTCCTTTCCATGGTTAGAGGAAGTAGTAAGTTTAGTTGAAGCTGACAAGAAAATGTAAACTGCCTGAATCAAATAATGATTAAGATTTACTTTAATTTTTTCCATTGGTAATATATGTTTTATTTTATAAAAATATTATGTTTTCATATAAACTATTTATTATAATTTATGTGGTTGCACTTGTGTTTCGATAAGGAAACTAGCAATCCAGATTTGGTAAAGCGGACTATGATAGTGCAATATTTTGGAAATATTACTCTACTAAGATGCAATGCATAGATAATAGAGGTGAAGTTTTGGTATTGTGAAGGTTGCTATAGAAAAATGTCAAGAAGGATATTGAATTCTAGAATATTTGTATTCATATAGAAAATTAAAAATATCCAAAAAATGAAAATCAAGAATTCAAACATTTTATGTAAAATGATGTAGGTTTCTAGCTATAGCATCTCAATTGAGATGATAAGTGTATCTATTTGTAAACTCTCAAGCTCTAAAGAAGAGAGTTGTAATTTGTCAAGGGTGGGGGACCCGAGTACAACCCCTTATTATCCAACAAAAAAAATAGTTTGTATTGAGATTTAAGATAACTTATTGACTTTTTAAATTATATATAATAAGGTGTATTGTAATTTATTTATGAATCAATGTGAGTCAAAAAAATGTTAAGCGTGAGTTTAATACAAGTCTTGTATTTTTCTTATTTTACAAAGTAAGTATTTTATGTGTAAATAAAAAACAAATTGCAAGCAAAGAGCAAGTATTACTTCTTATTTCAGTTTTGAGGAGAAACTCAAAAATTAAATTATTTTTAGATAGAATTTCAAAAAAGAAATTATTAATGTGAAGAAAATTTAGATAACATGACAAGAAAATATAGAAACTCAAAAATTAAACAATTTCTATATAGAAACTCAAAAAATAAATGATATAAAGGCTTCTTATATGTATACCTACTTTATATATGAATAATCATCAACAAATAGTTGAAAGTATTTATGTCCACCAAGGCTGACTAACATTGGTCCACATAAGTCTATATGTATCACTTCTAATGGTTTCTTGGCTTTATGTGAACTAAGTTTGAATGGTTTTTGTTGTGGTCTAGATTGACATTAGGATGATCCATAAACTGGACTATTATCTAAAAGATTTTGAAGGTGAGTACCCGCTAGTCATAGCCCATAACCAACATTGGAAGGGTTAAAATACCTTAACCCGACCTCCAAAGTAGGATGGTATACCTTGTCAACTTAATAGATGACTTTTTTTAGCTCAAAATATCAAAATATTAGGGATATGGATGAAAAGGGTTAAGAAATGAATGAACTAAGAATGAACAGATGAAGCTAACAACATAGGCATCCACAGAGAATCCTCTAGCAATTCAATTTCCAAAAAATAGTGTTCAGGACTAACAACATTTGAAACTTAGCAACAATCCATATTGAGAGCTTTGGGCATACTTAAAGAATTATTCCAAACATCTAAAGCATTAATAATCCAAGTTAATAGAATTAGATTAATGCCTTGACTAACAAAAATAGAATCCTCATAAGTATACATATAAGTATGAATCATTCCAATTTGCTCTAATTTAGCAATCCAAATTAACAAAATAAACTAACCATAGCAGTAGTAGTAGAAATGACTTCACAGGATTAATAACAACAATCAACACAGATGCAAGTTTGAGGTAAACATCCCTAGTAATGCTCTTTTCATTAATTGCAGAGAATGTACAACAACAACACAAGCAAACACTTCAGATATGAACCTTTGAAATGAGGGTTCGACCTCTATTTATAATTTTACAATCTTTCATTTTTGAGAATTACAAGGAATATTTTATGTTCTTGATCTTCTTACGACTTGCCATTAATGGTGGCATTCAGGTGCATCTTTTTGAATAGTTACAAAAAATTATGAGTAAGAGTCAACCTCTATCGTACCCTATTCTTGATATACCTTTATGGTCGCAGATCTGCAATTAAATTTTTTAAGCCAAGGGTTATAGAAACTTCTAGACTAAAACTTGGTGTTTTGGGCTTTCATGGTGTCCTAATCAATCTTCTCCACTCACTGTAACACACAACCACACACAATCACATTGACAATTTGAATTTAGGAGAAATTCAACCATTGCCATTGATTTGAGAACGAGCGGTTGTGATTAGATGACTCATGTTTGCTCTCTAACTTTGTATTTCTTGAATCCATGCTAGATTCTTGCCTTCTCGAGATTTTGAAGATTTAGCTACAGAAAAGGAGAAAATCGTGGATTTGAGAATTTGTTTGTTTTAGCATGTTTAACTCATAGTCGCTAGATTTTTTTTCTCGATCTCCTTTGAATTTCAATGGATCTTTGTGTTGGCAATTTTGTATCTTGCCACATTGAAATTTTAATAAAGTTTTGTTTACAATGTTATTGTAAAGTGGTAAATATGATAGTTGATGGGTTCGGTAAACTGTTGTCATGAATGTTGTTGCAATATGGGTTGTTTTAATTATCTTCTTTTATTTATTTTTTGTGGACATCATGATGGTAAATAAAATTAAAAATCATCTAGAAAGGGATTGAAAAACAGAAGTGCACCATTTAAATATGTGTGTAGGGATGTTCATTCATTTGCCTTTTATAAAGCAAACACATTTAAAAGGAGGTAAAGTGATTTCAGAGCAATTTGAAGACAAGGTTGAAAACTCAAAAACTATTTGTGCCCCTCATTTTAAAAGGAATTATGTGCCATGGAAATTCAAGGCAAAAATATAGAAGCATTTTATATTAAGTCATAAGGGAGGAGCACTAATGGTGCCCAACGATTTGAAAATATTTTAATAAAGGTATCTTCACCCCAAGAGAGAGGCGAAAATCCCTTTTGTCCCTACTTAGGACGAAGTCACATCTTTGAAAACAATTTCGTGGTGGGCCCAACATCAAGCTTCGAAAGCATTAGAGTGAACATACCATTTGATTCACCTTGGGGCAAGTATTAATTAAAATGTGCTAGTGGAAAATTCAATGAGGGTTTCACCTCAAGTGGGGGGTGAAACCCCCGTTCGCCTTGCATTTGGGGCGAAAACACAACCAAATAAAAGTAAACATGGCGTGCCATGATGATTAAGTAAAAATAACATCAAAACATCCCAATGCGCCAAGGCACGAATAATTAATTATTTTGGAAAAATGCGTGTGCAAAGGCTCAATTTTGGGTGTTATATTAAGAAGTATTTCAAAGACGCTTTCACCTCTCCTGGGAGGCGAAAATTCCAATCGCCTTCTTTTGAGGTAAATGCAAGTGGATGGAACATGTAAATAAATGGTTGACAAGTCAAACCTATTTTCACCCCAAAAGAGGTGAAAATATTATTTGCCTCTCCGAGGGGCAAAACCACAGTGCGCAAGAGTAAATGTTCATGGGGCCCAATATTAACGTTGTTTAAAAGAAGCGCCTTCACCCTTCCTTAAAGCGAAGTTATATGTTAAGGGGGGAAAGTTGACTTATATTAAAAAGACCAAACATGTAGGTTGACAAGTCAAACTCATTTTCACCCAAAGAGGGGTGAAAATATGGTGCCAAGGAAGGATGTTTGTGAGCCTCCTCGAGGCGAACATAGGTCCCAGGGTGATAATAGATTGAAGGTTATTTCAAGAAAAACCATAATGCAGGAAGAGAGGCGTGCAGGATCCATTCAAAAAAATGAAAAATATTACAAGTGGTTTCGCTCCCCCTTCAGGCAAATGTAAAGACACACTAACTATTGAAGAATCAAAAGCCTTTGAGTAAAATAAGGTTTAAAATATCGTAGCATAAGTCAGTGATGCCAGCCAAAGTTAAGAAAAGGCATGCACCCCAAGGAAGGGGCAAAAGCGCCATGCGCCCCTCCTTGGGGGCGAACATGATATTAAGGTATAACTCGAAGGTGCCAAAGATAGATCCTGTGCCAATAGAGTTTAAACTTTGACCCGAGATAAGTGAAAAACTTTATGTGTCACTTTTTGAAGCTAAAAAGCACGTTGAGGTGTTTAAAAGGAACAATCAATGGTATTTTCATCCTTCATTGGAACAAAATAATAAAAAATTTCAAACTACGAAGGCAAAGGTAAAGTTGGGCGAAATGGTATATAAAATATGTGAGAACAAATAATGGATCATTGAAAAAGCAATCTCGCTCAGTTATGATCTAGAAGGCCGATTGCTCTATTTTGAGCAAAATTAATTTTAGATAGCTTAAGATATTTTTCGAAGGCCTCAATTGGACAAAATTTTTCAGGGAAAACTAGGAGATAATTCAAATGAATCTTTAGAGCAATATAGACAGTTTTGAACCTGAATTTCAGCTAGGAACTCACTGGATCAAATACTACGGGATGATTTTCATAATTTCCAAAGTGTTATTCATCGATTTTCAAAAAAAATTAATATTTGGTGGACCTCTTGGGAAAATACAAATTTCTAAAGCACAAAGGTGGTCAAAGTTCAACAAAATTTCTTGATTTCATGCATCAATGTTCGAAGCTTGCTGATTCCCCAAAAATTTTCCCCCTAGAACTGGATCACTGCTCCCCTATGAAGAATTTCAAGGAGGAATTTCCTCACGAAGGTTCCTGATCTATAAACATTTTGTATTTTTGTGTATTAAATGAAAGAGGTGAAAACCTCTATAAATACTAAATAATTTTATGTAATTAAGGAGGATAGACACTCTGTAGAAAAACTCTTCAAGTTTTCTATGTAAATAGAAAGAACCTGGCTTCTGATTCTACGAATTATTTATGTGCATAATTTATTTCTACCTTAATCATTTCTATTTTATATTTATTTCTGTTATCTGCTAAGTTCAAATTTTGCATATAGATTCGAACACTACTGGTGAGGGAATAGGTACTGGAATGCAATTCTTGAAGTTGTCTTCGTGAAATCGTAAGTGGATTATTTACCTTCTTTCTGTTATATGCTGACATAACACTTGATTTGAATTTATGTTGCTAGTATGTCCCCAATCCTACATATTCTAGCCTGTGGCTATATTTTTATTTCTTTCTATTATTTTTATTTCTTTCTTGCAACTTTAAGCTTAAAAACCAGTGTAGGATTAGTAAGGGAACCATCCCTCTCTGGATATTGGCTCGAAGGACAACTCTTTCCTTCAACCTTTCAATGTTGGTTGTGTCTAGGGTCCACAAACATAAGATTTGTACTTGAGGCAGATATTTGACCAACAATTTTTGGCACGCTCTATGGGACGAATAGTCTTTGTATTTTAAGGGGTCCCGAGTTTGGTGAATCTTTGGCTTAACTTCATATGGCAAAATCATCTGGCAACTTTGTTGAGATAAATATCCAAATCTCATGATCGATGGACACCTTTTATGTTGAAAGAAGACACCCTAGAGAAATCAAAGTTTGGTGAGTAGCCTTGACCTCACAAGTGGAGAAAGAATGTTCACTTGACGATTCTGACTCAACAACATAGACCATGATATCTGAGGACCACTGCTTTAATGGCATAGGTATGCTATCCCAGCTAGGATGATCCTGGCCCTCTAAATTTCCAAAGTCGACATAATATTCCCAAAAATTCCCTAAAGACCCTGACAAAATACAATGGCACTGAGGGAGTGATCTGAGAGCACCTTAAATATGTTGCTGCTCTAGCGATCATCCATGACATAACCCATGAATATGTCATGATTAGACTTCTAGTCTTATCTCTGGAGGGAAAGGTGCTACAATGGTACAGATTACTCAGGCATAAGAGCATCTGCTCATGGGTAGACTTGGCAGGAGCACTAGTTGAAACATTTGATAGCTCTCAAGACCCCTTTGAAATCTTGATGCACCTCTCCACCATAATGAGAGCACCTCTAGAGAGCATCACAAACTTTAATGTTCATTTTTGGAGGATTTGGAGGAGAATTCCAGAGAAGATCTAGCCAACACCCTCCCAGGCCCACCTCTACTATATTCAAGCTTTCCAACCAGACATAAGACTCCTCCTACTATAATCTAGGGAATAAATATTCTCTGAAGTCTTTCAAGAGGTAGTACAAGCAGAGCGACTCCTGCTCCAATAAGGAAAAATATAGTGGAGAGAAACTGCATTTCAATCACTCTCTTTGATAGTTGCTGCTCTCGTCTGTCTTGATTCACAATGGTAGATCCCTCAAACTGTGTGGAGACCTGGAATGCAGTTGTGTGGAGCACAAGAGGTGGATCTCATCCAAGACCAACGAAGGGAATATGCAAGCACTTCTTCAACGATGAACAATATGGTTGCTTGCAGTTTCTATAAGGAGATGGACCAAGAAGGGGAACCAGCTCAAGTGGCAGATTTGAGAGCAAATAAAGCACAATTTTACACTCTTTTATGTGCTAGGGTATAACACGCAAGTATTTAGCCAAAACCCAATAAGCGTACCTCATTAGGAGGCTAATCCTGAGGAGATACTAATATAAGGGCTATCACTATAAAAATCATGTTGTCACATTAAGGAGTTAGAGGAACTCATACTCAAAAGCTCACAACCAATGGACTCTTCGCCAACTATCAGCACAACAAGTACTCGAAGAAGGCTCCCATGTGGTAAATATCTTTGCCACATTATTCATTAATTGTATGAGTACTGACATGCATGATAACCTGCCACATTGCATCTTGTTCCCAACCTGATAAACTTTAAGAAGAGGCTAGTCTGACTTCAAATATCAACTGAAGTATAATTAGATCTAGTCTGGACACTACAAATTATCGTATAAGCACTCAAATCTAGGTTTGTGGTGGTGACATGCCAATAATGTCGTAAAATTTTGTGTAAATAGGCCAATTGATAAATAAAGTGTCGGGGGCACTAAATGGTGTGATACTAAAAAAAATCTAAGGCTGCAACCACCCACACCATCAGCTCAAATGGTGTCAAAGCCCACAGGTATGCATTTTATCTTCTCTTGATCATGAGCATTTGGTGACTATTTTCCATCATTTTGTAGTACTTCCTTCCACTTCACTTTCATTCGCTGTACCCACAACTTCTATTCCCCTCCCCATTCCACAGTCATCAGTCACCAATGCTCCTTCTACCATTCCCATTTCTTCCACTCCTCCATATTTTAGTTTGTTGACCTCTGTCCCTAACCCATTTTCTATTCCACTATAATTTGCCTCATATTTCACCCTCATTAATCTCATCATCGTTGTAAGTACATCAACCCTGTCAAGGGTGAGCATAACTATGGTCCCATCCATTTCTACTCCTTCCATTGAGCCAAATCCTCAACAACCTCTGTTCCTTTTTTTTCCTAATTTTTGAATTACAGGAGTCATTGGCGTCAAATATTGAAGCCTTTATAGAGCACCCTAAAGTAGATAAAATTAGTTGAGATCGATGAAGTTCCTTGTGTTGGGTAAAAAATACAAACAAGCGACCGAACAATATTAAGCAGCACAAGAAGAAGCTAGTGCAAGCAGTAAACAATTTGATGTAGTATGCGGTTATGACTCTGTTGCCCAATGGATAAAGGCCCTGCGATCGATTGCATCCATATGAGTTGAATGCCCTGTAAGTCACCAAAAGTATTGGCATTTTTGCCACACTATAATCAGAAATTAAAAAATAAGAAAACCAAGAAGCGACCATTTTTGTAAAATCAGCCTAAATGGACACCTATGGACTTGAAAATTTACCCAAAGGAGAGGAATTGAAAAATTAGACTTATGGTGAAAGAATCACCCTAATATCCTAAATGGATTGAGAGATATTAAAGTTTTTGTCCCAAGAAATTTCTCCAGCATAGCTTAAAAATACAATTTGAAGACTTTAGAGGCCCCGTAGAGGGATGAAAACTAGATGAAATGGATGGAACATCAATTTTTGTGTTGTAGATCTCTTCCCAAGATTTCCAATGATATATTACAATAGACAATCGGGTCAATGAATCAAAAGTTATGGCTTCGGGAATATGTACCACCGAAAATATATTTTTGGGACGAAAATCCATTTTCGGGCACTTTCAGGATGAAAATCCTTTGTGCCTTTCCTTTAGGGAGAAACTACCTAGATAAACAATTTCATCCGAATAAATGAGAAGAAGGAAAACGTTTGCAAGTGGTGAGATGGGTCAAAGTCAAAAGCACCCCAAAAAAGGGGTGAAAATAATGTTCACCCCTCAGGGGCAAAAATCTAGTTAAAAGCATCTTTGAGGTGAAAATAGAAGGAAGAAATTGATGGGCGCAGTCAAAGTCAAAGTCGCCCCTCAACAAGGGCAAAAATCATTTTTACCCCTTTCAGGGGTGAAACCCCAATAAAAGGCAGTTTCAGAGAGTAAACACAAAAATGATGTCATCTAGGCAAACATGAAGCAACAAAAGTCAAAGTTGCCCCTCAAGAGGGGCAAAAATCATTTTCGTCCTCCTTCGAGGTGAAATTCCAAATGAAGACGTCTTGAGGTGAAACTCCTAGAAATAGCAGATTTTCCTGGTGGTCAAAGTCAATGTCCCCCTGGGCTGCGACAAAAATCATTTTTGCCCCTCTTAGGGGCGAAATCAATAATTTTTGCCTCCCTTCTTGCAAGAAGACATTTTTAATCATTTTCGGGGTGAAATTACCCAGGAAAGGGGTGAAAGCATGTTAAGGGGTGAAATTACCTAGGAAAGGGGTGAAATTACCCAGGAAAGGGGTGAAAGTACCCAAGAAAGGGGTGAAAGCATGTTAAGGGGTGAAATTACCCAGGAAAGGGGCGAAAGCATGTTAAGGGGTGAAAACATTAGACTGCACGGGCGAAATCAATTCTTGCCCCTTATTTTCGGTAACGTTTTCTTTCAAAGCGCCACTGTTGATAATATATTTCAGGAAAATATCAAAGATTGATGGAATTTAATTCTAGAAGCAATGATATTGGTATTTCCATAATTATAACTGAAGAAATACTAATATTAAATGCTACATCCCAGATACTAATAATGATATTGGTGCCCTCCACTGATTTTGACCCTTTTCAGCATGAATTTAATTTTTGTTAGGTCTCCACTGGAAAGGGTAAGATTCTAAGGCGTAAAGTGATGGAATGATGCCTAAAATTTAATATCCAAGCTCCTAGTTTTTGTGCGACATTGCTATGTTCCAATGCATCGATGTTTGAGATGATTTTCCATCGTCCAATCCTACCAATTTCCTAGGTGCTCTCCATGAAAGAGGGATCACTGCTTCCTAAAGAATGATTTGATTCGAGCATTGCAATTATCGAGGAGAGAATTGTTGCTACTAATTTTTGACCAGTCGACATTTTGTTGTATTGTGCATTAAATGAAAGAGGCAAAATCCTCTATAAATACTAAGCATTTTGATGTAATGAAGAGGATAGAAACTCTGCAAAAAACACTTTGAGTTTTTTGCATAAATAGAAGAATGCTTGGATTTTGATTTAGTGGATGGTTTCATGTGTGATTTATTTCTACTTAAACATTTCTACTTATGTTCATATCTCTTATTGTATTTTTTTTAAATTATGCATCTAGATTTAAATGCTACTAGTGAAGGAGTGGACACTGGAATGACCTCTAGAAGTTCTCTGCGAACCGTAAGCGATTCTTTACATTTTCTTTTGTTATATGTTGCTTCATACTTAATTTGAATTTCTATTGCTAGTCTATCCCCATCCTACATCATTCAGCTTATAATAATATTTCCCATATCTTTCCATCATTTCTCATTTCTTTCCTATAACTCTAAACCTAAAAATGGTGTAAGATTTAGTAAGGGAGCCAACCCCCTCTGGAGATTGGCCCGAAGGACATTTCTTTCCTTCGACCTTTCAATGTTGTCCATGTCTAGAGTGCACATACGTATGTTTTGTATTTTAGGCATATATTTGACCAACACTTTGAAAAGTAGACCTTTCTTACATTTTCCTTGAAAGTATTTTTATCCATAGTTCAAGTTCTTTCTTCATTTGAAGTCATCCTATGGCCGCACATCTTCTATTTTTGTGCAGTCACTAAAGGAAAATGGTCAACCGTGTGCTATTTTTAAACTTAGACAATTTTGCTCATTCTAGCCATGAAAATGTGGATATTAGCGGTTTCATGCCTTCGCTAGATCTCTTTCTTTCGATCACACCTCATACAAAGGGAATTGGAAAATTACATGTTGAAAAGAACCTTGGCAATTTTTATGATATTATCTGTAGATTCACCAAAATCGATGGATTCACGCTTGCTCACTCTGAGTTGTACCACTAACAAAGAGGGTTGATTGTTGTACTTTAACACTGCTTTGTTGAACTCCCCATAGATTGACAAGAATCAACAGATTTTTTTATTAACTCTTTATTACCCTCTTTTTATCATTTTTATGCCATTAATAAAGAGAAACGATAGTCGTTGTCATTTTGCAACTTTAGACCACTCATTACCTTTTACATCAAAATCACATTTTGAGCAGATTCGGGCTTTCTCCTCTATACTACTCATTTTCGTACGATTAACAAAGAAGAACAACTAGTTGCGGAGCAAAATAATTTTGCATCTCTTGAGCAAATCTCTCCATGGATTTGAGCAAATCGGTGGATTTGGGTAAATTATTTGAACACTTAGTCAAATTTGTAAAAATTTGGGCCTTCAACTACTTATGTGGTTGTCTTTAAAAACTTTCAAGACATGTAGCTTTTTGAGCCTATATTATGGTGCCTCTCGAGGGGCTTAGCTTGAAAAGTTATAGAACTCAGATGACCTTATCCTTGAGCCAATAATTTCTAAAAATTAGAAGAAGTTAAGGAGATTTTGGGGGAGGAAGTGGAGACTAAACAAAATAGAATGGAAACACTAATGGGTATAAAATGGAGGGAAAAACAAGACAACAAAATGAAAGCAAACAAATGATTACAAGGAAGTACAAAGGATAGGGATAAAATAAACCTCATATTGCACATGAAATGATGGTGAGTGGAAATGGATGGGAACAAAACCTAGTATAAAAACCTTTTGGAAACAAAGGGAGATACCAAAAAAGGGAAATATATGCAATATTTTTATAGGGGAGAGAGAGGAAGTAGCACTAGGGTGCTAGGGACAGAGAAAAGAGAGGAATGACAAAGGAAATTGGAGGTACACAAATTGAGGGAACCTCCAACAACAACATACCTTGCTATATATACTCTTTCGAAGCATAAATTTACTTCTGAAGTAGATAAATCATCATGAGGTAAAACCTCTTGGGGGTAATCGCTTGTCTTTCTTGCATATTCTCTTCTTTCTTGTGCAACTAAACAAAATTTTCCTCAACCACTCATAATTCTCTTTGTAGCTACTTGTTTGCATCACCTGGACCATATTTCCAATTGAAATTTTTTTCCTTTTTAATGTCAATTGTTATGCTTCCTTATATAGGATTGAGCTAAAGGCAAGCATTTCATCAGATGATGACTGTAAAGTCACACTCCTTAGATTTGAAAATATTCGATGTACTTAAACTAATGTTCATGCATCAACCAAGTCTTTTGCTCATGTTGCTCTATTTCAAGCTAACCTCATCTCGCATGGGACATGATGTTCTCTAATCAATTTTACCCATGTGATTCTTAATTTTTAGAGCATTCCTTCTACCACCTTAGGGTCACTTCGATTTTATCCATTGGGAAACATAGTCAAAAGGCATTATCTTGAAGGGATGATCATGTAGGAGAACCACTAGAAAGTAGTGCTAAATCTCAAATTATTTTGGCAACTACAACGAATATCCTGTCTGATTATACTAACGTTCTAATCCCCCAAAGTATGATTTGCTCAATCAGCTCCCCACAATTACTTTTTACTCATCTAAAAAATATCTACAAGATGATGCAAGGCACACATTTTTACACGAGACTACCCTACTTATTCATTATGATTATAGTCAGTCATTTTATTTACTTGCTGGCTATGTACACAAAAATGTGACATGAAATCCCACACCTAGAATCCAAGATTTGTGAGATTATCCTTTGAATCTACAATATTCGAACCATATCTTACCAAACTTAACCTTCTCTTTGATCTCATATAGTTTACATGTTTTATATACCCTTCCACAAATATGCTCTGATTCTTCGCTTAGATACTCGATGTATGGGTCTAATGATAAAAACTTCACAATCTTGACAAGCTCTTCCTAGTATATCATCACAGTTGTTGAATATCTGCGAGGATATTCTTACCTATACGGGAGTGGAATTTTAGCTTCTACTTCTTTTGAATGGCTTACACAAGAATTCAAATAATGAGAGCACCACACATTTTGGTAAAAGAAAAAATTACCCTCTTTGTGACTCCTCATTGAAATAATAGTTTTGAGAGGAATCCTTTTGTGTGGAAATATCCATGTACGCCTCAATATTGTTGCCAATACCATGCCAAATACTGACTTGATACTAGTCATAATTTTCAATAATAAAAGGATGAAGGCTTTGGCCGAAGTTTTTAAACATATTCCTTTTACCAAATATTTTTATATGATCCACTTCTTATTCAAGATAGATTCTTGAGTGATTGAGGGCAGCTTTAGAAAGACTTATTCCAAACAATGGAGGAATGTTGACCACCACTATATTATAGATTACCACTAAATTAGGATGCCCATATACCATCATTATAAAATGCTTCACGATACCCATAAATTTAATAGTATTTCCTTTTAACTTCAACCATTCAGGTTCTATTCGACCCATAGTCAACTACATACCTTTGCATATCTCCAGGAGCATGATCAACATTTTGACTCTAGAATCTAGTACACAATTATGCACTAATCTCTTTTCCACAAATATGGGTAAGAACTTTAAACTTTGTTTCTTGAAATTGAGTCACCCTCCTCAGTTAGGTTTCCCAAAGAGATATTGACCAAATCTACTTCTGTAAGTACCAACAAATCTTCCCTAAAACCTTGATTAAGTTGGAAAGAATTTTTGAACAAGCCTTGGAATTGGACCGCCTTTTCCTTTCTCTCTTCTTGAGTCACAGTCATAAAATAAAACTTCTACCAGATTTGAGCCTTCTTTGGTTAAGGATTTCTACTAGTGGAAGTTATTCTTGTCTTGATATATGACTTTCTTTATCTTCTACCTAAACTTGAAAAGTTGGAGAATAATTTACCAAGTTGCCCATTGAATAATTTACTACTGGGATGAATGCCCTTACGTCACCTAAATCCTTTTATCTTGAATCATATGCTTGAACAAATTAAGGTGAGGACATCATTGACATTTCATAAATTTCCTCTTTGTGATATTCAAAATCTTGCTCTTGTTATCCCCTTTTTCCACCATTGTTTTCAATAAGTTGCAGTACAAAATTATGATAGGGTTATCGGTACTGAAATTATAAACTGCTAAATCCTTTTATTTTTGCACTCTAAATATGTGGTTCTTCCCTTTCATATTTCTAGTCAGTGTACTACATTATCATTCTTGATTCTTACTTTATATGAGCTTGACTGGCTTTAAAGTTAGGGGAAACAATGTTTATGGTTTCTTACCATGGTCATGACTTCACTTCTTCTAGGGATTCGTTATAGGATGACTTGGGAGGGGGATCAAAGGAAGGGTTGATTCCCTTAGGGAGAATTTACTGGATGTAATAAACATATTTTCATCTTGGATAGCCTCCTAGAAGACATGGAGGAAACTCTTTTCTTTAGACTGTTGAATGAAAAGACTTAGATCGGGATGGAGTGCATGAATGTAGTAAAGATATGCTTAGGGGTGAGAGGGTTGGTATTCTTGGGGAAATATCCTCTACATTCTCTTAAAACTAACATTGAACTCGAAAAGGCTCTCATGAGGAGATTTTTTTATGAATGAGAATTGAGTGAGCAATAAAAATGGATCTCTAGGGTCGTTAATTTCATAAATGAGAGCTTTGACTAGATCCATCCAAGTCACAATGCTCTTGTATTCCAAGGATTTGTACTAATTCAATACCTTGCCTTTGAAAGATAGAACCAATAATCCAACCATGATATCTTCAAATATAATATTGTAAACTGATGATAAGGAAGCTAAATCTCAATAATATTCTTGTGCAGTCTTGTATTTCCCTTGATAACTAGACATGTTTTTCAAAGAAATCCTAGGAATTTCATGTAGAATTAGGATATTGAGGGGGAAAAAGTCATACCATGGTGAAAAGTTTTGATGAGCCATCAACCCTAACCTTGATGAGCTGTCAAAATAATATAAATAAGACATGATCTACTGGTGATACTGATGAATAAGTAAGGCATCTAGTTTCATTTGTTTATAGTCACCAAGTGAATTTACAATCTCCACATAATGAGGTCAAGAAAATTCACCAAATATTGATTCATTTGGGGAAAAGATAGAAAAATATCTAGAGGGTAAGTGAATACATCATGAATTTATCCCATCGGGTGTGCCAAAAACTATTGTGGTCTAGATTGACATCAGGATGATACCTGAACTAGACTATTATCTGAAATATTTTGGAGGTGAGCACCCACTAGTCATATCCCATACCCAACATTGAAAGGGTTAAAATACCTTAACTCGACCTCCAAAGTAGGCTGGCATACCTTATAAACTTATTAAATGTTGACTCATTTTAGCTTAAAATAGCAAAATCTTAGGGATAGAGATGAAAAGGGTTAAGAAAAGAATGAATTAAGAATTAATGGATTAAGCTAACATCATAGGCATCCACAGAGAATCCTCTAGATTTTTAGAAAATAATGTTTAGGACAAAAAACATTCGAAACTTAGAAACAATCCATATTGAGAGCTTTGGGTATACTTAAAGAATTATTCCAAACATCTAAAGCATTAATAATCCAAGTTAACAAAATTAGATTAACACCTTGACTAACAAAAATAGAATCCTCATAAGTATACATATAAGCATGAATCATTCCAATTTGCTCTAAGTTAGCAATCCAAATTAACAAAATAAACTAACCATAGCAGTAGTAGCATAAATGACTTCACAAGATTAATAAAAACAATCAACATAGACACAAGTTTGAGGTAAACATCCCTAGTAATACTCTTTTCATTAATTGCAAAGAATGTACAATAATAGCGCAAGCAAACACTTCAGAGCTGATCCTTTGAAATGAGGGTTCGACCTCTATTTATAATTTTACAATATTTTGTTTTTTAGCATTACAAGGAATCTTCTAAGTTGGTGATCTTCTTAGAAATTGTCATTAATGGTGGCATCTATCTACATCTTCTTAAACAACATATTTTGAGTAAGAGCCAACCTATGCCATCCCCTATTCTTGATTGCCTTCATGGCCATAAATTTTCAATTGAATTTGTTGAGTCAAGGATTCTAGAAACTTTTGATTACAACTTGGTGTTTTGGGCTTTCATGGCATCTTAATCAATCTCCTCCACTCACTGTAACACACAGTTGCGTGCAATCGCATTGATAATTTGAATTTAGGATAAATTCAACCATTGTTGTTGATATGAGAATGAGCGGTTGTGATTAGCTAACTCATGTATGCTCTCTACCTTTGTATTTCTTGAATCCATGCTAGATTCTTGCCTTCTCAAGCTTTTGACAGATTTGGTCGTGAAAAAGGGGAAAAATGCGGATTTGAGAATTCACCTGTTTCAACATGTTTACCTTGCGGTTGCTAGAATTCTTTTTGCTCAACCTCCTTTGAATTTTAGTGGATATTTGAAAAGTAGACCTTTCTTGGTTTTTCTTGAAAGCATGTTTATCCACAATTTCGGGTTCTTTCTTCATTTGAAATCATCTCACGACCGTGCATCTTCTATTTCGGTGCCATAACTACGTGCACTATTTTTATACTTAGACAATTTTGCTCGTTCTAGCCGTGGAAAGACAAATATTAATAGTTTTGTACCTTCACTAGATCTCTTTCTTCTAGTTGTACCTCATACAAAGGAAATTAAAAAAAATGCATTCAAAAGAACTTTAGCCATTTTTATGATATTATTTATGGATTCACCAAAATTGATGGATTCGAGCTTTCTCGCTCTTGGCCATGCCACTAACAAAGAGATATGGTTGTCGTGCTTTAACACTACTTTGTCAAACTCCTTGGGGATCGACAAGAATCAATGGATTTTGATATTAACTCTTTACTACCCACTTTTTCTCATTTTTGTGCCACTAACAAAGAGAAACGATAGTCATCATTTTGCAACTTTAGACCACTCGTCACCTTTTACCTCGAAATCAAATTTTGAGTGGATTCGAGCTTTCTCCTCTATACTACTCATTTCTGTGTGATTATCAAAGAAGAACAGTTAGCTGTGGAGAAAAATTATTTTGCATCTCTTGAGAAAATATCACCATGGATTTGAGCAAATCAGCGGATTTGGGCAATGTCTTTGAACATTTAGTCGAATTTGTAAAATTTTGGACCTTCAACTACTTATGTGGTTGTCTTTAAAAAATTTAATACATGTAGTTTTTTTAGCCTAGAGTGTTCTATGTTGTTTTTATACTAAGCATCCTATACAATTTGTAGTATGCCATGTTAGAATAGGTAGCCCTATTACCATTTGATATATGTTCAACTAGTTTAAGGATAAAGTATTTATGTGCCTAAACCTCTTATGCCAAAATAACTTATGATATTTTGATGGATGGAGAAATATCTAGTGATGATGAAATATCAAGAGCAAATAGACCATTTATGAAAGATCCAATAGCTATAAATTTTTCTTGTTTGGTAATGAAACATTTCTTTTTTCCATCAATAATTTTAAATTCAACCATCATGTTTTGGTCTAACATTTGAGATATTGACAATAGATTATTAGCTAACCCAAGTACATACAATACATTTTCAATTATGTATTTTTCATTAAGTAGATTGATTGAAACATTTCCTATGCCTTTAACCTTATACGTTTTATTATCTACAATTATAACTGGTTTTTCATTTCCTTCTTGAAAAATATCAAACCATTGTTTGTTTCTAGAAATATGTTTACTATATACCAATAATTTTCTTCTTTTTGAGTAATTAATACTTTATCTCCAATTGCCATGATGGGAGCTTCAACTTGAAAAAACATCTTTCTTTTAATCATTTTTTACAATCTTCAAAGCATGTGACCTTAATGTCTTTTTCAACTCTTTTGATTTTTGTCTTCTCTTATTAATCTCAAAATATATCCTTTAAAATTTCCTTATGGACCAATACTATTTTAATTCACCAATTTTCTTGATTATTAAAAACCGATTTCCTAAGTTTGATCCTTAAAATGTTTTCTTTGCCTCCTCATTAAAAACTTATCATTTAAATTATTCCCTATGAATTCTTTTTGTCTCCCTAATTATTTTCCTTTCAATATTCCAATGAACTTTAGAGAATATAAATGGAGGTAAAAATATTTTGTACCTTATGAAGTGTGCTCAATAATGTGTCCACATTTTCCTTTCTTCAATATCTTCACCTTTAAGAATGCTCCTTTCAAATATTCCTTTCAAAAATTCCTTTGCCAAAAATCCACTTCATAAAAATCACGTGAGCTTTCTGCTTTAAATGTCTTAATTCCTCCAACTTTTTTCCTTTCCAAATCAATCTCAACTTTTCTTTTTAATAAAGCAATTGTTTCCTCGATATTAAATCTAGATTATATAGATGCCAACTTTATCACCATAAATCAATTTTTTTTTAAATAATGTCTGCACATTATACTTTTTAAAATGAATTTATCTTGAATGTTCTGCTTTGCATTTTCCCTCAATCTTTAGAAAATATGCTCAATCGTATGTATTCAATATGTTGAAACGTCCTCACTTGACATTCTAAACTTTTTTCAACATGTGTGCTATTAATGTCCTCTTTAGACACATGCAATAAACATTTTATTCCCCTATAATATGTGTTTTACCTTTCTTCTGCCTGCATTTTCTTATCTAACACACACTCTTATGGGTCTTTAATCCTATTACTTCTGCATCATCGCTTTTAAATGTTGCTTCTGCAACCATACATTTCTTAGGATCTCCTCCCTTATCTGGGCCTTCCTGCAACTTCCTCCTAGTGATGTCAACATACTTTCCTTCTTCCTACAAATTCCTTCAGTATTTATCAATATAATCAAACACTTCTCCTTCTTTGGGTGCTTAAGAAAATAAATATGACTCCTTCTATGGGTGTCTATGAACCTCTATTATAAAATTCTATTGCTTATGAATACAACCTTATTTTAAGGACATTCATCTTAGGCACTCACAAATAGCATTTTGCATTTAGTAGAGATTCACTAACTACAGAAAAACACTAATCGTAGACACTAATGGAGACTCAACAATCATGACAATTTAGTGACAATGGCAACATTTCACGTGTCTTCACATTAAATGTTGTACTCTCACTTGACTTGCTTAAAGTAGCTCTAATACCATTGTTAGTAAATATGCTAGACTTAATTAATAACTTCAAATACAATACTTAAAGTTTTCTTACAATATACCATAATGTAATACATACACATATTCAACCCATGATTTAAAATGAATTCACACGTTGTATTCAACATGGATAACAAGATTACAATGTTTTACATTACAAGATAGAGTATTCCAATTCACATTACATATAAACTCACATACTATCCTTATTAATAGCCGTTACAAAGAGTCTGCTGGTATTTCATTTTCAACTATTCTTCATCTCCTCAAAATCATGGGAGATATGACTCTTCATAATAAGAGAAATATTTTATTAGCCTTCTAATAATGACAAACATCTAATGATTACTAAATACCAAATATTTACAAGATACCTAGACACTAAATATTTACAAAGTGTTTACAAGATACTTGCAAGGTACCAATTAATGTAATAATCTCCAACATATTTTGTAGAAAAGAGAAGAACATAGAAGTTAGGGATATAAATGTATATGCTTCAACTATAGTTACTTATAGTTAAAGAGGTTGGAAGGACCTTAACATATTTTTGTCAAACACAACAATGATTCTGATTGTGATCTATGGATTCTTGGGGGTGACTTCAACATAGTTTTATCTCCTTTAGAAAAGAAAGGTGGTAGTCTTGGATTATCTAAATTAATGTAATGTTTTCCTTCATTTGTCAACTCAAACGACCTTTGGGAGGCAACATAGGGTTTTTTTCCTTATGATTTGAACTCAGGTCATCAAGATGAAACCATGCAAAGAAACATTAATATGTTTTTGGATTTTTATCAAAACCTAAATTCAAATCATATAAAATATGTTAAAAAAAATTATAAATTTAAATGTTTATTTCAAAATCTTATCATTGTTTCAAATAAATTTTTGCCAAATTATATAATTTATAAAAAAATATATTATATTATCTACTATAGTTTTTTTATTGGAACCAACAATTATATTCAATAAAAATAAAAGAGGTTACAATAAAAAGGAGCTGGAAAGATCACAACTCGGGGCGCAAGGCCATCCATACAATCAAAACCGGAACCAACCCTTAAAAGGGCGAATACACAACATAAATAAGCATAGAAAAATAAACTAGAGTAACAAAAAAATTTAAACTGTAGAACTGTAGCTCTAGGCACTAAGTAGACTTATTGCTTCGTTGTGTCGTTTCAATACCACAAAGGTGTTGGAATTCTTGAGTTGAAAGGCTAAAATCATTTTTCGGATAGACTGACTCCATCTTCTTTCCCCTGTTTAGAACTACGAGAACACCGAAACCGCACAGAAGAGGAAGAAACTTTAGATTTTGCTTCCTCTATAGGAACCACCAACTCCATCGATGAAGGCTCTACATCGAATGCCATTATCACTGTCACTAAGATACTCCAACACACTATAGTTGTTGGATGAATCATAAACATAACTACTTAACCGAACACTTGTTATATAAAGTCGCTTCTCTAGAGCGACATCTTCTTCTACAAATCCCCATTTCGGACTACGATCCAGAAAAAATATATTAAAGGACTGCCGGTTAAGTAAATTGTGAAATGTACTATAGTTTTTGAATTTTCATTACTTTGTAGAATAGGGACTTTCTTTTCATTTCAGACACAAGGCCTTTGTTTTTCTTGTATTTATAAAAAATATAATAATAATATAAAGTGCAAAGGACGAGATTATAAATCTAGCCTAGATTTTAGTGAAAGGCTTAATTATTAAATTGACAATTTTTAATATGTAGAACATGAGCCCACGTGCTAAAAATGAAATAAATTTAATCCGTGTGACCCTTAACACATTGTTTTATAGGTTTAATCTTTACTTTATCAATGTGTTAAGCATTTGATTCATAAAGTCAATTTTCTTACGAAAGAAATTAATGAAAGAGACATATATGGGGACGAAATTTGCCCATGCCGGCATGAATTTGTCCAATAACAATATTTTAATTTTAATATAAAGTAATTTAATTTTCATATTTTAACTTAAATCTTGAGAAAAATATTTTTAAACCGAGGATCTAGATGTAAATTTTAATATAAATTCTTTAAAAAAAAATTAAAATACAAACTTAAATTACACAAAATTTTATTAAAATCCCCCGTATTATGTTATATTATTTTAAGGGATGGTTAATATGCAAGGATGGAACTTCAATCTCACGATCAAATGTCAACCTCCATTTATGGGTGATAAAGTATAGTTTTTTTTAGCATTCTTTAGATAAATACATTGCGAAGGATTTAAAAAATAGAACTTGCATTCAAGTTTAGTTTATATTGAGATTTAAGATAGCTTATTTGACTTTTTAAATTCTATGTAATAAGGTGTATAGTAATTTATTTATGAATTAATGTGAGTCAAAATAACGTTTAAGTGTGAGTTTAATAAGAGTTTTGTCTTTATTGTTAATCATATCAAGTATTTTCTTGTAACAGATTTGGCTTGTGAAGTAGATCTCATTTTGTGAAGTGGTTCCTTCTTTAAGGAATAACATTTGTGTTGCCTTATTTGAAGGGTATGATCACATCCATTTAGAATAAGGGCAGTGACAATTTTTCAAATTGCGAAAAATGAAATTGCAAAGTGTGAAGGATGAGGGTTTTTTTCTGAAAAACATCTCATCTTTTAGGATCCATATCTTCACGAAGATTTATCCGATTCAGCTAATTCTTGGACCAACTTGTGAAGAATTTGAATAGCTTTAAAATGAGTGGTTATATGGAAAATCTAAGTAATATTGAGGGAGATACAACCCTGTGAATTCAACCATTTGGAACAAGGGTAGTGACAATTTTTCAAATCTTGAAAAACAAAATTGTAAATATTTGCCAACTAGGGTACGAACGATGGGAAGAGCAATGAAGGACTAGGACTTCAGCGAGGCAAGACATTATATATGGACAAATAATTTTTCAGCCAAGTTATTTTTTCCCTTTATTTATCTTAGAAATTATGCATGAAAATTTTATAAAGTATTTATCAAGTATTATATTTGTTATAGAACTTTCAGATAAATTTCATTAGATTTTGAGTTTTAGTTTTCTTTTCATGGATCAATTTTTTAGTTAAATCCTTATAATCATCCCTAGTGGTAGATATTAGTGAGCGCACCTCAGAGAAATCCTCATTGCTCCAAGATAGGACAGTTTTTGATAAATTTAATGGGTATTGGCTAGGGGCTTCGACCTTGAGAAAATGGATTGATAGAAGTTGAAAGTCTCCAAGAGTGATTCTATCATTTCTTCCCAAAGGTTTCTTCCTGGCCATTTTATGTTTTAGGGAAGAAAGAGAAAGAATCCTAAAAGGGGGTCCTTGGTTTATGGGAAGAGTAGGACTCTTCCTTACCCGTTGGTATGAAGGCTTTTTACCTAAAAATGTAAATTTATCCCTAGTACCAGTTTGGGTTAAGATGTTTGGATTACCTATTGAATTTTGAGAAATAGATACCTTCAAGGCAATAGGCAACACTCTAGGAGAATTCCTTGAGATTTCAGATACAACAAAAGATGGATTTTTGGCTATTTATGCTCGAATATTGGTCATGATTGATATAAGTAAACCTTTACCAGATTCAATCATTCTTAAGTATGGGGATAAGATGTGGATCCAAAATAAAGATTATGAAAATATATCTTTTAGATGTAGAAGATGTCATGAGGTGGGGTATATTGAGAGATCATGCCCTAAGAAGAGCCCAACAAAATCATTTGTAGAAAATTGTAAGAGAAATTTACAAATGGTTATGGATAAAGATGGTTTTCAACTTCCAAAATATAGATCTAGAAAAATAAAAGAAAATTAACAGTGGAGACCAATAAGAAAGGATACTGGAACAAATTCTAATTTTTTTGAGGCTTTAGTCTATGAAGAAAAAGTAGATCAAAACTTAGAGGACACAGGACAACAATTTCAACATATTAGCAAGGAACCATCTATTCAATATGATTCTAATTTAAGGAAGAACATTCTCGATGAACCCAAAAAATGTGTTTCATCATATTTTGAAGACTCTCTTGAAGTACCATGCACCATTGAAGAGAAAATAATTAGTAAATAAAATGTAGTTTTAGAAGGTAATACCTATGCCATTAATTCTATGCCATTAATAAGGAAATACCAGAAAATGAGCAAGATAAGTCAAAAGCTTCTATAATAGATCCAAGAGAGGATAAATATTTGAAAAAAAAATGGTGAAAGAATATTGAGGAATAGAATAATAAGATCTACTCCTGATATAGGCAATGCAAAAAGAGGAAAACCCTCAAATTATCAAGCAAGATCCATGGAAGCAAGAGCTAACATAGAGAAAGAAACATAAACTAAGTTGGTTGAAATTCTCTTTACCAAAAAACAAAATGATATTGGTAATACGCAAGAGGGGCCAAAAGCCCCTAATGAGACATGATTATCATCTCATGGAATATAAGGGGTTCTAATGCCCCCTCAAAGCATAGGTGTATTAGGGACCTATGTTTAAGTAATAAACTTGATATTATTTGTATCCAAAAAACTAAAATGACAAAAGAAGTTTCAAAAACTATGAAAGCGGTTTGGGTAAGATGTGAATGGAATGCTATGGATTCTGAAGGAGCAACAAGGGGAATTCTAACTTGTTGGAATCCTTCTAGAACCTCTTGTGTAACCATTCATAAAACTAGGCATTGGATAGCCTCTTTAGTCACTTTTTACTTTGCTAATATTCGCTTCATCCTTATTAATGTGTATGGTACTACAACTCAGTCAGGTAGATTAGAATTTTAGAGTGGGATTGATGCCTTTATGAGAAGTAACAACCAAGAAATTCGTTTCATGATAATTGGAGATTTTAATGCCATTACCAAGCTGAATGAAAATTTTGGGAGAATTAGAAAATTGATCCAAAGTATGAAATATTTCTCAGCTTTTATGCAAAACAACAATCTATGGGAATTTGAGTTTGAAGAAGACAACTATACTTGCACCAACAACAAGAGAGGCAAAAAACTAATAGCAAAAAAATTAGATAGATGCATTCTCTCAGATCATTGGCTAGATGAAGGAACTTGTGATAAAATTAATACCTTAACAAGGATTGGTTCAGATAACTGGTGAATAAAAGTTAAAATGGTGGTTAGTGAATTTAAAAAATATCATATTTTAAATATGAGCATATGTGGGAAGACCATCCTCAATTTGTTGATATGATAGCTCAAACGTGGAATTATTTAGGTAATGGTGGGTTGTATGCTCTTCCAAACAAAAATTAAAGCTATGACATATAGATTAAAATAATGGAACAAGAACACATTTGGAAATATTTTTGAGAAGAAATAAGAACTAAAATATAAACTTTCAAAATTCTAAGAAGGTGATGAAAATAATACAAGCTCAGAGGAAAGGGAGTTTCTTAGCGAATATCATAATATTTTGAGTAAGGAAGAGAAATTCTAGAGATTAAAATCAAGATAGACTTAGTTAAAACAAGGAGATAAAAATACAATTTTTTTCATAGGATGGCTATAGTATAAAGATCTTTTTCTAGAATTGGTAGAATTAAATCAATATAAGGGGTTTGGATTGAAGATCAAAGTGAAATTAGAAAATAGGCTAAATCATTTTATCAAAATATTCTAGGTTCAGAGGAGTCCTAAGTTCTTAATGATAAACTTCTTCAAGATGTTCCTTTAGTTATTACGAATGAAGATAATAGGAAACTGATGGAGCCTATTACTCTAGAAGAAGTTCATTTAGCTCTTTTCTCTTTTAATAAGGATAAATCCCCTGGTCTAGATGGGCTCTCTACAACTTTTTATCAACATAATTGGTATATAGTGAAGGATTATTTATTGGTGGCAGTGGAACAGTCTAGGGTAAAACAATATATTCCTTATAAAATAAATGCAACTTATCTTACCCTAATTCTAAAAAAAGAAGGATGTTGAATTGTTTGATTCTTTTAGACCCATAAGCCTATGTAATATGACTTATAAGATTATTTTTAAAGTGATGGTGATTAGATTAAGGCCATTGTTAGACAAAATTATTTCAAAATATCAATGAGGTTTTGTGAAAGGGAGACAAATTTTGGATGAGATCATCGTAGCTTGTGAAGTTATACATTCAACATCTTCAAGAAAATAGAAAGCTATGATCTTAAAACTTGATATGAGTAAAGCCTATGATAGGGTTAAATGGAATTTTCTTTTTGTAATTTTAGATAAGTTTATTTTTGGGAAGAAATGGGTTAGATGGATTAAAGCTTGTGTCTCTTTAGTTTCTTATTCAGTGTTGGTCAATGGGTTAGTGACAGATTCTTTTAAAGCCAAGAGAGGCCTTAGACAAGGAGATAATCTATCTCCTTATTTGTTTATTATTATGGTAGAAGTTTTGAGTAGGAACTTAAAGAAGACTTAAAAATATGGGTTTATATGTGGACTTAAGGTTAGTAATAACATCGATGACATCACCCATCAACAGTTTGTAGATGATACAACATTTTTCGGAAGGACAAGGATAAATGAGGCCAAAGCTTTGAATAACTTTTTAAAAGAGTACAAAAGAGCTTCAGGGAAAAACATTAATAGGATTAAATCCAAAACCTACTTTCTTAACACTCCTACTAATATCAAAGCAAAAATTTGTAGGTTTGCTTCAAATGGAGGAGGTAAATTTGCCAACTTATCTAGGGATGCCTTTATTTGAGGGGAGAATGAGGATAGATTTATGGAATCCAATTATTAGTAAGGTTCAAAATAAACTTCTAGCTTGAGAAGGTAGATGATTAACTTTACCAGGAAGAGTGTAGTTAATTAAGTTAGTCTTACATGTCATTCCAAAATATTATATGTCTTTGTATTCTATGCCAAAATCAATTGAAAAAAGTTTAATCTTTATTATGCGATCCTTTTTATGGTTAGGTTTACATGATAAAAGAAAATTTTCTTTGGTGAAATGGAGCAAGTTGTGTGATGATAAAACTAGGTGAGGTCTTGGTTTAAGAGCTCTTACATATGCAAACTTAGACCTTAGGGGAAAATTTATTTGGAGATTGTACAAAGAGAGTCAAAGATAATGGACAAGAATTCTTCTAAGTATGTTGATCCCAATGACCCAAATTTAATATTTACTGCATTCTCTCTTCCAAATGGTTTTTCTCTTTGGAATGGTTTAAAAAAATCTATTGATATTATGATTAAAGGTTTAAGATGAGTGGTGGGAACTGGAGGAAAATTTTCTATTTGGATGGATGGTGTGATAAAAAACCACTCAATTTAGATCTAGTTTTGAAACCTTGGATGATATTGCTTCAAGCCAAATACGGTGATAGGGTTTCAAACATTTTGTACAAGGATAGATAAGGAAGATACAAATGGAAAGAAGATTTTTTTACAAGTATACAAGACACTGATTCTAGGAGGAAATTGAGTAGAAAGATAACAACTGTAATTATTTCGAGGGGTGCCAAAGATAAATTAATTTGGGAGTTGAATAGCTTAGGAGAATACACAATAAGAAGTGGATATAATGTTCAACACCAACAAAATAATAATATCACTAGAATTTGGAGAGATATTTGAGATAGCCCAAGCATTCCTAAAATCAAAATGTTTGTTTGGCTAGTAGGTCATAGAATAATTTTATCCTCGGATAACCTTATGAAATGGAGTTTTCATGGCCCCTCTAAATGTGTTTTCTGTAATAAGGAAGATGAGAGTATTGATCATATCTTGGGACATTGCTCAATAGTCTAGAATGTATGGTAATGGGTTCTTAATATATTTGGTAAATGCATGGTTATGAATAGAAGAATTGAAGATTGGTTAAAGCAATGGCAGCGCACTTATAAAAATTAGGCTTTACGGACAATATGGGATATATCAAAAGATATAATACTTTGGACTATATGGCTAGAAAGGAATAGAAGAATATTTAAAGTAAAGGAAAAAAGTTTAGAGGTAATGAAAAAGAAGATATATTTATCCATAGAGGAGTCTAAACCAAACATATCAACTCACCCCATCCCTAATTTGGAAGTAGAAAGTCTTGATATATGGAGTCAAGTCATTAAATGGAATTACGATATTGGGTACAAGAGAAACAAAAATAAGGTAAAGAATATAAAGTGGAAACTACTAGATGTGGAGTGGATTAATTTGAATTTTTATGGAGCATCAAAAGGAAACCCAGGACCAGCAGGAGGAGAAGGAATAATTAGAAATAATTGAGGAGAGATTTTGTCTCATTATGCTTTCAATTGTGGATTTAAGACAAATAATGAAGCTAAAGCTTGGGAAAATTTAGAAGGGTTAAAAATATGTAAAAAAATAAAATGGAATAGAGTTTGGATGGAAGGTGATTCTCTCATAGTAATAAATGCAATTTTAAGGAAAGCAAAGGCTCCATGGAACATACAAGAGATAATTTTGGAAATTCAATATCTTGCTAAAGAGTTTGAAAAAATCAGGTTTACACATATATTAATGGAAGGAAACATATGTGTAGATAAGCTACCCAATAGAGGGGTTTGGTTGAGGATCGTGAAGTTAATATCTCCTTTCCATAGTTAGAAGAAGTAGAAAGTTTAGTTGAAGTTGACAAAAATTGTTGATTACCTAAATCAATTAATGATTAAAATTTACTTTAATGTTTTCCATTGGTAATATCTATTTTATTTTGTAACAATAATGTGTGTATTCATTTAGACTATTTATTATAATTTTTTGTGGTTGCACTTGTGTTTAAGGAAGGAAACTAGCAATCCAGGTTTGGTAAAGTAGACTATGTTAGTGCGATGTTTTGGATATTTTACTCTACTAAGATGCAAGGCATAGATAGTAGAGGTGAATTTTTTGGCATTGTGAAGGTTGCTATAGGAAAATATCCAAAAATATGCTAAATTATGGAGTAATTGTATTCATACAAAGATTTGAAAAGATTCAAAAAATGAAAATCAAGAATTCAGACATTTTATGTAAAATGATGTAGGTTTCTATTTATAGCATCTCAATTGATATGAGAAGTGTATCTATTTGTAAACTCTCAAGCTCTAAAGAAGATATATGTAATTTTTTAAGGGTGGGGGACCCGAGTACAACCTATTTTTATCAAGAAAAATAAAAAATAAAAGTTTTATTCTTTTCTTATGTTTTGGGTGCAATTAAAAGGCAAAGAGCAAGTATTACTTTTTATTTCAAATTTTAGAAGAAACTTAAAAATTAAATAATTTTTAGATAGATATTTAGAAAATAAATAATTAATGTGAATAAAATCTAGATAACATGGTAAAATTTTTTTTTTTTTAAGTTTTTATTGGAAGTAAGGATGTCTTAGTTAGTTAGTGATAAGAAGAAGAGCAAGCCTCTACCAAACCTATCTAAGTAGCAGATACTATACAAAAAGTGATTATCAAGGATAAGATGATTGAGCATGATATAATGGTTCTTATATATAGAGGGTTAATATGTAGGTTCCATGGATACTGGCCAATGTTTTAGAGATTCAAAATTGGATCAAGTGAAATGGAGAATGAACTTAAATTACTTCATGACTTTTATTTCAAAAGGATTTTTTCTCATTATCTTCTCTAGTTAAAAAATAATGGATGGTGGCCCTTGGTTTAGGGGTAAAGATGCATTATTTTTTTTGATTAGTTGAAAGAGGGGGCTTTGAAAGGGATCCCAAATATTTTACATTAGATAAAGCAAAAAGGAGATAGTCTCCACAAGACCAGCCTCAAAATTACAACACACAAGAGAAATACTTGGATATCTCGACATAGCCCAGAGAAAATCTTCGACGGATGCCAATAAGAGAAGCAGTAAAAAAAATAAAATCTCTAAAATAGGGGATCAAGGACCCCTTAAGGACGGACAAAAAGGAATAGCTAGAGAAACCACAACTATTCGAATGCCTCATAAGGATCTCACTTGTCATCACTTGCATTATGCTCATCATCAAAGACCTAGATGCGCCCATCCTTCTACTTTTTGATGGCATCAACCATCTTCTCAACATGCCAAAGGAGAATTTAGGCCATGTTAGATGCTCTAAATGTGAATTTCATTGATTCCTCTAAATTGACAAGGGTATCAAAGTTAACTCTCTATTGGATACGGATTGAAGGCCCACTCGGGGGATCACCGTACTTTAGGGAGAGAGACCGAACATGGGCCCCTTTAATATTTGGTTTCTTTAGCTTCACTAGAGACTCTTATAAGGTCTCCTTATCTTGATCAATTACAATGGCCGTTTTCTGTTTCCCCTTGAAGCTTTACACTATATTTAAGACCATGGAGAGAGAATTTTTCTATGGAAATAAAGACTATTAAAAGACTTATGGTGTGGATTAGGCTTTTTGGAATTCCTTATCAACTTATCAATAAGGAAGGTTTGAAGAATATCGGTAATACTTTAAGGGAATTCATCCAAGAGGGACCAACTACTAATGATAGAAGGCATGTTGTATACACTCAAAAATGTGTTGCTATGGATATTTCAAAACCTTTACCAAGGTCCATTAGAATTAAATCTTAGTTAAGAGAATTGGATCAATAAGTGAATTATAAAAATATTGCATTTTGATCTCACAAATGTTATGAGATTGAACACATGGTAAGAGATTGTAAAGTGAAAATGATGAAGAAAGGATAGAAAATTTTGGGCATGATACAAACTTCAATATGAAACATGGATATTTTATCATAGTAGAACTTGGGCCAAATCAATAATTTTCCACTCCTAATAATGTGGTAACCCCTATACATTATCAAATGCAAAGGTCATTAAAGTTTACTCAAATAAATCATTAGAAAAAATAATAGAAGGGATGAGCAAGTACAATGCAAAAGTTTAAATTCAAGAGTTAAAGGTATAAAGGTTGATAGGAAGACAATTTTTTTTGTGAATGAGGTGAAGGAGGTAAAAGTTAATCTAGGTAAATCATCTTCATTTTCTTCAAGTAGCATAAAATTCTCTCCTTACAATAAAAATGAAATTAGTATAAAGTGTATTTATTATACTTTAGGGTTTTAAGAGCAACATAATAAAAAAATGAATATGGAGGATATTCATGGAAAATTAGGATTTTCAAGCCAACATAAGAAAGTAATTATTATGCAATATCATCCTTGTATTTTAAGGTTTTCAAGGTAACATAACGAAGAAGGTGTTTATGAGGCTATTCCTTGCATTTCATAATCTTTAGGCCAACACAAAGCTTTAGAAGATAAGTCTCGTTATAAATAATATGGAAAGTTAGAAGAGATTGAAAAAGATAAAAGTGTTGGTGGGAATGAAAAAAGGAGTGGAAGGTCATCAAAGCATGAATAAAGAGAAAAAACTCAAAGGGATATTGATTTGGGAAGCCAAATAAAAATATCATAGGTGTTAACAAGAAGTGAGACTAAGCCCACTAATAAAAATAAAAATTGATGATGAAAATGGTATCATGGAATATTAAGGGTATGAGTAAGCCCCCTAAAACAAAGTTATTGAGGTGAGTTTATTTTAACACAAGAAATAAAATTAAGTGGCGAGGAACATAAGGATGCTCTTAAAAAGATATGGAATATTGGGGATTGTCTAGAAGCTTCTTCTATAAGAGCGTCCTATAGTATTACAATAATATGGGACAAATACCAATGGGATGGACAATTATTTTTTTGTTGTGTAGGGAACCTCTAACAAAGTTGTTTTTGGATTATTTTATTAGCAAATTGACCAGACTTATAAAAAAAATTGGATACAATACTTAAGAATTACTTACAATATACCACAATTCAATACACACAAATTCAACCTATGTTTCAAAATGAATTCATGCATTGTATCTAACATAGATAATAAGATTACAATGCTTTACATTATAAGATAAAATACTGTAATTCACATTACATATAAACTCACATGCTATCCTTATTAATAGCCTTTACAAAGAGTCTCTTGGCATTTCATCTTCAACTATCTCTTCATATTCTCAAACTCATGAGAGATATGACTCTTCATATTTATCATAGGAGAAATATTTTATTAGTCTTCTAATAATGACAAACATCTAATGTTTACTAAATACCAAATATTTACAAGACACCTAGACATTAAATATTTATAAAGTATTTACAAGATACTTTGTTTTTGGTTTTGTGGAAAATACCCCTTTCAGGGTGCCACTTTTGGGTAAGACCCAAGGAGGTAGGGGTATCTATTCCGCAAAAAGATGCCTAGGGCTCACACCTGGCCTGGTCCCTTTAACACACTCAAAGAGCATGCCTAAAATAACAAAAACACAAACAACAAACAACAACAAAATACAAAAAATAACAAAAACACAAAAAAATAAAACACAACAAAAACAACATGAAAACACAAACACACAAAAAAAACAAAAACACAAAACAAAAACAAAACACAACACAAACAACACAAAAACACACACATCAAAGAAATAAAGCAAGGAAAAAACATATTACATCTAAGGCTAAATGAAACCAACAAGCCTTTTAGCCAAGATTCAATAGAAGAAACAAAAGAAAGAGCTATCTAATATGGGAACTGAAAAACCTCGATTGAACTAGAGAGAAGCTAATACAAAGGAAAAATGAACATGGTAACTTTATAATTGAAGTCATCTAGTGAAAGGATATAAAGAAGAGCATCCCTGATTTACAAATCCCACCTGTATTTTCATCCCTGATTTACATTTTTCTCCAATATTTTCATCCAAAGACTTGTTGAAACCAAATTTTCTCCTTTTTGAATTTGAACCACATTTGTTTTCCTTCTTGCCTTCTTGTCTGTATCCAAATTCATTTTTTTACTAGAGGTTCGACTAACTCCTGATGGCTCTAGATTTAAATCTATTTTTGGTATTTGAGAATATATGACTAAATCTTAATTCATAGATCCCTAGGATCCTCCTTGAGAACTAAAGCTTTTTTTGATCTTCTCCTCCATTTTGTGTTTTTGTTGGTGAGTTTTCTCTTGTTGAGGACAAATCTCAAAATTACTATTAACTAGGCCAGTGGATTTCTTTAAGGAGTATTTGACTATTTTTGGGTGGGGAGTCTGTGAACTATTAGAAAATTAGATTTCTAAAATATTCTTCTCCATAGAATCATCCACATCCTCTAAATCATCTTCCACTACAAGTTTTTAAAACCTATTATCTAAGGAGGTTGACTTATCTGTAGGCTCATTTTCTTAGTAATATGGTTTTTTTTAGGAACCTAAAATTCCTCCTGACCTTGATCCTTCTTTGTTTTCTCCAAGGCTACATATTTACAATATTTTACTAAGTGTCTGTATTCATGATAGACCCGATACCTAAAGGGAATGTTTTGATAATAAACTTCTTACTCCCAAGTTTCTTCCCAAAACTGCAAAGTGATTATTTTTATAGGGGGTTATTAAAGTCTATGAGCACACAAATCCAAACATAAATAAAATGTTCAAACTACATTGTGCTATCTGTTGTCATCATGTAGGTGTCTAAAGTGTTACAAATTGTTGAGAAGACTATAGGATTCTAGAATTCAACCGGTAAACAAAAAGTATGATCCAAATAGGTCCTACTGAAGGTATTTCCTCCTCAACCTTAAATAAAGCATGCCAAGGTTTCATGAAAAAAATAGCTCAACCAAAAAACCAAGGTCCACCCTGGAATATGTGTTGTCTATCCTCCACATTAGCAAATAATACCAAAATATACCCATTAGGATAATCTGATATACTAAACTCACTTGGAGTTTGCCATTGCTTCAAATCCCAACTTTTAAAAGTAGCTAAGGATGGCCGAAAGCCCAAGAATCAAAAGATCAACCCTTGTTGATCCATTGTAGCAATTCCATCCTAAATGTTAAATCATTGTATATTAACTACTAGAGATCCATCCTATGCTCGCATGCAACCAGAGTCTATTTTCTTAGGATCAATCCTTGGCATATGAAGAGGTTGACGCAAAAAATCTTGTTTACCAATTGGAATTTTTGAAGGTTGAGCACCCCTTACAACATCTTTAAAATTCATTCTATTCATAGTTCCACATGTTCCTTTCCTTGCATCCTCCCTCCTTCTACGGATCTTGCTCTTCAAACCCTAGTTTTTCCTCTCTTCATAAAAACTTGATTGCACGCCATCAATGTAATTTCATATTTATTTTATACTATTTTCCTGCTATGAAGCATAATAGTAAACTAGGAGATTAGTTTCACCTTGCTAAGCTGACTGTTCAGTCAATTTAAACTAAAATAATTTTTTTTTACAACTAAAGTATTTTTAATTATTTCATATTTACAAGATACTTGCAAGATACCAAATAATGTAATATTCTCCAACACCCCCTATTATATTATTTGGTATATTTTCAATCTCTTACTCTAGTTATATCTTTCAAGCTCTAGTTTTGGCCCTAACTTTGGCTCTTGCAATTCTTATTTTGATTTTTTAATTTTGGCTTGGACTTTATTTGTGGGTTAATTCCTGACTTTGGCTCAAGTAGATTAAGTAATATTCTTGTGTAGAGATAGTTATGAAAGAATTCAACTTTGCTTCAATCAAGTGCCCTTTTACAAATATCTACAAGTTGATCTTTAGTAGAGATATCTTTAAGTTCAATATAATGATATTGAGTATGATCCCAATTAAAATAACATTGTGCTTCAATATGTTTAAGTCTCTCATGAAACACTAGATTTTTAATCAATTTTAGAACTCCCTAATTATAACAATTTAATATTGTATGATTTCTATTAATATCCATATCTAAATAACTATATTGTAACCATAGTGCCTCATATATAATATCTCTTACAACATGAAATTCTACTTATGTGGAAGAAAGAGCCACTAAATGTTAATTTTACTATGCCATGAAATGAGTCCTAAAAAAAAGAAAATACATAGCCTAATATTGATTTTTTGTTGTCTATTGATCTAGCATAGTCTGAGTCTGTATATCCCTTTAAATATAAATTATTATTTTTCTTATATTCTAGACCATATTCTATAGTGTCGTTGACATAACATAGTATTATTTTTGTAGCTTTTCAACTACTTTCTTTAGGGTATTGCATAAATCTGGAGAGATAAATTACAACAAAGACAATTTATGGTATGATATTTGTTAAGTATAAAAGACTTCTAACTAGTTGACGATACAAGGTAGCAGATACTTGAGGTGATTTATCATATCTTGATAATTGTAGCCCTTCTTCCATGGGTGTCTCTTTAGGTTTGTAATATGTCATTTATGTTCTAGCATATTTAGATTGAGTGAGTATGATATGATTCTTATTTTGCCAAACTTCTAAACCAAGACAATAGTGTAGAAGTCCTAAGTCTATCATTTCAAATTCCTTTATCAAATCATTTTTTATGCTATCAATTTTTCTAAACTTCTTATAATTACTAGATCATCAACATATACTACAAGAACAACTATGTTAGATCCAATTTTTTTAACATAAATATTTGAATCAGAGGCACTTTTTTTAAAACCATGTCATAGAAGATGGTCATTGATTTTGATATACCATGCTCTAGGGGCTTGTTTCAAACCATATAATAATTTTTTTAATTTACAAACCTTTTGTTCTTGTCCCTTAACAACAAATCCTTCTAGTTGAAATGTCCTCACTTGACATTTTGAACTTTTTTCAACCTATGTGCTATTAATTTCCTCCTTAGACACATGCAATAAGCATTTTGTTCCCCTATAATATATGTTTTACCTTCCTTCTGCCTATATTTTCTAGTCTAACACTCATTGGTATGGGTCTTTAATCCTATTACTTATGCATTCATCTCTTTCAAATGTTCCTTCTGCAACCATAAATTTCTTAGGATCTCCTCCCTTATTAGGGCATTCTTGCAACTTCCTCTTGTGATGTCAACATACTTTCCTTCTTCCTACAAATTCCGTTAGCATTTATCAACAAAATCAAACTCTTCTCCTTATTTGGGTGCTTAAGACAATCAATATGACTCCTTATATGAGTGTCTATCAACCTCTATTACAAACTTATATTTCTTATGAATACAACCTTATTTTAAGGACTTCCATATTGGGCACTCATAAATAGCATTTTGCATTTAGTAGAGATTCATTAACTATATAAAAACTCACTAATCATAGACACTCATGGAGACTCAATAATCTTGACAATTCAGTGACCATGGCACAAAATTTCATATGTCTTCACAATAAATATTGTACTCTCACTTGACTTGCTTAACATGGCTCTCTCACTTGACTTGCTTCATGTGGCCCTGATACCATTGTTAGTAAATAGGCCAGACTTAATAAATAACTTCAAATACAATACTTAAATTTTGCTTACAATATACCATAATGTAATACATACAAATATTCAACCCATAATACAAAATGAATTCACACGTTGTATTCAACATGGATAACAAGATTACAATGCTTTACAATACAAGATAAAGTATCTCAATTCACATTACATATAAACTCACATACCATCCTTATTAATAGCCTTTACAAAGAGTCTCTTGGTATTTCATCTTTTTTTTTTTTGAGAAAAAGCTAGATTATAATAATTTATATTATGTGAGTTTTTGTGGACAGTGTTAGCACCATTATATTGTAATGTTCTAGTATTTCATCTTCAACTATCTCTTCCTCATCAAACTCATGGGAGATATGACTCTTCATTTTTCTCATAGGAGAAACATTTTATTAGCCTTCTAATAATTATAAACATCTAATGATCATATCAAATAATTACAAGACACCTAAACACTAAATATTTACAAATTATTTACAAGATACTTGCAATGTACCAATTAATGTAGTAATATCCAACATATTTTGTGAAAAAGAGGGGAATATCGAAGTTGGGGAGATAAATGTATATGCTCCAACTATAGTTATTTCTAGTGAAAGAGGTTGGAAGGACCTCAACATATTTTTGTCAAACACAACAATGATTCATGATTGTGATCTATGGATTCTTTAGGTGACTTCAACATAGTTTTATCTCCTTTAGAAAAGAAATGTGGTAGTCTTGGATGATCTAAATTAATATAATATTTTTCTTCATTTGTCAACTCAAACAACCTTTGTGAGACAACAAGGGGTCTTCCTCATCGTAATTTGAACTCAAGTCATCAAGATAAAACCTCCTAGAGAAACACTAACATGTTTTTGGATTTTTATCGAAACCTAAATTCAAATCATATAAAATAAGCTTAAAAAAATATAGATGTAACCGCGGAGTGCGCGCCTAGCTAGTGTATTGATCTATACCATCGTAAAAACACAAAGATCCACACAAATGCACAAATTGAACAAAGAAAGCCAACTAATGCAAAGTTTCTTATATTAATATTTGAAAGGATCTCGGGTTACAAAAATGCCCTCTCAGGGTCACTCCAAAGATGATACAGATGTTACAATTGCCAATGCCCTCAACAGGGTAGGCACGCTTATTTGTTGCTCCGGTGATTACTCACAAACTACCTTGGGGTAGAGCTAACCCCCTTCTCCGTGATGTGGAAGGATTATGATATAGGCTCTCTTTTGCACCTATCTCCCTATGAACAAGAAACAACAATGCATGATTACAAAGTTTGATAGCCTCTCGTGATGAGGCCCTTTAAAGAAACATACATGTAAATACCATTAAACTAGTAAAACAAGAAAGCATAAAGAAAGGCTTTAAGCTATTCTAATCACATCAAGAATTATACTACAACATACAAGACATGAATAAGCAAATGATGCATTGAACAAATATAGAATTAGAAGCAATAAAACATCTAAAAGATCCAATATACTCCTACCCAATGCAATGCATAAAATGCCTAATTCCTACGGTCAGAGTTTCTCTAAAAATGCAATTAAACCTATGAAAAGACTAACATGACTAATCTATGCGGTAAAAAGCAAAATGAGTAAGGTGATCTTTAACCTATTGCAAACCGTAGCTGGTGAGGGGCGGTCTGCACTATGAACCATGGCTGACAGCCATGGTTTGACCTCTGATGTGTTTGCCCTCAGAATTAGGGGTAGTGGGCTTGACCTCCTTGTCCGAATTGATGTTCAAGGGTCGCCTTTGTCGTCCTCTGACATATTTGGTGGTCAAATCACTGTGAAGGGCCTTCGTTCACCCATATTTGTGTTTCTTGATCCTCCTAGGCACCTAGGGAATCCATGGCTAATTGGTCTTTGGATGGATAGCAAAGGGGCTCTCAAATGCACAAGGTCATTATGCAATTTGATAGGGCTTCATTGCTCTCTTGATCAATTAGCTCGCTCGATAATTCGCCAACACTTCACTATACAAATTATCTCTCTTCTTTATCCCCACTTGGAGGGGGTATTTGTAGCATGCCCCTAGGGCTAGGGGTGGCTTCATGGAGAAGCCAAGACCAAGAAGGTTGGTTAGGACAGTTGGGATGGAAGCCTTTGGAATATTTCATCCTCCAACTACCTCCTTCTAGATCTCTTGGTCGTTCCAACCGATTTGGCTTGGATGGAAGGCCTAACTGAACTCCAGTTCAGACCACAGGTCATAGTTGTGGTCCAAATTGTAGACCGTAGGTGTCAACCATGGTTCAGACTGGAGACCGTAGGTCTGGGCTGTGGTTTAGACTGCTTAGGCCAGAATGCCTAAATTGAGTGGTTAGAACCATTGCTCTATCTTGGAGTCTATCCAAGATCCTTCATATGGTTTTGTAGGATTTCCATATGAGTAGTCGCCCTCGGCATGATGCATTTTAGGTGTCTATAGATGCCCCTTTTGAGATGCGTTGTGAGATCGAACAATGCTGAGCAAAATAGACCTCCTAAAATGATGTCGCAGGTTCTATGATGATCATTAGTCTGATCAACATTAGATGCCCCAGGTCCAGCAAAAGGACGCGCATCCTAGAATCATTGCTTCCAATGTGGGAAGGCTTACATTTGAAAATTTTGCACTCGTCATCAAACATTCGGGTAGCTTTGGTGCTACAATAGGAGTTAGGCCTATATAACCGAAGGATGAGATCTATAAATGAAATTTCATATTTGCTATTTTCCCCAAGCAGAGGAGGAAGCCTATGATAGTTGTTAGCAATGATTCGCAAGGATGAACATAATTTTGACAAGATCAAGGGATCTACGATCTCCAAGATATTCTATTGATTTTGATTATGACATGAAATTATGACTACCCCCTCAAGCGACGAGTCGATGAGGGTAATGACAATGTCTGAAGCGAAAAATTTTCTTGATCATAATGAATGATCCTGAACAACTTTATATTTGAGACATTTAATGCCTTGGCTAGGCCTAGTTCAGCTTATGATTGCAACGCTTAGTAGTATTTGCACATATCTCTCCCATGGAGCAGTCAGGCTATGATAGTCGTCTTAGAGAGTCAAGATAATACAAATTCAAGAAGACTTGTGTTGAATCATATTGTCGATGATTTGCTGAAAGATGTCATAAAAGAAATGACAATTTTACCCCAAATTTCCTTATTGTGATCTACTCATCTTGTCGGATTGCATGGATCGCAAGTCGCTGCAACCACCAATTTTATAGGATAAATCACTGAATACGAGGTGCATTTGGTTTTTCATTGTTTGATTTTTTTTTGTTTAATTTGGCATTTATTGGATTGATCCTGGTGCTTGTAACATCACCAAATTTGCAATTTTGATCATGTATTTTGATTTTTATCCACTGGGAGTCATTAATTTATCTTTTTAGACCTTCCCACGATGGGTTTTTAGTGCATTTATTGCTAGTTGCACATCGGGTACGCAGTGTACAGTGATTGCTATCATAGGGCCTCCTCATATTTTGGGGACTTGAGGTACCAAACGTAGGTACACCAACTAGTAAGGATTCGACTACTGAGGTGACCGATCGCATGGTATGGTCTAGGAGGACCAATAGATGCATTAAAATCCCGCTTGCAAATTTTGATTATTTACTTGCAACCTATAGGCAGATGCTGAGGGCTACGATTCCGAGAGAGATCCTTTGTATAGAGTCAAAATCGACTATCCAAGACCTCAGGCATTCCATGATGGAGCTCGAGTCATAGGACTCACCGACTTAGCAGGAAATAGGGTCCGGTAAGGCACGCACAAATGAGGTCGAGGCCATGGCTAAAGATCCAAGGTAGACATCAGGGACCTCCAGCTAGAGGACTAGCCTACTATAGTTACAAGTTTCCCATGTGCTGGTGCATTAGGCTTTGGAGGCAGGCAGGATCCACAGCAGGATCCACCATAGGTGCCAGGTCAGCCAGGAGAGCAGGCTCCAGAGCACAGTGCAGAGGGAGGTGGTGAGAGCTCCAGTACAGGGGGAGCAGCCTAGATCTGATTTATAGTAGTTGTTGACTACAGTTTTGATGTATCATTTTGTGTGTAAGGTCGAGGACCTACATAGTTGTAGCCTACGGGCATTTTGTACTCCCTATGTACTCATTTGGACACACATATATATGATATGATATTTCATGGCTCATTATGTGTACATGTGTATTTATTGTTTTTGATTTTATGTTTATTTGATGCACATGGATGCAATGCGTATTTAAATGCTATGTTTATATGATGCGATGTATGGATGTCATGCATTAGATAGCTATTCTAATTTATGATGATGATGTGCAGTGATCTAGATGATTGGATGTGAGACATATGATGTATGTAGATGGATGCGATGTTTATTTTTAACGCATATTTATTTTTGCTTTGTGGGCATGCGTATATTTTATGCAGTTTATGATATGCTATGCAATGTATGGTAATGCATTATGTACAAAATCATAATCTAATGGAGATGAACCTGTATGCTTTAATCACTTAAAACATAAGGAATGAATGTAAACTGTGTATATCAATTTTTTAAAATATGACACCACAGAATGTATAACAATCATGCAAAATAATTGATAATTCTCATTACAAGAACTTAATCAATTAATCACCCATTTATGAAATGTAGTGAAATGGATTGGTGAAATGCTAATGAATGATTATGTCATTTTGTACTATATAATCAGTGGTCATCTAAACATCATTTCTGATCTTCATGCGGTATCTATCTTATATATTTGATTGTACTTTGTAAAATGCATTTTGATGAATGAATGACTCATATTTCTGTAGTCTAATGATATGTGGTATCTTGTTGCTATTGGAGCACTTTTTGGGGTTTTCCTTGAGACTCAAACACCCTAGTAGACCTCTCCAAAAATCACATACTAACTATACCAGGCTTATATTGGACAAGGCTTTTGTCATGATAGACCAAAACTATTCATAATCCCTATGTGTGCATGTGAGTATTTTTAGATAGATCGTAAGCATACCCCGTATGTCAGTCGGGACTCTTTCAACCCATATGTGAGATAAGGTTCCTCATACGATCGTATCATCCTTGTTTTAGCTTTGATTAGACTTATACAGCTAGACAATCCTAGGTACCTAGAGCTAGCTCATCTTGCAAATTGATCAGGGCTACCCCTCCAAATGCAAGCGGGACTCTTTCAACCCATTGCTACGTTTGGGGATCACCCAATAGAACTACCCCTTCGATTGCAGGTGGGACTCTTCCAACCCATTGTTGCGATCGGGGATCACTCTATGGATTTCAAAAGGTGTACAATCCAGGGATTCAAGTTCTCACCCTTCTTACTTGCTCAGATGTAGTGATAAAAATCACTGTTAGTCCATGTGTTACCATTTTATTTGAGCAAGGGATTTTTATAGTGCTTTTGATTCACTATGTCACTTTATATTTTGAACTTGAAATTTGTATATATTTTTTTGCACTTTGTAACTTGGGATTTAACTTTTGTGACTTTGGGATTTATAGGGGAAATTCTTGTCCTTTTGCCAAAGTACACCTTTATAAACCGACTATTTGCAAGATAAGCAGGTCGTGAAACCCATCTCTCTAGATACCTAAGACTCCTTTCGTGGCTTTCATCCTCTCTCGTCTTAGCAGGATTTTATATTGTTTTTCTTAGTGACGGGATTATGATATGTTGAAGCACTATCCCAACTAATGACCTTGTCTATAAAAACAAAGCAAGATTTCTACAATATCTGAAGAACCCACTAGGTATGGCTGAGTGACAGGAAAACTTTAATATACATATATATTTCTCCACAACAGGTATCGTGTATGAATGCAATGAATTATGATAAATGCAAGGGTGCATGATTGTCATACAAACGTGTGACTATTTGTAAAACTTTGATAAACGCACTACACTCTACTATGGAATGCAATGGATGAAAAATGCCTAAATGCAATATGATGATGTGAATGCAGATGAAAATGCAAAATGCAAATGCAAATGTTTTTGGATTTTAAGCTTTATCAAATTTTTTTGGACTTTTATATATTTTTCTTGATTTTTATAGGTTTTTGAGCTTTCATATTTGACCAAATGACGAGTACATGTCCTTGGAGCTTTTTAGGGTTGACCAAGCAATTTTTAGAAATCCTTGGAGCCTTTTGAATTGACCAAAGGTTTTACAGCCACCTTTGGAACCTTTTAGTTGACCAAACTCTCAACAAGAGGGCGTGGAGCCTTTTGGGATGACCGAGAAGTTATAGGAACTCTCGGAGCCTTTGGGTTGACCAAGCGATTTTTGGAAATCCTTGGTGCCTTTTCTTGACCAAGCTTCTTAATCAGAGAGCTTGGGGCCTTTTGGGATGACCGGCGGGACAAAATGGTGGGTTGAAAAGTCAGGCCTATTGACCAAGCTTCTTAATCAGAGAGCTTGGGGCCTTTTGGGGTGACCGAGCGGTTTAGACAAAACCCTCGAGGCTTTTGGGTTGACCAAAGGGCTTACAGATGCCTTTGGTGCCTTTACTACACTCTCAAGCATAGAACGCCTTAAGATGGATGATATTGAGAGGCTCAAGCTCTTCCACACCCTCTAGCGACGTTAGGAGATAGGTACCTGGACCAATATTTTTAGATATGATGTAAGGCCCTAGCCAATTAGCCATGAATTTGTCTCGCATGTCAGGCAGCAAATTTGAGTTATGTTGGTTCTCTTTCAGCACAAGATCCCCAACTTCAAAGTCTCTCTGGTGGACTTTGATATTGTAAGCTCATTTTAATCGCTCTTGATAAACATGGAGATGCTCGAGGGGCATTCATGCGACGTTCATCAAGCAACGTCAATTGATCGAGGTGATCTTACCACGTGGTGTCATCATCGATGAACTCTTTCAATGCGATGTGCAGCATTGGAATTTCCAACTCTAAGGGCATAATGGCCTCAGCGCCATATACTAGTGAAAATGGCGTTGCCCCAATGGGTGTCCGAATGCTAGTCCTGTAAGCCCATAGTGCAAGGGGCAGCTGTATATGCCAATCCTTGTGGTGTTCTTGCACTATATTTTTCAAGATGGCTACCACAATCTTGTTTGAGGCCTCAGCTTGCCCGTTTGCTTGCGAATAATATGGAGTTGCAAAATTGTGTTTAATGCGGTATTTAGACTTTAAAGCCCGCACAGTTTTATTCTTAAAAGAAGTTCCATTATCCAAAATTATCTTGGATGGTATCCCAAAATGACATATGATATGCTCGAGAATAAATTCTGTGATGCGAGCTCCAGTGGTCATTGTAAGGGGAATGGCTTCCACCCACTTTGTAAAATACTCAGTAGCCATGATAATGAATGTATATCAGCCTGATGATGGAGGGGAAATCTTGCCAATTAGATCTAATCCCCACTGAGCAAATGGCCAAGCCGCCTGAATGGGCTGTAAGGCCTGTGATGGCAAGTGCATAAGATTAGCATGATGCTGACATTTAATGCATTTATTGACATACACATTGCAATCCTTCTCCATAGTGGGCCAATAATAACCCATGCGAAGGATGTGTTTGACGATAGCCATGCCGCTGAAATGGCCACCGCACGTACCGTCATGAGCTTCTAAGATTGCCCAAGATGACTCTTGGGGCTCAAGACATCGAAGGAGGACTCCTTCATAGCTGCATCGGTACAAAATGTCTCCTATCAAGACATACTTAGTCACTTTCTGTTTAAATGTGCATCTTGCGGCACGCGACAATCCCTCTGGGATCATACCAAGTTTTAGGAAGTCTTGGATTTGCAACATCCAACCTTGACAAGCCTCAACTTTGACTACTAAGATGGCCTGCTCCCCCTATGTATTTAGCTTTGCAAATGCAGACTGGGAAATAACCTTGTGGTGAATGGTAGTACCACTCCCCGTAGGACTCTAAGAAGTCAATGACTCCCAGGGTGCCTGCTTAAGAAAGTCTTCCACTCTACGAAACCAATCAGTTGTTGGTTCCATGACAATCATGTTGACTGATTCTTTGTTATCAAAGGTTGCACGCTCCGTTGCTAGGTGTGAGAGTATTCTAACATGGATGGTAGTAAAATCGATAGACAGATTTTGAGGGATCAAGGACCCCAAAGATGCCATGGTGTCTGTGAACCTATTTAATGAACGAGGGATTGCCTCGATGTCATACCATTCAAGTTTAGCCAGATAAGTGGCAAAAATATCTTTGTAGGCTTTCAATATGGGACATCGACACTGGAAGAGCCCCTTAACCTGGTTAACTATGAGTAGAGAATCACCAAAAATGTTCAATATTTTAATACCCATGGTGATGGCTGTGTGGAGGCCCAAAAGTAGGGCTTTGTACTCAGCATTATTGTTGGTGCACAAAAAGTCTAACTTGAATGACAAGGGCATTGGAGCTCCTTGTGGCATGAAAAACACTATTCCTGCACCACCCCCTTGCTCACACTTCGAACCATCGAAGAACAATGTCATATCAACATTATTTTTGGTTCCTCGGGTTTGGGAGCTTTAGATATTATGAAGACCGCATCATCTGGAAGCTCAATGGTTAGAGGCCTATTGTTGGACAGTGGTGCCTCAGCTAGTTGATCAGCTATGACTTGTCCCTTGATGGACTTTTGGCTGATGAATTGCAAATCAAATTTTATCAATAGCATGATCCACTTTGCAGTACGTGTGTTATGATATGTCTTGCTCATCATGTACTGCAAAGGATTTTGTTTCGATATAACATATGTGGTATGACTTAGCATGTAATGCCACAATTTCTTGGTAGCGAACACTACTGCTAAACAAAGTTTTTCAACATATGCATATCCTGACTCATAACTCACCAAGGTGCGACTGATGTAATATACGACTTGCTCTTTGCCTTGCATGTTATTTTGGGCTAACATGGTCCCTAATGCAAAGTCGGTTGCCGATATATATAGCAAAAAAGGCTCATCTGGCCTTGGTGGAGCTAGTACTGGCGACGTTGCCAAGTATTGCTTAATCTCAGCAAAGGCTGCTTGGCAGTCCTTGTCCCAATCAAATGGGACCCCCTTATGTAGCAGTCGATTCATGGGTCGACACTTATCCGATAATTGAGTGATGAATCACTTTATGGATGCTACTTTGCCCTGAAGGCTTCTTAGTTCTTTGATATTAGTGGAAGGACGCATCTCTAAAATAGTCGTGACCTTTGCTGGGTCTACTTCGATGCCTCATTTAGAAATGATGAATCCCAAGATTTTACCTGAAGTTATGCCAAATATGCACTTCTTAGGATTCAACCTGACATTGTGCTCTATCAAGCGATCGAAGACCTTCCTTAAGACCTCTGCATGCTCTGCTCATAGCAACGACTTAGCTAGTAAGTCATCGATATAATATTCTAATATTTTATGCATGTAGTCATGAAAGATATATGTCATAGCCCGCTGATATGTGGCACCAACATTTTTAAGACCGAATGGCATAACTTTGTAGCAAAATGTCCCCCATGGCATTATGAACGTGGTTTTATGCTGATCTTCGGGTTTAATCCGAATCTAGTTGTATCCAAAAAAACCATCCATAAGGGAGAGCATTTCATGACCTATAGTGGCGTCTACCAGAGCATCGATATTTGGCAATGGAAATGAATCTTTGGGTGTTGCCTTATTGAGATCTCTAAAATCTATACAAATACGGACCCTTCCATCTGGATTTCCTATGGGCACCATATTGGACACCCATTCTGGATAGTCGATGGATATGACGAACTCTACATCCAAAAACTTTTGCAACTCATCTTTCACCATTAAGGCTACTGTTGGATGCATTTTTCTAAGTTTTTTCTTGACTGGCTTCTTCGATAGATCTAGCGAAAGGTTATGAGTAACCAATTTTGGATCTAGACCCGACATGTCTTTGTATGTCCAAGCAAAGATATCAGGTCTTTATTTCAGTAGAGTGATGATGCTATCACGCTCATTTGGAGTGAGACTCTCTCCAAATCTAACCTTCTTTGGATTGGTAGGATCTTTACTGATATCCACATCGAAGGTTTTCTCTACTGACATATGTGATCCCTCCTCAAGCTGGTGAGGCATAGGAATCACATGGATGTCATCATCCGGGTTCACATGTTCCTCTTGGGAAGCATTCTCGACATTATAAACATCATGAGCACAACCTAGTGCAAAATGAAATGGTTGCAGCATTTCTTCATTTGGGAAGAAATCTTCAGGCTGGACTGGCGAGTCAGCGTGATCCCAATCGATAGCATCCATGTTCAGATGCAGTGGTTTGGATGGATCTACTGGATTGTAGAGTGGAGTGGTCAAATCAATGGAGACCATATTTATGGAATGGAATTGATCTCCGGAACCACACGGATAAAACTCTATCTCTGAAGTGTAGCTTTCGTACCCAAGATCTAGTTTGGATGGTATGCGCACAAACGGATCCTCTCTATGGGATGTCCATATAACTGGATCATTCTAGTGCACTAGCTATAAAATGGGATCTCTCGACTCAAGGAGCTCCATGTACGTAGGTGGATCGGGAAAGAGTTCCTTATACCTCTCTTCGAGCTCTCTTCTTTCCCTTAGGCTGCGATGGAGATTAATCTCCCGACGCAAACCTGCAGCTGTAATAGGTGGGGGACCTCTAGGTGGAGTCCTATTACGTAAGTGGTGAGGTCCCAAATAGGCCATCTCCATCGAGTCCTCATCATCATTGTACAAATACAATCCATCACTTCCCCCCTCTTCTAAGGAGCAATTAGGCAGATGTGGTCCCATGTATCTGATTTTGTGATTGCTATCATCATTATCCGGATAATCTGATAGAACGATCGTATATATGATACTATCATGTAAACTTGTGCTACTCCTTCCTCAGAGTGCTAAGTGTTGGGAGGGAATTCCTCCATAACATGCTTTGATTCCCTAGGCAATAGATATTGTGGATACACGAGCCTGGAATTGATCCTCTCATCTACATCACTATGGTCACTACCATGGATGGGCCACTCTATTGTGTCTATGCACAGTGGGAGATCAGCTGGGTGAGGCTTTAAGTAAACCTCTTTTGTTTTATCTTTATAATCACTATCGACTATGAAGCTCTTGTTCGTCTCTTCTACTTGTTCCATAGGCAGCATATGGCATATAAACATCAGACCTGGAAAGGTAAGCTTGATTTCCTCCTCAGATTGATCATCATTTGAGGACTCATCATCCACATCATAACTAGGTCCACTCATTTCGGAGGTGGACTCCTCCCCATCATCATCATAGAGATCTCCTAACTTGAGATCACCTACAACATGGGGGTCATTCCCCTGCATACCAGTGTCATTGCTAGCACCATGGATTTGGTTACCCAGGTTGTCTCTGGGGTTGTCCTCTAAGGGCCCATCATGGTATGAATCATATGACCCTATGGTAACAAACAATACCGTCTGGCGAGTGCTCCAACAATTGGTAGGATCAGGGTGATATGGAGTAAAATCCACATCGTCCTCTAGACTCAAGTACATGCGATCTATGGATGCAGTAAGAAAATCATCATGACCCTATACTTGTAATCCTAACCTAAACCTATTAGTAGCTAACTGATAATGAGGTTTGAGCAGAGTTCTACATCCTTGTTCTAAAAGACCAAGGTCGCACCCATGCCAATGATACGACTCAAAAATGTGCATGGCATATTCTGGGTTGGACAGATAGCACACATTCATAGTGAATGGCTCATCATCATCCTCATCTATGGACATTATGGTGGGTGCTTGATCCAGCCCTGCATAGATGAAGTTTGTTTGGTTGGGTGGCTCACCCAATGACACTACGGATCCAATCAAAAATTGATGGGCGTGCGGTCGACCCATCTCTTGTGCAATTTTTAGGATAGGTCCAAAAGTAATATTTTGCACAAGATACTCACCCAACCCTGTGCTAGCCATATGAACGGTCACCTACGGTGTAGATGACCCTACTGAAGATGCAGGTGAAGTAGGTTGAGGTGCATCCTCGAATTTGTCTTGAGGTTCTTCCACATCCATTGGAGTGGGAGTCTCATTGGCGACTGATTTGGGCACATGATTTTCCACTTTCTCACCCAATCTCACCTTTAGCTTCTTGAATTGTCATTGCATTGCCGATGCAGTCAGCTTTAGAGAAGTTACAGTCGTATGCTCAGATCTGTGTGACACAGATGTCGATGGTTGAGCATGGGCTGCTGGTTTGCCAATCGTAATCTTAACTAATGAGACAGGTCGAAAACCCAAAGGCTCGAAGGGAGAAAAAAAACCCCAGAAAAATTTTTTGGGTTTTAAAAATTAAAAGGGTTTTTTTTCAGGAGAAAAACTGAAATTTTCCCCCCCGAAATTATTTTAACCAACAAACAAAAAGATAGAGGGGACACAACACATTTCACAAATCCAAGGCCTCCCGAGCAAGATTTTGTACTACATGACGCCCTCTATCATGTGACACATCATAGAGATGGTCTTGAGTCCCACCTAAATAGGTAGAACAATTGTGCCAACCATCGAGCATAGCACATCGTTAAATGCTCTCAATGTAAAGGTGGTAGGCACAATGTGTGACTTGGGTAACTTGAGGTGGCTTAGTGCCTCAGTCGTGATTATATTAATCGAGGACCCAGTGTTGATCAAGATATTTTTGAAAGGCATGTTGTTAACACACGTCATAATATGCAGCAGTGGGTTAGCCATAATAGTAGGAACCATCTTCACTTCATGATCATAAAATTGTATCGTGGGTTCTTGACACTGTTGTACATGTCCCATGAAATTTGTAAATGCATGGGCATCTTGGGACTGTACCTCAATGGACCTCAAAATGTCCATAAGAGTCTCCCTGTGTCTAGGGGACTACTGAATAAGCTCATATATTGACAACTTCGTAGGAGTCTGTTTGTAGGTTCTGAACTAACCTGCTCCTTATGGTCACCATCGGTCTAGTTGGTGGGCCTGGAATGTTTTGAGCTGGTCATTGATCTGACGTAGCTTGTATTCTAGTGGAATCACAAGGTTGATTTGGTTGATCGTACCTCCCATGTCTCGTAACAACATTGACCATGCCTACGAACCCCTAGGTAGGTGGTTCGATTCGCACTTGATTGACCTAGTCGACATTGTTACGAGATACCTCATGATTAGGTAGTGGATTTTTGAAAATCCCCATGTTTTTTTTGTTGGACACCTGTGGGTTGCTTGGTATTACCAACTCTCTTATTTCTATCTTGTTCTGCATGATGTGTTTGAAGGACCAACATGTCTCAATGTCATGGGATTTCGCTTTGTGGAATATGTAGAACAGATCATCTTGATGCCACTTTGAATTTGGCACATTCGGATCTACTAATTTGACCTCAGGAAATCGTATGGCCTTGGCCTCGCACAGTTGATGAAAAATCGAAGTCATCGATTTCGTCAAGGGTGTGAACTGGCGAGGTGGGAGCTCTTATTTGTTTTTCCCTTATAGTTGTTTTTGCGTGTCTCATAATGCGTAGGAGGAGGTTGAGCTTGATAATTAGGCTTTTGTTGTCCCTTGTCTTCTCCTCCGAGATTTAGTACTACTTGATTCACATGGGTCTACTTGCCCTGTTGTTTTGTAGTACTCTTTTTAAACCCCTCTTTCCTAGTCTTGAGCTTCAAGTTGCCTTCTTGCAACTTGATGTCCTCGATCACCCTAGCTTGTGCCACAACTTCCTCGAATGTAGGGTACTGCTGCAGCTACAACAGTAGTAAGATGTGCTTGGCACAACTCTTTGTAAACATTTGGGTCAGTTCGGCTATAGGAATAGGGAATGGCAGCTTTACCATTATTCTACGCCACCTCTTTTCGTATTACTCGATGGGCTCATCATCACGTTGAGCTAGCGCAGCCAAATCAAAAAGGTTGGCCTGTTTCTTGACGCCAAATGAATAGCATTCAAGAAATGAATCGACCAACTGCTCGAAACCAGTAATACTATGTTTCTTCAATTGGTTGAACCACTCTCGGGTCGGGCCAAAAAGTGTCGTAATGAAAGTGCGCAACAACAAGGAATCCTGACTCTCTATCTAGAAACAAGCATCCAAAAAACTCGTAACATGTTCTTGTGCATCCTCATCACCCTTGAATTTTTCCAACCGGGGCATATCAAAATGCTCGGGATATGGAGGTGTAGGCACCGAGGGGTCTAGAGGTTCATTGTGTATCTTCCTCAGTGTCGACTTTTGCATAGTCGCGCCTTGCCTCTCTATTGCTTTGACCTTATCGGCCAAAACCTTGTATGCCTTAGAAGACAAAAAGTCCTCCTCCCTAAGCTATCGTGGAGGCGGTCTAGGAGGTAATGTCTTCTTCTAGGGAGGTGGAGGACATGTCTCTTCCTCCTTCTCAACTCGAAAACTCTTAGTATAGCCTTGATCATATCTGTCTGCATCTACGTGCTCATGTTGCCTTTGTCTAAGATCATTGAGTGATGGCAGTCGCTCCCTCTATTGGGCACTGACATGAGTATGAGCGTCTCTTCGATCCTCATGTATATTGGCTAGGGACACAACCCTTCTATGCACACTCTCTTTATGCTCCTTGGGAGGGTATAGGCCAGCCCTTTCTAGCCGATCCTCCTACTCTATACGCTCCTTATGAGCTAGAATACGCTCCTCGCGCATGCGCTACTCATATAATATCTTTTGTAGGAGTCTCTATGCTTGAATATTTTCATCTTCAATATGTTGCCTCTCTAGATGAGCATCATCCAATTGATCTTGGAGGAGCTGATGTCTTTGCTCGGACACCAGTCTATGTGATCTATCGATCTGGTCGACCGTAGGAGGCCTCCGGTGTGTGTGCTCTATGTGAGCTACCTTATGGGTGTTGTACCCATCAGACAGATGTGTGGACGGTGGACGTGTGATATGAGGGTGCTTAGAAGCCTCTCCATGCTCTCTAGTGATCTTGATGCAACTGCCGCTACGCTCACTCAGAGCACGAGTGGGTGGAGCTATAGGCTTGCAACCTAGATGCTCAAGAACACTACCTAGACCATCTAGCTATCTAGACCTCCACCACTCATGCGATGGTGTTCCATTAGCTCCCACCTTTGATCTATTAATGGTGATATTACATGGTGAGTCATGCGCAGGAGTTTGGATGGACCTATGCTCGAAAGTGAGTCTATCCTCTTACCCCTGAATGGCCATATCTTTGACTCATCTATACTCTAACGGTGGAGGGTTAGAACCTCATGTCGACATAGTACATATGGGAACCAACTTGGTCCCCTACACCACATATTCCTTGGTCGATCCTGTGGATGCGCATGCAGTGTGGTCTTGATAATGGCTTTGGGGCAGAGCATCCTCGTGTTGAGGAGATCCACGCTCAATCATGTGCCTAGAGGAATGTACTAAAGCTCCTCTATCGGGGGTCTGTTCAATGGGATCTCCTCGTGTCGAGTTGTCACCTCTAATGCTTGCTGAACATTGTTCGGTTCGCTCATGTGTATGAGGACTCGACATATGTTGTTGTGAACCAGTTGGGGGTTGATCATGGGCATTGGTCCTAGACCTTTTTCTATCACCCCGTGTGTTCACCATTTGTGTACCTGATGTCTAGATGTGTTTTATTATGCAAACAATGTAAATAAATGGTGATTATCTATTTTAAATTTTTATTATGAGCCCTAAACTGTTTGATGTTGTTTTTAGATGTGTTGTATCAGTGTTAGAAACTCTCACATGTTTTGAAATATTGTTGGATTTTAAACTCAGTTAAATTGGCTTTCACCTATATACTCGCACAAGCTGAATATGGTAATGAAATCCATACTCAATGAAGTAGCATAGGTACTACCAACCCTCACCTCGCACATCATGCACAATGATACACCCTTCCGAAGAAGAGTGCGTGCTATTTTGCATGGATAGGACAGTTCTTGGGTCAGCCTTGGCAACGAGCGGGTCCCGATAATACAATTTCAAATGAGCCAACCAAGTGGTAATGACATCCACTATTGGTCTCAATCAAGCGGGTTGGATGTGAGAGCCCAACGCCATTGATGTTTAAATGATACGTGGTGTGTGTGGTTCCTTTTATTTTGCAAAAATGACAAATGCATCATAGAGCATAATGACCATTCCTACATGATGTACATGAAAATAAGAGGAAAGTTTCGAATTTAGACATAATGCATGCTAATGTCCTACATGATATTTTGATGATGCAATTACAATGACATGGCCGCTGATTGGACCTCAAGCATGCAAACGACACACAATATTTATCAAGGTCATTGTATTTAGGGGAAGACTACACTCAAAGGTTCACTATTCCCAACAATGCCTTTCCACTGAATGGAAATCAAAAACAAACTAGGACTTGTTCATTAACCCCTTATATTTTTGTTCCTAGTTTGCAATGATTCGATGATCTCTGGAAAGATGCAGAGCAAAAAGTTCAATACAAAAGGTGAAATGGGGACCTACCTCAGCTCCTGCTTTGTTGCCCACTGATTTCCTTGATGTCTGCTTCTTCCTCTGTGAACCGCAAGTCCGACCTGCGGGCTGTAGTGGAGACCGCAGGTTATAGCCACGGGCCAAAAATAACCGTAGTTGAAAGATGTGGTTAGCACCTATGGAAAGAAAAAAGCCAAGAATAGTCAGAATTCAAGGCTAAAATTGTGGGGTTCCACCGTGATCGCCATCTGACATAACCACGGAGCGGTCGCCCAGCTAGTGTACTGATCTATACCATCGTAAAAACACAAAAGATCCACACAAATGCATGAATTGAAGAAAATCCAACTAATGCAAAGTTTTCTTGTATTGATATTTCAAAGGATCTCGGGTTACAAAAATGCCCTCTCAAGGTCACTCCAAAGATGATACAAATGTTTACAATTGCCAATGCCCTCAACAGGGTAGGTGTGCTTATTTTTTGCTCCGGTGATTACTCACAAACTACCTTGGGGTAGAGCTAACCCCCTTCTCCGCGATGTGGAAGGATTATGATATAGGCTCCTTTTGCACCTGTCTCCCTATGAACAAGAAACAACAAACGATTACAAAGTTTGATAGCCTCTCGTGATGAGGCCCTTTAAAGAAACATACATGTAAATACCATTAAACTAGTAAAACAAGAAAGCATAAAGAAAGGTTTTAAGCTATTCTAATCGCATCAAGAATTATACTACAACATACAAGACATGAATAAGCACATGATGCATTGAACAAATATCAAATTAGAAGCAATAAAACATCAAAAAGATCCAATATACTCCTACCCACTACAACGCATAAAATGCCTAATTCCTACGGTCAGAGTTTCTCTAAAAATGCAATTAAACCTATGAAAAGACTAACATGACTAATCTATGCGATAAAAAGCAAAAGAACACCGGAGTAGGGCGATTTGCACTATAAACCGCAGTTGACTAGCCGTGGTTTGACCTCTGATGTGTTTGCCCTTAGAATTAGGGGCAGTGGGCTTGACCTCCTTGTCCGAATTGATGTTCAAGGGTCGCCTTTGTCGTCCTCTGACATATTTGGCAGTAAAATCACTATGAAGGGCCTTCGTTCGCCCGAATTTGTGTTTCTTGATCCTCCTAGGCACCTAGGGAATCCATGGCTAATTGGTCATTGGATGGATAGCAAAGGGGCTCTCAAATGCACAAGGTCATTATGCAATTTGATAGGGCTTCGCTGCTCTCTTGATCAATTAGCTCGCTCGATAATTCGCCAGCGCTTCGCTATGCAAATTATCTCTCTTATTTTTGCTCTCCTCCCTTGGAGGGGGTATTTGTAGCATGCCCCTAGGGCTAGGGGTGGCTTCATGGAGAAGCCAAGACCAAGAAGGTTGGTTAGGACAGTTGGGATGGAAGCCTTTGGAATCTTTCATCCTCCAACTACCTCCTTCTAGATCTCTTGGTCGTTCCAACCGATTTGGCTCGGATGGAAGGCCTAACTGAACTCCAGTTCAGACCATAGGTCACAGTTGAGGTCCAGATTGCAGACCGCAGGTGTCAACCATGGTTCGGACTAGAGACCGCAGGTCTGGGCTGCTGGTTCGGACCGCTTATGCCAGAATGCCTAAATTGAGTGGTTAGAACCATTGCTCTATCTTGGAGTCTATCCAAGATCCTTCATATGGTTTTGTAGGATGTCCATATGAGTAGTCGCCCTCGACATGACGCGTTTTAGGTGTCTACAAAATTTAAATGTTTATTTCAAATCTTATTATTATACCAAATTTTGTAATTCATTAAAAAATTATTATATTATCTACTATAGTTTTAAATTTTCATTACTTTGTAGAATAGGGACTTTCTTTTCAAGCATAAAACCTTTTCTTGTATTTATAAATAATTTTTTTGATAAAAGACTATTTTAATTATAAAAATAAATAATTATAATATTAATATAAAATGCAAAGGACAAAAAGTTGAGATTATAAATCTTAGGGAAAGGCTTAATTATTAAATTGACAATTTTTAATCTGTAGAACACGAGCTCACATACTAAAAATGAAATAAATTTAATCACATTGAAGCCTGTGCGACACTTAACACATTGTTTTATGGGTTTAATCTTAACTTTATCAATGTGTTAAAGCAATTGATTCCTAAAGTCAATTTTCTTACGCAAGAAATTAATGAAAGCAACATAGGGACGAAATTTGCCCACGCCGGCATGAATCTTTGTCCAACAATTTTTTTATTTTAATTAATTTAAATATTAAAGTAATTTAACTTTTATATTTTAACTTAAATCTTGAGAAAAATATTTTTAAATCAAGGATCTAGGAGTAAATTTTAATATAAAATCTTTAACAAAACAAAAAACGAACTTAGATTCCACAAAATTTTATTAAAATCCCCCTTACTTCCATAACAAAAAGGAGTTATTATATTATTTTAAAGGACGGTTAATATGTAAGGATCGAACTTCAATCTCACCATCAAGGGTCAACCTCCAATAGAAATGGATGATAAAGTGTAGTTTTTTTTAGCATTCTTTAGATAAATATATTAAAAAGGATTTAAAATAGAAGAAGCATTATTGTGATTTAAGATAGTTTAGTTGACTTTTTAAATTATATGCAATAAGGTGTATAGTAATTTATCTAGGAATCAACGTAACTTAAAATAACGTTTAAGTGTGGGTTTAATAAGAGTTCTATCTTTTTCTTATGTTTTTGGGTGCAACAAGTATTATTTCTTATTTCAGAGGAAATTTAAAAATTAATTATTTTTTTTAAGAAAGACAGTCATAAAATAAATGATTTATACGAAGAAAATTTAGATAATATGGCAAAAAAAAAAAATCATTTTAAAAGTTTTTTTTATTGAGTAAATATTTTGTATATATATACATATCCGCGGTGGGGGTTGAACCTAGATCACATCACCGATAATGCAAGTGGCATTTTTAAAGTTTTAATCTAGATAATATGACAAAAAAATCATTTAAAATTTTTTTATTGGAAGTAAAGATGTCCGCCTCTACCAAACCCTATCCAAGTAGATACTATATCAAAGTGATTGTCAAGGATAAGATGATTGAGCATGATATAATGGTTCTTATATATAAAACGTTAATATGTAGGTTCCATATATACCAACCAGTTTTTCAAGATTCAAAATTGGATTAAGTGGAAATGGAGATTGAACTTAAATTACACCATAATTTTTCTTTCAAAAATATTTTTTTTCATTATATTTTTCAATTAAAAAATAAGGAATAAAAATAATAGATGGTAGTCCTTGGTTTAAGGGTAAAGATGCATTATATTTTAGACCATGGAGTGAGATTTGTTTTGAAAACAGAGTATTAAAAGACTTCTAGTGTAGATTAGGCTTTTTGGACTTCCTTAACAACTTATCAATAAGGAGGTTTTGAAGAATATCAACAATACTTTAGGGGAATTCATCCAAGAAGGACCAACTACTAACAATAGAAGGGATGTTGTATTTACTCAAAAATGTGTTGTTATGGATATTTCAAAACCTTTACCTTAGTCCATTAGAATTAAATATGAATTAAAAGAATGAGATCAAAAAGTGAATTATAAAAACATTGTATTTGATCTTGCAAATGTTGAGAATTAACACATGGTAAGAGATTGTAAACTGAACATGATGAAAAGAAGATAGAAACTTTTGGGTATGAGACAAAATTCAATATGAAACATGGAGATATTATCATGGTAGAAGTTGGGCTAAATCAAGAATTTTCCACTCCTAAGAATGTGGGAAGAAAAACCCCTCTACATCATCAAATGCAAAGGTCATCACAATTTACTCGAATCAACCATTAGAAAAAATAATAGAAGGGATGAGCAAGAGTTAAAGGTATAAAGGATGATAGGGAGGCAAATTTTAAAGTGAATAAGGTGAAGGATGTCACGGTTAATCCAAGTTAATCATCTTCATTTTCTTCAAGTAGCATAAAATCCTCTCCTTATAATAAAAATGAAATTAGTACAGAGTGTATTTACTGCACTTTAGGGTTTTAAGAGAAACATAATAAAAAATGCATATGGAGGATATCCATGGAAATTTAGGATTTTCAAGCCATCATAAAAAAATAATTATTATGCAAGATCATCCTTGTATTTTAGGATTTTTGAGGTAATATAACGAAGAAGGTGTTTATGAGGCTATTCTTTGCATTTCATAATATTTAGGCCAACACAAAACTTTAGAAGATAAGTCTCATTATAAATAATATGGAAAGTTAGAAGAGATTGACAAAGATAAAAGTGTTGGTGGGAATAAAAAAAGGAGTGAAGTATCATCAAAGAATGAATAAAGAGAAAAAACTCAAAGGGATATTGATTTGGGAAGCCAAATAAAAATATCACAGGTGTTAAGAAGAAGTGAGGCTAAATCCACTAATATTTTAAAAAAAATGATGATGAAAATGGTATCATGGAATATTAAGGGTATGAGTAAGGCCCCTAAAAAAGAGTTATTGAGGAATTAATAGGTTGTTAGTCATGAGTTTATTTTAACACAAGAAACAAAATTAAGTGGTAATGGATGTAAGAATGCTCTTAAAAATATTTGGAAGATGGGGGATTATCTGGCAGTTTCTTGTATAGGGGCTTCACATAGTTTTATACTAATATAGGACAAACACCAATGGGATAGATAATTTTTCTTTGTTGTGTAGAGAACCTCTAACAAAATAAAGTTATTTCTTAGACTATTTTATTAGAAAATGGGCCAGAATTCTAAACAACTTTGGATACAATACTTAAAGATTGCTTACAATATACCACAATGCAATACATAAATATTCAACCCATGATTCAAAATGAATTCACATATTGTATTCAATGTGGATAACAAGATTACAATGCTTTACAATATAATATAAAGTACTACAATTCACGTTACATACAAACTCACATGTTATCCTTATTAATAGCCTTTACAAAGAGTCTCTTGGCATTTCATCTTCAACTATCTCTTCATCTCCTCAAACTCATGGGAGATATGACTCTTCATATTTCTCATAGGAGAAATATTTTATTAGTCTTCTAATAATGACAAACATCTAATGATTACTAAATGCCAAATATTTACAAGACACCTAGACACTAAATATTTACAAAGTATTTACAAGATACTTGCAAGGTACCAAATAATGTGATAATATCCAACACTCTTTTGTATTCCATAATTTGGTATATTTTCAATCTCTGAATTTGGATGTCTTTCAAGCTCTGGTTTTGGCCCTAATTGTGGGTCTTTTTTTTTTATTCTAATATTTTAATTCTAGCTTAAACTTTATTTGTGGGTCAATTCTTGACTTTGGATCAGGTAGATCAAGTAATCTTCTTTGCAGAGATAGTTACAAAATAATTCAAACTTGTTTTAACCAAGTGCCTTTATAAAAATATCTACAAGTTGATCTTCAGTAGAGATATATTTAAGTTGAATATGATGATTTTGAACATGATCCCAAATAAAATGACATTGTGCTTCAATATGTTTAGTTCTTTCATGAAACATTGGATTTTTAATTAGTTTTAGAACTCCCTAATTATCACAATTTAACATTGTAGGATTTTTATTTATCCCCATATCTAATAAAATGTACTGTAATTGTAGTAAATTCTCACTACACTCAAAATATGCACTATTGTTTATGACAAGAAGCAAAAGATAAAATGGTAGGCAAGTGCAGACAAAACTTCAACTCAAAAAATTCAAAGAACTAGAAGGCAAAAGTCCTAGAAGATGTAAGAAAGCTAGATATCTAAAAGTTGGAAGTTTATAGAAGTTTCGACCAAATTCAAGAGATAAAATTTCTAGCACATGAAGTTTCGCAATCAAATGGTAAAAAGTTCTCAAGGTAAAAAATGTTAAAATCTTCGATGTCAGATGGTGAGGTTAGTTCCAAACACTAAAACTACTTCGATATCGCATATTATGTCGATATGTATAGCATTTTAGGAAGTATAGTCCTTTTTCTTCAAAAGAATATGGTATATCTCTAAAAAAGGACAATAGCAGCATGAGCGCCACTACAAAAAACATCCTCTAAATCTGAAGCATTAAATGAAGAAATATTCCAAATCCAAAATATGGGAATCCTTAAAAAGAGTAGATGGAAATAATAGTAGCAGATGCTCATCCAAAGGTGCAAAACCATTTGGCATTTATAATTCCAAATCCAAATACTTTAGGGAGACCAACAACTTAAATAAATATATGACCCGATACCAATAGCAATAATTAACTTGAAATATTTGACATATCATTGGTCCTACAATCACAACAAGCTGGACTTAGACTCTAGTGAGGATATCTACCTATTATGCTTGTTGAAGCATGTCATCACTCACTTGGCAACTTTGCTCAAGAATGAAGTTTAGAAGAAATCGTATGAAGGACTAAATTTAGGTTTCGATGGTTTCAGTATTTCTGCTCTGACAAGGAGAAGTATTCACCAAATGACTCCACTCAAATAAAAGGACCCAAAGAAATATAAAAATTCCACCACTAGATCTGCATACCAAAGCATGGATGATTTCTTGTGAGTTTTTCAATATGGAGGAAAAGAAGCCCCTTGCGACCTCCAGTGCCATCAAATGTATGGGATAACATTTTGACATTAACACTTCTAACTCTACCATATTACACTAAAAAATGACTATCAACCCTATGAGAACATTTATAAGATATGGTCTACTTATACCAATTGAACAATATCATAAAGCAAAGCATGGCTTTGAGGCTACTCATGAAATCATTCAGAAGTAAAACTTACAAGAGATATGACTCTATCTACACTTAATTGTTGAATGAGACTAACTTGTTGCCCTGTTCATGAATAGATTGAGAGACGACAACCAACTCTAGCTATCAAACCTGCTACTCCACATTCCTCTCACTCAACAACTTTCTATTTTTGACTAGATTAAAACAATATAGGATGAGGAAGAAGAATATGTGGAGGTAGAGGAAGTAGCATCCAGTAGGTATAAAAAAATAATTGATAATTATATGGGACAAATGATAGCAGGGGTAGTGGAGTCCACTCCTTATAAAGTGTTTGAGAAAACAATCATGGATGCTTCTTTAAGCCAAGAGGAAGCACCCTTCACTTCTAAGTATATAAAAGAGGTAAATGATCTAAGCTATAGGTGGAAGATGCATATCAATAGGATAAAATACAAGAGCAAGTTAGTACTGGTACTACAGTGCCTATACTAGGAAAATAATTCATCCCTAGTACCTGTCTATCTATGCCAAATAAGTTGCTAAGAAATCCTAGCTCCATAAGGATGGAGATAATTCACCCACAAAATTGGAAAAAGAGAAAGAAGCAACGAAGGATTCAAACAATGAGTGGGGGGCTCATTGGACTCCATGCCCAATGGATAAGCTCACCCACTCAATCCCTTGTATATATTTATCATATGTAACATAAGGGAATAATCCCAAATTTTTAAAGTTGCAAAAGTCATAACAACTATAGAGATCTGAAGGTGAAGATTGATTGTTGAAATTCCCACCTTTGCTTCCATTCCAAAGGTGGGTTTTTTCCCTAAATATGTTTCTAATGGAATAAGTACCAATTTATTTGGGTTTCTTATCTTTAGTAGACTAAATATCCCCTTTGAATCACCAAAATTGTAGTGAATTCTCACTACACTCAAAAGATGCACTATTTTTTTATGATAAGAAGCGAAATATAAAGCGGTGGACAAACATTTTGTTCAAAAAGTTTCAAGAACTAAAAGGAAAATTTCCTAGAATGCAAAAGAAAGCTAAATATCTAAAATTCAGAAGTTTCTAAAATTTTTGACCAAATATAAGAGGCAAAATTTCTAACGCATGAAATTTTATGGTCAAATGTCAAAAATGTTAAAAGCTTCAATGTCAGATGGTTAGGTAGTTCCAAAGGTAGAAACCGCCTAGATCATGCATATTATGTGAAGGTGTACGACATTTTAGGAAGTACAATCCTTTTCCATAAAATAATATAGCATATATCTCATAAAATATAATAGTAGCATGGGAGCCACTACAAAAAACATCCTCTAAATCTAAAGCGTTAAATGAAGAAATATTCTATAGAGTAGATGGAAATAATAGTGATAACTACTTATCCAAAGAATTAGAGCCATTTGGCATTTATCATTCCAAATGAAGAGACCTTAGGGAGACCAATGACGTAAATAACAATATGACATAGTACTAGGAGAAAAAATCAACTTGAAATCTCTACATGAGTTTTGGAGGGGAAATTCCTTCTTGTAATCTATAAATAGCGATAGTTTAGGCTTTTTAAAGGATTGACAAGTTTGTAAAGCTTTCATTTCATTTATCTCTATACAGTAGTATGCATATTTATGAGCGCTTTTGTGGGCAATCGAACCCTCGCTCTTGGAAAAATATTTTGTAATTTTGTTTTGTATGTATATATATGTATATATATATATATATATATACATATATATATATACATATATATATATGTATATGTGTATATATATATATATATATATATATATACAAATTACAAAATATTGAATATTCGGATGGAGAGCGGGAAAGGTAGCGATCGAGCGGCGGATGGAGAGCGACAGGGAGGATACGGTAGAAAGGAGGCAGGACGGTCAGGCGAGTGTCCAGGAGGGACCAGTCGTGACGCGGTTGACGGGGCAGTGGCTGATGCATCAGGGACCCAGGCGGACGGGTCGGACAGGAGTGGAAAAGACCCTCCTGACAAGGAGGGACAAAAGGGCAGGCTTAACCTAAACCAAAAAGGGTCCTACGCTCAGGTCCTGAGGCCAGGATCATCAACAAAGCAACCCTCCCAAGAACTGCTTCCTTGTGGAACAGACCTAGTTATCCCGAAAGACCTAATGGATAGCTACATGGAGCTTGAGCGTTTCACTCTGGTTGGCAAGTTTGTTGGAGGGAGACCAGACATGGAGACCATTCGTAAATGGGCATTTTCCAAGTGGAAAACCAGTGGAAACATGGAAATCGTTGCTCTCTCTCGAGGTTTCTTCGCCATCAGACTCAATACTCAAGAGGACTGCTGCAACATCTTAGCTGGGGGACCCTGGTTCCTCGGACGCAGGAGCCTCTTTCTCCGAAAGTGGGGGGATGATTTTAACCCCGAAACTCAAAACATAAACGTAGCTCCTCTGTGGGTTCGGTTGCCAAACCTCCCTTTCCAGTTCTGGCATGAGGATGTCATTCGAGGGATAGCCCGCTCCATAGGCGAGTTCATTGCCATCGATCCCTCCACCAAAGTCCGATCCAGGATGGTCCATGCCCGCTTCTGTGTCTCCGCTAACTTGGAGACAGAGCTACCTTCCTTCATCAATTTGTACAGAGGATCCCATATGATCAGGAGGCAGCCCATCGAGTATGAAAACAAGCCTGCCTTTTGTACTCACTGTTGCACCCAAGGTCATCTACCGAATCAGTGCCCTAGTTTGAGGACCCAGAACCAAAAGGTGGCAGGTCCCACCAAGGGCATGCAGAGGAACCAGGGCATCCCCCATCTCAACAAGGAACCGTTGGTAGGGCCGAAACACATCATGCATAATCCTGCTCATCGAGCACCTCAGGAGGCTGGCCAGAGTGCCACTGTAGAACAAGGTAAGCAAACCAGTGAGCAAGGAGAAGGATCCCTGCCAAGCCAAAAGGAGCAGGAGGCGCTCCCAAAATTTTCGTTTCTCATCAGTCCCACCATAGAGGATCCAGTGGCCCAGGTACAAACCCCTACCAAAATGGTATGTCCAAATTCTCATTCGGATGAACACCTGGTGGTGAGCAACGAAAAATCCCCAATTTGCTCGAATAGGGGAGAGGCACCCCCTTCTCCTTCATATGAAAAAGAAGACCTTTCTCTCTCGGGAAGGATCAGCCCCAAGAACACCAGGAGCAGGAAACAGGCAATAGACTATGGCAGTGAAAGGAAAAGAGGGAGACCCTCTGACAATGAGAAAAGAAACAAGGAAACAATGGAGGATATCGCAAATGGGACCCAGTCGATGCTTTTTTCGATGAGTCCAACAATGATAAGCAAGGAACCAAACCCCCCTTCCAACTGGTGAAGGGAGGCAGGAAAAACCCCAAACCCTTGAGATGAAGGTTCTCTCATGGAACGTGAGGGGCCTAAATGAGGCAACCAAGTAGAGGTTGGTGGCTGACCTAAGGAAAAGGATTAATCCTTCCATATTCATCATGCAAGAAACCAAAATCGATGAATTCTACTCTCGAAAGGCTGCCAAGGCCATTTGGGCCAGTGGAGACTGCCTTTTCAGTCCTGCTCAAGGCACGTCGGGGGGGCTTATGTGTCTATGGGATCCTACCCTAGTCGAAGGAAGGCTTTTGTCATCATCGAATAGGATCCTAAACATTTTGTTTCTCTCCAAGACCAACAAGCAGTCTTGGATTCTATCAAATATTTATGCCCCAAACTCACCCAGTGAGCGGGCCACGATGTGGGAAATAGTAACTCAAATGAGAACCAACTTTAACACCTTTCCTTGGATATTAGCAGGGGACTTCAATAGTCCTTTGCATCCATCTAAAAAGAGAGGAGGCAATGATTCTTATAGCAGAAGCATGGAGGACTTCAGAGGGTTTGTCAATACCAATGAGCTCATGGATGTTCAGCTCAAAGGATCCTCTTTTACTTGGAGCAACAGGAGGATTGATAGCGGACTCATCCAGGTCAAGTTGGACAGGTTCCTAATTTCTCAAGAAGCTATCCCATGGTTTGGTGATGCCACTCTGCTGGCCTTACCTCGGATCGGATCAGACCATAATCCCATCCTCCTTGAATCTGGTAGGCCTCCCTCCTTTAAAACTCCTTTTCGTTTCGAAGCCATGTGGACCCAACACAAGGATTTCAAAAATCAAGTGTCCTCTTGGTGGCATCAAAGTGTCAGAGGGTCTGCCACTTCTCAGTTGGCTCAGAAGTTGAAGATGGTCAAAGAAAACCTAAAAATATGGAATAGGGAGGTCTTTGGCAACCTTTTTGCCAACAAGAAAGCTATTACTGAGAAACTTCAGGACATAGAAAGGAGAATCGAAGCAGGGGACCACAACAGCCCCACTAGGGAGGAGGAAAGAAACCTCCTAGCAGAATTCCATAATATCTTGGCCAGAGAGGAAACTTTCTGGAGGCAGAAGTCAAGAGACCTATGGGTCAAGGAAGGCGATGCCAATACAAGGTTCTTTCATGCCTCCACCATGCGGCACAGGGCATCCAACAAGATCAGGGAGATCGTGTGCAGCAACGGATCAGTGTCCACTGACATTGTGGAGATCAGGACCGAAGTAGTGTCTTTCTTCCAGAACCTCTTGGGAAGTGCCTCGGAGGATGACAGTCAAGCTCAGGATACTCTCCTTGCTAATATCCCCAGCATCGTTCCTCAGGACTTGAACTCCAGACTGGTGGATCCCTTCACCCGCGATGAAGTTAAAGAGGCCTTGTTTTCAATGCAACCCGATAAAGCCCCTGGACCGGATGGTTTCTCTCCAAGGTTCTTCCAAACTATGTGGGATGTGGTGGGGATTGATGTTTGTAAGGCTATTAGAGAAATTCAGGAAACCAAAGTCGTCCCTCGTAGTTTCAATTCCACTTTCTTGGCCCTCATCCCGAAAGTCTCTGCTTGCAAATCCATCTCTGATTATAGGCCCATCAGCCTATGCAATGTCATCTACAAAGTTTTGACCAAGGTTATGGCCAACAGGCTGAAGGCCATTCTTCCCCTCATCATTGACCAATCCCAAGGCAGCTCGGTTAAAGGGAGGAACATCCTGGATGGGGTCATCTCGATCCATGAAACCCTGCATTCGGCCTCAATGTCTAAGAAGGCTGCCATGTTTCTTAAGTTGGATATGAATAAAGCCTTCGATAGGGTTGACAGATGCTTTCTTCAGAAAATCCTTCTCAAGTTTGGCTTCCACCCTTTGTGGGTCGATCTCATCCAGGGCTGCATTTCCTCTCCCTGGTTCTCAATTCTAGTCAATGGCTCCCCCGTCGGGTTCTTTCAAAGCTCTAGAGGTTTACGCCAAGGGGATCCTCTATCCCCCATCCTTTTCATTATCCTTGTAGAAGCATTGGGAAGAGCTCTCAAGGATGGCCAACGTCGAAAGAAGGTGACGGGGATCCTCCCTGCCTCCGAGGGTGATGCGATCACCCATCAGCAGTTTGTGGATGACACACTTCTGTCCACCATTGCGTCAGTAGCTCAAGCTAAATCCATCAAACGAATCCTTGGTCTCTATGAGAAGGCTGTCGGCCAAAAAGTAAATTACATCAAAAGCAAGATCTTTTTCATCAACACCCCGGCCAGGCGTCAAGTCCAGATTGCAAGGATCCTGGGCTGCTCTATTGACTACCTTCCCACCACCTATCTTGGCCTCCCACTTTTTTGTGGGCGTGCAAAGGAAGGGATGTGGAATATGGTGATTGAGAGGATCCACAAAAAATTGGCATCATGGAAAGGCAAGCTCCTGTCCCAAGCTGCCAAGGCAACCCTTACCATGGCTTGCCTCCAAGGGATTTCGACTTTCTTCATGTCTGTTTTCAGAGTGCCTGCCTCAGTTCTTCTCAAGATCGAGCAGGCTCAACGGAATTTCCTTTGGTCAGGCAATGAAGATAAATCCAGGATCCCTCTGGTAGCCTGGGACAAAGTGTGCAGAAGCAAAAAGCAAGGTGGTTTAGGGCTCAGAAGAATGGCCATGATGAACCTTGCGCTCATTTCCAAGCACACCTGGAGGATCCTAGTCGAAGAACCGATCGAATGGGTTAGGATTGTCAGGAGGAAATACCTCAACAACACTCCCCTTCTTGAGGGTGGAATTCCCACCGGGGGTCGACTTTTTGGAAAGCCATTGGTCAATCCAGATAGTTGATCCAAAATGGCATCAAGTGGATCCTTGGGGATGGTCAAAGTATAGACTTTTGGAAGGACAGGTGGGCCCTAGAGGATCCTCTGTCAGAACAGACCGGGTTGGCTCAACTTAAAAGTTTCTTGGATAACAATGTTGGGTAGAAGGTGGCCGATTTCATTGAATGGAGAAATGGCTCCCTGTAGTGGAAAGTCATCAATGCAGAAGGGCTAGAGTCGGAGGCCGGCTTCCTATCCTCAATCCTCAAGGACATCATCATACCCACTAGTAGAGGACCGGACAGATTGATATGGAGGGGGACCGATGATGGGGGTTTCTCTATCAAAACTGCCTATGGGCTTCAGTGCAAAGGACCAATTTTAGACTTTCCTTACAACTTGATCTGGAGGAAAGGAGTTATCCCAAAGGTAAATTTCTTTTGTTGGATTGCTTTTCAGAACAAAGCCCTCACTATTGACAATCTTCACAAGAGGGGGTTTGCTTTAGCCAATAGATGCTACTTGTGTGAGTCTGCCTGTGAGTCCTCTGACCATCTCTTCCTGCACTATGGCTACATTGGGTCGGTCCTTGGCGCCATCCTCTCCACCTTCCAGATCCAATGGGTTTCCCCCAAGACCATCAAGGAGGCTTTCTTCCAATGGGGCAATCCTTTTAAAAACCCCAAGCTCCATTTCCTATGGAATGCTTGCCTCCACCACTTTTTGTGGTAGGTATGGTTAGAACGCAATGGTCGGATCTTCGGTCACCCCCCAGGGATCCTCCCTCAGTCGCTCATAGGGCCATCACCTTTGCCATTGAGAATGCCAAGCTTATCCCTAGCCCTTGGCCCAAACATGTGTTCGAAGAAGGTTTGTTCAAATCCTTTAAGTTATCCGGGGAGAGTAAGGAGCGGGAGGATCCATGGGTTTCCAGGAAGGACGTCAGGTGGGTCAGGCCTCCTCACGGGTGGTTGAAGCTAAATTTTGATGGGGCATCTCGCGGCAACCCAGGAGCGGCCGCTGCGGGTGGGTCAGTTCGAGATCACAATGGAAAGCTTGTAATGGCTTTCTGTGAAAACTTAGGGCATCAAACCAATCATGTCGTAGAGGCTAGAGGATTGTTGAGAGGACTCGAGCTCATGACGGAGGATCCCCATCCCTTGGTTGTTGAAGGGGACTCTTTGAACATCATCAACTACATGACAACTTCCAAGGTTCCGGCGTGGAAGGTTTACAATATCATCACTCAGGCCAGAAGCATCCTTCGTCGGAGGAACCAGGTTCAGTTCAAGCATACCTACAGGGAGGGCAATGGTCTAGCTGACCACTTAGCAAACAAAGGTTTAAAGTCCACATGTCTTGTGGTGTGGCATCAGAGTTTTCCAGTGGACATTGAGAAGATCGCCAGCCAGGATATTATTAATGTCTCCACATAAGCGTGATGTAAGGACCGGGCCTAGGTGGTCGGGCTCGGGGAGAGCCACGACACCTGTGCCATCGGACCCAATTGGCACACCCGTCATGATGGTTCGTGGTAGGTATGACGAGAATGATCTTTTCCCAAAGTCCCTCGAAAGGTGGTCCAGCAGATCTCTGGTCCTGTCCCTCGTGCCTG